>CM076579.1:619550891-620293391 GCA_034641835.2 Pinus albicaulis
CCTAGCCTAACCTAACCTAACCTAACCTAGCCTACCCTAGTGTAGTCTTACCTAGCCTAGCCTAGCCTATCCTAACTTGACCTAGCCTAGACTAACCCACTCTATGCTAGGCTATAGTATCCTAGCCTAACCTATCCTATCCTAGCCTATCTTATCCTATCCTAGCCTAGACTAGCCTAAGCTACCCTAAGTTACCCTAGCTTGACCTAGCCTAGTCTAACCTAGAATAGCCTAGTCTAACCTAGCTTACTCTAGCCTACCCTAGCCTAACCTACTCTTACCTAGCCTATCCTAGTCTAGTCTAGCCTATCCTAAGCTACTCTAGCCTATTCTAGCCTAACCTCGCCTACTCTACCTTACCTTAGTGTATTCTTGAGTAGCCTAGGCTAGGCTACTCAAGCTTAAGGCACTTTACTCTATATTAGAATATTAATGAAGAAATCATTCAAAAAAGAAAATAAATTAAAAGATATTAATAAAATTTTAAATATAAGAAAAATTCTTTAAAATAAAATGAATGTATGAAAATAGAATTTAAAATATATTGAATTTAACCATAGTAATAATGTAAAAACAAAATCTAACATGAGTTATAAGATATAAATGAAAATTTATTTTTAAATGAAAAACATATTGGTAAAACATAAAAACATAATTGAAGAAATCATTTTCAGAAATCCAATAATCTCATCTAAATTATTAGAAAAAATACTTTTTTATTGGAAAAGGTCATCCAAAAATGATATTAAGAGCCACATGTTAAGTCAACTAATATTTTTAATTGAAAAAAAAAACTTACAAAACCATAAAGAAAATCATCCAAAATTGATTTTAAGAACCACATGTTAAGCCAACTAATATTTTTAATTGAAAAAAAAAAACTCAGAAAACTATAAAGCAAATCAACCAATACTTGTGGTTTGACTTGATAGTTGTTAGAAGGCTAGAAAAAAATAATTTATAAATAAAATGGAATTATTTAGATGCACGAAGGGAATTCTCCAATTTCCTTCTTTTCTTTTCCTATTTGACCCAATTTCCAATCCAATTCAACTGAAAAGAATTCACATAACTATAAGGCTAACCAACCAATATTTGTGGTTTGACTTTCTGGTTATTAAAAAGATCTGAAAAATTAATTTATAAATAAAAATGGAATTATTTAGAATTCTCCAATTTACTCATTTCCTTCTCCAATTTGACCTAATTTCCAATTCAATTTAGTATGGTGCAACTGTTCAATTTGCTTAATAGATGAAAATATCTAATTATTTTATAGATTCATTTGTAAAATTTGAAAAACAATGTTTATTATTTTACTAGTTTATAAATATTTTAAATATATCTATTTAAAAAGAAATTAAAAACAAACTAATATTCAAATTAGATATCATTTATATAATCAAAATTCTTAAAGCATACTTCAAAAAATATCAAAGAAAAATTTAGTATGCCTAGACATTTGATTTGATATTTGATATTCAATATTCAAGTTGAATATAATCCATAGAGTCAAAATCCTCAAAGCATAACGTAAAAAACATCAAATAAAATTCAGTATAACCAGAGATTTGATTGATATTTGATAGATCAAACAAAGAAATATCTAAATTACAGCCGAGAAATGAGAGACAAAGAGATTGTACCAACTGATATGAATTAATAAGAAACTATGGCATCTGTGATACCCCAGGACAGAAGGAAAATGGAATAATAAAACTAAGAGGAGTAGACTGGTTTTTGTTTTAAGAGTAAACCGAGAAAATATAGTTGTAATCCAAAAAAAAATTAAGTGATATTACAAACAAGTATTAATTCGAAAATTATAGAACCACCAGAAAATGAAAAATGAAAAAAAATAAAGATGCATCTATAATTCTTTGAAATGGGTTTACTTGAGACTTTTAATTCGAGAAACACAAAACGAAGAGGCGGAAACTTACCTTGCCCGTCCAAAGAAAAATTAGGTTTCTTGAGGATCTTGTTTACAACCAATGGACAGGGTTTCCTGTGAGACCTTGCAGGTTGATTTTAGTAGTACCTGACACATAGAATAGTTGATTAAGAGAAGGCCCAAACCTTATCAATCAAATCTTTTAATAATATGATTAAACTAATCTCATAAAACTATACGTCAATGGAAAAAAAGGAACAGAGATCAGATATTCCTTAGAAATTGATCATAAAAATACGCAATATCAATGTATACTGCACAGTTTGCCTCCGCAAATTCTGCACAATATGCAATATGGATGGTGCTTTGCCCCCGCAAATTCCCAATGCAAGCATCACAGCCTGCATTCCAGAGGAGTAATGGAACATGGGGCCTTCGTGGGCTACGCTCCATTCGTCCAGATTCTTTCCAGCGGTCTCAAAAAAAATCTTGAACACGAGGATTCTTTCTGTTGGTCTCGAAACAAATCTTGAACACCGGGATTTTTTCCGGTGGTCTCGAAGCGTTGCAGCCAACGAAATCCAAATTCTTAGAGCACTTTTTGATTTATGAAAAGAAAAAATGAAAGTGCAGGTGGAAATCTCACCATCGAGGCAGAACGTGGTGGAAGGAATATTGGAGAAAATGTCCAAGGTGGGAGGAATATTGAAGAAAATGGCGAAGATTCAGAAAGGTTATTGGTTCGATCTTGTCCAGCAGGGCAACAAGATTGGATTCAAGAACAACCTGTTAACAAAAAAAAATTACCAAAGAAACCTACATGTAAAAATGTAAAAATTAAAAATCCAGGAATACCCAAACCTAGCTATAAAAATCCAGAAAGACCTGCAAACCTATATGTAATTTACTGAAATGAATGTAAACCAAACCTAGCATCCTGGTCCGCTGGGAGCCATCAATGTGGCGAGTGCCTCCTCCTCCCCACACCGAAGGGCATCATCATAATTCCGTTCACTCAGATACCGTCCTTCTCATCATTGAACTTGAACTTGTGAACATCATAATCAAAATCCTTATTATATAGCTTTTTTTCAAAATCCTCATTATATAGTTTTTTTAATCAACGGCTAATTTGTTAGTGGCCCTGCCACGTCCTCCCTACCCTAGCCATTTGGAGGGAAGTGCGCTGTCATTTTTTTTAAGTGTAGGGATCGCACCACATCATTATATCTGTTTGGATTATTTTCAATATTAAAAGGAATATGACAGTCTATTTTCTAATATTCAAATATCACAAAATTTCTTAATAAGTATAATAATTTTAACAAGAAAATAGATATAAATATGCCATGGGTTTTTCTAATATTAAAATATCACGAAATTCCTTAAATTCATTGGTGTTTTATAAGGAAATCCAAGGAGGCTTAAAATCCAAGGGAGGCTTAAGAGAACCAATATAGATTACAATATTTCTTTTAAAGCTAGATCTAGTGAAGAAAGAAATATCTTAACCCAATTACAAATGTTTGGAGAACTCAATGCTAATTATCAAATGGATATGTGAAGAAATTGCTGAGAATTTTTCCTTACCAACCCTTCAATAATAAATTTTTGTATCTACATACCTCTTTTACATATACTTCTATAACTCACATTTATAAGAATCCAAATAATGTTCTATATGGAGTTGAAATTGGATTGAAGCAAAGTACCTACATTATCTCAATAATCTAGAATCAACACATTTAAAAAGACAAAAAACCATAAACGGTGGACCCCAACTTCAACAATTTCATTGTTAGATTTTGTAGTGCAGTGCACTGCAAAATCCATAATGTCATAATGTCCAGAGTGGGAGTCACAGTAGTTACCAGCGTCGGTCTGAGTTGACACGGGGGGCAATTGGCGATGCTAGGCAACTATTTTGAAAGGCGAGTGTGAGTGAAAGTGGTGAGAACATGGTAAAGGATGCACAGAGCGATTGTGATTTCTGGCATTTTGATTGTCATTGTCCTCCACAAAACTTGACATGCAAATAATACATGACCGTTTCTCTCCTCCTTCCTACATTGAAAATGAAGAACCTGTAAATAAGAAAGGTCGAGGTATGAGCTGAGTTGCAACATGAAAAAACCTATTTCATTGGCTACGAATCCACAAAACTCTCCACCATCGAGAAATTGTACCTACAATGAAAATAAATTCATCATATAGGGCAGATAGAATTTCAACCTAACTACCATGAAGAGAGACACAGAAAAAAATAACAATTGAACTAAGATATCGAATCTCTTACATAGAATCTCATCCATTGTGATTCAAACACTCTGAACCCTATATATGCAACAAGTATAATGATTAGCATAAAAATATAAAGGAAGAAGAAGTTTAATATATAGTAAAACTATCTAGGAAAACATTGTGTTACCTACTAGTTGGAAAACACACCAGGGTATGAGCCGAGTTGCAACAAGAAAAACCCTATTTCATTGGCTATGAATCCACAAAACTCTCCACCCTCGAGAAATTAATTGTTTTCTCTTCTCTTCATCTAATTTCAATTGGTTCACACCAATAATCCAATATTTATTCTTCCCTTAATTCTTCTTCAGTTATCTCATCATCTTGAGAAACCACAGACAGATGTATCATTTTGTCTCCTCTTCAACAATCCTACATGAATCACACTATCTTCTTCACTTATTTCATCCTCATGATTTGATCATTTTCTCAATTGATGTCATCGCGGTTGGTAAGGGATGCACGAGTTCATCCATCATTTCGTGCCAGGATGAGAACTGTTCTTTGCGGCAACTCAGTCCCAATAACGTCTCCGGTTTAAGGACATTTTTTTCATTGTTATGGACAGGTTGGCTGAATACCATGTTCAGAAATGGAGTATTTATTTTCATCTATTGTTATATTTTCCTCTACTCCTTCCATTTCTCCTTTAAATTTTAATATCTCTTTTTTTTTTCTATCCCTTAATAACATCTAATATTTTTCATGTGTACAGTTCTCCCATATACACAAAATCCTATGCCGCTCTTAAGGCCCATAAGTACAATCACATCCTTTGATCACACATATGCTACTTATGTATCAATATATAGCACCTATATATATATATAAATATAAAACATACATGTAGACCATATACAATCCCTATATGTATATCATTGGATAGAATTAATTAAAATTTGCATACCCCTATGCACAACCTATATATATATATATATAAATATCCCATATATATATATTTATATACACCTTGATAAAACCATGGGAAGGTGCACGTCGATATATATATATCACGTATATATAAAATTCCCCCCCCTTTTGATATTTTCGTTGGACGTACACATACATAGACCGGTAATAGACATATTTATATACAATAACGATATATATATAAACCCTTTGAAAAGGTTATTGTATTTTCCCCAGTCGATAACTTTGACAATACTTGGGTATGTCGATCTATGTACGTGATACATAACATACAATTCAATTAACCCTATATATGTTTACATAACATCTATAAAGTCCACGTAAGTCCGCCATCTTGGAGAGGTAGGGTATTCGAGCTAATGATGTAGCGAGAGGTCAGCGCTACTTTCATAATTATTGAAACTGCGAACCGGTCTAACCCTGATCGTAACCTGCGTTGGCGTGGTTTACCTTCAGATCCTTGACAGATTCCCCACGGCATGGCCATAATTACCCGTTTGTAACTTATAAAATTTGTATCTCACGCCATACTGTCCAAGCCCGCGGATCGGCGTGACAGAAAATCATATAATACCCGAACTCATTCACCCTATGGCGGTTTATCATTATGGGGACTCTGAACCACTGCATACTTGATTTGATTTCCTACGCAGAGGGCACAACACGCGTACTAGTTAGGGTTGGTAACATCCGCGTTGCACTATATTCTGTTCGGTCTGACCTTACGTGTGAGTTTGGTTTTTCTGTTTCAATTTTTTTGAAGGCAGGGACGGCGTATCGCTCCTGAGAGCAAAGTACCTCTGCCGGTGTCCATCGTCCTCCTCTGCGCACCTTAATATAGCATGGTACCCTCCTCTCGACGTGGCAGAGTTTTCTAAATCAATATCGGGATTTTCTGAAGTTCTGGGGAAGGGGGATTAGGGTTTCAAGGGTTCATTTTATTTGAGGCTCTTACGCTGATTTATTTATCCGACTCTTCCTGTCTAAATCAGAACTACAAAATCGTGCCCTTCCACGCTCCCATCGCCTGTTGTGGAGGGTGTAACCAGGTCGGCTTGCGTTTTCAACTATTTCCTCCTGTTTTGTATTTATTTTAACCGATAATGCCTTCTCATCATCTGCTGTTTTGTTTTGCGCAGAGAGGAAAGATTTTCGACATACCAGTCTGGTGACAGAAGGCAGGGAACTAACTCGTCTTCTAGCCTGCATTGACCATGGCTGCGTTCTACTTGAGTTATACATACCATTGTTATATTTTTCTTTTTTAGTTTACAATCTGCTCATGGTTTTATTACCTGTAAGAGTTCGGTGTTACCGATTTATCCTTGTTGCATTCAGCACGCTTTACAGAGTAGAAATTTATTCGCAGTATTTCATGTTGGCTATACATTGAGGCCCTCCCTAACCTATGTTTTTTCGATGTGGAAGTGTGAACGCTTAGGTTTTCTCTGCACACCCAGATTTAACAGTATCTACACCACTGGCGTTCAGATTTCCTTGCGCATCGCATGGGTGGCTCGTTTTGATGTGATTTCAGTCTACACGCTACGAGGGTGGGAAGGAACCCCACCCCCCCAGGTAAACTTCAGAATTTCTTGTTCCT
Source organism: Pinus albicaulis (assembly GCA_034641835.2). Taxonomy (NCBI): domain Eukaryota; kingdom Viridiplantae; phylum Streptophyta; class Pinopsida; order Pinales; family Pinaceae; genus Pinus; species Pinus albicaulis. Next base: position 619,557,620 of record CM076579.1, read on the forward strand.
GTTGTATCGAGTTATGCTTCAACTTTGTTGAGATGCGGTTTTACCATTCTGCTATCCTTCGAAATCAACAGTTAACTGTTCACCCTAATCTCTGGCTACGAATGTATATTTACATTAAACTGTATTCGCCGGCTAGACTCAAGGCGTCGAATCTTGACCAGTTCGTATTATTTCAATAGGCAGATGATACTAACTCATGATCTGTGCAGACTATTATTGCGGTCATTCTTATTTCTCCACGAAAGTTTTACGCCTTATTCCTATTGTCTTTAATGAGGATAGCACTCCTCCGCGCGTAATCATATATACGTTTTAAAATCTGGTTTTGAAGTTTTTATACCCTACCTCCATCATATAAAAATTATTAAAACAAATTGCATGGACTTAGTAACCAGCGCGTAATCCTATATACATTTCGTCCTTTCTATTGATGTATTATTCAATACTGTGGTTGCTTCTTGTCTCGTACGTGAACGGACGTGCTCCTGTCGCGCTCAATTTCTCTGTTGGTTTACATAATTTGTATATTTTTATAACCCTATTGTCTGATCATAAATTCACAGAACCCTAACTCGCCGCATAGAAAGCTTTTTTCGTCTCACCCTTTCTATGACTTTGATATTAAATAAGAAGTTTGTGGTTTGTTTATTAGCTCTCGATAACGATATCATTGTTTATTTCACTTGCATATACATGTATTGAAACTAAGATCGAACAAGCCATTGTTTAGCTCTCGGCGCTTTCATTATTATTTATAATGTGTCTTTTTTTTATTTCAGGGTTTATACATGTATCATGTCACTAAGTTAGTGGTGCGCCTTCACTTAAATTTAATTATATGGCTACGATCTTTATTTCAAAGGTTAAAAGTAGATGTAGGAAAAATATGTGCATTCAAGATGCTATAAAAGCTATTACGCTATTATATATATATATATATATTTTGTTATGCATATATGGATATTCGATAGTGCTTAAATAGAGGTCCTTAACTATAAGTAAATTCTTTGGCTATGTTACTTGATTCAAGGACTAAAGGTAGATTTATAAATGAAATCTATACACTTATAAATATTATAAAAATCCTATAAAGTAGAGTTACTCTTTCTCTAGCACAATTTCGAAAGGCATAATTTAATGTTCTTACTTTCTTCCTTTTAAATTTGTACCATGTAACTTCAGTTCGGCTATAATATTTCTCTAACATACACATGAGCAGATAGTATCACCCTTGTATCTACAGGGAACAAAACAATATTTGATTATCTGTAGAGGCTAAGTAACTTCAGATTTAAACCGAACTTGGTTTAGAGTTTCTGGGGTTTCTACTCTATAGGTTAGGGTCTACAACTAACCAGAATCTGGAAGGTGAAATCCTTAGGATAGACTCTGGTAAATGTAGTACTAAAAATCAATCATACAAGTAAATTTGAGTTTATATGTAGCCAATTCATACTATCATGAAACAAAATAACAAGAATTTCAGAACATACCACAATCACAAATGACCAACCTCCCAACCTTAGAGTCCTCTTTGTCTCTGGGGACGCTGCTAAACTGAGGTCACCTCCCAGACGGACCAGCTTCTAACGATCTTCTTAGGAGCGACTTATTTAGCTCCTGCATTCCCAAGCATGTTTCTAATTACCGTCCCGGAATGGCAGGATGCTTTCTTCTTGTTTAGCCTAGGCTTCCCATTTTGGGATTCTTTAAAATTTGTTTTATGCTTTTCCTCGGCTTTTTCAGCTGCTTTTCTCACCTCTTCCCAACTACATTCCTCTTCCTTGGAGAAAATTTAGATTCCTCCCTCGGAAGTCTAGAATTAATTTCTTCAAGGATTTTTTTTTTTTTTTTTTTTTTTTTTTTGAAAGATTGTGGGGATTTGTTGCCTTATCCATCCTCATGGATTTGGCAAGTGATCTCTAATTCTCATCCAGGTCAAAATGCACAATCAATTTATTTATTTCTTCAAATTAAATATTCAAATACATTCACACCATACTTATCCTTTGGGGTCCACTCCCCTTAGGACTTAAGTTCACATGTCTAATTTTTCAAATTCAACACAGAAATTGGGGGTATTACATATTCCCCCTCTGAAAATAAACACCGTCCTCGGTGTTGCTATTCAACTACTAGAGTTCATTTAAAAAAAAATGGATATTTCTCCATCATTTCGGCTTCCCTTTCCCAGGTAGCTTCTTCAGCAGTAAAGTGCTTCCATTGCACTTTTACTCTGGCCACTGTTCTGTTTCTCAATTCAATTTCTTCCCACTCCAATATTTGAAGCGGTTTTGGCAGAAACTCCCCTTCTGGTTCCACCTGTACAACATTCCAATCAACTATGTGAGAAGCATCATGTACATATCTTTTTAGTAATGAAATATGAAACACATCATGCACTTTAACATGGGGTGGTAAGGCCAGCTTGTAAGCCACTGGTCCCACCCTTTCTAAAATTTCAAAAGGCCCACAATATCTAGGAGCAAGTTTTGCACAACTTCCAGCATAAAGTGTGATCTTTTTGGGTTTGATGCGCAAATACACATGATCCCCCACTTTGAATTCTCGGTGCACTCTTTTCTTATCAGCATAGCTTTTCTGGCGATCTTGTGCTATCTTGATATTTCTTTGTATCTGTTTAACAATTCTCTCCATCTCTTGTAAGGCATCAGGTCCCAGCATTAATTTATCTTCTGGTTGGCTCCAGCTCAAAGGAGTACGACACTTTCTTCCATATAGTGCCTCAAACAGACTCATTTTAATAGAAGATTGGTAACTATTATTATAAGAAAATTCAGCTAAATGCAGATACTCCTCCCACTTTGATGGTCTATCCATCACATACATCTTGTTATCCACCTGTAATATTTTGTTATACCAAAAGGTGGCTAAATCTTTTTGAGCCTCCAAGGAACAAATTTTATCACTAAAAATTGTTGGCTCTTGAAGACTCCTTCTAGGCCTCATGCCTCGGTCCAAAATCCTCATTTGCTGTCCCATTTTTATTCTCCGAAAAATCTGCTGATTTCCTGTAAAAAAACTGCTGAAGAAACCATCATTTTTCCCCTTTTCTCCCACTCATAACTAACCTTCATTTACTCCCCCTTTTCTCCATATTATTTCCCTACTTTTCATAAAGTTCTCCCTCCATTTATGAAAAATTCCCCTTTCATAGTTAAAGACTCACTTTTTAACTATTTCGGAACCCCCACAATCCATTTCAATCCTTGAAATTTCTCATAAAAAATTCAAAGTTTTATTACTATGGACCTAAGCCCCTTGGGCTAAGTCCTAAAAACCACTTCCACATGTGCACTTCCTTTGTAAATATTTTAAAACCCCGATGCGATTAGTTTTGAATGGTTAAGCCTTGCGACGCGTTCCGCGTTATCGTCATCTCGCAGAATCTGGCGATAGACAATGCCTCCCCAGTCGCAATCGCAAACCCCATGCCAGGTACTTAATCCCCTTAATTCTTCACTTCGATCCCAGGTGCATCTCCACCGGTCGTCCCCTTTGGTCAACGGCCAACGGCCTCAATCGCTCTTGTCTAGATCCAATCGCAAGTCCTTTCGGTCGCCTCCCGATTGCATTGCGGTACATCCCATTTCCCGAAGATCCAACGGTCCTTGTTTCCTCCGGATCACAAGTCTTGCCTTTTTGAAAACCACTCCCGATTCATTTCGACATCGATTTGATGCGGATCAACGGTGCATAACTCAATCGCAGTGTTTCAAATCGCATGTTGTTAAGTGACCTCCCCGATTGCGATCCTCCGATTAGATCTGGACCGTCCACGTGTCCAGATCAGACGGTCCAAAACCACCCTGCTTGTTTTCCTCTCCCCGCTCTCCTTTTCCTTTTTGCGCAGATCTCCACCGTTGGATGTTTTTCATCCAACGGCTATGCTCCTTTCCCCGCCATCTGAAGCAGTTTAAACCTAAAAAACGCAAGATTTCTTTATTATTTTATGTTTTATGCAGGTTTTAAAGAGTCTTCGTCATTACATTGAAGAAAAGCCAGGGGTTGGGAATGACGATTCCCGTGCCTTCGGCCTGTGAAAAGAACCATTCACAGGGCTTCATTTGAATGTTTGATCGGCGTTCCGCAGGCGCGGAAGTATCTTAGAAGGCCACAATAACGGCTACGCATTAATGAACTGCTAACTTTTAACGCATTTTTTTTTAAAAGAGTATAATTTTTGAAGGACAGCACACAGGAGATTGAAGATTGAAGACAAATTTGGGGATCAAGGCTAAGGTTGAATATCAAAAGCCTAATCCCCAATCTAAAACACAGTTTAAAAGAAAATCATAAATGTTTTGATGACGAAAAAGACTTCCAACGCTGCATTTGAGGCAAATTGATTCCTCAGCTACCACCGAGCCACCTGGTGCCTCAAACCATTCAACCAAAGGCTGAGTTATTGAAGAAAATCAGATATCCGCCTCCAGCACAGCCAGGGAGTTACTTATGCAAGGAAACCAATGAATAAATATCTGCAGAGTTACTCCAAAACGCAACATATGAGCCTCAAAGTCAAATGAAACTCACTTCGAGTTTTAAATCATAAATGTAAAAGTTAATGCAGCACTTCCACCTGTAATTTCTCCAATCGATGCCTCTCAAAGGGCCGAGAAGTCTTCACTTTGCATTAACTGTCTTTGAGATATTTTGTTAAAATCTCACCTCCTCATCTTCCTATAAATACTTCTACAGAAGAGGAAAAATGGGTTGGTTGCAGAACTTGGAAATACTCTTGAGCTCGAGACTTCTATTTGTACATAGTGTTCACTGGCCCTTGAGGCTCTGTTTGTGCTAGAGTAGTTAGGCTGAATAGTGAAGATGATTGCTGAACTGAAACATTGGACTTGAAGTTTGTAGCTGGTTTGACATCAATATAAAAGTTGTTTCATGGGATCCTGATCTATATTGACGGTGATGTTATTCTCATTTGTAACTTGTTGTTTTATTTCTGTTTTCATGTTGTTTCATTTTCCATTGTAAAGAACAGTTTAAACAGGGTTAGGACCTGCTGTATATCAGTAACCTTCTCTGGCTGAGAAATCTTTATTTGAATGTTTTCTTCCAATCTGTGTTATTTAGGAATGAATTAATTCAGCTTTAGGCATGAGAATGCTGGTGTTCCCTCATTTTATCGTCCTAGCTGAATATTATTTCTGAATGTTACTTTCAGTATGTGTTATGTGATGATGAACTGAAGGAAGTTATGGTTAGCCCTGGTCCCAGACTTGTCTGCATAACTAACAGATTGTTTCCCTTGGAATGTGTTAAAAGCTGGCTAGTTTAGAAGCACTTGCTAGATCTTAGACCATTCTGTGTTATCTTTGTGTCTCCCCTTGTTTTGTATGTTTTCTATTGGAAGTGTGTCAAAGGCTGGTTGGTTTAAAAGCACTTACCAGATCCTAGTCTGCTTTCGTGTCCTCCTCAAGTGTTTGCCAAAGGCTGACTGGTTTAAAAGTACTTATCAGATCCTAGGCTGCTCTTCGTTCTGCATCTGTTTAATTCCCCTTCTTAATGTATCACTTCATCCCATAAATCAAACTTTAAAAGAGATCCTTAGACATAGATGACTTGCCCCTTGGATCACACTTGATGTTGTTGTTCAATTAAAGCCCAGATATGACTCCATAGCCCAATGGACTAAAAACCAGCGTTATATCTATCTTTTTAGCTTAGCTGTTCTATCCACTTGCAACTTCTCACTTTTGAAACTTTTGCACTTAGAACTTTCCCCTCAAGTAACATTTCATGCTCAACCATCCAAAACAAAACAAAACCCTTGGCCTTCATAACTAGCCTAATATCATTACCTTAAGCTTTTCAAAGACAATATCCATTTTTGTACATATTGGAGAGATCCCTCTCCGGATTCAGGAGGGCTAGATCCTAGAATCCCAAAGTTGGTTGAAATGATGTTAACTCTGTGATTGGACTCTCCCAATCTTGCTAATAAATTACAGAGACCTAACATTTCTGGCGACCATACTGGGGAGAGTTTAACCCAGAATCTCTGGTTCCATCACAATTGTTCTACTTTGCAGTTGAGCCACCGGGAACTAACATTTCTGGCGACTCTGCTGGGGACCCGAGTGTTTTTAATACCTTTTAGAGGCCTCAGAAAACCTTTTATTTGAGAACATTTTGAGAGTAAAAAGTAGCCTTTTCAAGCACTGCCTAATATAGGTAATTAGGATGAAATTTGTTTGAATCAGTGACAAACTAGGTCAACCCTAGGATTCTTTTAAGTTTTCATATAACCTTGAAAAATCAGCTGGCTTAGCCATAAGAGTAGACTGCCTTTGTCTCGCAACCTTAGAAAAGTTTTGAAACAAAGTTAGGATATTCTTAACAACCACAAAACTGAAAAATGACTTAGAAAAACCTAAAAATATTTCAGATTGGAATTAAATAAACATGGTGGTGGACCATAAGACCTTTTACCTCTGAAAGGAGCTAAAAATTTCCACTTGGCGACTCCACAATCCTAGCAGACCTTAAGACTCCATTGGGAAGAACCCTTATCATTAATAAAACCATTCAAACTCACTTAGAGGACTGTGGGATTTAAAATTGAGAAAACAGATTGGTTAACCTCTCCAAGATTGTCATATCTGGTTGAAATTTTCTTGTTTTAGGTCTAAACAACACAGCATAGTGGCTTCTAAAAAGATTCACACTAGAGCCCACCCAGACCCTAACCCACCTGAGATAGTTGATAATCCAGAAAGTATCCTTTGGAAGCCTCCTAAGGTTAAATTATTAACTGTTTTCAGATCACCCTTGAGAGCTAAATCAGTCCCTGAAAATCTTTCAACTCTGCAACAATCACAAACTGACTTAGTGAACCCATTTAGGACTAGGTCATTTGATGATATAATCCAGTTAGACTCTGAATCTTCACTTTCATCTCCTGAAACAAGTGAACATCCTGGTAGCAGGGAAACAACACCTCTTGATTTACATTTCCTTCACAATTTAGGTGTCTCCCATCCAAGATCATCTCAACAGTCTACTCCTGGTCCATCCACTTCTACTCACCCTACATCCACTTCTACTCACCCTACATCCACTGTTCAAACCACTTCACCTCAGCCCACTTTCCCTTCTGTAAATCCACCTCCACCTCCTGCCATGGCAACATGGTATGCTCCCTTAGCCCTTAATATACCACTAGTCAATCTTCCACCGGACTATCAGTCCAAAATTCCATTATATGATGCTAATAATGCTACAACTGCATCACAACATGTGGATAAGACGAATGACTATTTTGATCGAAATGAAATTGATGATGATTCTATCAAGCTCAGACTGTTTGCTCAGAGCTTAGGGGGAGAAGTAAGAAAATGGTTTAAAGGTTTGGCCCCCCGTAGTATAAATGACCTCCAAGGCTTCCATCAAACATTCTTAAATAAGTGGGAAGTGAGAAAGAATCCTCTCCAAGTCCTTGCCGACTATAAAAATCTCCGTAGGAACCCTGGGGAAAGTGTACAATCTTATTGTACCAGATTTAACAGCGTCTATAATGCACTTTCCCCCGAACTAAAACCTCCTCAGGGCTCAGCTTTAAACAAATTTCCTGAAGGGTTTGATCCAGACATGACATATTCACTTAGAGAAAGAGTCTTTGCAACTCTTGAAGACATGCAAAGGGGTGCTCTTTCTGTTGAAGTAAACTTGATGGAAAAAAGAGCAAGAATGAAGAGCAAGAAGAGAGTATCTTTTAGAGAGGAATCCACCCCTTCCACTTCAAGCTCAAAGATGGAGAGAATGATGGAAGAAATGATGAAAGAGATGAGCATAATTAAGAGAGCACAAGCAAATCAAAATCAAACTGCTCCTCAAAATAGGAACCAAAATCAGAATGTTAGAAGGAACCAACCTCCAAACAGACCCAGGGATGATGATCAACAGATCACTCCTCCCTTTCATCAAAACTATGTAAGTGAGGTTGAAGAAACAGAACACATAACAGGGGGAGACGATATCAACATGTTTGGGGAAGAGGATGATGACTTTGAGGTTCATTATGATAAAAAAACAAGGTCTTTACACACCTTACGACGACAAAAGAGATGATAATGGAAATTATTATCAGGACATGGAAAATATCGTCATAGAACCTCAAAGAGAATATGACCTTAGAAGTAAGACCAGTCAACAAACCCCTAACACCAAAACCTCTGACAAATCCTCTCAAAGCAGCACCGCAGCTAAACCCAAAACAGCCAAACAAAAAGACAAAACAGTGGTTGTTAATTCTGATAAGGATAAGGAGAAAAACACTCAAAATTCTGAAAAACAGAGTGAAGACATCAACAGTACTAACACTTCAGCTAGTACTCCTTCTACAACAGTTGTGTCAAGTAAAACGAATCAGCAAGCTGTGATTGTTGATAGAGTGGCAGCTAATAAGGTTGAAACAAGTGCTTCAAAGAGTCAAACCCCTTTCAGCCTTGAACAGGAGATCTTAAAGATCAAGATCTCTGTTCCATTAACTGAGTTAGCTGCCCAACATGTATATAGGAACCAAATTTTGAAGGCTTTAAATATAGAGGAAAATGGAGATACAGTTAATCTTAGTGACGACCTACCAGAGTTGATTTTTGGCCCTAAAATTGAAGGGAAGTTTCAAGAAGGACCAGTTCCTCCCTTTTATGTGAGTTTGAACATTCATGACAAAATTCTACACAACGCTATGCATGATTCCGGGGCTTCTCATAATTTAATGCCTAAAGTTGTGATGGAGAGCCTTGGTTTAGAAATCACCAGACCCTACAAAGACCTATACTCCTTTGACTCAAATAGAGTAAAATGTCTAGGATTGATCAAAGACCTCTGTGTTAACCTAGCCCAGATTCCGGCCAAATGTTTACTCATGGACATTGTTGTGGCTGATGTCCCCCCAAAGTATGGAATGCTATTATCAAGATCCTGGGGAGCTAAGTTACAGGGGACTATGCGGATGGACATGACATATGCGACCATCCCGGTTTTCAATCAGACCAGAAGACTTTACAGGGAGTCTCATATGCAATACACGGTTACAAGTCAAGACAGACCACGAAACTCTCCTATATATTCTGTCAATACAGGCCTTGATTCTTTTATCATGTTTAACAATGAAACTCCTAGTGAACAAGTCACTTTAACAGAATTAAAGGCCGACAGGGAAGAAGAGTATAATAACGCAGAAGTTTCCAAACAGTTTGCCACATGTGAAAACATTAGTAAACAACGCATAGGTCTTGATTTACCAGTTATGAGTCCATTGTTTTTAGGACTTAACAACCCAGAAAATACCCCTAACATTTTTGGCATCATCCCTCAATCTATTGAAGAATTTGAGGAGTCAAAACAAATTCAATTGGGTGCTGCTAACCATGAACAGTCAGAAGGCACCATAGTTAAAAAGGACAATGGCCAAACAGACGAAACCAAAGACAGTCCTTTATGGAGTATGTATTTTGATGGGTCATGTACTAGAAATAATGCTGGTGCAGGGGTTTGGATCATTAACACTGAGAACAACCACACAGAATGCATCTCTTGCAAATTAAAATTTCAGTGTTCCAACAACATAGCAGAATATGAATCCCTTCTCTTAGGCTTTCATCTCTTGAAGAAATTAGGAGCCAGAAGAATTAATGTGTACGGGGATTCTGAGTTAATCATTAGGCAAATCAATGGGGAGTATAATGCGAATCATCCCAGACTTAGAGCCTATCGGAATGATGTCATGGATCTGTTGACGACATTTAAGGAGTCAAACCTAAGTTTCATCCCAAGGAAAAACAACATTATGGCCCACAATTTAGCTTTTGCGGCTAGAACATGTCTAAAGCCATATGAGACTGGAGACAACACAACTCCGATAAAATTTAGACCGGCAGTGCCTGATAACGAAAAATATTGGCAAGTGTTTGACAATGACAAACAAATAGAAGACTTCATGCAATTCAGAAATGAGTTCGAACTCCACAGTTCAGATTCAGATGATGATACAGACTGCAGTGAAGAAAACTTTCTTGGTGAAGAAGAATCGTCTCCTCAACCTGCCAATATTAACCTATTGTCTAGCAAACTTAGGAGCAAAACATAATTAAGTGCAGAGTTAGAAACGGAAGAATTACAAACTCTGCATTCTAAAGATGAAAATTTGCCGAGTGGTCTAACACCTTTAGAGGAGTTGTTCGATTTTAACGATGTGGCCAATAAACCAAAACTGGAACCTGTAGAGACTGAAGTAGAGGAGTGCAATATAGGCAGTGAGGAAAAACTGAAAATGATCAAGCTGTCCAAAACTTTGCCAGCTCACATTAAACTCAAATACTTAGAGCTGTTCAAAGAATTTTCTGATGTTTTTGCTTGGAGTTACGAAGATCTCAAATCCTATGACACTGAAATAATACAGCACAAAATCCCTCTTAAAGAAAACCAAAAACCATTCAAACAGAAACTGCGCAGAATAAACCCTGTCCAATTGCCATTGGTTAAGAAGGAAATCATGAAGATGCACGATGCTGGCATTATTGTCCCTATTAGATATTCTGAGTGGGTATCTAATCTGGTGTCCGTTAGGAAGAATATTGGAGAAATCAGGCTTTGTATAGACTTTAGAGACTTAAACAAAGCTTCGTTAAAAGACAACTACCCTTTACCAAAAATGGATCACATTTTACAAAGGGTGGTTGGGTCTAAAAGGATTTCGTTGCTTGATGGCTATTCAGGGTATAATCAGATTTTAGTTCACCCTGCTGATCAATTAAAGACAGCTTTCACTACTCCATGGGGCACCTTCATGTATGTGAAGATGCCTTTTGGTCTAATGAACGCTGGAGCAACCTTTCAGAGAGCCATGGACATAGCATTCTCGGAAGAATTGGGTTTCTTCATCATTATCTATCTAGATGATGTCACTGTGTTTTCAAAAACAGATGAAGAACATTTAGAACATTTGAGAAAGGTTTTCGAGAAGTGCAAAAGGTTTGGAATATCTTTAAACCCTAAGAAGACACTATTTGGTCTCCAAGAAGGTAAGCTTCTTGGACACATTATTTCAGAAGAGGGTATAAATATAGATCCAAAGAGGATTGAGGCTATATTGCAAATCTCTCATCCTCGAAATATCAAAGAGTTGCAGTCTTTCATTGGAAAGATTAACTTTTTAAGAAGGTTCATCCCTAATTTGGCAGAGCTCCTTAGAAATATCACAAACATGTTGAAGAAGGAACAAGGGATAAAATGGACCTTGGAAGAAAAGACATCCTTTGAGCTGGTGAAACAAGCATTAACCAAAACACCGGTTCTCATAAGCCCTGATTTTTCAAAAGATTTTTATATCTTCTCATTTGCATCGGAACATACCATTGCTGCTGTCCTTTTACAGAAAAATCCACAAGGACAATATCAGCCTATTGCATTCTTTAGCAAGGCATTGAGGGATGCCCCTTTGAAGTATAATATTATGGAAAAGCAAGCTTTTGCTTTGGTTAAAGCATTAAAAGACTTCAGAGTATACATCCTTCACTCACACATCATTGCCTTTGTCCCAAATTTAGTTGTAAAAGATATTCTAACACAGGACCCAGATGGTAAGAGAGGTAAGTGGATTGTTGTTATTCTCGAATATGATTTAGAGATAAAACCCACTAAACTCATCAAAGGCCAAGGTCTAGCTAGATTAATGGCTGAGTCCAATTTTGAAGTTCTTGATATTAATATGATTAATGCTTTGGACAGCCAAGAAGAATTCTCAACTCCCATTATTGAAAACCATTTTATGAATTCTCCTTGGTATGTTGATATCGTTTATGTTTTGCTTAATTTAAATACACCTCCTGGTTTGTCGAAAACAAAGGAAAGGTTCTTAAAACTGAAAGCAGTAAACTATTGCATTGTAGATAGGTGTCTTTATTGGAAAAGTGCTAGTGGTATATTGCTTAAATGTTTGCCTGAGTTTGATGCAGAGAAGGTTAAGCAGGAATTTCATGAAGGAGAGTGTGGAGGCCATTTGTACTGGAAGTCAACAGCCAACAAAATTTTGAGGGCTGGTTTCTATTGGCCCACCCTTTTTCCGGATGTTCATAAAATGACAACTACTTGCCACAAATGCCAATTGTTTGAGGGCAAGAGAAAATTATTACCCCTTCCTCTGCATCCAATCACTGTTGAAGCTCCTTTTCAATAGTGGGGACTTGACTTCATAGGTGAAATCCATCCCTCATCTTCTGCCCAGCATAGATGGATCCTTACTGCCACAGACTATTTCACTAAATGGATAGAAGTCATTCCTTGTAGGCAAGCCAATGATTCAGTTATTATAAAGTTCATAGAAACCAATATCCTCTCCAGATTTGGCTGTCCTACCAAGATCATCACAGATAATGCAGCAGCGTTTGGATCAAAGAAAATGGTTGAGTAATGTCATAAATACCAGATAACACTAGGGCATTCCACAGCCTATTACCCTCAAGGTAATGGACTTGCAGAATCTTCCAATAAAAGCTTAGTGAACATAATCAAGAAACTGTTGGAGGACAATAAAAAGTCTTGGCACACAAAGCTAGTCCATGCACTTTGGCTTGACAGATTAACTTTGAAGAAATCTATTGGTATGTCACCTTTTCAGCTTGTGTATGGTACAGATGCAATCTTTCCTAATAGCCTTGGTGTACCAGTTATGAATTTTATCCAAGAATTGCAGACTGAAGATAATGACATGATCAGAAGAATAAATCAGACCATTCATCTTCAGCAAATCAGAGAGGAAGTGTACAACAAAACATTGCAGAAACAGGACAGCATTAAGAAGCTTTTTGATAGAAGAACAAAGGCCAGCAATTTCAAGATTAGGGACAAAGTTTTAAAGTGGGACTCAAAGAGGGAAGACAAGGGAAAGCATGGTAAATTTGACAATCTATGGCTTGGCCCTTACTCTATTCATTCAGTTGCTGGAAACAATGCATTCTTCTTACAAGAGTTGGATGGAACAGATTTGTTTGGGGGTCCTGTCAATGGCAGGATGCTCAAGCATTACTTCTCTTGATTCATGATATGTTTTTAAGCCTTCTTTTTTTTCTTTTTCATTAATTATGAATATTTCATCCACCATTACATTCAAAATTATGAAAAATCAAAAAATATAAAAACAAAGAAAGAAAGAAAAGAGGGCAGAAATGAAGAACAAGGAAGGCACAGCCCCATGCCAAAAAGAGAAATAAATCTGAAAGTGTGTAAGCTTAAATACCACTCCTGCAAAACACACTTCTAGTTAGTCAAACTGTTTAATCTTGACTAATTAGCTTTCAATTGTCTGCTGATAGGGTAGTGAATTTGATTTGCCAAACTGTTTAATCTTGGCTTATCAGTAGATAGATTAGGATAGAAATTAAAGGTTCAAATATGTTCAAAATCTGAACCAAAGTTTCCAAAGAGAGATGACTCAAAACTGTTTTATTTTTCTGAGTCATAAAAGAGAAAAACTGGTTCTTATTTGCCCAAAATCTGAATCATATATCAAGAAAGAGACAGCTCAAAACAAAATTAAAAACAGAGCTGTAAAGAAAAAGAAGGCCATAATGAGAAACTTTCAGATCTTAAGCCTTCCATTTTGATTTAATTTTCTGCAAATAAAAATCTATGTGCAGCTTGTTCTTATGCCATAGATCATAGCAAGTCAAGCAGCTCAATCTTGACTTGACTATTTTTAAAATTTCTGTTGTAGAATTTAGAGAATGAAAGTTTGTTGGACTGTTTAATCCCAACAGACAGTAGACTAGGTAGAGAAATATCTGAGCTCAACTGTTTAATCTGAGTTCAGGGAGAAATAAGGAGTAGAATTAGATTAGTTTTTATGCTTTCAAAAGAATAAAATGTTGAAAGAGAGCTTGCCAATCCAAGTGCACTCTAAGAAGAAAAAATGTTAGATCAGTAGGATTGGGTAGGTAGCAAGCTTGTTGATAAAGGTCCATTGCTTTCATGGCTGCCAAATATGTTTTAGAGAAGATCATTCAATCACAGAAGGACAGCCCAATGGATGAGGCAACTAGACAACCTCCCAGAAGTCAAGTCTGAATTCTTGATGCCTTCAAGAAGGCACCATCCCCAAGTGGATCCACTGTTAGCCACCTGTAATATTTTGTTATACCAAAAGGTGGCTAAATCTTTTTGAGCCTCCAAGGAACAAATTTTATCACTAAAAATTGTTGGCTCTTGAAGATTCCTTCTAGGCCTCATGCCTCGGTCCAAAATCCTCATTTTCTGTCCCATTTTTTCTCTCCGAAAAATCTGTTGATTTCCTGTAAAAAACTGCTGAAGAAACCATCATTTTTCCCCTTTTCTCCCACTCATAACTAACCTTCATTTACTCCCCCTTTTCTCCATATTATTTCCCTACTTTTCATAAAGTTATCCCTCCATTTATGAAAAATTCCCCTTTCATAGTTAAAGACTCACTTTTTAACTATTTCGGAACCCCCACAATCCATTTCAATCCTTGAAATTTCTCATAAAAAAATCAAAGTTTTATTACTATGGACCTAAGCCCCTTGGGCTAAGTCCTAAAAACCACTTCCCCACATGTGCCCGTCACCCAAGACCAAGAGCTTAAGCATTGGGGGCCAATCGCAATCGAAGGCCGGGCGGGAGACATTTTTCTTTGTAAATATTTTAAAACCCCGATGCGATTAGTTTGAATGGTTAAGCCTTGCGACGTGTTCCGCGCCGTCGATCTGTCGCAAGATCTGACGTCCAGCGCTTAATCGCACCACTCCCCCCGATCGCAATCGCAAGTCTTTCCGCCGATCCCCCGATTGCATCTCCACCATTGATCTGTCCCAAGATCCAACGGCCAGCGCTCAATCGCTCTATCCCCTCCGATCGCAATCGCAAGTCCTCCTGTTCGCCTCCCGATTGCATCGCAGCCGTTCATTCCCCGAAGATCCAACGGTCCTTATTCCCTCCGATCACAAGTCTTACCCCCGCTTTGAAAACCCTCCGATTCATTTTACGCCGTCGATCTGATCTGCAGATCAACGGCCTGCGCTCAATCGCAAAGTTTCAAATCGCGGTGTTTCAATCGCGTGTTGTTAAGTGACCTCCCCGATTGCGATCCTCCGATTAGATCTGGACCGTCCACGTGTCCAGATCAGACGGTCCAAAACCACCCCGCTTGTTTTCCTCCCCCTGCTCTCCTTTTCCTTTTTTGCACAGATCTCCACCGTTGGATGTTTTCATCCAACGGCTATGCTCCTTTCCCCGCCATCTGAAGCAGTTTAAACCTAAAAACGCAGGATTTCTTTATGAGTTTATGTTTTATGCAGGTTTTAAAGAGTCTTCGTCATTACATTGAAGAAAAGCCAGGGGTTAGGAATGACGATTCCCGTGCCTTCGGCCTGTGAAAAGAACCATTCACAGGGCTTCATTTGAATGTTTGATCGGTGTTCCATGGGCACCGATATCTTAGAAGGCCCTGTGCGGCTCTGCACATTGACAAGACACTGCGTTTAACGCGTTTTTTAAAGAGTATAAGTTTTGAAGGACAGCACACAAGGGATTGAAGATTGAAGACAAATTTGGGGATCACGGCTAAGGTTGAATATCAAAAGTCTAATTCCCCAAACTAAAACAGAATTAATAGAAAATCAAAAAGATCTGTCAGGCAGAAAGGACTTCCAACGCTGCATTTGAGGCAAATTGATTCCTCAGCTACCACGGGAGCCACCTGTTGCCTCAAACCTTTCAAACAGAGCCCGACGTTATTGAATAAAATCAGATATCCGCCTCCAGCATAGCCAGGGAGTTACTTATGCAAGGAAACCAATGAATAAATATCTGCGGAGTTACTCCAAAATGCAGCATATGAGCCTCAAAGTCAAATGAAACTCACTTCGAGTTTTAAATCATAAATGTAAAAGTTAATGCAGCACTTCCACCTGTAATTTCTCCAATCGATGCCTCTCAAAGGGCCGAGAAGTCTTCACTGCGTGCTTGTCTTTGAGATATTTTGTTAAAAACTCACCTCCCTCATCTTCCTATAAATACTTCTGGGAAGATAGAAAGTTGTTGGTTGCGAGAACTTGGAAATACTCTTGAGCTCGAGACTTCTATTTGTACATAGTGTTCACTGGCCCTTGAAGCTCTGTTTGCGCTAGAGTAGTTAGGTTGAATAGTGAAGATGATTGCTGAACTGAAACATTGGACTTGAAGATTGTAACTGGTTTGACATCAATATAAAAGTTGTTTCTTGGGATCCTGGTGTATGTTGACGGTGATGTTATTCTCATTTGTAACTCGTTATTTTATTTCTGTTTTCATGTTGTTTCATTTTACACTGTAAAGAACAGTTTAAACAAGGTTAGGACCTACTGTATATCAGTAACCTTCTCTGGCTGAGAAATCTTTATTTGAATGTTTTCTTCCGATCTGTGTTATTTAGGAATGACTTAATTTAGTTTAGGCATGAGAATGTTGGCGTTCCCTCATCTTATTGTTTTAGCTGAATATTATTTCTGAATGTTACTTTTAGTATACATTGTGTAAAGATGAACTGAAGGAAGATATGGTTAGCCCTGGTCCCAGACTAGTCTGCATAACTAACTGATTGTTTCCCTTGGAATGTGTTAAAAGCTGGCTAGTTTAGAAGCACTTACCAGATCTTACACCATTCTGTGATTATCTTTGTGTTTCCCCTTGTTTTGTATGTTTTCTATTGGAAGTGTGTCAAAGGCTGGTTGGTTTAAAAGTACTTACCAGATCCTAGTCTTCTTTTGTGTCATTCTTAAGTGTCTGTCAAAGGCTGACTGGTTTAAAAGTACTTATCATATCCTAGGCTGCTCTTCGTTCTGCATCTGTTTAATTCCCCTTCTTGATGTATCACTCCATTCCATAAATCAAACTTTAAAGAGATCCTTAGACATAGATGACTTGCCCCTTGGATCACACTTGATGTTGTTGTTCAATTAAAGCTGAGATATGACTCCACGTGAATGGACTAAAAACACGTTATATCTATCTGTCTGCCAAATCTGTTCTATTTACTTGCAACTTCTCACTTTTGGAACTTTTTGCATTTAGGATTTTCCCCTCAAGTAACCTTTCATGCTCAACCATCCAAAACAAAACAAACCCTTGGACTTCATAACTAGCCTAATATCATTACCCTAAACTTCAAAGACAATATGTCTTTGTACATATTGGAAGATCCCTCTGCGGATTCGGGAGGGCTAGCTAGATCTAGAATCCCAAAAGTTGGTTGAAATGATGTTAACTCTGTGATTGGACTCTCCCAATCTTGCTAATAAATTACGAGAGACCTAACACATTCTCAACATATCCTCCAAAATTTGATTCGTCCTTTGTTTGCCCATCGGTTTGAGGGTGATAGGCAGTACTAAAATTCGGCTTAGTACCCATCCCTCCAAACAATCCTCTCCAAAATGCTGCTGTAAACTTAGCATCTCGATCTGAAACAATTACTTTAGGAACTCCATGAAGCCTTACTATCTCTTTTAGGAAAACATTTGCTACTTGAGCTGTTCCGAAAGTAGATTTCACTGGTATAAAGTGAGCAGCTTTGGTTAAAGTGTCTACTACTACCATTACAGAATCATGTTGATATTTGGTTTTAGGTAGTCCTGTTATAAAATCCATGGAAACTGTGTCCCATTTCCATTCTACAATTGGCAAAGGGTTTAGAAGACCTGCTGGATGTTGATGCTCAACTTTGACCAGTTGACATTCCATACACCTACTTAGATACTCTGCCACATCTCTCTTCATTCCTGGCCAGAACAGCTTCTTTTTCAAGGCTGTTAACAACTTCTGGTATCCTGGATGTCCTGCATAAGGCTGTTTGTGATATTCATCCAAAATTTCCCTTTTTAATGACTCTACATTAGGAATATACAACCTGTTTTTGTAATATAGTAGCCCTTTTTGATTTTGAGTAAAGTCAGTTTTATCCCTTTTCTGTAGTTTCACCAAGAGTGTTTCATAGTTTGGGTCTTGGCTGGCTGCTTTTCTCACCAACTCTTCTATCTCAATCTGGCCACTACTCCCAATACTATTTAAATTTTGACAAGCATTTCTACTTAAGGCATCAGCAACTTTATTTTCTTTCCCCTTGATATGTTTTATGTCCATATCAAATTCACTTAAAAAGGACAGCCATCTGGCTTGCCTTGCATTCAGATCAGTTTGGGAAAAGAAATATTTAAGACTAATATGATCAGTCATCAATGTGAATTTCTTTCCCAGAAGATAGTGCCTCCACATTTTTAAAGCATGGATAACAGCTGCAAATTCCAAATCATATGCACTATAATTCTGTTCATGTATTTTCAGTTTCCTAGATTCATAGGCAATGACTGAATTTTCCTGCAACAGGACTCCTCCCAGCCCTTCTCTGCAAGCATCTGTACATACAACAAACTCTTTATCGGGATCAGCAATTTTTAATATAGGGGCTGAAATAAGTTTTTGTTTTAACTGCTCGAAACTGTTTTGACACTTTTCAGTCCACACAAACTTGACACCCTTTCTTTGCAATGAAGTGATGGGATGTGCTATGGCAGAAAATCTTTCCACAAATCTACGATAGTAGCCTGCCATCCCCATGAATGACCTTACTGCTGAAACATCAGTTGGAACTGGCCATTCCTTAATTGCTTTTATCTTTTCAGGGTCAACTGCAAGTCCTTTTTCAGAAATAATGTGACCCAAATATTGAATCTTATCCTTGTAAAATTCACATTTACTGAACTTGGCATATAGTTGATTTTCTTTCAGAGTTTGCAACACTATCCGCAGATGTTCCTTGTGTTCCTCTTTGTTTTTGGAGTAAACTAAAATATCATCTATGAACACCAAAACAAATTTATCCAAATATTTATTCAACACACTATTCATCAGGCACATAAAGGTGGCAGGGGCATTTGTCAGACCAAAAGGTAGGACTACAAATTCGTAGTGTCCATACCGGGTTCGGAAAGCTGTTTTGCTAATGTCTTCTTCTTTGATTCTGAGCTGGTGATACCCAGTCCTTAAGTCAATCTTTGAAAAAACTGAGGCCCCTCTCACTTGATCAAAAATATCATCAATTCTAGGAAGTGGATATCTATTCTTAATAGTCAACTTGTTCAGTTGACGATAATCAATGCACATCCTAAAAGTTCCATCCTTCTTTTTAACAAATAAAACAGGTGCTCCCCACGGAGACACACTTGGCCTAATGTAACCTTTATCCAATAATTCTTGCAGCTGCATCTTCAGCTTCATAAGTTCTGGCGGACTCATCCGATAGGGGGCTCGGGAAACTGGTGTAGCTCCTGGCACCAGATCTATGGAAAAATCAATTTCTCTTTTGGGAGGGAGATGAGGAATCTCATCTGGGAAAACCTCTTTAAATTCTCTTACCACCGGTAACTCATTCAGCAGATTTTCTTCCGCCCTCTGTTCTACTTCTTCGACATGTACTGCATAAACTTGGTATCCTTTTCTAGCTGTTCTTTTTAATTGTAAGGCTGATATTTGTCTTATTGAAATGGATTTTGGTTTCCCTTTTAGTGTAAAAGGTTTCCCTTCTTCATCCACACAATGCAGGGTTTTATCCCAGCAGTTAATCAGAGCTTTCTTCTTTTCCAGCCAATCCATTCCTATCAGCAAGTCATAGGATCCTAATGGCAATATGTTCAAATTTATTTCTGTTGAAAAGCCATTTAATTGTATTGCTGTTTTGGGCAACTTATGTGTGACTTTTCTCTTAGTTCCAGTGGCCAGCTGTACCAACCATGACTGCTGAAACTTTTCAGGTTTAATTTTACATTTTTATACAATTCCAGGACTAATATAACTCAAAGAAGCACCTAGATCAATCAAAACAGTAATAGGCAGGTAATAAATCTTACCCTCCATTTCCACCATGGTTGCTTGATGTTCTGCTTGCCGATTTTCCAATGCTGCACTGATAGTTGGTATATTTCTGGCTATGTCATTTACTATTGTTGCCTCTCGCTCTCTGCTGATCATGTGTATATTTCGATGGGGGCAGTCCCTCATCATATGGGGTTCTCCACAGCCCCAACATTTCAAAGGTTCCTTCATTCTGACTGTCCCTTCTTTCTTATTGTTCCCTTCTACTGGTTTTAAAGCCACTTGGGACTGAGCAGTTTGACTTTCTTTCGGTTTATTAAATTTTTTCCGCTGATGATCTCTACCAAAGTTTCTTAGATATGCTGGTTTTGGTCTTTTACCTTTGAACTCACCCTTGTTCAGCCAGCTCTTCCCTTGTTCAACTTTACCTTTAAACTGCTGATAGCATAATCTTGCTTTTCTAACAGCTTCATCCATTGTCTTTGGGTTGTCAAACTCAATTTTCTCCTTGTACACAGTAGGCAAACAATTTAAAAACCTTTGCACCTTTTCCTTTTCTTCCCTAATGTAAGGGACATACCTCAGTAAATTAGTAAACTTAGTGACAAACTCATCAATAGTGAGTTGTCCTAGTCTAAGTTCATGGAATTCTTTTGCTTTATCATCATAATAACGTTAAGTCAAATAACGACTTTTGAACTTAGTCTGAAAATCTTCCCAAGTAACTCTCTTTTCATCAATGGCATGCACCATTTTTGTCTCTTCCCACCACAGTGTAGCCTTTCCTTGTAGCTGATACACAGCTAATCTGGCCTTCAGATTGCTCTCATATTCATATACTTGGAAATACTTGATCATGTTCAGCAACCAAGCTTCAACATCTTCATCCTTCTCCCCATCATAGGAGGGAGGTTTGATCTTTCTAAATTCTCCCTACAATTCTCTTTTCTTCTTATGTTGCTGTCTAGTTGCATCCTCATCCTCAGACTCATCCATATTTCTTTTTCCAGAACCTTCGCCTTCCTGGCTGTTCCGGGAAGTTAGCTCTTTGATGAGCTTTTCCTGCTCCTTACTGGCTGATGACAACATGTCATTCTGGATTCTTAGTTCAGCCAATTCTCGTTGCATCCTGTGCAACATGGCCATTACCGGGGCATTGGGATCTGGAGTAGCAAACTCGTCTCGCAGATCCACGTAAATTCCTCCCTCTTCAGCCATTTTAGCACCACTGTACACACTCATACATTTGATTAGTACGACAAAAAAAAAAATCATCTCTACAATGTTCAACAATATTAAGAATTCAGTGAGCACAATAACAACAGCCCAATTTTTGCACTTGAGCTCCGATACCATTTGTAACGTCTCCAGTTTAAGGACATTTTTTTTTTTTTCTTTCATTGTTATTGACAGGTTGGCTGAATACCATGTTCAGAAATGGAGTATTTATTTCCATCTATTGTTATATTTTCCTCTACTCCTTCAATTTCTCCTTTAAATTTTAGTATCTCTTTTTTTTTCTATCCCTTTTTAATAACACCTAATATTTTCCATGTGTACAGTTCTCCCATATACACAAAATCCTATGCCGCTCTTAAGGCCCATAATTACAATCACATCCTTCGATCACACATATGCTACTTATGTATCAATATATAGCACCTATATATATATATAACTATAAAACATACATGTAGACCATATACAATCCCTATATGTATATCATTGGATAGAATTAATTAAAATTTGCATACCCCTATGCACAACCTATATATATATATATAAATATCCCATATATATATATTTATATACACCTTGATAACACCATGGGAAGGTGCACGTCGATATATATATATATCACGTATATATAAAATTCCCCTCCCTTTTGATATTTTCGTTGGACGTACACATACATAGACCGGTAATAGACATATTTATATACAATAACGATATATATATAAACCCTTTGAAAAGGTTATTGTATTTTCCCCAGCCGATAACTTTGACAATACTTGGGTATGTCGATCTATGTACGTGATACATAACATACAATTCAATTAACCCTATATATGTTTACATAACATCTATAAATTCCACGTAAGTCCGCCATCTTGGAGAGGTAGGGTATTCGAGCTAATGATGTAGCGACAGGTCAGCGCTACTTTCATAATTATTGAAACTGCGAACCGGTCTAACCCTGATCGTAACCTGCGTTGGCGTGGTTTACCTTCAGATCCTTGACAGATTCGCCACGGCATGGCCATCATTACCCGTTTGTAACTTATAAAATTTGTATCTCACGCCATACTGTCCAAGCCCGCGGATCGGCGTGACAGAAAATCATATAATACCCGAACTCATTCACCTTATGGCGGTTTATCATTATGGGGACTCTAAACCAGTGCATACTTGATTTGATTTCCTACGCAGAGGGTGCAACACGCGTACTAGTTAGGGTTGGTAACGTCTGCGTCGCACTGTATTCTGTTCGGTCTGACCTAATGTGTGAGTTTGGTTTTTCTATTTCAATGTTTTTGCAGGCAGGGACGGCGTACCGCTCCTGAGAGCAAAGTACCTCTGCCGGCGTCCATCGTCCTCCTCTGCGCACCTTAGTATAACATGGTACCCTCCTCTCGACGTGGCAGAGTTTTCTAAATCAATATCGGGATTTTCTGAAGTTCTGGGGCAGGGGGATTAGGGTTTCAAGGGTTCTTTTTATTTGAGGCTCTTACGCTGATTTATTTATCCGACTCTTCCTGTCTAAATTAGAACTACATAATCGTGCCCTTCCACGCTCCCATCGCCTGTTGTGGAGGGTGTAATCAGGTCGGCCTGCGTTTTCAACTATTTCCTCCTGTTTTGTATTTATTTTAACCGATAATGCCTTCTCATCATCTGCTGTTTTGTTTTGCGCAGAGAGGAAAGATTTTCGACATACCAGTCTGGTGACAGAGGGCAGGGAACTAACTCGTCTTCTAGCCTGCATTGACCATGGCTGCGTTCTACTTGAGTTATACATACCATTGTTATATTTTTCTTTTTTAGTTTACAATCTGCTCATGGTTTTATTACCTGTAAGAGTTCGGTGTTACCGATTTATCCTTGTTGCATTCAGCACGCTTTACAGGGTAGAAATTTATTCGCAGTATTTCATGTTGGCTATACATCGAGGCCTTCCCTAACCTATGTTTTTTTTTCCGATGTCGAAGTGCGAACGCTTAGGTTTTCTCTGCACACCCAGATTTAACAGTATCTACACCACTGGCGTTCAGATTTCCTTGCGCATCGCATGGGTGGCTCGTTTTGATGTGATTTCAGTCTACACGCCACGAGGGTGGGAAGGAACCCAACCCCCCCAGGTAAACTTCAGAATTTCTTGTTCCTGTTGTATCGAGTTATGCATCAATTTTGTTGAGATGCGGTTTTTACCATTCTGCTATCCTTCAGAATCAACAGTTAACTGTTCACCCTAATCTCTGGTTACGAATGTATATTTACGTTAGACTGTCTTCGCCGGCTAGATTCAAGGCGTCTTAACTTGTCCAGTTCGAATTATTTCAATAGGCAGATGATACTAACCAATGATCTGTGCAGGAAGGTTACCGAGCTATTATTGCGGTCATTCTCATTTCTTCACGAAAGTTTAACACCTTATTTCTATTGTTTTTAATGTTGATAGCATTCCTCCGAGCGTAGATTTTATAAGCTGGTTTTGGAGTTTTTATACACTACTTCCGTCATGTAAAAATTATAAAAAAAAATTGCATGAACTCAATACCCAGCGCGTAATCATATATATATTAGGTCCTTACTATTGATGCGTTATTCCATACTGTGGTTTCTTATTGTCTCGTACGTGAACGAACTCGCTCATGCCGCGCTCGAATTCTCTGTTGGTTGACCTAATTTGCGTATTTCCATAACACCTATTGTCTGACCATAAGTTCACAGAACCCTAAATGGCCGCATAGAAATCTTTTTCGTCTCGCCCTTTCTTTGACTTCGATATTAAATAAGAACTGTGGTTTGTTTATTAGCTCTCGGTACTGATATCATTGTTTTATTTCACTTGCATATACATGTATTGAAACTAAGATCGAACGAGCCATTGTTTAGCTCTCGGCGCTTTCATTATTATTTATAATGTGTCTTTTTTTTATTTCAGGGCCTATACATGTATCATGTCACTAAGTTGGTGGTGCGCCTTCTTAAATTTAATTATATTGCTACGATCTTTATTTCAAAGGTTAAAAGTAGATGTAGGAAAAATATGTGCATTCAAGATGCTATAAAATCTATTACGCTATTATATATATATATATATATATTTTTTTGTTATGCATATATAGATATTCCATAGTGCTTAAATAGAGGTCCTTAACTATAAGTTAACTCTTTGGCTATGTTACTTGATTCAAGGACTAAAGGTAGATTTAGAAATGAAATCTATACACTTATAAATATTATAAAAATCCTATAATGTAGAGTTACTCTTTCTCTAGCACAATTTCGAATGGCATATTTTAATGTTCTTACTTTCTTCCTTTTAGATTTGTACCATGTAACTTCAGTTCGGCTATAATATTTTTCTAGCATACACATGAGCAGATAATGTCACCCTTGTATCTACAGGGAACAAAACAATATTTGATTATCTGTAGAGGCTAAGTAACTTCATATTTAAACCGAACTTGGTTTAGAGATTCTGGGGTTTCTACTCTATAGGTTAGGGTCTACAACTAACCAGAATATGGAAGGTGAAAGCCTTAGGATAGACTCTGGTAAATGTAGTACTAAAAATCAATCATACCAGTAAATTTGAGTTTATATGTAGCCAATTCATACTATCATGAAACAAAATAACAAGAATTTCAGAACATACCACAATTGCAAATGACCAACCTCCCAACCTTAGAGTCCTCTT
This sequence comes from Pinus albicaulis, assembly GCA_034641835.2. Classification (NCBI taxonomy): domain Eukaryota; kingdom Viridiplantae; phylum Streptophyta; class Pinopsida; order Pinales; family Pinaceae; genus Pinus; species Pinus albicaulis. The sequence continues at coordinate 619,582,443 of CM076579.1, forward strand.
TGTCTCCCAGGACTCACCCCCAAGCTGAGATCACCTCCCAAGACAGACCAACCCCTGATCTTCTTAGGAGCAGCTTATTTAAGCTCATAATTCCCCAAGCATGTTTCTAATTCTGCGTCCAGAATAGCAGGATGCTTTCTTTCCTGTTTAGCCTAGGCTTCCCATTTTGGGACTCTTTAAAGCTGTTTTATGCTTTTCCTCGGCTTTTCCAGCTTTTCTTACCTCTTCCCAACTACTTTCCTCATCATTGGGGAAATTTAGATTCCTCCTCAAAATCTAAATTAATTTCTTTCAAGGATTTTTGAAAGATTGTGGGGATTTGTTGCCTTATCCATCCTCATGGATTTGGCAAGTGATCTCTAATTCTCATCTTGGTCAAAATGCACAATCAATTTATTTATTTCTTCAAATTAAATATTCAAATACATTCACACCATACTTATCCTTTGGGGTCCACTCCCCTTAGGACTTAAGTTCACATGTCTAATTTTTTCAAATTCAACACAGAAATTAGGGGTGTTACATTCTCCAAATCCCGGCGCGATCTGTTCGGCATTCCCTACACTATGTTCTGCATCAACCCCTGTATCGAGCTCGTCCTTCCATATTGAAATGGGTAAAACCCTACCTTAAACTCAATTCAATTTACTTACAAAAGAGAGATAATAGCGATGGGATGGCAAATGCCGATTTAGAAATGTTGATAATTTTTTTAATATATATATATATATATATATATATATATATAATTTAAAATTATTGTTTAAATAAAAATAAAAATAATATTAAATTGATATAATTTTAAAGAATGGTCTCAATATTGAATTGTGTTATTTAAATTTATTTTTTCGCTCAATATATGATTTTTGCATAAATTAGATAAGAAAAATAAATTCCAAAACTTTTCAAAAAATAGCTTTGAATGGCTTGGGATTGGAGTATGCACTTGAGGGAAGTTCCAATTATATTGCGTGGAAAGACAAGATGGAGGAATTTCTATAGGACAATGGGTTGAAATAGCTCATTGATAATGACATTCTTAAACTTACTGCAGCAACTGCCTCTTTTCCTGATGCTTAGCAAAAGATGGTTGCAAAGGTGAGGAGGATCTTATTGGAGGGAGTACGAGACCACATTGTCTCGAGTCTCCATGGTAAAGCGACTACATATGCAATGTGGAAGGCTTTGAGAGATCTATTTCAGAGTAGCAGTGATCATAGAAAATTGGCACTGAAGGACAAGCTCAAGAAAATCAAAATGGAGAAAGGCAACACTATTCTAAATATTTAACCAAGTTTTTCTAATGTCGAGATGAGCTTGGGGGCATCGAAATTACTTTCGTGGATGATAACTTGGTGAGCCTAGCTCTTATAGGCCTTCCAAAGAGTTAGCATAGTTATAGGGACTCTGTCAATGGGAGGGATAATGATCTAGGTGGATATTGGTGGCCACCGCACCATCAGTTCTTTCAGTTTTCAATTTCAGCACAACTTACTATTTTTAGCAGTTTTTCGGGTCATGAACTTCCGGAGCTGTTTTGAGGCCTTTGTGATCCAGGTGGATATTGGTGGCCAGACACATATTCCATTTGAACTGCCACCATCAGTTCTTTCAGGTTTTCATTTTTAGCACAACTTACTATTTTTAGCATTTTTTTGGGTCGTGAACTTCTAGAGCCATTTTGAGGCCCTAAACGATGTTTTTTTGGAAAACTGGGAGCACATGGGTCCACAAATTGATGTTTTTCACTCAAAAGTTGGATTCCTTGGATATATATTTCTAAAAAGGTATGATGTGCGTCAAAAAGATATCATATGCCAAAGTTAAGTCCGCGGGAAGATTGATGTACCAATTTACCCAAACGGGGCCCACAATTTTGGCGCTTCATCTCCTAGGGTTAGGTTTTTTGATGTTTAGGGATTTCCATTGTTTCTCAACAATAAATAGGCATTCAAGCCTCATTTTAACTTATCATAATTGGATCATGGACCTAAGTGAAAGCTCAAAATTCAAAGTGTTTTGAAGTGTGTTGAACCTAAGCGACCAAATAAATCTCGTCTTCCTGATTCGGGCACTTTGAATGGTTTCAAAAACCTACACCATATGAAGAATTTATCGTAGTTTGAAATGTCCAGTAAACTTCAATTTTTGGACTTTGAACAAGTTTGACTTGGATTGGGAAAAATTAAAAAGAGAATACTCTAGGGATTATTCCCCACAATATTCCGTTTGGACCAGTTGAATGTTGCGAAGTGGCAGATTGTAATTGGGCTATTGTTTGACAATTCAATTTTCGAGCCAATAGGAGGCTACCACGTGGCAGGCCAAGAGGCCACCACGTGGCTGAGGAACAGAGTGTTAAAATGTTGTTTGGAGTCGGTCAGGTTCGAATGCAAGACCTCACACATAGACTGTCTGTGCTTTACAGATTGGGTTGTGTTAGTTCTTAACAACTAACGGTCAGAAGTTCTATTTAACATTAGGAATTTTGCTTCTGTGATCCATAAATTGTGAGTAAAATATTTCGGTAAAAATCACATCAAAATAAATTTAGTCGATGCGTTTCGAACCGGCTAGTGTGGTTCATCATCAGGACAAGATGAAAAATCTGATCAGGTAACCAAATTAAATAGATAAGAAAGGCTCCAACTAGCCGTTTGTAAAATAATGGCTAGTTTGACTAAATTAAGGCAATAAAATCATAAAATCAAAAAAATATAATAATAATTTCTTTTTTATTTATAGGAATAAATTAAATGCTTAATGTTTATAATTTGAATTTTATTTATTTTTATTTTTAATAAAATAAGAAAATGTTTATTCAAGAATATATTGAATAATTATTTTTTTATTAAAAATAAAATAAAATAAAATTCAAATTATAAACATTAAGCATTTAATTTATTCCTATAAATAAAAAAGAAATTATTATTATACTTTTTTGATTTTATGATTTTATTGCCTTAGTCTAGTCAAACTAACCGTTATTTTACAAACGGCTAGTTGGAGCGTTTCTTATCTATTTAATTGGGTTACCTGATCAGATTTTTCATCTTGTCTTGATGATGAACCACACTGGTTGGTTCGAAACGTGTCAACCAAATTTATTTTGATGCGATTTTTACCGAAATATTTTACTCACAGTTCTATTTAACGTTGTATGGTTCTCCGTTTGGGGTTTTGGAGGGGCCAGCCCCTCCCATACGACCACAACAGAAAACCAAGGGCTTAAGCCCCCAAACCGCCGACGCAAAATGGTTTTGTTTAACCATTGAAATATGGTAACATTTTAATTTTACGTGGATGGTTTATCCCAACCGTAACCTCCACCCAATGGTTTTGGTGGATTTTAATGCCTTGTTAAGTTTTTAGCCCATGTTCTCACACTAATCGCTGCATTTAATGCTAGCGGCCAACTTGGCGATTTTTTAGGCAAAGAGCCATTGTTGGTAGAAATCCCAACTTTAACTGAATTTAAGTTCATTCTCTCCAAAATTAGTGGAGCTTTTCTAGGTATCATTGGGAAAAACGAGTTCAGGTTTTATCTTGAGATAGATTCGACCAATTTTGGAGTGCCAATAGTCAATTTAGACTATCTCAGACATTACAAAGCCATTGGTGAGGATTTATGAGTTATCTGAGGACTTTTGAGTAGGTTTTTATTTCAAATAAGCTCTAGGGGCCACCAAGGCCACCACGGGCCAGTAGTAGTTTGAGGCCTAGCCAGTGTAGCTATAGGCCTTATTCAGGAATCCAATAGTCAGTTTTGGATGTATCATATGTTTTGGAACTAATGGTGTGGTTTTCAGAGCCTATAGAGGACTTTTGAAATAAAATATTCTTTAGATAAGTTCTAGGGGCCACTAGGGCTAGCAAGTGCGAGTAGTAGTTCGGAGCCTATCCAGGGCAGCTAGAGGACTTATGCAACAAACCAATAGTCATTTATGACTCTAATGAGAATTATAAATCCATTTATGAAGGTTTTAGAAGCTTTTGAGGACTTCTATATTTCTAGAACCCATCAGATAAGTTTTCAGTGACCCTAGTGCCAGGGGGTGCCACTAGGTGTCAGAGGCGAAACAGGAGTAGCCGGAGTCAAATTTTGGTGAACCAATCATCTATTCTGACTATTTTTAGCATTACGAATCCAATGAAGGGATTTGAAGATCCATTTGAAGACTTATGAAGTTCGAGAACCTAAAGGGAAGTTTTGGGTAGCCTAGGGCCAACTGTGGAGGGAGGCCTAGTTTGGGGATGCAATTCTTGTTTTGAGTAAATGATCAGTCCATTTTGGAGGTCTGATATGTGCTGGATATATTAGGTGAGGTTTCATGGATAGAAAAATAATTCTGAAGGAGTTAGTGCCATATAGAAGCTTAGTGTAGCTCAGAGCACCGACAGAAGGAATCAAGTCTAAGGGAGCCTAGATATGTTTTCAGAGTGATGACAGCCATGAAAAGGATATAGATGGTATTATAAGACCATTGGTTCAGTTCAGTAGCCTTTGGAGTTAAGTGAGGAACTTGTAAGAGAAATTTTTCCATAATCCCAAAGAGCCAAGTCAAGATGACAAGAGCTCAAGGAGACATAGCCCACGATATTTGGGTAAAATCCTAGATTAAATTTGTTGTTATGTGTTGATGATTTGTTGCTGCATTATATTGATATTATACATGTTTAATTTCAGCAAGAAAAAATGAACTTAAAGCACTTAAACAGTTAAAAAACATACACCTATTTCAGGCATAAATTTCGCAAAAAGTCAAGTACAAGCTAGATCTTATATTTTTTTTAACTGAGTGGGAGGTTCTTAAAATGCATAACAAGTTATCCAACCCATTTTCAGATCAGTAACATAGTTTAGAAGCTTGCGGCCACCACATATCTTCTCAGAGATAGGCTACCAGTTCCCAAGCTATTTTATTTCCATTATGTCTGTAAGCATATTTTTGTTATTTGATATTAATGAAATGAAGTTTTATTTCCGTTGCATCTCTATGTTGATGTATATTTCTGTATTTTATTGAGTTCTTGCATAGATTTGGATTAGTGGTATCAGAGTGGTCTTCTCTTTCTCTGTTTTTCTTTGCATATCCCCAACGAGGTCAGGGTATAAGGAGTTAGGGCTCGATCTGGTTGAACCCCTGCAAGATCAACCTCACAAACCGTAACGACCTCCCATGGCGGAATAAAAGAAAGACGATGGTGCAGGAGATCCTATCAAAATATTGCTCATGGATGCCCTTGCGAAACAAAGGAATGCATTGATGGATAATTTTTCTCAGATCCTTCAATGTCTGCCCACCTACGTTGCATCTCTATCCAACAACCACTCTGGAGGCAGCACTCCCTTCAAGGCACAGGTAAACTTTGACATTCCTATATTTGAAGGTCAGAGAGATCCAAATGTCATAGATAGATGGTCGAATTTTCTGGAAGGGTATTTATCAGTCTCATGATTTCTTCAACCAAGAAAATATTATGTTTTCACTCCTAAATGTCGCCCCCCATGTCAAAGACTGGTGGGAAACCTACTGTGAGCAAAAGGACGAGAGGGAACCCTCTCTATTCTCGGACGCACCCACTTGGAGTTAATTCCGAGATGACATCAAGGAACAATATTACCCTATGGGGGGGATATGACGACAAGTACATCCAATGGACCACATTGCGGTAGTAAAGGGATCAAGATGTGCATGAACTAATGAATTTTTTCCATACCTTGTGCACAAAGTTGGGTATTAAAGATTTAGAGAGACATTTGGTGCTCAAGTACCACAATTGTCTGCATAGACACATTCTGGAGGAAATGGAGTTCCTCGACATTACCTCGCTTGGCATGGCATATCACTATTCCACCAAGATCGAGAAGGAATTTAAGTAGAAGAAGTGAGAATTTGGATCCGCGAATCCGAATCTAGGGAAAGGCACCCCCGAAGTGGGAAAAGAAAAAACTATGTGACTCATAACAACAACAAAAATCCAAAGAGGGACATGGGAAAGTGGTGTCAATTTCATAACTTCCCCACTCATAGCACAAATGAGTGTCGAGCCAAACAGTCACTGGAGGTCAAAATAAAGGCACTCGAATCAGATGGATGTTCTGATCTTGAGAAAGAAGCAGACAAGGGATATGAAAAAGGGAAGCAAGTCATTAATTCAAACCCCAGTGCCATTTTTTTCACCAGCAAGCTCTAGAGGGACGATTCCAAGGATCCAGAGGAGGGGGAGCACCTCTTCCATTCGTAGATGTGGATGAAGGGTTCTCCACTGAAATTTATTGTCGATAGCAGAAGCTAAAAGAAACTCATTTCAGCATAGGTCATGAAGCGGCTTGACCAATTGACCATAGTACACTCGCAAACATATACCATCAGGTGGCTTCACCCCAGGAGAGATCTACGCGTCCGCCAGTAGTGTCGCCTTTCGTACAGCATCAAGCCATTCACGGATGAGGTATTGTGTGATGTTGCTCCTCTTGATGTAGCTGATGTATTATTGGGCGAACCATACTTGTGGAGGTGAAATGTTGTGTATGAGTCTAGGCCTTATTCTGTTGTTATTACTTTGGGAAATAAATTGTACAGGATACTGGAGGTATTACTGCATCCTGCCATCTCCTTAACTATTGTAAAACAACGTTGTAAGATTGTTTCCCAAACGAGGAAATTTATTTTCCTTACAACTCTCTCATAGGGAAAGAAGAAGGTTGTGGCGAAAACCTCAAAATAGGGCTTCTTTGCACAGCTGCAGTAGATGGACAAAGTCGTGGAGGAATATGAGGACATTTTCTCCTCACCCACAGAGGTTCCTCTATACTGTCAGGACAAGCACTCCATTTATCTGACCCCCAACTCACCGCCACCTGATGTTGTCATACCTCATGCGAATACACATACATAATCCACGCATATACTATCTAGGGCAACCAAATTTATTGAACACATCCAGGACGTCCGCCAGCAAGTCCACGACATCCTGGACAAGTCCAATTCCAAGTTCAATAGAATTTGCCTCTCATGGACGAACTTAACAGAATGGGGACCATTTCTTTATTATGAGGGAGTAATGATCCAGGTGGATATTGGTGGCCACCCACCTATTCCATTTGGACCCGCACCATCAGTTCTTTGATTTTTTCAATTTCAGCACAACTTACTATTTTTAGCAATTTTTCGGGTCATGAACTTTCGAAGCCATTTTGAGGCCCTAGTAATCTAGGTGGATATTGGTGGCCACCCACCTATTCCATTTGAACCCCCACCATCCATTATTTTAGTCTTTTAGTTTTAGCACAACTTACTATTTTTAACTCTTTTTTGGGTCTTGAACCTTCAGAGTCATTTTGAGGCCTTAAACAACATTTTTTTCGGAAAATCGAGAGAAACATGGGTCTACATATTGATGTTTATCACTCAAAAGTTGGATTCATCGGATAGATATTTCTAACGAGGAATGATGCGTGTCAAACAGAGATAGTATGCCAACGTTACGTCCCAAGGAAGATTGATGTACCAATTTACCTAAACGGGGACCAAAGTTTTGCCGCATCATCTCCTAGGGTTAGATTTTTGGATGTTTAGTGTTTTCCGTTGTTTCTCAACAATAAATAGGCCTTCGAGCCTCATTGTAATAAAATTTAGAGGAATGTATCCGCCACATCTCTTCTCAGAGATAAGCTACCAACGCCCTAGCTAGTTTATTTCCATTATGTCTATAAGCATATTTCTGTTATTTGATATTAATGAAATGAAGTTTTATTTCCATTGCATCTCTGTGTTTATGTCTATTTCTATATTTTTTTTTGCTCTTGCATAAAGCCAGATTAGAGAGGTTGCCAAATTGGAAATTACTTTGGTCGAATTTGGTGCAAGAAGAATTTAGGCAGAATACTAGGGATGGATCTTCATCTAAGATAGATGATGAAGAAAATTGTGCCTTGGCTAGAAAGGCGAAGAAGGGTAAGGGAAAGAAATCCTATTCCAAATCCGAGTCCGGCAAAGAAGGAAAGAAGCGCGACATGTCCATAGTTAAGTATATTCACTGTCACAAGCATGGGCATTATGCCACTAATTGTCTACAAAAGAAGAAGAAGAAGAACGCTTCAGGATCTGCAACTGGTGATGCTTTCACCTCGCAATTTGAATTGGACTTCTCACTCATCGCATGCATGTTTTCAAGTGTGATGGGACCAGTGTGGTACTTGGATAGTGGTGCATCTTTCCACATGACAGGAGACAAAGAAATTTTCAGTAGCTTGGAGGAGAAGGACCTCTAGATGCATATTGAAATGGGTGATGATGGGAGGTACAAAGCCACTGGGATTGGTACAGTTACCTTCCATAGACGTTCAGGTAAACCCTTCTTATTAAAATATGTAATGCATGTAGCAGGCTTGAGAAATAATTTATTTTGAGTCACAATGTTGGAGGATATAGGTTATGATGTGGTTTTCAGTGAAGGGAAATATTTCCTTCGAAACAAAGCCACAGGAAAATCCAAGAAGATTTGGATTTGCATGTATAATCTCTACAAAATTCATGTAGATGGATGCACAACATTGATGGGTAATGCAGAAAAAGTGGTGCGCTGGGATGAGGGTGAGTTATGGCAGATGAGATTGGGCCATCTACACCACAGAGCCTTGAATGTCAGGTAGAATATATATACGGGTCTTCCCAAGGGTACTATTGTGTAGATAGACACATGCAAGGGATGTACCATGGAGAAGTATGAAAAGGTTACTTTTCACGAGAAGGAGAACTGAGCAATGAAAATCCTTGAGAGAGTTCACTCAAACATGTGTGGACCATTCTCTACAGCTTCGACATCAAAGCATAGGTATTATGTGATCTTTGTTGATAAATTTTCTAGAAAGTGCTAGATCTACTTCATGTAGAAGAAAGATCAGACGTTCTCAAAAATTTTTGAGTTCAAAGCACTGGTGGAGAAAGACATGAGGAAGGATGTGAAGGCTCTTAGGAGTGACAATGGTGGTGAGTACATATCCAATGAATTCAAGAACTTCTATAGCAAATAAGGAATTTAGAGAGAGTTTATTATGCCTCATAACCCACAACAGAATGGAGTCGCAGAAAGTAAGAACAAAATAATTATGGGTGTTGCATGAGAAATGTTGCATGATCTGAGCCTATCGTTGTATCTATGGGTAGAGGCATGCACCACAACATTATTTGTGCAAAACCATAGTCCTCATCGAATACTTGGCATGAGTACACCAGAGGAGGCCTTTTCTGGTAAGAAACCTAATGTTTCATATTTTAAAATTTTTGGCTCATCTCTCTATTACCATATGACCAAATATTCCAGGAAGAAGCTTGAACCAACAACTGAGATTGGGATATTTGTGGGGTACAATGATACTCCCCATAAATATTGGGTGTATTTTCCAAACAACAAGATGAAAGTTGTGAGACGGAATATAAAATTTGATGAGGAGAAATCCATGTGATTGTCCCTTGAGAGGGAGTTGGATTTGCATGAAGATGAGGAACTCTTGGTTCCGAAGGATGAACTTGAAGATGTGAAGTAGCCACATACAAAGCATAATGGAGTGGAAAAAAACACTCATGCAAAGCCATCCACCAGAAATGGTAGAAGGCACACCATGGAAGCTGATAGATTGAGACTCGATGCGGTAGAGCATGTAGGAGCACCTTCTTCACTGCGCAGGTAGAGACAGTCTCCAGACAGATTTACTGGATACATGGCTCTTATGAGAAAGTGTATTCTGACAGAACCATCCTCCTTTGAGGAAGTAGTGCAGCTACTAATTTGAGTTGACACTATGGTTCAAGAGTATGACTCCATCGTTAAGAACAATGCATGGGAATTTGTCCCAAGGCCAGTCGGAAAATAAATGGTTGGATCTAGATGGATCTATAAGGTGAAGCAGGTAGTAGATGGGAGTGTGGAGAATTACAAGGCTAGATTTTTAGCCCGAGGATTCTAATAAGTTGAGCTGATTGACTATGAGGATACTTTCACACCGGTTGCGAGATACTCATCGATTAGATCTATCCTTGAACTCTTAGTGCAAATGCGTTGGCTGATACATCAGATGGATGTGAAAACTACATTTCTCAATGGAGTTATTGAGGAAGAAGTGTAGATAGAGCAGCTAGAAGGTTTTTAGACCTTTGACAGGGAGTCGCATGTGTGCAAACTCAAGAGAGCATTATATGGGCTGAAGCGAGCACCTCGTGCTTGGTACACTGGGATTGATATCTATTTCACCAGGTTGGGCTTCACGAAAAGTGAAGCAGATGTGAACCTATACTAGATTGTGGTTGATGGTAAGCTCTTGATTATTGTACTTTATGTTGATGATCTAATTTTGACAAGTGATGAGTAGCTCATAACTTCTTGCAAGGAGGATATTACAAGAGAGTTTGAGATGAAGCACATGTAACTCCTTCATGATTTCCTTGGTTTGGAAATATGGAAGCGAGATGGTGAGATATTTGTTTCTCAAGGAAAGTATGCTAAAGATATTTTGAGTAAATTTCACATGGAGAGTTGTAAACCCATGGAGACTCCTCTTCCAGGAAACTGGAGGAAGGAGGATGATACTTCAAGTGAGGTAGTGGACACTACTGTTTATAGGAAACTTGTAGGTTTAGTGATGTACTTGGTGAACACTAGGCCAGACACTTTCTACGTAGTTAACCATCTGAGTCAAGCTATGGCTAAACCGGCCAAGATATTTTGGAAGGTGGGGAAGTATGTCTTGAGATAACTTAGGGGCAATACAAAGTATGAATTATGTCACAGATGGATAGAGGGAGTGAAGCTTGAAAGCTTCACCAATATAGATTGGGCAGGCAGTCCATCAGATAAAAAGAGCACATCAGGAGCGATCTTAAGCATAGCATCGAAAAAAATTTCTTGGTACAACAGGAAGCAAAGATCTGTGAGACTCAGTTCAGCCAAAGAAGAGTACAAGGAAGCAAGTCAGGCTGCATGTGAGGCCACCTGGATGAGGAAGATTCTGGTTTGTTTTTTTGGTTCTCAGAAGGATCTAACGGTTATACATTGTGATAACCATATTTTTATTAACTCTTAGTTAATCCGGTATTCCATCATAGGCCCAAGCACATAGACATCTGGTACCACCATCTCAGATATTTTTTTATAGGTGCATTATGTTACTTCAGTACATTCCCACAGAATATCAGGATGTAGATATTCTAACAAAGGTGCTTTCCAGGAGAAAATTTGAATACCATAGAGGCAGGATTGGGGTAGATGATAATCCTTTTGTTGTTGAGAGGGAGTGTTTAAAAGTTAATAAGAAATGTGTGTCGAATTTATTTTTCCCTTAATTAAATTGGACAATAAAATGAAATATTATCTTATAATCACTTGGAATAGTTAACTGAGTGTCATAAACTCAGTTGGCTCATGAATTTCGAGTTGAGGGTGGTTGGTGAGGCATATAGAGTGATTCTATTAGTTATGGAATTCAAGTTTCAATTAGTGCATTAGTTTAATGAATGAGAAACAAATTAACTTACTTTATGGAGTTAAAGTCAATTGAACTAGTTGTAACTATTTGTTGCACTAGTGAGAGATCAAGTGAATTAAATCAGATTTAATTCACATGTAGTGATCTTCCATGCAACTGATGATTTACTATTAATAGTAGAATGCATGTCAGTTCTAGTGGAGACCCAGTTGAGACAAAGGTTAAAGGGATGTTAGCTATCCATTGTACCATTAGTAGCATGCACTAAGACAACCATAGGATTCCCATGAACATTGCACAGTTTTGGAAGGTTGAATTTCCTAAATAATAGGGATTTTATTCCACATGAATTGCGCAAGCAAGGCAGGTTTAGAAAAGGCTAAAAATTGGTTGATTTTTTCTAGATCAGTGTGAGACAGTTGTGAGAGTGCAGGAGACTCTTTTGAGAAGAGTGCATTGCAATTGTTTCATGATTCCTTGGTGAATATACAACAGAAGATAGAGGGTTTTTGAGTAGTAAGCTTTCCTTAGGAAAATATCTGTGTTGTTGTTTGATTTTCTTCTTTCCTTACTTGTTGTGATTGGTGATCATATTTATTTTCAACAATTGATTTGTAGAAGGATCCAGTATCTTTCTTTAGTACATTTCTTAATCAGATTGAATCCATTGATATACATATTGTTTGTATAATTTCCACATTTGAAATTATATTCAGAAATAGAGAAGTATCATCATAATATATGTTCATAAGTGTTGAATGGTTGTTATTAAATAATCCAAAAGTATAACAAACTTAGCTTAAATAGTTTTAACATCCTATAATATTCCTAATCTATCTAATAAGGTCAAAATCATCCTTTTGGTTGCACAAAATATTGTAGAATCCCACTAAATCACAAAATTTTCCCTTTATTTAGGGATTTCTCGATGACTGGTCAAGTTTTACTAGCATTGATCAGGCATGTTCAAACTCATTTGGATTGTGCCAATAGGAGTATTTCCATCCTTGGTTACCATGCTTCTCAAATATATGTTCAGTTTCCACCTAGGTGTCTTGCACATACGACTTCAATGGAGCCATTATCGGAAATTATGTTCTAGTCAAAAATAATTTTTAATACCCAATTTTTACTATAAATTATAAAATTTAAAAGACATAATTATGTACCTTAACTGTGCAATAAGAGGCAAAAATATGGAAAATATGACCATGGTATTGTTATCACAAAATCAGACCTGATAGGCTGCCAATCAAATCAATCTCATGTAACCGTTTCAAACCAATCTTTTGATTGAGGCTTAGCCTCCTCAACCTGAGAGGGCTCTCTCAAGGGTTAATGATTTTTGATACAAATATTGATGGCTAAATATATATGGGGTAATACGTAGATAAATTATAGAAATTGGTTTTAAATCACATTAGCAAGTGCTCATTGGGCTTATGGAGTAAAAATAGCTTCAGTAAAACAAAACAATCTACTCAGCATGGAAGTCAAGGCATATCAGATTTCTAGTCCTAAGAAACACATGTGAAACTATAAAACATTCGGTTAGTTTGTCTATGAAGGAAGCCAGAGCATCAATGATGAATTCTGAGTAACATAAGTAAACACCACTACAATAGGATAGTAAGAAGATGCCATTAGAACAAGAAAAAACTAGAGCTCTTTATGATTCTTGAGTTGGCTAAGTAGAAAACTCTGTATTAAGCTGAAAACCAGTCATTTACAATAAACACAGTATTTTGCTAAAAATGTCCAACCCTTTTCTAATTCAACCTCTTAATATTTTATAGATCATCTACGATGTAGGATAACCTTATCCTTAGCTAGATACATCGAATTCCTACTTTTTGACACCTTTCCTAAACATATGACATGGTATTTATTATAAAATGACAGTTGAAAACCTAATGAACAGTCCTATTACAAATAGCATTCAAACTCCTTAAATCTACTCATAAAAACCTTATCTAAACTAGATTACATCATTTTCCAACTATATTCCCATAAGTTTGAATCGAGATTATAAGCTCCAACACTTTATGACCTCAATGCTGATCTCGAATAAAATAGGAAACAATCCCCTATTTTCTAGGCATAGGATTCTTTGTTCTCTTGAGACACTTTGACTGTCATGAACCCATTACTTTGAGCTTATTTGATGTTAGGAACTGAATTAACATATCTAAAAAACCTCAACAAGTCCCAAATTTCCAAAACCACCATCAAACTCTTCAAAATAGCATAAGTAAACCTACGCTACGAAAACAACACAATTTCGTAACGCTTTTCGTAGCGCAACCTTTTTACCCTTTTACCTTCAAAACTTTGGATTATTTGTTCCAGATTTATCTTCATTATAAATTAATACCAGAACTTCTCACATATCACTTTTCCTATTACATCATTACAAAGGAAAGGTAATAAATTTGATAGAGGAGTGTGACGCTAATTTTGAGTAGCTTAATCAGTTGTTGACACGTGCTCTAGTGTTAAATATTTCAAATTTGGAAAATGAGTTTGTTGTATGTAAATATGGTTGCAAGAGAGGACTTGGTGGAGTCAAAAAAACTAGCAAGATAGGACTTGGAAAGGTCATATGCTATCAGTCAAAAAAACTAAATGAGCATGAGTAGAGCTACATGATACATGATATTGAGTTAGCAACGATCATACATGCATTGACGTTGAGGAGGCATTATCTTCCTGGCATGAAGTTTCTAATTATGAGTGATCACATTGGGTTGAGGTACTTATTTTACAAGTTGAATCTAAACAGTAGGTAGGATAGATGGTTGGCCATGATCAGTGAGTTTGACTTTGAGATTAGGGACATCAAGCGGAAGGAGAAAAAGATCACAAATGTTATTAACAAGATGGTATAGGTAAATCACATATCATCTATGAGATCCTATGGGACATAATTACAATATGGGATATTGCAGGCAAATCAGCTGGATCCAAGGTATATGGAGATTATGCATAGGTTGTAGCAGAGTACAGGTACATGTGTTGGTGCAGGTATAGGTATAGGTGTTTTTATAGGTATAGGTACAAGTGCACGTACAGGTACAGGTAAAGGTATAGGTAGTGGTACAGGTACAAGTACTGGTATAGGTGTAGGTGTATAAGATTTGGACTACCTTCTCACATCAGATGTATTGGTTAGATTTACAAATAGGATATATATGTACTGAACAATAGTGAGCTCAAGAAGGTGATATTAAGGGATTTTCATACAAAATCATATTTGTGTCACTTGGGATACCAGAAAAATTTGAATGTAGTGAAGAGATTCTACTATTAGTTGAATGTCAAGAGGGATGTGGCAGAGTTTGTAGCCAGATATTTAGATTTCCAGATGGTTAAGGAAAAGTGTAAGCATCTAGGTAGACTAGTACATCTGATTGTGATTCGAGAGTGGAAATGGGAGTTTATTTCCATGGATACCATCACAGTTTTTCCAATGACATATAGACAACATGATTCCATCATGGTTTTTTTGTTCAAGTTGAAAAAGGTTTCAAATTCATATCGGTGAATACTACATATTAGCTAGTGATGTAGCACAAGTGTTTATCAAATACATAGTCATATTTCATGGTGTTCCAAAGAATATTGTGTCTGACAGATGATCTAGCTAGATATTGGTGGCCACTTGCCTATTCCACTTGGGGCCCCACCATTGTTTCTTTTAGTTTTTCCATTTCCTTAATTGTAGCATAGTTCATTATTTTTAGCAATTTTTCAGGTTCTGAAAATCTAGAGCCGTTTTGAGGCCCTAAGTGACGTTTTTTGGGAAAAATGAGAGCAACATGGAAGATGCTTTGATGTTTCCCACATATAAATTTGTAGGCCTTGGATATATATTTATAAGGAGGTATTGTGCACGTTAAACGAAGATCGCATGCCAAAGTTATGTCCCCTGGAAGTTGATGTATCAATTTACCCAAATGAGGCCCATAGTTTTGGCACTTAATCTCCTAGGGTTAGGTTTTTGGATGTTTATGGTTTTCCATCGTTTTTCAATAATAAATATTCCCTCGAGCCTCATTGTAACATATTTCAAAGGCATGTATCCCCCACATATCTTCTCATAGATAAGCTACTAGCACCCTAACTAGTTTATTTCCATTCTGTCGGTAAAAAAATTTCAGTTCTTTGATTTTAATTGGATGAAGTGTTATTTCCACTACATCTTTGTATTTATGGTTATAAGTGTTTTTTTTTGCATTCCTGCATAAATCTAGATCAATAGAGAAGAAAAGCTCTCTTCCAAGCTTTGGAAGGAGTTGTTTGCAGGTTTGGACACCAAGTTCGCCTTTAACACAACTTATCATCGATAGAAAGATGGGAATATTGAGAGGGTTCACAAGATAGTAGAGGATATGTTGAGGATAAATGTGATGCATAAGAAACACGAGTGGGAAGAATATCTTCCATTGGTAGAGTTCGCCTAAGACAACGGGTATCATGAGTCATTGAAGATGAGTCCATTTTAGGCATTGTATCAACAGAATTGCAACACTCATACCAGTTGAAGTGATTCGGTTAAAAAGATATTGATTGGACCAGGGATATTGGCAGAAATGGAACAAGAAATGCATGTGATCAAGAAGAAATTGAAAGTAGCGTAGGATAGGGAGAATATTTATGCATACATGAATAGGTTATTCAAGGAGTTTTAGGTTGGGGATCAGGTGCACTTGTGTATCAAGCCCAAGAAGAGCTCCTTGTGGATTGGATTGTGTTACAAGATGGAACCATGGTTTTTTGGACCATTTAGGATCATTGAGAGGATTGGGCCAGTAGCCTATCGACTTGTACTACCTTCCATAGTGAAATTCCATGATTTTTTCATATATCGTTGCTTAAGAATTATGTTAAAGATGTTGATCATGTTATTGACAGGTTTGTATTGCAAGTGGAACTAGAAGGGGAGTTCCAGCCGGTTGCAGTGCATTTTGCAAGAAATGAAGCTTATGCTCAGGAATCGAGAAATCAATCAAGTTAAAGTGTAATGGAAGAAATTTGGACCCGATGAAGCTACATGGGAGATGGAAGATCAAATGTGGGCCACGCATCCTTCCTTGTTTATTGGTAGAGGCAAGGACATTTTGGTGTAATTTTAGTATATGTTTGGTATATGTTTTGATAATGTTTTTATGTGATGTTAGGGTATATGTACTTATGTGTATGGATGTAAATACTTCCATGAGCTATGTTATAAAGCTCCAATAAGTGGGATGGGTGTCATGTAATAATAGTTGCCATTTTTTATGATGCCGTCTTGATGTGCTTTTCACCAATGTGATCATTGTGAATACTTCATCGATCTATGTTATAAAGCTCCATTGGAAGTATGGTTGCTTTTTAGTGGTGTTTTTGAGGGATATGTGTGATTGAACACCGAGGATGGTGTCCTCTAAGGGGGATGGTTCTGTAACAACCCTAGTGAAAATTCCATGTAATAAAGTTAAAATAATAGCCACAGTTGATGGGACACATATTCCAAGTTGAATGTTGGGAAAACATCCTAGTGTGGGTGTTCACATGGTTTATTATGGCTAAGGAAATTGGAAAAGGATATGGCTAACGAATTAAAGAGGCAAAAAGTATTTTTGGAATGTTTATTTATGAAAATAATAGAAATTAGGAGAAAATGGAGGTAAAAGGTCACAATTTTCACATGAGGAGGAAAATGAAGGAAAATAATGGAAAATAAATGAAATAGAGGCTTCTTCTATACAAAGGCTTATGAGGACCAGTTGGTAACTTTTTTTCACTTCATTTTGGAGCTCTCTCATTATTCTATCTATCTCTCATACTCTTCGATACTTATAGTTTTCTTGGAGAACTCTTGAAGAGTTTGGATACTTGGTGATTGAAGAAAGAGGGAAAAGAAGGAGTAGGAAATCATAATTGGACATCAGAATCAACGAATACAACGAGATTTTATTGCAGGTACCGATTTGTATGCATGATTTACTCTCTATTTTTTCCATGCATGGTGTATGCATGTGGATTTTCCTAGCCTTTGTCATTTCCTGTATAGCCATGGTGTTGTGGGTTTATTTTTATTGATTTTTTTCTCATTGTTTCTCATGATTCCTTTAGCTATGGGTTGAGTTATTAGTTATTGCAAGACTTGGTTGGAAAAACATGCTTGAAGTCCGATGGACAACCATGGGTTGAGTTACTAGTCCTGGAAGCCTTGGTTAGAAAAATGCTCTGCAATCCCTAGGTGGGTTGAGTAACTAGTCCTAGAAGCCTTGGTTGGAAAAAGACTCTAGAAGACCTATAACAGTTGGGGTTGATATACTAGTTCTAGAAGCCCTAGTTGGAACAAACACTATGGAGCCCTTGAACAACTTAAATAGAGACCAATATGTGATGGTTGTGATGTACGGTCGTATGGTGGAGTCACTGGTAGAGGGTTGAGGTTGTTTTCCCTTTGGAAACCCTATATTGATTGTGATTGATGTGTTTGGTGAGATCCCACATTCATGCTTGGAATATGGCATGGGGGTGATTGAAGGAAGTGATACTTGGCTCAGCCAATCTATGGTCAGATGGAACATGAAATTTTATTCTCTAGTTGGTTTTTACATGCATTAATTAAGAGCTCATTCCTTTGGTATTTGGTATGAAAATGTATTGTTTATTATGTGGATTCTACTGCTATCGTATCCATGGTATTTTTTTCATTATTATGCTAGTTATAAGCATGTATTTTATCAGTGATGATGTATGTCTCTATCTATGTTTTTACTTGTAAATGAGTGCACAATATATTTATGGTCAAATATATTGTATTGCAACTAATGATGTAAGGGATAAATGCCTCTTAGTGATTCTCAGATAATTATGAGACCCCTATGTTTAAATATGTTGTTTACATATGTATACGCAATGTTTGTGACATTTTTGTTGAAATGCATGTCATGACTAGGAGAGCTCTAGATGATTTCCTGGTGATGTGATTGCTTACCTTTGATTTAATATTATTTATCATATCCTTGAATTGGCATGCCTGTGACTATGGCCAAAAAGGGTCAAAAAGCCAGTCTCCCCCAGGGGTAAGGGGTCTTGGAGGTTGGGTTACCTCCTTGTGATGTTTTTGATGCTGTTTAATGTGTGTTTGTCTTGTTTTCATCGGTTCCACTTCCTTAAAGTCAGATGGGCTCTTGAATCTCATATTTGTGGCCTCTCCTAACATGTTTACACATGTTGGCTCATTACTTGGGTAAATGTGGGATGAGGATGTTACACTTACATATTCCTGTTAATGATTCCTAACTTAGTTGTTCCTTTCTCCCCTTGTATCATTGTGTGCAAAATCTAACTATAAAACTCCTATTAATATCTACGAGGTAGAAATTGAATTTTTTCATGCAACATTCAAACTATATCTTATAAAGAATAAAAACCATTTTATAAAATATTCAAAATGGACACAACATAGATCAAGCCTAGCACAACAATGTTGGTATGATAATAACTATTGATAATGAACTTTTTGGAATGGTTAATCAAGAGATCTTAATATTAATAAAATAAACCTTACCTTAAAATCAATTTAATTTAGCTACAAAAATATATTTGGGGGTGATGCTAGGGATGGGATGAAGAATGAGGATTTAGAAAATGTTGATAAATTTTTCTAATATTAATAAAATAAAAGAAAAAAATATTTTTTTTAAAAAATAATAATTTAAAAATGAGTATTTATTTTTAATTTTTAAAATATATTATTGTAAATTATTCAAATAAAAAATAATGCTAAATTGATAATATTTTAAATGTATGTTATGAGTGTGAGTTTAAATGGCTGGTTTTATTAGTCCTTGCCTCTGCGAGGGACTATAGAAATCATCTCATGGTAAAATTACCTTGATTATGGCTTAGTTTGGTGAGTTTTAGTGAGTTTATTGTGACTTTAATAAAAAAATTCAGAAGACAGTTGAATATTTGTATTTTCTGGGAAGTTAAAAAGTATTTTCCTAATTTTTTGTTTACTAAACAAGATTTGATGTGCAATTCCTTTGGTGGAGGGTGATTTATCAGTGCCTAACAAAACATTTTAAAATTGAAAAAAAAAGTAGTTTTGTAAATTTCCATTCAATAGGTGAGTGCTTTAACACTAACATTCTTATGCCCAACACTACTAGTGCTATGCCTGTCCTTTATGTAAGTGAGGGAGTTGGGGGGGGGGGGGGGGGTGTGGGAACTACGTGTTCACTGTCATGGCTAGTTGTGCCTTGGTTATATTATTTAATTTAGAAATTTCCATCTCTTATTTCATTTTAAACTTTTACACATTTAAATGCATGAAACAACGAGTGTATGGACCTCATCATGTGTGTGGAATAAAGGATGTGTAGAAGAGTATGAACAAAGACTTTCCTCCAAAGACATGATATTATTTTAACTTTAAGAAAAAAATTTGGATCATGGTTACTTATGGTTCTTTTAATATGAATCTTTGATTTGCATCCTGCTTACAATATCTTGTTCATCTTTGTGATCTAATATTATTTTCATCATATTCAACAATCATTGTGAAAATAAAAAACCACACAAATAATTAGGAAATCAAAATCTTCTATAATAGTTAGCATTATTAATATATATATATATATATATTATGCTACTATTGTTCTATATACTAATTTTTTTCCCAATAAAATACATTGAAATATATTTGCAACAAGATAGTTATATTATTGAAAAACATATAAAAAAAATATTGATACAATTGAGTACAAATTATTATCTAAGGGTTAAAAATACTCACTAAAAAAATGGCCCGATTCCACATACACATTTATACAATATATCCACATTTCTGTCTAGATTTGTTTTCTCCGTAATCTCCCCTATTTAAAATGACTTGTTTTTATCAAAATCTTAATAAATGTAAATTATCATTATCACATTTCATGTTCCATATATATATATGAATATATACCTCTAACATAAGTTTATTTGTAGGCTCATCATTTAGTGTTTTGTATTTATGTTGTAACTCTCAATAGGTTGTGATTTTTTCTTTCCAATGCTTGTAAAGTGGCCCTAATTCCCTAACCTTATGTTTCCGTTTATATATGGGAATTATAATACGCCAAGAAAAATATGGTACCATAAATGAAAGTATACTATCATTAGTTAAAAGTCCATGGTGGCAGCAATGGTACGTGATTTCTTGATCATTGTACAATTATCAAAATATATGTTTTTTACTTGGTAAATTCAATGTCAAAATGTAAATTAATTATTACCCTTGTATCTTTTTTTCATAGGGCATGTAACACACCTATATTGTTATTTTTATACATGGGTTATTTTCATACTTTTAAATTATTTTTGGATGTTATGGTTACGGAAGCCATAATGGGAAGTATGTGATTATGTAGTTATGTTTTAGTTTTTGAGTTAATAAATTAATTGTTTAAAAATATTCAAGAAAGAGCACTAGAATATTAGAATACTTTTTTCCATCTTATAAAATTTTGGTAGTGATTAAATTCCACATGTTGGACCTTCCCAAAAACTTTCCTAAAAATCCCTAGGAGAAAGTTGTTAAAATTATTAACATAAAGAGAGAGAAGGATTATGTTAATCACTTAGCTAGATAGAAATGCTAAGTGGGGTAAAAATAAAAATAAAGAACAATGGGAGGGGAGGACATGATTTAAAGAAAAAGAAAAAGAAAATAGAAAACTAGAACAAAAAGGCATAGGCAGAAGGTTGGAAAACCTTGAAGTAGGACACTCCTAAAACTATTTTGAGAATAATCTATAAGAGAAAACACTTAGGAACAATAAGAGAAAACACTTAGGAACCAAAAATGTCTTAGCTCAGGGAGAACTGTACAATTAATGGTTGGGTGGAATGTCCTTTTTCTCGAATATTCCCCAAACACTAATTATGTTTAGATGAAATTATGTTTAATTCTTATTATTTATTTTGAATTGTTCAATTTGATGTATTATAGAATATTAGAAATGATGCATACTTACGTGCAGTGTGAATATTATAACTTTTGTATGTGGGATTAATTATTCTGCTATATGTTGTTGTTAAATTGAATTAAGGCTAAAATGTTGATTAAAGATAGAATGTATAAATAGAATCAAATGTAGAAGTATTAGTTGCATGCATGTCTCAGTTCCTTTGCAAGTAATTTGAATCAATGAAAGATCTAATTGCAATGGTAATAAAAAATAGATATTGTGCACTTATTATAGTTTTGCATGCATGAATGAGTAATAGATTAACTCAATTAATGGACTATTGTTAGTTTATATGATTAGATTCACTTCAAATAAAGGAGTGTACATGAATATAATGAATAGATATAATTTAATTAAATAATATCGTAATCATGAATAGAAGGAAAATAATGAATGTGTGCATAGAATGGAGGGATGTGACTCGATAAATGAGCTCATTTAATTACCTAATTATTTATTCTCTGGGTCCACTAAAATGATTATTTCTTTTTTCTTTCTTCTAAAGACATTGAAATGATTGTTGTTTAAAGGAATACTAATGATTAAAGAAGAATACATTTATGAAATGTTTTCCTGATCGATATGAGTTAGAAATTAAATAGAGAATTACCTTTGTATGTGACTCTATTTGAAGAAAATGAGCTAACTATTAGGAATTGTGGCTTTAGACTGAAAATATTTGAAAATAATTCATTCATTAATGTAGGTCAATATTAATTAAGTGCATCACTATATTGTTCTAGAGGTACTGTGATTCTGTAAATATGCTATAGAGTGGGAAAGAAAGTGAAATGAAACCTTAACAATATACAAATGACTATTCAATCCATATAGTTTCATAGAAGAACTATAAAGAAGTGATTGTAATTAATCGATTTTGGCGGTTAAGGAAACATGGAATACATTTTATATTTCCGTAAACTAATTTACGATATATTTTTGGTTGGGAGTGTAATTACAATAAGTGGATATCATGTATATATTAGATATTTTTTTTTGTTTGGGTATATTTATCAGAATAATATGTAAATAGACAAGAGTAATTACAATAATAAATCAATAATAAACCAGAGAGTGTAGGACATAATTAAATTGGAAAAGGGGTTTTCACTACCCCAATACACAACCAGGAATAATCCGCTATGAAGTTTCAACAATATTCATAATATAAATAGAAGGAAACAATTTGTATAATGGTTAAGGACCTTGTCCTTCACTAAACCTAAATTTGTTATTATAATTTACACTAAAAAATAGATATACTCTAACAAATAGGAAAATTTCCACTATAAGAACTAAATACCATACAGAGGAAGTGAGTTGATGTGATATATACAAGAAATTTTTAAGAAAAAGAATATTGTAACCATTGATAAACCAATTAAAACTATGAAGTAAATGGGAAGGAAAATTATATTGCATATATAATATATCCCTTTACATTACAGAGATAACGTGAAGTCAATATGACAAAATTTAAGTAAACCATTTTTTTTTCATTCAAGTTTCAAAAATAAATATAATTTGTATACTATCATTCTAATAAAAAATCTAGTGAGCCTGTGGAGTCGACGGGTCTATAAAAACCCAAATTTAAATACAAATGTTTAATAATGGTGAGCCATTGTTGCCTTTAGTCATTTCAAACCATGTAAGGTGTTCAAACCCTAACAGAGTTTAACACAATAAAAACATTGGGATGGTGAGCCAAGAAAAGAATGCAGTTATCCACAAGGTGTTTGGGTGAAGAAAAAATTTTCCACCTAGAAAGTATACCATGATTTAGTCTTTAAGGTTTGCATAAGGTAGTAAAAATAAACACATTGCACCAAAAACAATTCTTGAAATTATACCTGTCATAGAAGCCATGACAACCCAATTAAACTAAGTAAAGACACTAAGGATAAAATTATTAATAGAAATGAAAACAAGAGAGGTTGTCAAATATCTACTTGAACAAGTCTCCTGTGAGGCCTCCTCTAAAAGTTGACATATATATATATATAAAAGGAAGCTAGTTAAAAGGACTTGTTACAAATGCTGAAAACCCTAAAACTACATTGAGAAATCAAATATCTACTTGAATAGGTCTCCTGTGAGGCCTCCTCTGAAACTTGACATGTGTATATATATAAGGAAGCAAGTTAAAATGACTTGTTACATATGTGGGAAACCACACTACATTGAGAAATCAAAATTAGTAAGACTCCTGCTTCTATCTAGAATATTAATATAAATGAATAGGGTATTGTTAAGATAAGTGTAGCTCCATGTTGAAAATGGCAATAAGAAAGATTGAAAATGGCACCCATGAGGCTTTTAATTTAATTTTTCCTTAATTAAATTAGAATTAAATTGTAATTCCACATCACATGACAAATTGTATATGTAAACTGAGTCATGAATACTTACTTATCTCACTTAATTCGAGTTGAGGGTAAAAGAGGAAGCAAGTAGAGCTATTTCCTATTTTTAGGGGGGCCAGCTACAGTTATTTGTGAGTTGCAATTATTTAACTCAATTAATTTAGTTAAAATCAGTTTAACTAGTGCTTACTGAGAGTTGAGATAGTGAGATTCCTAATGAATTAAATATATTTTAATTCATAATTAGTGGTCAATCAGTTAACTGATAATTCACTATAAATATTTTTTGCATGTAAGTTCTAAGGAAGGCCCAATTAAGATTGGGGTTGAAGGGTATAAATATTAGTTGTATAATTAGAAAATTATGGAGGTCATGCATGAGGTCATTAGGATGCCTTGAAGGTATTGCCCAATCATTAGTTGGAATTTCCTAATTAATAGGTGCTCAATTAGCCTAGGAATGTGTAAGCAAGGCTAGCTAGGCACATGAAAGCAAGTGGTTAAATATTGTACCAAAATTGCGTAGATTGATGCCAGGATATGAGTGAGACAGTTAGGTGAGTGCAGAGGTTTCTTAGTGAAGGAAATTTCATTATATTTTTTCATGATCTTGAATTCATGCAATATACCAATAGCAGGGTTTTGAGCATTTTATTTCCCCATACACATATTGTTTTGTTTGATTGATAAATTATTTTTGTTTCATGTCATGTGATTATGCGATCGTATTTGGTTTCCACAAATTTGTAGAAGTGATTTAGTAATTTTTTTTATTACATTACAATATTAGATTCATTCTATTAGATAAATTTATACATAGTATCCGAGAAGGAATCACAATAAAGAGAATAATTTGAGTTTGTTTTGAAGAGGTGAATCAAATTTAAATATTTATTTTTTAGGACCAACATCAAATCAATATGTCTTTCAATGGCTTGAGACTCGAATATGCACTCGATGGAAAATCAAATTACATAGCATGGAAGGATAAGATGGAGGAAAATCTCGAGGACAATAGGCTGAAGGCATTCATAGACAGTGATATTCCCAACTTCTTGATGCATGGAAGAAGAATTTAGCAAAGGCGAGAAGTATCTTGTTAGAAGGAGTTCGAGATCATATTTTCTCAAACGTCCATGGAAAGCAAAATCCATATTCTATGTGGAAGGCCTTAACAGATCTGTGTCAGAATAAAAACAACCACAAGAAGTTGGCGTAACCTCATAAAAATCAAATTGGAGGAGGATGAGACAATACCAAAATACTTGACGAGGTTCACTTACTGTCGAGATGAACTTGAAAGTGTTGGTGTGACTATTTTCGAGGATGATTTGGTGATCCTAACACTTCTAGGCCTTTCCAAGAGTTGGCATAGCTACCAGGACTCTGCGAATGGGAGGGACAAGTTACTAGAGTGGGACTGATTGTGGTCTGACTTGGTATAAGAAGAGATAAGGCAGAGCATAGAGATGGGACCTCTTGTAAAGACAATGAATAAGATTTTGCATTAGTTGGAAAAGGAAAGAAATTAAAGGGAAATAAGTCCCAAGGTGAAGAGGGAAAGAGAGAGTTGTCCAAGGTTAAATGTTTTCACTCTCACGATTATTGGAAATATGCCACGAAATGTCCATAGAAGGCAAGAAAGAAGGAGGTTGTAGTTGCAGCAATGGGTGAATCTCAAGCTTCATAGTTCGAGCCTGATTTTACTCTCATTTAATGCATGGTGACCACTGTAATGGGATTTGAGTGGCATCTCAACAGTGGTGCCTTGTTCCATATGACAGTGAATACATATCTCTTCAGTCACATGGAGGAGAAGTAACTAAAGAAAAACATAGTGTTTTGATATGAAGAGAGGTATAGTGAGACCAACATAGGTACAACTACCTTCTAGTGGGAGACTACCTCCCCTCTCATACTCAAAGAAGGAAAAATCCTCTAATCAGTGTCTTGGTGAAGGAGGAGAGGTTTATGTTGAGTTGGGAGGGCAAGAGACACCTCCAAAAGTCCAATTCTTGTATGTCGTAAGAGATTTAGTACAAGAATTGGTCAGCATTATAGATGGCCATGAATGGTTGTTGAAAGCAAGCGAGCAACAAGAAAAATTGATAAAATATTTGACTGAAAAATAAAGTCACAAACCTATTGACACATAGGTAGAAGGGGATAAGGAAGAACCCTTAAAGAGGAAAAGTGTTTATCATGAAACTAATAAATCTAAAAGTGAAAATGATTCTATTAAAACATCCCCAAAATCTAGTAAATCCATAAAGAATAAGAACATTGAACTCCAAGGAAAGTTCAAAAAGTTAAGACCACCTCCCTTTGATTGAGAGAAAGAAGAAGGTGCAGAAGCCTAGATATTAAATATCACTAAGTATTTTGAAAGATATGAATATTATACTAACCTAAAAGATATATTAGCAATTTATAAGCTACAAAGCAAGGTTGCATTATGGTGGGAAGAAGAAAAAACAATGCACAATCTTGATGAAAAAACAATATTCTGGGAATAATTTCATAAATAGTTTAAATCACAGTATTTAACTAAAATATATTATGTTGATTGTGTTAAATAATTTAATGATTCATGGATAGGACAACCTATTATGGACGAAATTGTGGCAAATTTTACCAACCTATTAAGATATGTTCCCTAAATCAAGGAGGAAAAAGTGAAATTACAACGATTTTTAAACCACCTTCCACTCTCTTATAAAGAAAGGATTGAATTTGACAATTCAAAGACCATGGAAGAAGTGTAAGAAAAGAAATACTCTGTTATACAAGAAATTTTAGACAAAGGGTATATTAGAACAAGTGTTTCCCTCTCGGGAGCATTGATGTTGTTTGATAAAAATAAGGATGGAACTTTTAGGATTTGTATATATTATCTACAACCGATCAAACTAACCATTAAGAAGAAGCATCTACTACCCTGCATTGGTGATCTATTTCATCAACTTAGAGGGGAAAAAATGTTCTGAGATCATGATATCACAGAACACAATATGAAGACATACATAAAACAACACTCAAAACAAGGTATAGAAACTATGAATCTATAGTACTACTTTTTGGTCTTACTCATGCACCTGGTACATTTATGCATTTAATGAAAAATGTGTTTAGTAAGTACCTATAGAAGTCTCTATTAATCTTCATACATTAATTTTTTGTATATTTGAAAAATCAAGAAGAACATGAAGAACATTTAAGAATATTGTTGCATAATTTAAGAGAACACCGAATGTAAGAAAAATTTAGCAAATATGACTTATATAAAAACAAAATTTAGTAATTGGTTCATGTTATCTCTAAAGATGGCATATATGTCAATCCTTAAAAGGATAAGGCCATTTTAAACTAGCCAATACCTAAATATGTATTGGATATTAGGTCCTTCATACATGGTATTATAGAAGTTTCATTGAAGGATTTTCCAAAATAGCATATCCCATCATTTTTTTACAAATGAAAGAAGTGAAATTTAACTAGAAATCAAAATGCCAAGAGATATTTGATAGTTAAAACATCTACTAACAATACAACCTATGTTAAATATTATAGATATATAAAAAAAAAATGGTATGTATTGAGGCATGTATTGAGGGGTTGGGTGGTGTGTTAATGCAAAAAATTAAGTGGTTTCTTATGAATCAAGAAAACTAAATCCTCACGAAAATAAGTATGTTGTCTATGATTTGGAATTGGTCATTTTTACATTCTTTGAATATGTGGAAACACTATTTGTTGGGAAAAAAATTTATACTTGTTACTAACCATATAATCTTAAAATATTTTTCTTGTAAATCTGATTTAAATGCTAGAAAATATAGGTGGATGAAATTTTTAAGTGAACTTGAATTTTACATAAAGCACATCAAAGAAAAAGAGAATAAAGTAGTGTATTCCATAAGTTGGAGTATTAATTAGCTAATGGAAATTTTTGTTAGTAGCACCAAACTGATTTTGCAGAACAAATCAAAATTTCATCACTGAAAGATGAAGTTTATCTGAAATTACAACATAAACTATAACAAAGAATTACTTGGCTATGCAGTGAATCTACAAAAAAATTCCAACTTTCAAAAACAAAATTTATTTTCCTAATGAATTTGTATTGAAACAACTTAATTTGAATGAACATCATCAAAAGAGTTTTACATGATGCCCTAGTTATTAGAAAATGATTTCAACATTGATAAAATAATCTTATTGGATAGGAAAGAAAAAATAATGCCTGAATATTTGACTAAATATTTAGAGTTCCAACAAGTGAAGGTAGAACATGAACACCCAGTTGGAATACTAAACCCATTACGAATTCTAGAATAGAAATGAGAGGTTATCTCTTTAGATTTTATCACAGGTATTCCCAAAACCACAAAATAGCATGACTCTATTATGGTCGTTCTAGAAAAATAGAGTGAAGAAACACATTTCATACATGTTCACACTACATTTGGGACAACATAGATTGCAAAAATATTCATGAAGGAAATAGTTCTATTATAGTGTGATATCATATAAAGACAGTAAATTCACTTCTAACATTTTGAAGAAACTCTTTGGATGAATAAGTATGCAACTGCAATTTTATTACCACCTACAATCCCTAAACATACTGTGAAATGGAAAGGAAAAACCATATTTTAGAATACATGCTATGGATGTATGTTATGAACATACCCAACCAAATTTTCATACAATAATAGGCATGATGCGTCTATAAAATTAAGTCTAATTGAATATATGTATGGAAGGAAGTACGACACTCCATTGGAGTCTGCTAGAAGATAGGTTGATATTGGGTCTTGGTGTCCTTCAAGAAATGGAATAGGTAGCAAATAATATAAGAAAAATTGAAAACTTCACAAGATAGATAGAAAAAATATGGAGACCAAAAGAGAATGCATAAGGAATTCAAAGCCTGAGAACACAAGTATATCAAATTAGAACTTAAGAAAATAACTTGGAGACTATGAACTTGTTCTAAACTAGCACCAAGGTTCTGCAGTACCTTTGAGATACTAACTAGAGTTAAGCCAATGGCCTATTAGGTAGAATTTACTAACCATATAAAAATGCATAATATTATTCATGTCTCCTTATTGAAAATATTCATGATGTTCTCATGTGATTGATTGTAATGCCACCACTAGAGATATAAATAATTTGCGATGGATCAATGTATTTCTTGTGTTGAAAATTCATAGCTATAACAATAAAAAGAGATTTCCCAAAACGTCAAACATTTTGCAGTCGTATTTTCCACATTTCCTTGATCATCGAAAGTTCGAAGTACTTAGCCATCACAATTAATGGTGTCATTATTTTGGCAAAAATCATCAATAGTGATGTCAATGCATGACCCACAGGCAAGGGAATTGCAACGTTAATGATATGAAATTATGACAATTAAGGTCGATAATTGCGAAGAATCTCCAAGGGAATTTTGATGTTCTCTTCATAGGAATTGTGACAACTAGGTGTGGGAATTTTAACATATAAGAGTGGGAATTGTGACATCTATGTGAAGTAATTGTGACATTGAGTGTGTAGGAATTGCAATGTTTAGGCGTAGGAAGTGTGGCATTTATGCGTGGGAATTGCAACGTTTATGAATGGAAATTGCGACGTATTTGTGTGGGAATTAGATGTTATATATGTATGGGTTTTTCCCTTTAGGCACACGAAGATCAAAAGTTTTAGGTATTGTCACCATTATACGTGTGCTGAAATACAAACACGGTTGGCTATTTAAAACAAAAAAAAAAAATCACCTCCCAAAAATGTGTTTGGCATTTCTTTGATTGATGTTAAAATATTGTGGTTATAGTTATGTTTGTCCTTTTGTAAACCATTTGGAAATTTGATTGAAAGTATTGGGTCTAACCTATTTTTGGCTTTTGAAAACAAATAGAATGATGTTAAAGGAGTCTCTATATATGAAATCGTGAACCAGCTCTATTACCCATACTTTATATGTACCAAAATAAACCTTCACTTCATGATGAATAGGAATTGATTGTAAATCAGGTTACCCTACTAGCATTTTTCCATAAGGAATGGTATTTATGGTTGATCAAGCCATATGAAATAAAACTTGACTATAGTGTATTGTCAACTTCTGACTTGTTCCTTGTTATTTATTAAGGTTAAGAGAATTACATGAAGTGGATCTAGGATAAAAGCGACCCTCGTTGGTGTCTTATGTGGAGACTTATTCATGGTTGTTGTAGTCAATTCTACATACATTAAAAAAAATTAATATATATATATATAATAGAATAAAAGGAAAATTTTGGTATAAAAGCTTATTTGAAAATTTTTTGTAAAGATTTATATTTTATTTCTTTAAAAAAAAGTTGGAAAAAAAAATCATTTAGAAGTATGCATGAGCCTAACCCTTTAGGATATCATCACTAAATACAAGCAAGGTGGATCGAAAGGCTTATTTTTACCGTAGTTACCACAACTTTAGAAAAATAGGTCTATGTAAAATAAAAATTAGAAGGTTAATAAGTGTGGGGCTTAGAGCGAATCTACACATATCCAAATGGTTCTAACAATATCATAGTATATTTTCGACGATACAACATGCTTGGACGATAAATAATGAGGCCACCCCCTGTAAAGATGTTTGGTGAAACAATGATCATAAAAATAAATAGTTGAGATCCATTGTGAGGGGTCAATAACATTTTTGGCAAACCCCTAAGCTTACCCCCCGAGAAATGGTAACTAGTATTTTCGAAAACCACTCTCACCACAAATGTGTCTAGGACAAATCATCCTCCAAAAGAGCCTTCCAAGCTAGCGTGCCAAGTGAGTGTGAGAAGAGAGAAAAATTGAGGTCATAGTCTACCTCATCCTCTCATGTCCCATTACTTTCCATTTAATCATATGTGACACATGATTTTTCTTCGCAGATCATCCTCTCGTACTTGCACAAGTCTTAAATTTCATTTTCCCCACTTAGTACCAATAGGGTTAAAAGTATATCTTTACTCTCCCTTCTTTTCTGTACAACCCAAAAACTCCATTCAACTATCGTATTGTCACATACCAACTGCTACAAATCAACACATTATGTGACCTAACTACTGTAACTAAGAACCGGATGACATCTATGTGTGTACTCAAGGTGCATCCCAATATTATTGAATGACTAACCATTTATATAGATTATCACATTTGCATTCCAAAGCAACGTTCTAGCAATGCTTCTCAAATTTACACAAAATATAATGACAATAATATTGTTCAGCACAACCTCCAATTATTTTTGTCCTAAACTCTCCCAAAAGTGACTATAGTAGAGGGTGAGATCGCAAGATTCTGGCAGAATCTCTATAAATGAAGAAATAATTTTAATAATAATTATTTTTTACAGTTGTTCTTGAATGCATTTAGGAAATAAGGGCCTTGTATACTAGTTATGTACCTTCTCACTAATTATCATTCTCCTTCATTAGGCACATCATAATTGCTTATAGTTATATGTTTTCTCAATTCCCACCATGGATATGAATTCTAATTTTTGACCTCATACTATTAATTAATGGATTAGATTCTTAGGAAAAAAATATTTGCATTAAAATTGTTAGCTTACCATTTTTACCAATAAGAACTTTTGGTGGTATGCATCCTTGATGTGACTTTTCCTTTTGTTATATTTTGTATTTTAGACCAACTATGGTGGAAGTTGTATTATGTGCACTTCTTTCCTATCATTAGCATGTGGTCTTAGGAATTTAAGATAAAATAAGTTTTTCTCTATCGACATGTCGACAACTCGGTAGGTAATATGTTTCCGATATTTATTGTGAAATGGTGATGGGTATGCACATTCTCCCTTAGAGACTTTCAAATTCTTGGGAAAATCCATTTCTGTATTTCCCGTAGTATTCCCCAAGTAGTAGGGGACTAAGACATTATTGGACAATAATTGTCATTAAAGGATCTAAAAATGCCTCTTCAAATTACTTCTATAGTCTCTCTCTCCACCGAAAAACATTCAACGCTCCCAAATACAACTACATTAAGTCACTCAGAAATATTAAAAGAAATATCTATTGGAACAATTAATATGCATCCAAAAAGAATTATGAAAATTTATGAAAGTTTAGATGAATCAAAACATGAATACATATGGACTAGTTTCTAATTATGTACTAAATGTAGAAATTTTCTATTATTTTAACAAGAATTCCATCTCTTGAGATTTGAGTCTCCATTCATTCCCTACAATGCAACCCCCCCCATCCCCGAAATTATGTGAAACATGAGAAAATATCCATTTCTCAAACCATAACCTCAAAGAATATAATCATAGAATGATTTTTCTTACCTCCATTATAGCATCATCCTTAACTACATGCCACCCTTGAAATTCCTTAAAAGTGTCATTATCATATATAATAATTCATTTTCCAACATTACAATTGGTGTACAAATCATGTCCTATGCATGTTTGTAGTGAGAGAAAGAAATATATAAAATTAAATCCCTTTTAATTTGATCCAGGCACGTAGACATTGAAATATATAAGAGATGTCTTTTAGAGTTGAATTTTTGTCTTTACATATACTCAAGTGCAAATACATGCTCTGTCAAAAGTGGTCCAAAATCAAGATCCATGTCTTCATTGGTATAAGAATAATTTCAGCAACTATAGAGCTCCATGGAGATATAATATCCGCTATAATTCCTATAGGGTCTCATCATCTCTTGGACAAGTGTAAATTATATATGCATATCGAGCAAAACTAATGCCACTAGCACCTAGTAATCCTTAAGATAGAGTAGTAGTCCTATTATGGAAGATATAGAGTGAGCAAAAGATAAAGTTCACGATTGAAGGTGAGAGTACACAAAATCAAGGATAAAATATGAGTCACATACGAATAGTCAACATACGAGAATATTCCATATATGAGTAAATGAAAAGACAAGTTCCAATTGAAGGTCGAGTCACAAAATCCGTGCTAAGGATAAAGATATATCGAGATACAATAGTCAAATAGGAATAGCCAACTCCTTCTCCAAATTTTCTAGATATTTTACAACCTTTTTTCGGGCAGATACTATGCCATGATTTTATTTCGGTATCATGTACCTATATGCTCCCTCTATCCATCATGCGTGAAAAAATCTCTTTTCTAGGAACTTTGGATGAAAAAAAGAAATCAGAATTTAGTGGTTGATAGGAAGGGTATCATGATAATGATGAACCCAAGTTCAATCCCCAAAGATGCAGTAGATCATGCTGAACATTACGTTTTTACCCTAATTTGAAAAGTGAAATATATAGCTGCTCGTTCACAACAATAAAATATCAAGAATGAGTCTCGGTTAATTTTCATTTATTTGATGAAAATTATTAAGATCCCCAAAATGGCATACCCATATACTAGGTATTGGAGTAAAAAACTCCTTAAGAGAGGAAAACCGTTAAGAGTCTAAGAGATCAAAAAAACAACCTTTACCACTCAATTATAGACCTAACTATTATCAATTTTTTTGATCTCTAAAAATTAAGCTTCGTATGCGTAGCTTTGAACCTAACCAATACTAAACCTTGATCATATTTCGTTAATTCCATATAAAATTAAAAGATATAAATCAAGTATAGTTCAGGTGATCTCTAAAGAATATTTAAAACCATAACATCATTAACTGCTCAATTTGACAACTAGAACAATGTATCATGTCAAAATCCTGACCGTGATAGAAAAGGCAAGTGTGTTACAAAAGCCGCCATCATAGAAGGAACACCATGTTCAAGAGAAAACTCAGGATCTAATTTTCATGAACATATTTTGGAGCTATGGAAAATGTTGATAAATTTTGAGATAGAAAAAATACACTAAAGCTTGTTACACCACATCCCACATCCAAAACAACCCCCGGTATGAACACCCTAAGCCACAGCGTCAAAGAACCGTTTGCCAGTTAACCAAATCGAAACAAAATATAGAAGCTTTTAGCAACAACAAATAACACCAAAAAGCAAGTGTAGTTTCGAGACAACATTATCTAAAACCCATAATCATAGAAGAAAGAAAGCATTATTTCTAAGAACCTCGTAAATAGGATCTATGTAATGATATGCCCCATGTATAAATTGGGTTCAACCTCTTGGAAATTTTAATTTATCTTTCATTTTGAGCACCTTTTTCTTTTACTAAACCTCGCAATGTTGTAAATGAGAAAATAATAAAATAATCAGAATTAATATCAAAAATAAAAAAGAAAATGAGGTTAGTCTCTTGCAAAAAGGTAAACCCTTGCATAGTTGAGGTCCGCATATTCAAAACTAGACACAATAGGATAAATCTCTTATAAATATAAAACACAATATTGATGCCTCTCCGTAGCAATGTGTGTGTTAGGGTGACAATTTCAAAACAGTGTAGAACTCTGACTACTAATGACTAAGGTGATGTGCATGCATAAAATAATCATTTCACCATATGCACAGAACACAAAGGTGTCAGATAGATCATTCCATTGGGTGTAGAAATGTGATTGAGGTCATATTGATGGAGTGCTTGACCTTATAATGTAGAGGTACCCATGTGAGTGAGGAGAAAATGTCCCCTATACTCTTCTGCACGTCCTTTTCCATCTACTGCTTTCCATGCAAATGAACTCTTGTTTGGATGTCGTGGCCACAATCTTCTTCTTCCCTAAGGGTGAATAATAAGGAAAAAAAATTCTCAAGATGGGAAATGATATTAGTGCATTGCTTCATTGTCATCAAAGAGAGGGTTGTAGGTGGTGCTACCTTCCGGTATCCCCGTATAAATTATTGTGCCCATAATGTCAGTAATAACAAATGGTGAAGTCCTTAACTCATACGACAACATGCCTCTTCCACAAGTATGGTTTTCTCTAACAATACATCAAAAACTTCAAGAGGATAAACATCACATAATGCCTCATCCATGAAGTGGCTTGATTTTGTAGGGAAAGGGTGTGACACTTCAGTATGAAGATCTTATAAGCCAGGTGTGTGTTGTGGTCGTATAGGCTTAGTCTGCTTCATCACCTCTCGCTGAAAATGAGGTTATTTTGGCTTCGACTATCGACAATGAACTTCCAACGAAGAACCCCTTGTTGGAAAAATGTAATTAGGTTTGGTCTTCATTCAATCTATTGAATTCATCTTGTAATGTATTTGCCGAATAAAATAATAATAATAATAATTATTATTATTATTATCATTGTTATTGTGACTTACTAGCATGGTTTCATGTTTCGTCACCATGTTTAAAGGTCAAAATCCCCATTGACTTCTAGGATTTATTTCTGAGTTAATAGAGTCATTGTACATTTAGAGAGACCCTTCTTGGGCTCGAATCATGTAAAAAGGTTTAATATTGAGTAAAATATGAATTATGTTACGCTCTACACCAAGTCACCCTAAAGGTGATCATGTTGGCTCTAAGAAACACCTCTCTTTGTCCCTCACTTGGAGCCTATAAAATGAAGGAAATCGAATTCATTTGTAGCACACTCTCTCACAACATGATCGATAACTCTTGTAGCATTGGGAAAAGTTCGTTAGTATGTTGTCGTAGAAGTTTCGAAAGAAGTGTTAGTTTGGGGAAATCAAAGGAGAAGAAGAAAAATGAAATTTTGGTGCTTCCTCTCTCTCTTTGTGTTTCTTGCTCGGTATACATCTAGGGTGAAGAGTCTCAAATAATACTATTGAAAGGAAGCAATTATCTTGTACATGGTTTTCCCCTCAAGGAGGGTTTCAGCATAGTTCCCTACATCTTGTAGTCTATTGATTTTATGTGATGTTGCTTTGGTAATTTCTTGATGAACTAAAAGAAAGAAGATATAAATAATCGTAATAATAATAAGAAACATTACAAGTAATTTTCAGGAATAAGAAAATATTTCTGCTTTTCTCGATTTTATAACATGGTATCATAGATTTGGTGAAATAAGGAACAAAAATGAAGTCTTCACGACTTAATCAAGAAACAATTTGAAGGATCATCTCGGGAAGGAATCTACTAGCACTCTAGGAGGAGTGTCTAACACAATCAAGGGGAGAAATCAAAATTGAAGGAGCCTCAAAACTACTGCAAGTCTTGGAAGAGGACAATTGGTCTCATCCTTGAAATGAATAAGGTATTGTACATAGTCAAAGGAAAAATAAAGAAGCCTATAGAGGATTATTGTGATGATGACAAAATAAAATACAGGGAACTAGAATTGGTAGCCGTGAGCTTTTAATGGTAGCAGTGAATAAGTGAAACAACCTCTTCCCATTCAGTAGCCAACATTGACCATGCTCTACAGAAAATGTATGAAGCCTTGTACAAAGTTGTTAACCTCTCTCAAATAACAATAATAAATACAAAATAATAAATTAATTAATTAAATATTCCAAGTTAGGAATATATGCCTAACTCTTGAGTTTTTTCTCAAAATATTGGAGTTTTTTTTAGTAACTCCTATCTTGGTGGTGCTCTTTGGGTGAGAAATTATCTCAACCAAAAGGAGTCTAAGATAGCATCGACTATCTTAGACATTTTTCTCTCATCTATTTAAATTGTAACCAAATTATTTTAATAAGAGAGAATGACGAGAATGCCATGAGGCTAAAGCCTCTTCTTTCAGCTATTGTTTTGTCCTGGTTCTATATCTGTGTTTTCTACAATTTGTTTTTGAGTTTATTTCATTTCTAACATGTGGTATCAGTAGCTTATGGTGTGTTGTGTTGGAGTGGACCCGTTTATCGAGTTTTTTGCTACTATGTAAATCTTGTGCGTGTCGCTGGGTGCAAAGTCTGAATGCCAAAGAATCTGTGAGAATGAATTTCGTTGAAAATACAAGCCACTGACATGAAGATCATGAATTGAGGCATTGTTGGAGGCGGTTTGGAGGATCCGATCCATGGTATGCTATGAAGAGATGATCTCTGATTGGAATGAACTCACAGTAGAGACTAGGGTAGAGATCTTTCGGTTGATGCTGCTAATGCAGTAAGGGAGGATGTATCCCACATACAAATCATCATCTATTTAAAGCGATGACTTCAAACCGAGTTACAACCAGAATTAGTCGACAGCAAGACAACCAAGCTATATAGTGAGTCAACAGAGAAGTTATGTTTGGTCGTAGCACTACTGTGCTTCCCCTATGCAATCCTCAATGTTACGATGGTAAGTCATATCAGGCCACTAAACCAGCGTAAGAGCCACCAGATTTGTGTGGATTGTAACAGCCGTTGTTTTAGATTGAATGCAGAGAAAAAATTGTCAAGATTGAATGCAGAGCCTTTGTTTAAATGTGATCCCTGAGTATCTGTTTAAACAAAAGCAGAATTTGGGGAACACTGAGTTGTGAAGCTCCAGGCATGTTGATTCAATTGATATGCTTATAGAGTCAAGCTATTCAAATTCCCAAACAGTCGTGTAAGCAATCATTCACTCCTTCTGTGATGCATAAGGTAGACTGTGTAGGATAATGAAATCGCATGAAGTGCATAATTAAATCTGTGATGTTTCTGAAGCTACATAATCTGTGAAGAAACCTCAAATTTCTTGTGTCCATTGACGACCTGTGTGTGGAGATATGTGAGGAGAGCTTGTTAATTCAAGCTGTGAAAACATTTACTTATGTAGAGATTTGCGTGGATGTAGTAGATCCATTTTACTGAGACATAGTTTGGGGTAATCGTGACAGCTTTTTTGTGCTTCATAGATAAAACTTTTTTTTGCAAGTTAATCAAAAATTTTTCGAGGCTAAAATTGTCTCAGAATCAGTGTTTGGACACAGTGTGGAAAGCCAGCACGAGTGAATAACTCCAGAGATCCATTTTTCCGAAGAACCGAGGTTTCGAGCAACCAGAAAATGAAGAAACAACTGCATTACATTTGGTAAGTCTGTAGTTTACTCGAGGATTCGGATTCCCAACCAACATTTTAGAAAGTTTGATGCTCGGGGATGGTAAGAAAGCATCTAGCCCATCTGGATTTTTTAGCATGTGAATGCACCCAACGCATGATGGAGTGATCATCACCATATGAAAAGACGTGAAAGTAATTATCACTGTATGTAAAGACATGAGCAACACTTTCTGGTAGTCACGTGTGTTCAAATGCTCTATTTTGAAAGGTTCCTTCATTTCATTTCAGAAGGTAAAAATTGCATTTGAGAAAGTATGCCATTTAATGGTACACCTTATATATTACATGAGAATACATATAAAGCACATGAAAAAATAATAAGTGACATGGTATATAATGAGTGGAATTTTATTTCTTAATGATATTTAATTTGTGAGAATCATTTAATTTTTTTTTCTTTTTGTAGTAAGTGGGAGGAGAGATACTGAGTGAGTGTAAAGCTCATGAGAGATAGTAAGTGGAGTAAGTGCTCATATTTTATTCTTTGGATATAGTGTATGTTTTCCATGACATTATATTTTGTAATTTAGATAGTGATAAGTTGAAAGATGAGACTATTCAGGTGTGTTTTTTGAGTCATAAGGATTTATTTTTGAAATCATTGGAGTGATAAGTTGAATGTTGCAGCACTTTTTTGGAGTAATAAGGTGCATATTTTGTAAATTTTGAGTGATAAGGGAAAGTCATTGTTGTGATTCAAAGTACCATTTTTCTTTGAGAGAAATTGAATCGGTGAATATCCAGCATTTTGAAGACAAATTGCTTCTAAGGGTTGTTGTTAGGTAAATTTGACTCGGGATACAGAGTCAATATTTGACTAGGGTAAATAGTAGTGGTTTTGGGAGCACATGCAGTATTGTGCACCCATAGTTTTCAAATGCCCATCGTGTATTGCACATGTAATGGAGCCTATAAGAGGCTGGGGAATACTTCATTATAATGTAGGCCTGGGAGGTGAGCAGTGACAGGCTCACTTGGTTTGGGGTTTTCCAGATAAACATATGTGTTTATGTTTATGTGCTATATTTGGCTCTTGAGAGGGACGCTTCTGTTGTCATGGCTTTTATTGGCTTGTGAATGGAGATATGATACTATTGTGCTGATACAGATCTAGATCTCAAACCAAATGGCTAGATCCTCGTAGCTGAGAAACGAGTTGTGGCTGAGCATGCAAAAAGCGATCCATGCTAGAATATACAACGTTGAATCCATGTTTGAAAGTTGAAGCATCGGATCAGTGGGGAAAATAAGCAATGAAGTTCAGAAGGGATTCTCTTAACGTTCAGATCTGTGCTAAAGAACTCGACGTCAGGCTATGAGTGCATATATATTTTAGATCACTGGGATAAACAGTTCTGCATTATCGATGAAGCTTTCTCTAGACTGCGTGAAGCCTGTTGTTGTCTAGTCATGCGTAGATCTGCATGATATTAACAAACGATGTGAATTTTGTCGTTGGTAAGCCAATGTATTTATAGAGGCAGATCGAGATAATGGATTCGTTGATAAGGGTTACACCATAGGAGTGCGTTCCAGTGGTGAGCGCATGTTATAATTCAAAGAGCATATTTGTGCTCTTGTAGAATATTACAAGGAGGCGGTGTTGACAGAGGTCTTTGATGAAGGATCGAAGTGGTGCTGGCTGTCGATGAGAAAGACGTCTTGTTGTTGAAAGATATAAAATTCAGCGATGTCGTGAGTTAAAAACCAGAACATGGCTCTAGTCAAGTTTTTATGGAGACATTGTCGGCTTTTGGCTCCAGAGCATGCTGCTACGACTGAGTTGGAAAGGGGGATCATTTGTTTATCGTGCTAGCTGAAGCCATGGCCACTTTTGCGTGCATGCAGCAATGAGGATTCTACATTCTAAGCGAGATTGAGAACAAATAGAAATGGGTCGATGTGTGCTTTTTTCCCGGATGTTGCTCGGTGATGGGTGCAACAGATGTGTGAGTGGAGCGATGGATAGTGTTTTGTGGTGGCGCACAACCCTAGAAAGAAAGCGAGAAAGGGATGGTGGAGACGACGAGGCTAGTATAGCCACAAGTCTAGTATGTTCAAACTTGAAACGTTGATTGTGATATATGGCCTAGTCAATTCAAACGTACAGAGAGAATTATTACCATCGATTGACAAAATTGATGGACGAGTTATTGGTCATGAAAGCTATGGAGATTATAGTGGTTTCTTTATAGATTTATTTGAGCGGGAGCACTTATATCTATTGGCCACGGTTGCAGATCACTTGGATCTATCAAAGGCATGTCAGAATCTTGAGCAGTCACGTGATGTGCAATCCACCGTAAATCAAGGTATTCTTTGGAGCTAACATGATGTTTTGTAGTACTACGTGAATAGGGACATGATAATGGCAAGAGCACTTCCATACGTAAGACGATGGACATTCCAGAGGGTGCAGATCGTAGCAATGGAAGATATGTAGATAAAACGACATCTTGTTAAAGTGAGTGAGGATATGATGAACACAGATGTATCATCGAAGACTAAATGTACCAAGAGAAATTCGGCAGGTATTACAAAGGCCGGTGACCCTATGTAATCCGACTTGATGGGTTCTTTTATATGGACATTGATTTCATATGTATAAAGAGCAACAATGAAACAAAAAAATATATATATTATTATAATGGAGTTAATTTTGGATTACATGTAAATGGGCATACTGCACGTAGGAGTTGGTATGGCATGCGTACTCCCGGGTAATCACCTGTAAAGTTTGGGTTGTAGACCCTAGGTGATAAGGGGGGATCTCAAATTAACAATTACCTTGGGTAAAAATTTGAGGGGGGAGGAGCTAGAGTGAGTGGGGTTGTCTCACTCAACAATTTTTTGGTTGGATTTAGTCAAGAAATCCCAAGTCAAGTTTAAGGGGGGAATCGTTAGGTAAATTTGATTTGGGATAGAGAAAATAATTGACTAGAGTAAATAGTAGTGGTTTTGGGGCACATGGTATTGTGCACCCATAGTTTTCAGCCCACGATATTGCATGTAATGGAGCCTATAAGAGGCTGGGAATATTTCATTGTAATGTAGGCCTAGAGGTGAGTGGTGAAGGCTCACTTGGCCGGATTGGTCAGGGTTGTGGCAAATGCTTAATGAAATTTCATTGGTTGGGTTTTTCCCCTGTGTTTAAGCTTTATGATAAACATATGTGTTTATGTTTATGTGCTTTGTTGCTAGTTCTTTTTATGATTATTATTCCTCTCGGTAAATTTATTTTTTCTCTAGTAATTTCTAACGGTTGTGAGCTTGGCATATTCATTACTTGAAGGTGGAGATTTCTTATGTACTCAATACTTAATAAAGATATCATTTTTTGGTGATTGTGTCCTAGATCCACCCGAAATTCAATAAGGGGATCATAGGTACGCCATGTGTGTTTGTGATGGCGCATGTTTTTTATGGCTTCATGCTATTTATTTTTTATTTGTGTCTAGTTGTGACACATCAATGATTTCATTTAATATCACATACATAAATTTCAATATCAACAAGCACAACACATGTAACGGAATAGCTACAAGGTAGGAAAATTAATCTCAACATATGCTTTTCTACATCAAATAATCAAATTTTTCAACATCGACATTCTACTTCAACACAATAAAATCAAGTTCATGAATCTAAAAACTCCTGTGTTCCAAAAAAATTCTTCATCAACATTCTTGCAAATCCATTTCAGAACTTGTAATCAAATTCATTATTTTACGTGAACCATTAAAAATTCATTGTTAAATGAATTTTTAAGAGGACAAGTGAATTCATTGTTTTAAGTGAATCATTAAAATCATTGTAAGCTTTGTTGGGTGCATTGTCAGCGCGTGTTCGACACCCTTCCTTTACGCAAAATCAAGTGAGTGCATGAGCTTTTTAAAGAAAACAAGCAACAAGTTTACATCTTCTCGCAAGCGAGCATGCGTATTCATTGGAAGCAATTTGCATCAATTCCGTATAAATATCAAGCCATCAAGCCAAAACAAACAAGTTCATTGTAGCGACCATCAAAGCAAAACAAAACAAGGTCAACTCTAACACCAATCAAGAAAAGTTGAGATCGACATCAAGCGAGCGTGACTATTCATTCAAGTGAGCGTGAAGTCATCAAGTAAGTCAAGTGAACGCTTAAACAAACGCGACCATCATCAAGTCGAGCATGAATTCCAGCAGTTTGTAGCGACAATATTCTACAATTATAGCAAGTGCTCCAAGCAAGCGCAATAAGCAAAAAATCGAAGCGAGCGCTTGCCATTCAAGCCACATTCAAGCGAGCCCTGTCATTCAAGTCTACAATAGTTCAAAGTGACAACATTCTACAACAAGCGAGCCCGATTTTCAAGTGCGCAAGTTCGCATGTCGCAACATATTTAGTTGTTAAACATTATTCACAGCTTTGATCATTCATCGTTAAGAACATTCGTCAAGTAACTACTTTTGAAAAATGAGCTAAGGACTACAAATATGACAAAATAAGACACATTGGCCTCCTTGTTTGTGACTATAGAAAGAATCAAGGATGATATTTTGGCCATTGATTAATATTGTTCCACACAAAGAACTCGTGATCAATGCTCTATTAGGATTGACACCTACTTGGGGTGCATTTGCTTCCAGACTTAACAATTTGAAGGTAGCTCCCACCTTTGAATAACTCTGGATTGCTGACAGTCAAGAAGAATTAAGTATCTCATTAGCTTCCAATCCTCAAGGAGTACCTAATGCCTATATTTCTCAACATAAATAAAAGAAATCTAAAAGGCCAAGGAATAAAGTTGACATTTCCAAGGTATAATTATATCAATTCCATAAGAAGGGTCACTATAGGAGTGACTATCCCAACAATCCAAGAAACAAGAAAATAGAGAGATATGCGGCCAACATTATTGAGAAGGAAACTCAAAGGAAGTCAAGCCTCGAGAATTTGACATTGGGGACTTACACTACCAACTACTTTTCTTGTAGCTTTAGATATTTTATTTTATATTTTTGATGTTTTAGAATTTATAGGCCTTTAACATATTTTTTTGGAAAAATGAATTTTTTCTTGTTTATAAGTTTTAGGTATCCCTCAAAAGCTTTGGAGGGGAGTCCTAAAAAATCCTCAAGATAAGTATCTCATTTGAGGCTCATTTTTGGTTTCATATACTTATTTCGAGATTTGATTATATTAATACTACATGACCTTTTCTCCCTCTATGGTCTTGATTAGGTAAAAGAATTGTTATACTCTTAAGAAGTATGAAGGAGGACCTCTCAAGACAAGGTTTGTCAAGAAACAAAGGTATGCCTTAAAAATATTGATATATTTATATATTAAAGGTTTTTTTCATTTGACATTCTCTTACTAACATTGTTATATCTATCTATACTTAATCATAACGATTCTTGTTCTCGGTGATTCATCACTTGATAAATCTACCCACCCCACTCATATTCCTAACTAATTTTGTAGAACCCTAGACAAGTTTTGGAAAACCCTAACCGAAGGGTATGCTAATGTGAATGTATAAAACCCTAAATGTCTTAGGGATATTGTATTTGAAGTTTTAATTAATGATATCATGTTTAGGATTTTCGTATGATCATGAAAATCTAACTTGTTAGGGTTGGAAATGATAAGGTATAAAATCTTGAACCTTTGAAATGTTGGTAATATTGGGTTTTTTATGCTCCTATGTTGAATCCTAACTCATTAGCTGGGTGAAATGAAAAAAGAAAGACCCCCCAACAATGTCTTGGAAATGATTTCTTTGTATGTGTGTGTTTTTATGATCAAACACTAGTCCAATTAATTTTTTTATTCATATGTTGTGTTGGGGTGGGAGCATGATTATCTTCTTTATTTATATGTATCGCTCGCGTTGGACCCTATTCTTAACGTCATTTCATCTCCGTGAGGGGGGCTCTAGGGGGGGGGGGTGGCAACGGCCTTTTGGAGCCCCCTTTGGTAGGGGGTTTCGGGGGCAACGCCCCTGAAGATCAAAAAATATGTAAAATTGCCTTGTAAAATGTTGTAATTTCATAGTCAATATGGGTCATTCATTAGGTAGATGATCTCGAGGTAGAAGTTATGTTTGATTTATGGTTTTTCATCCTAGAAGGAAAGTTGTCTATTGTTTGAGGGTATTGTATTGCATCCATGTATGGTTTGTATACTCTGAGCGATAAATCACAAAGGGGACTGTGTGATAGC
Source organism: Pinus albicaulis (assembly GCA_034641835.2). Lineage (NCBI taxonomy): Eukaryota > Viridiplantae > Streptophyta > Pinopsida > Pinales > Pinaceae > Pinus > Pinus albicaulis. The sequence goes on from CM076579.1 coordinate 619,626,464, forward strand.
GAAGAGGATATTACATCGTATCCGATGTATATTGTGTCTCTCTTCATTTTGCATAGACAATATAAAGGAAGGATTGGTTGCTTCCATGGTAATAGCCCAAGTTGGGTGAACCACATATATCTGTGTCTCTCTTATTTTATACTTTTTTTTCTCTGTGTTTGTGTTTCCACATATTTTATGCATTACATTTATTTGTATTATATAATTTTCTAACAATTGGTATACGTAGCCGAAGGTCTATTTGGCTGATAAACTCACAGGAAAGAATGTTTCTCAGTTTGAGTGGGAGCAATGGAGGAAGATGGTAGGTTTAGGCTTTGCAAATTTAATGACCAAAACTACCCGTCACGTGAATATGCATATGGAATATTATATTTATCGTAAATATTTGTAACTATCATTTGAGTAGAAAAACAAAAAATCGTCACGTATGACGAGACACGGAATGGGAGATTCTCGATGGAAAGGCACTTGGAATAATAAGGTTGTGCTTGCGGTGTTGGTAGCCTTCGTATTTCGAAGGAAACAACAATAGAGGGTTTAATTAGGTCATTGGTGAAACTATATGAAAAAACCCTCTACCCTCAAATACAGGTATTTCTTTGTGAAACATTTACTTAACATGTAGATGTTGGGAAGGTGGATTCGTTGCTAACCATTTAAATGTATTTACATATGGTTACTAGTGCGCTAAGCTCCGTAGGGTAAGATTTGATGATGAAGTTAGGTTATGTTATTTTTGTTTTCATTGTGAGAAAGTTGGAATGTGTTTAGTTATGGCCATATTAGTAACTTTGGTCTTTGGATCTAGTACTTTAAAGTTTGATGATGTTTTTCGATGATATCTTTAGCGACTTGCACATGAAACGGTAAAAGTCTCCGTGAGACATCGGTAATGATTTGAGTGCAGAGACTAGGGGAAGAAAACCGGAAAGAGTGAAAGGGCTCAACATGTCACAAGAAATCGAAAGGAAAGGCAAGCATATCCAAGTCTAGATCGGGAGATAGTGTGATGGAAATGCGGAAAGAAAGTGCAACTAAAGAAAGACTATAAATCTCGGAAGGGAAAAGAAGGAGACACACAACAAGAAAACAATCATGAAGAAAAATGTGAAAAGTGATGTGTTAGAATATGCGTTGATTCTTTATTTAGAAAAATGTTACCGATCTCCCGGGTGGTAGATTAAGGGGCCTCATTCTATGCCCACATCTAATAAGAAATATTTTCTTGACTATGTTCATAGGGAGATTTTTGACAAAGTTCATCCGGGTGATGATAAAACCCTTTAAAATCGTTGGAATGGGTGAAGTTCTCTATAAAATATAAAAATTCGGAAACCAATGGTTATTAAAGGAGCTAAGGCATGTTCTAGTATCCGAAGAAAAAAATGATTTCAATGGTGGTAGTTAAGCAAAGGAAGGTTGTGTGACAACTTTCACGGATAAAACGTCTAAAGGTTACTATGAGATCTCATAATAGAAAAAAGAGAAAAGGTTGGTACATTGTACTTATTCAATGGTATTTCTAACTCTCGTTTATGCTTTAACTTCCAAAGGAGAAGATGTAGCATTATGTGTTAAATTTCTCGAAGATGTTTCTATGCTAAGATGAAAATATAATTTAACCCTTCTAGAGCATAATTAAAAGTAAGACGGACAGAACGTACTAATAGATCAATCGAAGACAAGTCAAAAACAAGGATAAATAATGGTGGTGTTAAGACGATCTGTAGGATGGTTCAATCAAAAAAATATTCGTAAGGTCACCAATTAACCATATATCACAGCAACCAAGATATTTTCATAAATAATACTCCACCAAGATGTCATCACTGAAAGCCCTAAACGTAGAACAAAAAGAACGTTCCTCCACATCACCATCCAAGAGAGAAGAAAAATGCTTCTCAAAAATTGTGTGTAATGAACTCCTAAGCATATCATTTCTATTATATAGACATCCGTGGGGATGTATGGCACATCTCTTATGCATGTGGGATAAATCAGGTCGTACCTTGTACATGTGGAATAAATTCAAAATACATGTTCCCCTGCTCATCTGGATGAAGATGATATTTCTATCAATCTTGCACCTCTCCAAAAAGAGGAATCCAAAAAAAAATATTGGCATCGTCATCCGAGCATCACATCATGGATTGTGGACCTACGTTGCCCGAACTGGATACTCTCTCTCAACTATGGAGAACTCCATCCACTCAGCTCCATCCAAACATCGTGCGTCATCCCATTATAACTTGCTTCAATCGGCTTTTATTTCATTGAGTCACAAAGATATCACTCACAGCCCTAACCCGAAGTTTCTACCCGCAGGTTTGAAACCCTCTATAGGACTCAAAGGATCTCACACACCAACCCCGAAGTTGGTTTAATTGAACCGAAGTCGACTGGAGGTCCGAAACGTCTCTTGGACTCGTGAAAGTCAGCATATTAACCGCCAAAGTTAGTTTCACCGACCTCGAAGTCATTTGGAGGTCCGAAAAGTCTCTTGAACTCCAGAGAGTCATATACTAACATGACGTTAGTTTCACTGACTCAAAGTCAGTTGGAGGTCCAAAACCTCGCTAGAATTGATCTAAGATCAAGTGGTTGGACACGTGGCATCCTAGACATAGAGTACGACAATCTCCGATGCATCCATCAGTTTTTCTATGGTGTCTATTCACATTTCCCACCTCATTGGCCAAATGAGAGGTACTTCCCATGAGTCTGAAACTCCATGGGTAGGAGGCATACGGGGCAGAGATCAAAGAGAGGTAGAAAAACTCAATATCGTCATGGTGGGGCGGAAGCACACCAATAAGGTTTGGCAAGCCCTAGCCTTGTGGGTTGCTCATAGGTCCAGGAAGCTATCCGCAAAGCGCCTTGAGCTCCTCGAAAGTCTCATTAGTACAACAGCGGCCCTCCAAATAGGGTTGTCCCATGATTCCAAGATTGTCACTGGAAGGTTTAGGTACTTGACCTTCCCTAAGGTCTTTGTGAGAATATTCGCAACCTCGATCATCGGGCCTCATATGATCGAGCATTATGCATGCCTCACTATACCATATCCCGTAAAAAGTGGTACCAAAAATCAACATGCTTGCGATCGATCGTGGGAACACATGATTCTCTCGACAAATGAATCGGTTATCACAAAGGATAACTGGTGGCATATAGCACATGGTCGAACAACTTATTGAAGAGATTTCACACCCAAGCTGGCTTCACAATAGGCCATACATGCCGCAATGTATTCAAATTCTCGTGCTGGTGCTCAAAGCTACCGACTTTTTCTTCTCGCTTTCGAAGTAGACCCAATGTGTGAAGCAAAAGATTCAGACATGTGCTCTTGGGATCCACCACACTTCTCTAGCCCAATCACATCAGACGTATATCCATCGCGAGTCTCAAACTCCTTTCGTTGTATCTCAATCCCATGGTATATCGTGCCTCGGTAGATATCTCAAGAGTTTCTTGGCACCAACCAGTTGAATGTTATGAGGATCAACCATGTGTTGTATCAAAGTGTTCACCGAACAACATATCTATATCGACAGATGTTCCATAATAACATGCGGTGGCCCCCTATGAGTTGAAGATAATCATTAGGATTTTTCTAGCATAGTGCCCAACAACAGGCTTTTCTATTCAACTTCTTAAATTTGAGCTCCATTGGTGTCGACACAAACTTACAATCCCATCATTCCAATTTTTTAGCAACTTCACAATATATTTTCTCAAGAGAGGGAAAATATCACCATGTCTCCTCGCTAGACCCTTCAGGTCTAGGGAAGTAATATATCGCCCCTGGGTCCTTCATCACAAGAAATCTCTCTCTTCCATCGATGAATGAGAGGGTCAGACACTCCGTTGTAGCAGGGTATCATCCACATAGAGAGCGCCGTAATGAGAGGCTTTTTCTCTATCAACCTTCAAGTAAATTTTCTAATCGCATTATTGTGGATCAAGCCCGCGTTGCACGCTTTCTTCATCAAGTAGCTATCTATCCTCTCGTACTCAAGCTCTAGGGGCTAGCTTCAACCCATAGATGGGATTTCTTCATCCCTGCAAAGATGGGTGTCTCGATTCCGGGGCTTCGAACACTAGAGGTTTCTCTACATATGCCTCTTCCTTTATCGCACCATGTAGAGAGGAGGTCTTTTAAATCCACCCTAATGAGTGTTCTATCCTTGCATAGTAGCAAGGGTAATAATAGATCATAGGTGAAATCATAATCAATGCCTTCCTAGAGAGAAGTCTCTCAAGAAACACGTCTTGCTCTCGTAATATTCAGACGACTCTCACCAGCATCCATGCTTGTTCTTATAGAGCCATATCGTAGGCGACAACGACCTTTTTCCTCGCTTTTCGTGTCTCGGGACCATATCCGAAACATCATCCTTCATAATGGAATCGTACTCATTGTGTATCACATCCTTCCGTACTCTTATGGCTTTAAAACTTCTTCAAATGATCGTAGGTCCAGTATTGTACTTATGGAAGCCTTTCGGATACCTCCTGGGTATTTATGTGGCTTCTTGTTTTTCTAGGATTTCCCCCTCGAAGCCATATGTCTCTGAGCCATGAGGGTCTTATTTCTTCTCAAAGCAATGATTTTATCTCAAGAGCATATACGGTTGGGTGCTCTCCTCTTAATGCCAACTCCGTGAGAGAAGACATATATAGGAACATTATCTCAAGCATACCGTATAATGACAAGGTGTATCATATGTCTCTCGTGACATTTGAGAAAATGAAGAAAAGTCTCTAATGATTTCCTTTGGTGCAGTGCCCCTGCCAACCGCCTTCATGATAATTTTTAAATGTGGGAATCCCTAGTACACCAACTTGGAAAGGGCTTTTGTAATCATGGGCCTCGATCTCATTCTCCCCACTTGTCAAGGCCATACAAGAACTCATGAGCTGGCATATGCACTCGCCGATATATAGTGTCATGCATCTTGACTATGTATCATATATTGTCATATATCTGATTGCAGTTTTGTCATGATATTATCATATACGTCAATATCATATTTCACTTGTTCAAAAAAAATTACTAGGTAAAGCTTTTCGACCACTCTTGTTTCAAAGACTCCAAATATGTGAGTGTCCAAGGCCTCAAAAAGTCTATTGTTCACACTTTCAAGTTTATCATAGTTCAAGCATAGCAAAAGAGTAACTAATATCCTGGATCTTGACCCGATTAAGCCTCTCACAGTAGATATAATCGAGTCATCGAAGAAACTATACAATAATGTGACAACTCCACATGTATATTATCCTTCACCGAACCATCATAGTTTCTACTACAAAATTGTCACTACATTTCCTCAAGATTACCGTAGTCAAGGATCCGAGCCCCACCCTGAACAGATTCGAGGAGATTTTGAAGTCTTGTAGCTTTTATACTTCTCCGACAGTGTAAAGAAGGTTTGCATTGTCCAAAGTTTCACTTATATAAAAACTCCAAATTTTGTAGTTATATCCTTCACTAAAAGTATGAACCTTTTATCAGTAAGCCTTCTCTAGTAGTCTTAAAATATCGCGGGACATCCTTCACAATATTGTCATAATCAAGTATACAGCGAGCGTAGAGAAAAAAAATATCCCCAGTAGTAGACACTTAAAGCCCGTTAGTCCAACATGTTTCTTGCAAGTAAGTGCATAAGATAACAAGAGGTCTTCGTCTGCCTCTCCCGAGGAGGTCCCTTATCCTTGCTCAAGTGTTGATGGCCTCACCAAATGATCCGTTATAGTGGCATAGGTCACCAAGGACCTAGCAACACTACCAGAAGAAATATCCACCATTGCGTAGCATAGAGACCTTCTTCCATCTTTAGCACAAGATCAATGAAACATTTAGAACAAAATTTCATTGTCGAAGGACTTCTAAAAAAAAGTCCATAATTATTAGCACAAAGGATGGGACCTTAGTGAGGTCAGGGTACAGCTAGTCCCTTCAGCATTGCTTTTTCAAGATCTCTCGAGACATTCTTTAGAGATATATTCCAATATTAATCTTTGAAATTTTCGCATTCAACAAACATAGAACAAATCTTAGAACAAATAGCTACATTGTCACCGTCTTAAGCTTAGCTGCTAATATGAATTCCGTAAACATAGGTATGATTGTCTATGTCATTGTCATTATGACAAGGGATATAGAATCATAGATTACTTTCTTATTTCCTTATTGATCACCGTAACTTGTTTGTGATCAATTTTGGCACCCTCAAATTAGCGACGTACGCAGAATAATAAACTACAAATTTCCCTCTACCATGAGCGCTGTTTATAGGAATATAAACACGACCTGCACATATGGAATGTGAGCAATAATTAAACCCTCTTAAAGTCTGTGTCTGATGCCAACTAATTCACTCTCTTCCTTGGTGTCGAACTCAGTCCCTTTCAGCAATTTCAATCATACTGAAAACACCAGACACTCAACATGCCTCTCTTCCCCCATGAGCGTTTTAGCATGGTTGGTGCAATAATTGGTCAAATTCATATCGTGGCCATGATTTGTTTCTTATGTTAAACGAGTGACTCACCCATTATCATGTATTTGACTGTGACCCTTCTTGAATTTTCTCACTGTAATTTAGACCCTCTGCCACCAGCAACCTCACCCACCCTGACTTGGAATGCACGCTATATGTTCTTAGTCGGGGTGTATTATATTTTCGGTCATGTATTATCTTCTTGACGACATATTTTGGACCTTCTAATTGTAGTGAAATATGACCTTCCAATTTCTAAATGATAAATGGATTATGGAATTTGTGCTTTAACTTGGATTCTACCTCTAATTAAAAATTCAGACCTTATCTTCGTAAATGCTCCACATTGTAAGTAGTTTCACTAGACTGCACAAGCTCGATTGGTATATTTAAAATTAATCTGTAGTCCTTCAATTATTCCATGGCCCGTATCAATAAGAGAATCAACGCACATCCATTTCCGCTTTCAGGAAATTTCTATTTGATTTTCCATAAGAGTATGCTTGGCCCACAAACAGTCTTTTCTCTTCCAGTAGATTTGGAAAAATAAATGCCACCAGATAAGCCTTGGATAAATAATTGGACTTCTTCCATGCTGAAGATTAGGGCTTCTTTCACACTGAAGATTAAGGCTTCTTTCAACAACTTGGTTACTTGAAAACATTCCTTATCTCGTCGCCATGGATTCTCAACTAGATGGGCTTTATCTTCTCCTGGCTCTGATACCATGTTAAATTATGAAGATGTTCTATGCTAAGATGAAAATATACTTTAACCTTATATGGCATAGTTAAAGTAAGATGCAAGTAGACCATACCAATAGATCGATGGAAGAAAAGCCAAAAATAGAGATAAATATTGGTGGCATTACGGCGATTCATAGGATGATTCAACCGGAAAATTCTTCATAAGGTCAGTGTAAATTTTTGTAGATGTTCTATGCTTGATGTATCTTTACTTTTTATCCCCAATATCAAACAACAATCACATAAACAAGAAAGTAAAATGTTGATAGAACATACCAGTAGATCGACAGAAGACAAGCCAAAAATATATGTGTGTTGGTGCATTACGGCAATCAACAGGATGCTTCAACCAGCAAAGTCTCAAATTTCAATACATTCATCCAACAAGAAGTGTCACACAACCCTCTTGGAAAAATATACTAGTCATCACAAATTCAATGCTGTCACTGTCAACATTCAACACAAAATAGCAGCAGCAAAAAGTCAATGCAGCCTGGTCAAAGTCAACATCAAGCCTCGATTTCTATGCCAATAAATGCAGACTGCATAAATAATAATTATGGGATAAATTTGGGTCAATTTTACCTTTCTTTGAATAAATTCAACGCTGGTCAACTCTGCGCTGAAACCCTAGGTCGAAAAACATAAATTACTTTTGTTGTATTTTCCCACGTGTGGAAAAGAAAAGACTCCAATAGATGATCGAACCAATCAGATGAGGGGAGACAGTGTGATGTGATGTATGATTGAAAATTACCTCCAAATTTGACCTATTCATATCCATCAATGAGGGTGTGTGACACAACTACTGGGGCTTCAAGCCTACATTTAATTTCAGGCCAACCTGCACATATTTTGAATAAATTCAAAATAAATGTTCTTCTCATCGGATCAAGATTATCTTTAGATCGATCTTGCACCTCTCCAAAAGAAGAGTCCAATAAAAATATTGGCATCTTCATCTGAGCATAACAACATGGATTTTGGACCTAGTTGTCCAAAATTAACACTCCCTCTCAAGTAGGGAGAATTCCATCCACCTGTGCAATCTAAACATCGTGTGTGATCCTGCCATAACTTGCTTTTCTGGCTTCTTTAGTTAATAACAAGGGTTGGTCCATCACAAAGACATCATTCTCGGTAGACAAATTCAGCCCAGAGGTTTGAAACCTCTATAGGACTCAAAGAGTCTCATACCAACCCGAAGTAGGTTTATCTGACCTGAAGTCAGTAGGAGGTCTGAAACCTCACTAGACTTGATCCAAGATCAATTGGCTTGACATGTGCCATCCTATATAGAGAGTATGACAATCTCTAATGCGTCCATCAGTCTTTCCTACTATTCTCTATCTTTTACCATCTCACTGGCCAAATGAGAGGTACTTCCCATGAGCCCGAGACTCAATGGGTAGGATGCATACATGGCATAGATCATGAGAGCTGAACCAACTCAACATCATAACAGTGGGGCAAAATCACACCAACAAGCTTCAGCAAGCCTAGCCCTGTGGTTGTGTAATATCCCAAAATGGGGATGCGGCAATATTTGAACACAATAATGAAAGAGGAATGATACATCAACACATAGAATGTAAGAAGATCAAAGTAGCCATCATATTAAGATCTTAGCAGCAAATAGATACAAGATCTTGAGGAAATAGTCACTCAAGCTAGGAAACACAAGCCACAAGAGAACATGTACATGAAAAATAAAGTACATTGCTACACAAATATTTCCCAAGGCTATGACAGCATAGTTTTATTGGGGATAAATACTGCTGGAAAGTGTCAATACATAGATATAAAAATATATATCTCATACAATGTTGGGAGAAAAGATCTAAACCCCCAAACTAAATTTCAAGAAAATCTGGAAAGGATTTCCTAAAATATGCAAGAATGGCAAAATGTCGGAGTTGCAGTCCTAAGACTGAGTAGCAGTTGCAACTCAAGAATTGGATGGAGATGGCTGAATATGATACATAAGTTGAACAAACCTCCTCTAATGGATCTTCCAAGTGAAAGGCTGATCCTAACACTGAAGATCTCACCCTCCAAACACACACTGCAAACCCTCACTGCAAATACTTACTGAAAATAACACAGTCACTAACGGATACTGCACTGTAGGTGCAAGAAAATGGGTTGGCCAAGTGAAAAGATATGAAATATTCTCCAAGGTATTCCTAACCGATCTCCCAAAGGAAATAAATCTTCCCTCTCTAAAAAATAAGCTCAGGAAGTGGTGTTGAGAAACCTCCACTGCAACACCGTGCCACACAATGTTATACTGCTGTAGAAATAACACTATATCTGAAGGAGGATGCTTGGCCTCAAGCCTTGATGTGGAGAAATTACTTACAATATCCTTCAAGATACATCTCTTGAAAAGAGAAGGAATTCCTAAACAGTAATGCCTTGTGCTAAGCAGCACAACAACTCTGCTATATAGCAAGAGAATGCAAAATAGTCATACAGACCATAAAATCAATAATCCATAACATGAGTTAATATGGCTTCCTTGCCCTCGTTTTATACAAATGGAATCTCTCTCTCCTGGGGTCCCACTCATTATGGTTTACTCCACCAAGTAATCTTCCTCCCACTATCTCTGCGTTGTCTCCAAAGATGATCTCCACCTCCTATCCCAGTGTTGTTGACCCGGTCAAACTTGACCTTGTCCACATGTAAATGTCCTCTTTCACACATGAGGATGTGAAATCCAGCTCTTATGATGATACCTTTTCAAATTATGAGGGATTTTATTCATATTTTTACTATCCATGTGCCTCCTTACCCATTTATTCAACTGCTAGGTGATAAAAACCAAAATCAATATTCCAATTAGTTGCATGCAAAGTTTGGAATATTACAATCCTCCCTATCAGCCAAGGTTGTCATTGATGTCAATATGGCATTATTGGAGAGGGAAAATATTCTTTTATTTTTGCCCTAGCCTCTTAAAAACCATAGAATCCCTTAAGTAAATATGCTGACAAACTATTATTGAAATCAACCCTAGAGAAATTTATAAAGATGAAAAAATCCTAGATGACAAGCCCTAGTTTCATGATGCCTCAATGAAACCCTATATATATATGTTCACACCTTAGCATAGATATATGAAGCTCTAAATAGATAATTTCTATCCGAGTCCCTTTATAAAAAATCCTAATCCTAATCCTTTAACCCTATGACATGATACCCTAAATATATATGCCAAATATGTGAATTGAAACCCTAGTCCTAAGTCCTAAATTTTAGGACATTTATGAAACCCTAAAAAGGATATTCAATAAGCCTCAAGATCCTTTTCCTTAAACTCTCTAGCATAAACAATCTATTATTAATTTGACAAAATACATATCGGCCTTGCTAGTGAGTTATTCCACCTATTATTTAATGGGTGGAATCCCTACTTAGCATATAAATGTGTAAGTATGAAGTCGACTCAAGTCAAATTAAATGTCAGCTCCCCCCACTAGATGTAGCCTTCCATATAAATACAAAAAAATTGGAATTCGATTAAGACATCCATGATAAGGTTTAAAAAATAAGGATCAATACAGGTGGACAAGTTCACAACTCATGAAGCGAAGAAGAATAAATAAATAACGTTGGATATTTTTCGACTCAGTTACTATGCATCATTTGAAATATAAAGCAAAACCTCCAAGTGTTTCGAACAACGTGAGCCTGGTATCGAGGTATCATGAACCCCTTTTTTTTTAAGCAGCGTTTCAACTTTGGAGCAGTGTTTCAATTTTTTTGGAGCAGTGTTTTAGCTTTGGTCTAGCGTTCTAAATTTTGGATCAACGTTTCAATTATGGAGAAGTATTTCAGATTTCGAGGAGCATTTTAAATTTTGGAGAAGCATTTTTCAATTTGGAGCAGCATTTCAAATCTGTTGACCAATGTTTCGAAATTTCTAAACAAGGTTTTTTAGGTTCATCTCTAATCAACCCTCCCTTTGAGAAAACCTGGCTTGATGTTGTTGTAACTTAGACCTCCATAATTGTAAAATGTTTTGGCAAACCTGTGGTATGTATTTGGAGACTACAATGACATAATTTTGAAACTTATGGTGTGATATTATGGACATATTAAAATACAACATCGATATAGTGTGGATTATTCCTCGAACCTGATCTATTCCTCATTATTAAAACATTACAGTTAATACTCAAGAACTCTTGTTATTGCTCGCATTTTTTACCTAGTGTGAATTCACATCAGATTTTTGAAAACACTTTTGTGGACTTGTGAAGAAATTCTTCTATAGTTGATCTAGGTAAATTAGTCATTGCAGACTTGTTGAAAATTGTTAGCACAGTCCCGTTGAAGTCACACAGTAAAACATTTGAATCTTGTTATAGACAGATTGGACCTGTGGAAGTTTAGGCTAGAAATTGCACAGTATTTTCGGGCCTAAAGTCGATTTTCATACTTAGACCTATGTTGATTTGTTGGAAACCTGTGAAACCAGTTTTGAAGACCTAACGAGATACTTACTTGGACTTGAAGAAAAAATTGAAGAAACTTATCTGTAAATCATAATTGAAGACAATTAGAAGCATCAGTAAGCTGACCTTGGAGACTTCTTGTGAAGGCACTTTGAAATTGAACTTGTAAATCATAATTGAAGACAAGTAGAAGCATTAGTAAGTTGACCTTTGAGGGTTCTTGTGAAGACACTTTGAAACTGAACTTGGAGATATTATTGGGGATCATGATACATTGTTGATGTCATCATGAAATAACTTGGAGAAATTGTTTTGGTATGATGAAGAGCAGTGGTGACACCCTCATACGAGGAAAAGGTTGTCATTGATTATGTGACATGGAGACTAAGTGTGACAGGGCTCGTTGAAGAAGACTTTGGGAGCCGAGAAGAATAACCAAACATATATTGATGAATTGAAGTTGAGGGCTAGAGCCCAAGAGGTTGGAACCTCACAGAGACAAGGTTGGTGCCTTGGAAGATAGGGTTAGAGCCCTAGAGAATTGGAGTCCTCAAGAAACTAGGTAGGAGCCTGTACCAGAGATAGGGTTGGAGACCTGGATATTTTTGCCTCGAATTGACAAGGTTGGAGCCTTCGAAAGACCAAGTTGGTGCTTGTCACAATACAGGTTGGAGCCTAGAAGATTGGAGTCTTCATCTAGGGTTAGAGCCCTATATCATTATTGTACTTTAATTATTTCAAATAATAAATTAATAAAAGTATATATTCCATCATTATTCATTTTGTGTTATAAATATAAGTGATCTAACTCATAAAATTAACAATTGAAAAGAAATACTGATTCACCCCCCTCTCAGTATTTCCAACAATTGGTATCAGATCGAGTACCTTCACTTAAAGCCTAATAGCTTGAAGGTTGATCATTAGAACACAAATGGGAAAACCAGGGAAGAAAGTCTCGAATCCTCCTAAAGATGTGTCTTCCTCAACCATCAAAATTGAACTCAATCAATTTGCGAAGGCTCCATTGTTCAATGGAAATTTTTATATATGGGAGGTAAGAATGAGGAATTTATTGAAGACTTGAGGAATTGAAGTTTGAAAATCAGTGATTACTAATGACATGATGGACGAAGAATCTAAGGAGTACAATACAAGAGCAATGAAGGAAATGTTGAATGGGTTAGCAAATTCTGTGAAGGCCAATTTTGAAAGATGTTCGTTAGCAAAAGTCATATGGGACAAACTTCATGATCTTCTCTCAAAAGGAGCATTGAAAATGATCTCTAGTCAAGATGATGATGAAAAAAAGAAAGAATTCTAGAATCCATCAACGAAGCTGAAGATAAGAGAGATGAAAACAAGGCTAAAGAAGACTTAGAAGATGAAGAGAACGAAGAAGAATTTGAAGAAGATCTCTTGAATAAACTTATGTCTTCCATGGAATAGATTAGAAATTTGAAAAAGGAAAATGAGGAACTTAAGAAGAAAGTGCAAGATGGTAACCAAGACAAGAAAAGGAAGGAAGTTGTCTTTGTCAAGCTTCAAGTACAAGAAATGGATGAGGGGCTTGCCAAACTTAAGGCAAAGAAAAGGGAAGAAGCTTTGTCAAGACACCTTGAACAAAGACTTAAGAGCTTGAACAATCTTGAAGTAGAGATTGGTCAGTACAAGAAAGATGTCTCCTATCTTAGATCTCAACTAGAAGAAGCAAGGAAACAAGCACAAGGAGTTGAGAAGGTGATGGAAACTTTGGCATTCATAGAAGGAAAAGTTGATGAAGAAGAAAATGAGAGAAATACCATGATATGCCAACTAGAAGAAAAGGATGAAGAAATCTTCAAACTAAAATTGAACAACAATATTCTCAAGGCCAAAACATGTGAATCTACAAGAATAAAAGAAGAAATGGAGAGAAGCATAGCAAAGAAGAATGAAGAATTATTCATAATGAAATCAAATATCATATCCCTTAAAAATGAAGCACAAGAAGCAACAAGGATGATGGAAGAAATGAAGAAACTAGTCATGAAAGATGAAGATTGTGAAAAATTGAAAGAAGAAATTGTCTCTCTTAAAAAGGAAGTTGACTTGTTGAAACCCTAGATGACATCCTAAGTCATCAAAGATCCCTCATTGATAAATCGGGTCTTGGCTATGCAGGTGAACCCTCAAGGAAGAATGATAATGCTTCAAATATTAAGGATGTGAGGAAGCCATAAATAGGTGTTGATGATCCCAACACCAACAAAGGAAAAAGTCAAGATGACATTAGAAGAAACCCTACTCTAAGAAGATATGCAGATGTTTTCAAGAATGCAAGAGGCAATAAATTTGATCAAACTGTCCTAAGATAGAATGATTTTGGAAGTACATCAAAGCAATCTCCATCCTCCAGGTACCAAAGTATATTTTTTGGTTATTTCTATTCTTGTACAAACTTTGGGCACATGGAAAAATATTGTAGGGCATATCACAAAGACAATTATAATGGTCCCCGTCAATCTTGTAGAAGCAATTTTTCAAGAAGAAGTCATGATTTCTTATTCATGAATAAGATAAAGTGCTTCAGTTGCCATAACATTGGACATATGGCATGTGAGTGTAACTTTACTTGGGTCCCTAAAACCATGACAACCATGCCAAAAAGGAAATTTACACAAGTATGGAGAAAGAAGAAAATTGGATCCGAAAGTCTCTTAGACACTCAAGCCAACAACAAATGTTGTTGATTTGATGATGACATACTTGGCAGATATGATATTCCAAGTTTTGATGATGAGACTCTACTAAAATGAGACCATGGATACTATTAGGGGGAGCTTGTGATTCTTAACCACTCATGGAGATGTTATCCATGAAGAAATCCTTAATGAGTCACACATGGAAAATCTTGATAGATCGTATCTTGGGAGTAACTCCATTGAAGAAAATCATGAAATTGTGAAGATGTATTTTGCTTAATCACCAGGAAGAAAACTATTTTTCTTGATAAAAAAGAAGAGCTAGAGGATTTTATGCAAGTAGGGGGAGTTGGTTCATCATATGAAGAAATGAAATCTATCATGAACCACATTTCCAAATGAAAAAAGACCACCATGACAGGGGGAGCAACATACTTATGAAGAATTTTTATTGATGAATAAAATATGATGAAGAGAAGCAACTTGATAGGGGGAGTAATTGGTCACCCCATTGCCATTGATGTCAAAGGGGGAGAGAATGTTGGAAGGGCAAGAATATTGCCATCAATGAAAAAGGGGGAGATTGTTGGTCAAGGTTGTCATTGATGTCAATATGGAATTATTGGAGATGGAAAATATTATTGTGTTGTTGCCCTAAACTCATACAAACCTTAGAATCCCTTAAGTAAATATGTTGGCAAGCTATTATTGAAATCAACCCTAGAGAAATTTGCAAAGATAAAAAACTCCTAAATGACAAGCCCTAGTTTCATGATGCCTCAATAAAACCCTACCTATATATATATATATACTCACACCCTAGCATAAATATATGAAGCTCTAAATAAATAAATCCTATCTGAGTCCCTTTATAAAAATACTAATCCTAATCCTTTAACCCTATGACATGATACCCTAAATATATATGCCAAATATGTGAATCGAAACCCTAGTCCTAAGTCCTAAATTTTAGGACATTTATGAAACCCTAAAAGGCTATTCAATAACCCTTGAGATCCTTTTCCTTAAACTCTCTATCAAAACAAGATTTATTATTAATTTAGAAAAATACATATCAGCCTTGCTGGTCGGCTATCCCGCCTATTATTTAATTGGTGGAATCCATCCTTAGCATATAAATGTGTAAGTATGAAGTCAACTCAAGTCAAATTAAATATCAGCTCCTCCACTAGACGTAGCCTTCCATATAAATACAAAAAATTGGAATTTGATTAAGACATCCACGATAAGGTTTAACAAAAAAGTAGCAATACAGGTGGACGAGTTCACAACTCGTGAACTAAAGAAGAATAATGAAATAGCGTTGGCTATTTTTCGACTTAGTTATCACGCATCATCTAAAATATAAAGCAGAGCCTGGCATTGTTTCGAACAGCATGAGCCTGGTATCGAGGTAGCGTGAACCCTTTTTTTTGAAGCAACATTTCAAATTTGGAGCAGTGTTTCAATTTTTTTGGAGCAGTGCTTTAGCTTTGGTCCAGTGTTTCTAAATTTTGGATCAACGTTTCAATTTTGGAGAAGTATTTCAGATTTTGAGGAGGGTTTTAAATTTTGGGGAAGAATTTTTAAATTTAGAGTAGCATTTCAAATATTTTGAGCAGTGTTTCGAATTTGCTGAACAAGGTTTTCTGGGTTCATCACAGATCAACCCTCTCTTTCTACAAACCTAGCTCGATGTTGTTGTAACTTAGACCTGCGGACTTGTAAAATGTTTTGGCAGACCTGTGATATGTATTTAGAAACTAAAATGACATAATTTGCAAACTTATGGTGTTATATTATGGGCGTGTTAAAAGACAACATCGATATAGTGTGGATACTTCCTCGAACCTGATCTATTCCTCATTATTAAAACGTTATAGTTAGGACTCGAGCACTCTTGTTATCGCTTGCAGTTCTGACCTGGTGTCAATTCACATCAGATTTTTGAAAGCACTCTTGTGGACTTGTGAAGAAATTATTCTATACTTGATCTAGGTAAATCAGTCATTGCAGACTTGTTGAAAATTGTTAGCATAGTCCCGTTTAAGTGGCACAGTAAAACATTTGAAGCTTGTTATAGACAACTTTGACCTATGAAAGTTTAGGCTGGAAATTGCACAGTGTTTTTGGGCCTAAATTTGATTTTCATACTCAGACCTATGTTGATTTGTTGGAAACCTGTGAAACCAGTTTTGAAGACCTAAGGAGATACTTACTTGGGCTTGAAGAAACATTTGAAGAAACTTATCTGTAAATCATAATTGAAGACAAGTAGAAGCATTAGTAAGCTAACCTTGGAGACTTCTTGTGAAGACACTTTGAAACTGAACTTGTAAATCATAATTGAAGACAACTATAAGCATTAGTAAGTTGAACTTTGAGAGTTCTTGTGAAGACACTTTGAAACTGAACTTGGAGATATTATTGGGGATCATGATACATTGTTGATGTCATCATGAAATACCTTGGAGAAATTTTTTGGGTATGATGAAGAGCAGTGGTGACACCCTCATATGAAGAAAAGGTTGTCATTGATTATTTGAAGTGGAGACTAAGTGTGATAGGGCTCATTGAAGAAGACTTTGGGAACCGAGAAGAATAACCAAACATATATTGACGAACTATGGTTGAGGGTTGGAGCCCTCATAGAGACAAGGTCGGTGCCTTGGAAGATACGGTTGGAGCCCTAGAGGATTGGAGTCCTCAAGAAACCACGTCGGAGCCTATACCAGAGATAGGGTTGGAGCCCTAGAGGTTTGTGCCTCAAATTGACAATGTTGGAGCCTTGGAAAGACCAATTTGGTGCTTGGCACAATACAGGTTGGATCTTGGAAGATTGGAGTCTTCATCTAGGGTTGGAGCCCTATGTCATTATTGTACTTTAATTATTGAAAATAAGAAATTGATAAAAGTATCCATTCCATCATTGTTCATTTTGTGTTCTAAATATAAGTGATCTAACTGGTAAAATTGGCAATTGAAAAGAAATACTGATTCACCCCCCTCTCAGTATTTCCAACACTCCCCTCCCAAATTTTGCTTGTCCTCAAGCAACTTCAAGGATAGAACTGAAAAGTCTCCCCTCATCCTGTTGTAGCATCCACATATGATAAACTCCTCCAAGGAATGAGATGATGTCTCATCAATAGATCTCCATATTGCCCCTCCCAAGCATTCAAGCTAGCTAGATATCTATCATCATGAAGAAGTAAAATACTCAAGGAGGCAATAAGGTGTTGTTCAGAGATCCCTTTGAGGCATGGGATCTGAAATGCATTGGGAATCATCATTCCCATGTGGATCCTCCATCCCCAAGTTATCATCCATACAAAATTTAGGTGGGTTGAAAATCTGATCATGGAAGATAAAGTAGCCTACTCCACGTTTTCCTCCTCTCCACTTATCATAAGTGTAGATTATCTGTTGATCTTGGGCTGCAATAATATTTCCCTCAAGTGGCAAGATGAAGACTGTATCTCCAAAGATATCCTCTCCAATGTTGTGAATCAAGCTGGCCCAAACCATCTCATATATGATGAATAGGACATGATCATCATATGGCATCCAAATGAGAATATTTTTGAAGGTTTCATATAGTGCTGGAAGGTACCAACAGTCTCCCAAGTAGTTACAATGAAATTTTCCAAACTGTTGCTTCATAAAATAGGATGGCAAGTTGTTTCTTGAAAAATTGCTAGTTATGTATGTCACAATATCTAATAGTGAATAGTAAATGACTTGGTACATCAAATAAGCATACATGAAAGAATATAACACTTGCCCAAGGCCACACAAAACATGGTTGTCTCAATCATATAATTTGGCCCAAAATTGACCATGGAGCCCAAAGAAAAGCTTGCCTTCTTGTGGAGCAATGCACTAAATAAGAATGTAAGAGTATGCATATACTGTGTTAGATAATCAATAAATGAAAAAGAAAGATTCTTACCACGTACTGACAGTAACATGATGATAGGATCCATGAAAAATCTCTCCATAGTGGCATGATACACTCTGATGAAGACATATGAATCATATGCTGCATGGGGATCCTCCTTCTTATGTTTGGAAATCCAAGTCATGAAGAACATATCACAGTAATAGATGCCTCCATCCACTACTCCATCATTCTCACCTTCTCCTTGTCCATCAAGTGCATCAAATGTGAAGTGATCCTAGAGAAACTCCATCAATAAGTCCAAGCTCCAAAGTGACAACGCTGTTGGACTATGCAAATAGGCTACTCCCAACTCATAGCTCTTTCCTTTCACATGCTTCTTGTCAAAGACATCTCCCACAATGCTATTATATATAAGAAGTTCCTTCCAAAGTGGAAGTATCTCCTGATCATCCAAGGCTAAGGAGAAGCCCCCTTGCACCATGATAGTTCCATCTCCTACTCTTGCAACATCATGCAAAGTCTGAGATAAAATTTTCCCTTACTCTTCCAAGAACAACCAAAGCAACAAAAGTTTTTGTTACCTCCTCATACCTCCATCGTACAAATCATGTGATGAAAACATAATGATTGATATGAAGAATGCCATATCAATACAATGAATCCATACTCCTTGCCACCCTATGATGCATGTATCCTACCAAACTCTCTCCTCCCACATACCCTTTGAAAGAGGATATGTCACATGATGGCCAAACTCTTTCAAGAGTAGCCAACGCAGCGAGGCCTCCTGTTTCCCAGTGTCATAAATTTGCAAGTAGCTCTCTAGATTCTTGCTCACCATCCACACCCATTCATCCAAATGTGGGTGTCTCCCATCATGCTCTATCTTGGTACCCTTCCAATGAAGACTACCACCCTCCCAAATCAGATTTCTCCTTTTGCATTTCATGGGATGTTGAAATGAAACTCCCTGGAGATCTTCAAGAGAAGATCTCACATCAATGTCATTCTTCAATCCATAGGGATCCAAGTGTGCTCGAGGCAAAACCTCCTCATTGATGCTTAATGACAGCGCTTTTAATCTCTTCAATGGTGTGTTTTTTGTCTCATATTCCAACTCAAAGATGAACATGGGGTTTTTTATAAAATTATTTTGGAGAAGGTTCATCTTATCCTCCAAAAGTTCACACCCCAACCTCAAGTGTTGTGTGCAAATCAACAAAGACACATGAATATTATGGTTCATCTCTTCGTTGAACAATTCAAGGTTGCACAGCACAGTGCAATTCTATTGCTCCAAATAAGTAGTATGTAATTGTATACAACCCTCCATCAAATTTTCTGAAACAATAGGAGATGGAAACTTAGGCATACCTTGGTGAAATTTGGAAGTATCTTGTATAGCTGCAAGAGTTCCTTCCTCTAATGTGTTGGCTCCCCCAACTACTGATGTTGATGGCTACTCCTACATGGTTGTGACAACACTGGTACAAGTCTCCATCAATGGTGGTGAGGGCTTCTCCTCCTCTAATTTCTCCTTATCAAATCTCTTAATCAACCTTTGAGTAAATTCTACAAAAGTAGACACTCTAGCATGACTCAAATGGTTGAACCACCAAATTTTTGCTTCACCCTCAAGGTGTAGCACTCCAATCTCCATAGCCTCTCTTTCTACCTTTGGATGTAGTACAAATAATGCATCAATTCTCCTTGCCCAAGCTCTTGTTGTAGATGACCCATCAAAAGTAGACAATAGAAACCTATTTCCCTTAATTCTCCATTTGCTGCAAGGTCTCCTTTCTTGCTCTAGCTAAATGAACAGAGGTAAATCTAGAGTCTCCTTGAAGGCTCTAGGTTTATATTTGTACTCAGGTATTCACTTAGAATCTCATGATCCAAGTGTTCTCCATCTGTATGCAATTTGTCTTCTTTTTGAAAATGAAAGGGCATAGTCCCACTGCTTCTTTATTATCTTCTTTGCTTGACCTCCTTGTTGAGGTCCTTCCTGCTTCTGAAAAGAAATGAGAGAAAACTCATTATCTCCATCATTTTGATCTTCCTCTTTGTCTTCTTATTCTCATAATAGCATAATGGTTGAGATTCACAGGCTGAGCCAAGATTATGCTCGGATACCATTGTAATATCCCAAAATGGGGATGCAGCAATATTTTAACACAATAATGAAAGAGCAATGATACATCAACATATAAAATGTCAGAATATCCAAATATCCATCATATTAATATCTTAGCAACAAATAGATATAATATCTTGCGGAAATAGTCACTCAAGCTAGGCAACACAAGCCTCAAGACAACATGCACATGAAAAATAAAGTACATTGCTACATAAATATTTCCCAAGGCTATGACAGCGCAATGTTATTGGGGATAACTACTCCTGGAAAGTGTCAATACATAGATATATAAATATATATCTCATACAATGTTGGGAGAAAATATCTAAACCCCCAAACTGAATTTCAAGACAATACGGAAAGGATTTCCTGAAATATGCAAAAATGGAAAAGTATCGGAGTTACAGTCCTAGGACTGCGTAGTAGCTGCAACTCAAGAACTATATGGAGATGGCTGAATATGATACACAAGATGAACAAACCTCCTCCAATGGATCTTCCAAGTGAAAGTTTGATCCTAACACTGAAGATCTCACCCTCCAAACACACACTTCAATCCCTCACAACAAATACTCACTGAAAATAACGAAGTCATGGAGGGATACTGTGCTATAGGTGCAAGAAAATTTGTCGTCCAAGTGCCAAGATCTTAAATATGATCAAAGGGCTTCCTCACTGATCTCCCAAAGGAAATAAAGCTCCCCCCTCTAAAAAATAAGCTCAGGAAGTGGTGTTGAGAAGCCTCCACTGCAACACCCTGCAACACAACGTTATACTGGTATAGAAATAATGTTGTAGCTAAAGGAGGATGCTTGGCCTCAAGCCTGGATGTGGAGAAATGAAGTACAAGATCCTTCAAGAGACCTCTCTTGAAGGGATAAGGAATTCCTAAACACGAATACCTTGTGCTGAGCAGCATATCAACTCTGCCAAACAACGAGAGAATGCAAAATAGTCATACAGACCATAAAATCAATAATCCATTAACATGAGTTAATATGGCTCCCTTGCCCTCCTTTTATACAAATGGAAGCCCTCTCTCCTGGGGTCCCACTACTTAGGGTTTCCTCCACCAAGTAATCTTCCTCCCACTATTGTTGCATTGTCTCCAAAGATGATCTCCACCTCATATCCTAGCGTTGTTGACTTGGTCAAACTTGACCTTGTCCACATACAAATGTCCTCTTTCACACATGAGGGTGTGAAATAGAGCTCTTATGATTATCCCTTTTCACATTATGAGGGATTTTATTCATATTTTTATTATTCATGGGCCTCCTTACCCATTTATTCAACTACTAGGTGATAAAAACAAAAATCAATATTCTAATTAGCTGCATGCTAAATTCGGAATATTACAGCCCTCCCCTCCCAAATGTTGCTTGTCTTGAAGAAATTGCAAGGACAGAATTGAGAAGTTTCCCCTATTCTTGCTCTAGCATCCACATATGATAAAATCCTCCAAGGAATGAGATGATGTCTCATCAATAGATCTCCATATTGCCCCTCCCAAGCATGCAAGCTAGTTAGATATATACCATCATGAAGAAATAAAATACTCAAGGAGGAAATAAGGTGCTGCCCAGAGGTCCCTTTGAGGCATGGGATCTGAAATTCATTAGGAATCATCATTCCAATGTGGATCCTCCATCCCCAAGCTATTATCACTATAAAATGAGTTACCTCCAAACATGGCAACTCCTAAAAATACCCCTCCACCTTTGGCTCCTGCAATGTAGGTGGGTTGAAAATCTTATCATGGTAGAAAAAGCAGTGTACCCCATGCTATCCTCCTCTCCATTTATGATAAGTGTAGAGTATCTGTTGATCTTGGGTTGCAATAATATTGCCCTCAAGTGGCAAGATGAAGACTGGATCTCCAAAGATATCCTCTCCAACGTTGTGAATCAAGCTCTCATATATGATGAATAGGACATGATCATCATATGGCATCCAAATGAGAATATTGTTGAAGGTTTCATATAGTGCTAGAAGGTACCAATAATCTCCCAAGTGGTTACAGTGTAGTTTTCCAAACTACTGCTTCGGAAAATAACATGGCAAGTTGTTTCTTGACAAATTGATAGTTATGTATGTCATAATATCTACTAGTGAATAGTAAATGACTTGGTACATCAACTGAGCTTAAATGAAATAATATAACACTTTCCCAAGGCCACACAAAACATGGCTATCTCCATCATATAATTTGGCCCAAAATTGACCATGGAGCCCAAAGAAAAGCTTGCCCTCTTGTGGAGCAATGCACTGAATAAGAATGGTAAGAGTATTTAAATACTATGTTAGAAAATCAACAAATGCAAAAGAAAGATTCTTACCATGTATTGAAAGTAAGATGATGATAGGATCCATGAACAAGCTCTCCATAATGGCATGACACACTCTCTTGAAGAGAAATGAATCATATGTTGCATGGGGATCCTCCTTCTTATGCTTGGAAATCCAAGTCATGAAGAACATATCACAGTAATAGATGCCTCCATCCACTACTCCATCATTCTCACCTTCTCCCTGTCCACCAAGTGCATCAAATGTGAAGTGATCTCTGGGAAAATCCATCAATAATTCCAAGCTCCAAAGTGACAGTGTTGTTTTCCTATGCAAATTGGCTCCTGCCAACTCATAGGTCCACCCTTTGACATGCTCCTTTTCAAATACATATCCCACAATGCTGCTATATATAAGAAGTTCCTTCCAAAGTGGAAGTACCTCCTGATCATCCAAGGCTAAGGAGCAGCCCCCCTACACCATGACAGTGTCATCTCCTACTTCTGAAACATCATGCAAAGTGTGAGAGAAAATCTACTCCTTCTCTCCCAAGAACAACCAAAGTAACAAAAGTTTTTGCTGCCTCCTCATACCTCCATCATATAAATCATGTGATGAAAACATAATGATTGATATCAAGAAATTCATATCAATACAATGCATCCATACTCCTTGCTACCCTATGATGCAAGTATCCTACTAAACTTTCTCCTCTCACATACCCTTTGAAAGAGGATATGTAACATGATGGAAAAACTCTTTCAAGAGTAGCCAACACAGTCAGGCCTCCTGCTGCCTAGTGTCATAAATTTGCAAGTAGCTCTCCAGCTTCTTGCTCACCATACACACCCATTCATCCAAATTTGGGTGTCTCCCATCATGCTCTATTATGGTACCCTTCAAATGATGACTACCATCCTCCCAAATCAGATTTCTCTTTTTTCATTTCATGGGATGTCAAAATGCAACTCCTTGGAGATCTTCTAGAGAATATCTCACATCAATGTCCTTCTTGAATCCATAGGGATCCAAGTGTGTTGGAGGAAAAACCTCCTCACTGTTGCTTAGTGACAACATTGTTAATCTCCTCAATGGTGTGTTTGCTGTCTCATATTCCAACTCAAAGATGAACATTGGGTTTTGTATAAAATTGTTTTGGACAAGGTTAATCTTATACTCCAAAAGTTCACACCCCAACCTCAAGTGTTTTATGCAACTCAACAAAGGCACACGAGGATTATGGTTCATCCCTTCCTTGAACAAGTCAAGGTTGCATAGTGTAGTGCAATTCTGTTGCACCAAATAAGTAGTATGTAATTGTATACAACCCTCCATCAAATTTTCTGAAACAGTAGGAGATGGAAACTTAGGCATACATTGGCGAAATTTGGAAGTATGTTGTATGGCTGCAAGTGGTCCTTCCTCCAACGTGTTGGCTCCCCCAACTGCTAATGTTGATGGCTACTCCTCCATGGTTGTGACAGTGCTAGTACAAGTCTCCATAAATTGTGGTGAGGGCTTCTCCTCCTCTGATTTCTCCTTATCAAATCTCTTGATCAACCTTTGAGTAAATTATACAAAGGTATACACATTTTCATGACTCAAATGGCTGAAGCACCAAATGTTTGATTCACTCTCAAGGTGTAGCACTGCAATCTCCACAACGTCTCTTTCTACCACTGGATGTAGTAGGAAGAATGCATCAAGTCCCCTTTCCCAAGCTCTCGATGTAAATGGCCCATCAAAAGTAGAAAATAGAAACCTATTTCCCTTGATTCTCCCTTTGCTGCAAGGTTTGCTTTATTCCTCTAGCTGAATGAATTGAGGTAAAGCTAGAGTCTCATTGAAGGCTCTAGGTTTAGATTTGTACTCAACAGGGCATTCACTTAGAATCTCATGATCCAAGCGTCCTCCATCTCTATGAAATTTGTCTTGTTTTTCAAAAGGAAAGGGCATAGTCCCACTGCTTCTTTATTCTCTTCATTGGTTGACCTCCTTGTTGAGGTCCTTCTTGCTTCTGAAAAGAGATGAGAGAAAAGTCATTCTCTCCATCATTCTGATATTCCTCTTTGTCTTCTTATTCTCTTGATAGCATAATGGCTGAGATCCACAGGCTGAGCCAAGATTATGCTCTGATACCACTGTAATATCCCAAAATGGGGATGCAGCAATATTTGAAGACAATAATGAAAGAGAAGTGATACATCAACACATAAAATGTAAGAAGATCCAAATAGCCATCATATTAAGGTCTTAGTGGTAAATAGATACAAGATCTTGAGGAAATAGTCAGTCAAGCTAGGCAGCACAAGCCTCAAGAGAACATGTACATGAAAAATAAAGTACACTGCTACAAAAATATTTCCCAAGGCTATGAAAACGTAATTTTATTGGGGATAATTGCTGCTGGAAAGTGTCAATACATAGATAAACAAATATAGAGCTCATACAATGTTGGGAGCAAAGACCTAAACCCCCAAAATGAATTTCAAGACAATCCAAAAAGGATTTCGTGAAATATGCAAAAATGGAAAAATGTTGGAGTTGTTGTCCTAGGACTGAGTAACAGCTACAACTCAAGAAATGGATGGAGATGGCTGAAGATGATACATAATCTAGACAAAACTCCTCCAATGGATCTTCCAAGTGAAGTGCTGATCCTACCACTGAAGATCTCACCCTCCAAACACACACTACAAACCCTCACTGCAAATGCTCACTAAAAATAATGCACTCACTGAGGGACACTACACTGTAGGTGTAAGAAAATGGGTTGGCCAAGTGAAAAGATCTGAAATATGCTCCAAGGGCTTCCTAACTGATCTCCCAAAGGAAAGAAAGCTTACCCATCTGAAAAATAACTCAGGAAGTGGTGTTGAGAAACCTCCACTGCAACACCCTACAACACAATGTTATACTACTGTAGAAACAATGTTGTAGTTGATGGAGGCTACTTGGCCTGAAGCCTAGATGTGGAGAAATGAAGTACAAGATCCTTCAAGATACCTCTCTTGAAAGGAGAAGGAATTCCTAAACATGAATGCCTTGTGCTAAGCAGCACATCAACTCTACTAAACAACAAGAGAATGAAAAATAGTCATACAGACCATAAAATCAATAATCCATAACATGAGTTCATATGGCTGCCTTGCCCTCCTTTTATACAAATAGAATCCCTCTCTCGTGGGGTACCACTCATTAGGGTTTCCTCCACCAAGGAATCTTCCTCCCACTATCTCTATGCTATCTCTAAAGATGATCTCCACCTCCTTTCCCAGCTCTGTTGACTTGGTCAAACTTGACCTTGTCCACATGAAAATGTCCTCTTTCACACATGAGGGTGTGAATTCCAGCTCTTATGGTGATCCCTTTTCACATTATGAGGGATTTTATTCATATTTTTATTATTCATGGGCCTACTTACCCATTTATTAAACTACTAGGTGATAAAATCAAAAATCAATATTCCAATTAGCTGCATGCTAAATTTGGAACATTACAGGTTGCTTATAGTTCTCAGAAGCTATCCCCATAGCCCCCTAGAGCTCCCAGAGCTCACCATCCAACAGGACCCTCAGCATAGGGTCGTTCCACATTTCCAAGATTCTCACGAAAGGTTAGGAACATGACCTTTCCCAAGGTAATTTTGAGAATATTCGTGACCTACCCATCAGTTGCTATATGATTGAGCCTTATGGTGCCTCAGTGTACCATATCCCCATAAAGTTGTACCAGCCATAAACATGCTTGGATCGATCGTGGAACACAGGATTCTCTCACAAATGATTCCCCCTCTAGTTATCACAAAGGATAACGACAGCATTTAACACATTCTTGAAAAACTCATTGAAAATTTTTCAGAACCAAGTGACTTCACAACATACCATACATGCTAAAATGTATTCGACCTCAAAGGTGCTCAATGCCACCGAATTCTACTTCCTTCTCATCCATGATACCGAAGTAGAACCAAGTGTGAAGCAGCATCCCGATGTGCTCTTATGAACTGCCGCACTGCCAGCCCAATCTGCATCAGTATATCCATGGAGGGTCACACTCCCGATAATGCATCTCA
The DNA here is from genome assembly GCA_034641835.2 of Pinus albicaulis. Classification (NCBI taxonomy): domain Eukaryota; kingdom Viridiplantae; phylum Streptophyta; class Pinopsida; order Pinales; family Pinaceae; genus Pinus; species Pinus albicaulis. Next base: position 619,653,265 of record CM076579.1, read on the forward strand.
GCCCATTTTTTATTATGCCTCGAAGATATCTCGACAAATTATTGGCACCAACCCAGTGAAAGTGATGAGTCTCAACCATATGTTGACTCAAGGTGTTCAGTGCACAACATACGTCGAAACAAGTGTTCACTAAGAACATCAGGGCCCCTATGAGTTGACAATACTCAATAGGATTTGCTAGCATAGGCCCAACAGTGCTACCACTCAACTTCTTAAAGTTGAGCTCCATCGGTGTCAACACAGACTTACACTCCACCATACCAAATATTTCTGGTAGCTTCACAATATATTTTCCTTAAGAAAGGAAAATATCGCCAGGTCTCTTCCAGACCTCCAAGCCTAGGAATTCATGCATCAATCCTAGGTCCTTAATCTCAAAATCAATAGCAAGCTCCCTCTTACACTGATGAATTAGAGGGTCAACACCTATCAGGAAGAGGTTTTCCACATACAACACTAGAATGAGAGGCTTTTCTCAATCAACCTTGAAGTAAAGGTTCAGATCAACATTACTACAAGTGAAGCCCAAATTCATCAGGTAGCTATATATTTTCTCTTACCAAGCTCTAGGTGCTTGCTTCAGCCCATAGTGGGCTTTCTTCTACCTACAAACATTGGTGTCTTGATCTGGGACTCCGAACCCCAGAGGTTCCTCCACATACACCTCTTCCTTTATTGCACCATGTAGAAATGAGGTCTTCATATCCATCTAATGAAGATTTCATACTTGTGTAGCAGTAAGGGCTATGATAGATCAGATGATGTTATATCAGGCAATAGGTGCAAATATGTTATCATAGTCTACGCCTTCCTTTTGAGAAAAGCCACGGGAAATGAATCTTTCCTTGAACTTTTAGCACTACCATCAGATCCATGCTTGATCTTATAGAGCAATTTCGAGGTGACAATTTCTTTGTCCTCTAGTGTTAGAACCACATCCCAGACATCATTTTTCATAATGGAGTCATATTCTTCGTGCATAGCATCCTTCCAGACTTGATGCTTTATGGCTTCCTCAAAAGATCTAGGCTCAGATTGTATGAATGTACTCATGGATGCTAGATACCCTTTGTATCTATTCAGCTTCTTGCTTGCACAGAATGTCCCCCTTGGGGCCATATGATTCTTGGCATCCTCAAGAGTGTCCTTGAGCCATGATGGTCTTTTCCTCATTGAAGAAGGTGGATCAATAGGGTCCATCGGTCCTTTAACATTGGGCATTGATCCATCCTTAGGTTCTTCTTGATTTCCAGGCCTTGCTTCATGATCTTCCTCAGATCTCAGAAGATCGATTACTTTCCTCAGGGAAGCATCTCCATCAAAGGTAACATCATGGCATATCTCCAATTCCCTTTGACTAAGCACATAGACTATATAGGCCTTCGAAGTTTCACTATAGCCCACACACTTTCCCTTATTTCCATAAGCATCCAACTTTCTCCTCTTCTTCTTCTGTACATGAAAATAAACAGGACACCCAAAAAATCTAAAATGTGAGACGTCAGATTTCTTACTAGCAAAAACCTCATCAAGATTTTTGGAGTCCAGAGCGGAATGCGGGCATCGGTTTTGTATGCACACAACAATATTCGCAGCTTCTCCCTACAGAAACTTCGGAAGACCCTGGTCACATATCATGGCACAAGCAGCTTCCACAATGGTCTTGTTCTTTCTTTCAAAAACACCATTCTTCTCAGGAGTATAGATAGTTGTGATCTCCCTCTTGATGCCAACTTATTTTCAAAATTTCTTGAACTCGTTTGCCTCATATTCAGTGCCATTATCGGTCTATCGGATAGTATCACATGGCATTTCTCCTAGTGGACTTCCTCCAACCTGGTAGAGTGTATTAAATCTAAACCCAATCTTGATAGCTTCCTTGAATCTCTTCTTCCAGATATGCACCTTCCCATCAATGAATGCCACATTGAAACCTTTCTCTTCCATGGTTGAAATAAACACAAGTTTCTGCTTCAAATTAGGTACGAAGAGTAAATCTAGCAAGTGGAGGACTTGACCTTGAGACAAGTGGAGGGTCATAGTCCCTTTCCCTTTCACAGGATATGTGGCATTATCTCCAAAGATAATTTTCAGATTAATATCCTTATCAACCATATCAGAAAGCACTTCCTTGAACCCAGTGATGTGCCTTGAGGCACCACAATCTATCAACCAGACATCCATAGTGTTGGGTGGAGATGCAGTAGAGAGGGAAAATACAAGAATGAATTCATTTATTTTATCATCAACAACATTAGATTCCTCATACCTGGAATTTCTTGACCATTTTAAAGGTTTCCCATTTCCACCAGAGGGTGCCTTCCTCTTCCCTTTGAACCTATTGTTCCTTTGATTTTCATTCCTCTAGTTGTTGTTGTTTTTATCATCATCCCTGGGAGAATCCCTTCTATTGGGGCATTCTCTAGCATATTGGCTGGTCTTGTTACATGTGTAACATCTTCCTTTCTTTCCTTGGGCCCCCGCTCTTCCTTGGCTCCTCGAACCACCATTGTTCTTCTTCTTAACATGAGCAATGAAGACAACATTTCCTTCATTTTCATATTCCTTCATCATTGTTTCTTCTTGTACACATCTCGATAGTACTTTGTCAAAATCAGGTATCACATTTTTATTGAGAATGGTAGTATTGAATACATGCCATTTGGGTGAGAGACCTCCAAGTGCAGTGAGAACCATTTCTTGATCAGCCATTGTCTCCCCAATAGCCAAAGATTATTTCTAATTTTGGTCAACTTCAGAAAACATGATTGGACAAATTCATCCTTTCCTTTCTTTAGATTCTTCAGTTGATTCTTAAAGAATAGGAATTGATTTGCATTGTTGGCCTTGAAAATGTTGACCACCTTATCATACATCTTCTTGGATGTGCCCAACTCGGAGATGTAGGCAACCAGACTCTCATGAATTGATTCCCTGATCATCATCTTTGCTTTGATTTCCCCCTTCCTATACTTTGACTTGGTGGATGGAGGCTCTTGGATTTTACCCTGCACATAGCCCATGACATCTTGGTCTTCCAACATAAGATCCAAAGTCATCTTCCAGGCATGGAATTCTTCCTTCCCAGTCAATTTATCATCAGATTTAAAGCCACTGTAGTTTGAGGTACCCATGCTCTTCTTTCGTGATTGCTATAAACTAGGGCTTTCTCTCCACCTTAGCTCTGATAGCATGTAAATTTTTGTAGATGTTATATGCATGATGCAACTTTAATTTTTATCCCCAATATCAAACAACAATCACATAAACAAGAAATTAAAATTTTTATAGAACATACCAGTAGATCAACATAAGACAAGCTAAAAATATATGTGTGTTATTGTGTTACGACAGTCAACAGGATGCTTCAACCAACAAAGTATTAAAATTCAATATGATCAGCCAATTAGAAGTGTCACACAACCCTCTCAGACATCTATACCAGTCAACCCAAAGTCAAAACTGTCACAGTCAACAGTCAATGCAAAACAGTAGCTGTAAAAAGTCAATGCAGCCCGGTCAAAGTCAACATCCATCCTCGATTTCTATGCCCTTAAATGTAGACTGTAGAAATCATAATTATGGGAAAGATTTGGGTCAGTTTGACCATGCACTAACCAAAGTAAACTCCGGTCAACTCTGCACTAAAAACCCTAGGTCGAAAAACATAAATTCATTTTCCTGTAATTTCCCACATGTAGAGAAGAAGAGACTCCAATAGATGATCGAACCAATTAGATGAGGAGAGAGAATGTGATGTGATGGATGAGTGAAAATAACCTCCAACATTGACCTATTTATATCCATCAATGAGGGTGTGTGGCACAACTGCTAGGGCTTCGAGCCTACATTTCATTTCAGGCCGACCTGCACATATTTTGAATAAATTCAAAATAAATGTTTTTCTCATCGGATCAAGATGATCCTTAGATCGATCTTGCACCTCTCCGAAAGAGGAGTCCAATAAAAATATTGGCATCTTCATATAGGCATAAAAACATGGATTTTGGACCTATTTGTCCAAAATTAACAGTCATCCACCCACATATGTCACACAACCCCAAGACATTTCATCAAGAATACTCCACCAAGATGCTGTACGAATAAGCCCTAAATGTATAACAAAGAACGCTGCTCCATCACCATCCAAGAGAGAAGAAAAATGCCTCCACAAATTTTGTGTGTAATGAAATCCAAGTATCTCCAATATATAGACATCTGTGGGGGTGTGTGACACATCTCTTATGCACGTGGGATAAATCAGGCCGACTTTGCACATGTGGAATAAATTCGAAATACATGTTCTACTCATTTGATCAGGATGATATTTGGATCAATATTGCACCTCTCCAAAAGAGGAATCCAATAAAAATATTGACATTGTCATATGAGCATCACATAATGGTGTTTGGACCTAGTTGCCCAAAATTAACATTATGGCATCATAGGCTCGGACACATGAGTGAGAAGGGCATGAAAATTCTTCACTCAAGAAAAAATTTGTCAGGTTTGAGGAATATTGATTTGGATTTATGTGAGAATTGTAATTATGGATAATAGAAGAGAGTCCGATTTCTTAGAGATGGGAAAGAAAAGAAGACCGAAAAATTAGAGCTTGTGAATACAGATATGTGGGGACCTGCTCAGGTATCATATCTTGGTGGATCTCATTATTATGATAGTTTTATTGATGGTTCAACTAGAAAAAAATGGATTTATTATATTTAGAATAAATATAATGTATTTGGTACTCTCAAGAAATGGAAATATTTGGTTGAGATTGAGACATGAAAGAAGTTGAAGTGTCTGAGACCATACAATGGAGGTGAATATTGCATCAAAGAGTTATATCAGTATTGTTCAGAGCATGGAATCTGCAGAGAGAAGATAGTTCCAAGAACACCACACGAAATGGTGTGTGGGAAAGGATGAACAGAACAATCATGGACTGTGCAAGGTGTATGACATTTCATGCATGATTACCTTTACAATTTTGGGCAAATGCTATAGATACTGCTCTTTATCTAATAAATAGAGGTCCTTCAAGTTCCTTGGATGGTGGTATTCTAGAGGAGGCATGGACATGTAAAAAGGTAAACTACTCATTTTTAAAACCTTCTAGTTGTGATGCCTTTGTCCATATTAATAAAGAAAATAGAACAAATATTGAGACAAAATTAAAGAAATTTACCTTTATTGGATATGGTGTTAATGATTTTGGTTATTTCTTATATTATTATGAAAATCGCAAAATATTTAGCAGCAAAGATGTAATATTTAATGAAAATTTCTTGTATAAGAATCAGTTGCAGGAAAAGAAAAAGGAAAAAGAAAACAAAGAATATACAGTTCTTGATGAGATCACAGAAAAAGTATTAGTGCCTAAAAATAATAATATTCAACAACCAAAACAACAACAACCACCACAATAGCAACAGGCACCTCAAACACTTGAAAGTGGTGTAAGAATATCTATCACGATAAGTCAACCCCTTGAATGATACTCACCTTCATTATATTATTTATTGTTGACTAATTCTGGTGAACCTGAATTCTATGAAGAAGTAATGTAGGTCAAAACTGGGAAGAACTCGGAGCTAGCCATGAAAGAAGAGATGGAATCCTTAATACATAACGAAACTTGGGACTTAGTTAGGTTGCATACAAGTAAAACAACATTGCAGAATAAATGGGTTTACAGGCTAAAGGAAGAAGATGGAGGAAAACAGAGGTACAAAGATAGAATTTAGGTGAAAGGGTTTGCATAGAAGAAAATTATTGACTTTTATGAAATATTCTCTTGTTGTTCAAATGAATTCAGTCATAAAAATTTTAAGTCGTGTAGCAGCGGAATATTTTCATCTTGAACAGTTAGATGTAACGACAACATTTCTCCATGGAGATTTGGAGGAAGATATATATATGCAGCAACCACAAGGATATAAGGTCAACGGGAAGGAAAAATTAGTGTGCAGGTTAAATAAGAACTTTTATGGCTTAAAACAGGCTCCAAGGTAGTGGTGTATAAAATTTTATAGGTTTATGTCTGAACAAGGTTATACTAGATGTTAGTCTCATCATTGTGTTTATCTGAAAAGGAAAATGATGACAACTATATTATATTGTTATTATATGTAGATGACATGATTTTTGCAGGGTCTAACATGCAGGAAATAAATGTGCTCAAAATAAAATTGGAAAATTCATTTCCAATGAAGGATTTAGGAGTTGCAAAACAAATACTTGGTATGAGAATAACTAGAGACGAGAAAAATTCAAAATTAACATTGTCTCAGAATGAGTACATACAAAAGGTGTTGAAAAGATTTAATATGCAGAATACAAAACTAGTTAGTACACCTTTGGCTAGCAATTTTGAACTTAATAAGGAGATGTGCCCCAAAACCCAAGAAGAAATGGATTATATTTCTAAATTTTCATATGCATCAGTAGTTGGAAGCTTAATGTATGCAAGGGTCTACACAAGGCCTGATATTGTACATGCAGTGGGAGTTGTAAGAGTCTACATGAAAAATCTAGGAAAATAACATTGGATGGAAGTGAAATGGATTCTCAGATATTTGAGACGTACCACAAATCAAGCATTATGCTTTGGTGGTTCAAGCATTTCTCTACAGGGATATGTTGATGCAGATATGGCAGGTGATAGAGATAACAAGAGGATCACTACAGGGTATGTATTTACTATAGTTGGAATAACTGTGAATTGGGTTTCAAAAACGGAAAGTGTTGTTGCACTTTCAACAACAAAAGAAGAGTATGTTGTTGCTACAGAGGTTAGTAAAGAAATGATTTGGTTACAAAGGTTTATGGAAGAATTGGGTAAGAAGCATGAGATGGGTAGGCTATACAATGATAGCTAGAGTTCCATTCATACTGCAAATAACTAAACATTTCATTCTATTACTAAACACATTCATCTCAAGTACCATTTCATATGGTCAGTGTTGGAATATGGACAGTTGAAGCTGGAAAAGATACACACTAGCTAGAATGTTGCAGATATGCTAACAAAATTTGTAACGAGGAAGAAACTAAGATTATGCTCTGTTTCAATTGGTCTTCAAGTATGATGATGAATATGACAAACAACTAGGTCCAAAGTGGAGTAACCAACAAATGAAGTAGCAGCGAGTTTCTACAATCAGTCTCCAAGTGGGATATCGTTGGGTGTGGAGCCTGATTATCTTATTTATTTAGATGTATTTTTGCATTGGACCCCTATTATTAATAGGGAAAAAACACCTCCTATATTTGATCACCATTAGGGGGGTCCATGGGGGTCAGAAATGACCTCTTGGAGCCCCTACCTAGCGGGGTATTTCGAGGCGACTGCCCCCAAAGCTAAAAACAGATGTAAAATTGCCTTGTAAAATGTTGTAATTTCATAGTAAAATTGGGCCAGTGATTAGGTAGATGATCTCATGGTATAATTCTTGTTCAATTTATATTTTTTCACCCTATAAGAAAACCCCTCTATTGTATGAGGGTATTTTATTACGTCTGTGTATGGTGTTTACACTTTGGGCAAGAAATATTAAGGGGGATTATGTGATAGAGAAGAGGATATTACAATGGATCTGATGAAGGTTGTGCCTCTTCATTCTACTCGATAATATAGAGGAAGGATTGGTTGTTTCCATGGACGTAGCCCAAGTTGGGTGAACCAGATATATATGTGTCTCTCTTGTTTTATGTGTTTTTGTTTTTTTTTTCCACATATTTTATGGGTTCCATTGCTCTGTAATATATAATTTTCTAACATGTTGTTGGTTTTTTCTATAATATTAAATTCCTTTGCTTGATGACGAAACCCTCGGTATATTAAGATATGTCCTTTTCGGTTGAAACCCTAGCTTGGTCTACATGAGTGTATGTTTAATATATTAATGTTTTCGTACATATCATATGCCTTTTCATGATAATGAATTCCTAGGTACATGTGTTGACCTAGCTATTGATGGTCATAAGTCTTAGGATTTAATATAAATCCTTGTCTAAGATTCTAGGTTGTTGATATTGGAAATCTAGAGTTTTGTAGCTAAACCTTAGTAGTAGTTAAATTCTCTATTATGTGTGATATAACAATTTGAGATCTATTTATATAATGATTGTTGTGGTTGTGAGAATGAAATTATAGGGTTTTGAAGTTGACCTTTAGTAGAAGTGAAAATCTCTTATGAATAATGAAAATATGATGTTTGATATTTGCATAAGATTGTTGAAATTTGAGTTTTGATTGGATTTGATGTTTGATTGAAAATATAGGGTTTGCAACTAAAGCTAGTGGAATATGGTCATATTGATGACTAAGTTGTGATTGACTTTGATTGATTCACTTGTATGAAATCTAGGATTTGTAAAAATATTTGGTGGATGATATAACATATGAATTCTGAAAGTTGTTTGATATCTTGTAGATATATATTTAATTGTTTCTAGGGTTTTCTATATGTTGTGATAGGGTGTGCTATAGCTCTGAAAGAAACATTGAAACCCTAGATAGAATGAAAGTTTTTATGAAGTAGTTTATGGTTTATGACAAATTCCATATCAAAATGTTGAAGAGTATATGGCTCTTGTTTGTAATTAAGTTTGGGTATCTGATATGTATAAATTTAAAATGCTTCCGTGATTTTTATATAAATAACTTCATGCTTCTAAAAAATTTGGTTGTACATTCTATCTAAATTATGCAGGTACACAATGTTTAGTATGGTGAAGATGCTCATTGATGTGATAAGCATGATGAGGATAATGATAACTCTAATGAAATGGTTGGAAGCCCCAAAATATTCTTTGAAGAAGAAGCTAATCTCCATAAGGAAGCCTAAATAGAAGATATCTCCCTAATATTAGGAGGCAGTCTGGATAGAGAGATGCTTCCTAATTGAGAGGGATGGCATAGCTTGGTTTTGATCAAAGAATGAATTCCAAATAATATGTTGCTGTGAAAAGTAGAAGGAAAGTTTATGATGAGGAAATCTTCTATCAAATATTCGGTAGATATTCCTACTATGAAGATTTGAGAAGCAACATCAAGTTGTATGAAATACCCTGGAGGTTTTTATTTGTTTATGTACATGTCAAAGTATATTATTGATTGGGTTTGTGTTTGTACAGGAAAATTTCTTGAAGGATCTGATAGCATGTTGGTTAAAAAATAGTTTGATTGGGAGAGATTAGGAATCCATGATATTTTAGATCAAGGAGTGTTGAGGCTTTGTAAGTGAATCATGGCCTAGGAGAACATTTGGTCGACACTTTGTGTTGATGTATAGGTCCCAAATTTGTAAATGTTGTGTTAATTAAACATCTCCGATTTTTGGATGCACACCTGGATCCCTAGGTTGATGGTTCACAAGTAAGCCTGATGGTACCTAAAGGGGATGAAATCCTAAGTCTATATTATTCCCACATGGATATATTTCCCTGGTCAGGATTATAGTCCATGACATTGTGGTGCCTAAAATGTTGAGAGACCAATGGATGGATTTTCGTGGTCGAGAATGTAGTCCATGGTATTGCAGTGCCTAAAGTTATTCATTGTTCATATAGTATGAGATCTTACATTGCATTTGTATATAATGAATACCTCCCTAGTTAAGAGGGAGTGTTGGAAAATGTAACTAGGTTCGTTCTTCAATTAATGTATTGAAGTCATCTTGTAATGTACTTGTCAAAAGTATAAATAAAATTATTATTATTATTATTATTATTATTATTGTGACTTATTAAAGCATGGTTTCATGCTCGAGTCACTATGTTTTAGGTCAAATTCCCCATTGATAACTTCTAAGATTTATTCTAAGTTAATATAGTTATTGTACATTTAAAGATACCCTTCTTGGGATTTTGAATCATGTAAAATGGTTTAATATTGAGTAAAATATGAATTATGTGACCTACACATCAAGTCGGCCTAAAGGGGATCATGTTGGACTAAGAGACACCAATTTGACCTGACTTGGAGACCATAAAAAGAAGGAAATTGAATTTGTTTATATCACAGTCTCTCACAACAAGTTCGATATCTCTTATAGCTGGGAAAAGTTTGAAGTCTATTGTCGGGAAGCTGAAATAAGTGTGAGTTTGAGGAAGTCTGAGGAGAAGAAGAAAAAAGAAATTTCGGTGCCTCTCCTCTCTGTTTCTTTCCCTATATTGGGAGATCGAAGTATTAAAATTTTTGTTGTTTCCGAAAGGTGTTATCTGTTGGAAGTTGTTGGCTAGTTGATGTTAGTGGAAAGGGGTCGAAGATCCAGGAGGTTGAATTGGTGTTTAGGGAAATTCTGGTATATGTATAAGGTGAAGAGTCTCAAAGAATACTATCGAAAGGAAGAATTATCTTGATTGGTTTTTCCCCTCAAGGGGGTTTTTTCCATGGCATAGTTCCTACATCTAGTGTTTATTATTTTATGTGTTGTTGCTTTGGTAATTGCTTGATGAAATATAAGAAAGAAGATATAAAGAATCGTAATAAAAAGAAACATTAAAAGTAACTATCTACAGTAAGAAAATATTTGTACCTTTCTCATTTTCTAATGCCCTTCACCCACATATGGGAGTGGAAGAGACACTCCCCCTCCTTTGGATCTTTGGGCTCATTATTCTAGATATTGGTGGTGGCAACGGTGGCACTAGGATCCATGTCAATACTTTTCATTAGGGGAATTTGGAGGTAAAAAATGGGCCTCCTAAGGAATTATAAAATAATAGTGGAAATAATAAGATTATATTTGATTACATCATCAAATTTTAGAGGAAAAAAAGGAAAAACTAGTTTTTCAACTTATCTCCCAAAGTGTCTACTCAAATTTTGAGCGGGAGTACTCATTGGATGCAAAATTCAATTCCTCATCCAAGGAGTACCTATGTTGCATACTTTCAATGGGTATTGCTACACAAAAAATGAGAAATACATGAAAAATGTGATTGCAATCATGCTTTTTTATGTATTTCTCATTTTTAGTGTAGCACAGTCCATCGAAAGTATGCAACATGGGTACTCCTTAGATGAGGAATTAAATTTTTCATCCAACAAGTACTCCAACTTGAAATTTGAGTAAAAACTTTGGGAGATAAGTTGAAAATATGAGTTGAAAAAGTAGTTTTATTATCTTATTATCTTTTAATCTTTTTACCCTTTTACTTAAAAAATGGAAAATCACCCCCCATGGTTGACATGATCATATTGAATCCTATTGGTCCTTATAAAGTTTATTTTTGTTGTACATTTTTCTTAGGAGTCCCATTTTAGACCTCAAAATTCCCCTACTGCTAAGGCCCTTCACCCACATATGTGAGTGGAAGAGGCGCTCCCCCTCCTTTGGTGCTTTGAGCTCATTATTCTAGATATTGGTGGTGGAAATGACGGCACTAGGATCCACGTAAATAATTTTCTTCCCTTTGTCATTCCCCTTGTCAAGTTCTCACTCAGAGTCGAAACATGCATTTGGTTCAAAAAAAATTAGCTCATCCACCAGTAACTGCTTGCCCTGGAACTCACCTGTGCCGTGAGTGAGGTTCTTATAGAACTCACACCATTTTCCCATGTCCTTATTTATATTTGTGTTGTTGTTTTCTTCTTGCGGCTTTGATGGGTTATCCAGGGTCGCCTCACCTTGGCTTTGTCATTTTTTCTATGGTTTTGGGGTTTATTTTCCTTGCTCTAGATTCAAATATCCAAAGTCTCGCTTCTTCTGCTTAAATTTATGTTTAATCTTGATAGTGTATCGATAAGCCACACCGAGCAAGGACATGTACAAGAACTACATCTCACCCTGGATGTAATTTTGTATACATTCGAGGTGCTTGAGCACCAAATGTCACTCAGAATCATTGATACACAACTTCATGCGAAGGGTATAAAAAATATTTGTGAACTCTAACATGGCTTGGTCCCTTCCTTACTGTAGCTCAGTCTAATTTATGTATGTATCTTCATAGCTCTTGACAGGGTAATACTACTCCTTGATGGCATCCTAGAAAGAATTTCAAGTTGGTGTGGCTGAAAATAGTGAGGGCGCACTCTCATCCCTCTTCTCATTGTAAGATTCCCAATAGTACTTGACAGGGGGGGGCGACTCTGAGGAGTGCAAAAGTAATATTTTCTCGGCTGCAAAAATTATGAACCGGAAATATCCTTCTAGCATATTTAACCATTTATCTATGGAATTTGCATCTATCTTACCTTCAAATATGGGGATGTCAAAGTTAAATTTTAAATTAAATGGTGTGGTGCATCGAGAGTGTTTTTTGGAAGGAGAGGTGTCGCCTATGGGTAGCCATCGAAGGATCTAAGAAAAGTTGTCTATCATCGTGTTCCTTTGTCATTCAAGAGCTTCTTTGAGCAATATTTTGAAAGTATCTCCTGCCCCCTCATATTTCCTTTCTTCTACTATGGGAGGTCATCGGGGTTTACAAGGCTAATCTTCCAAAGTTTCAACAAGTTCGAACCCTAACACCTTATACCTTGACCTCATTGGGGGCATTCAAAGAAAAAAAAGAGAAAGGGTATACCACTATGATGCCACTGATCTGAAATTAAACATGAACACAACAAAATACATATATAACCATAAATACAGAGTTACAACATAATTAACACTTCATTTCAATAAAATCAAAGAACTTAAATATGCTTACATAGAGAATGGAAATAAACTAGCTCGGGCAATGGTAACTTATCTCTGAGAAGATACGTGACGACTACATGCCTCTGGACTATGTTAAAATGAGGCTCAAAGGATTATTTATTATTTAGAAACAATGGAAAATCATAAATATCCAAAAACCTAACCCTAGGCAATCACAAAATTGTGGGCACCATTTGGTTAAATTGGTACATCAACTTCCCAAGGTCGTAACTTTGGCATACGATCTCCATTTGGCTATCATAATACCTTGTTTCGAAGATATCACAGAGGAGGAAAAAATAATAATAGGAGGTTAGTTTTTGACTTTTATTCTCTCTTTGTTTTCCCTAAAAACGTCTTTTAGTTCCTCAAAACGGACCTGGAAGTTTAGGACTCGGAAACCTACCAAAAATAGTAAGTTGTACTACAATTAAGGAAACTAAAAAGAAGAAATGGTGAGGATCCAAGTGGAATAAGCGGGTGGCCACCAATATCCACCTGGATCATATATATGGTCAATCCTATAGACTAGGAGACCAATAAAATTCCTTATGGTGTAGGTGGAGAAATCGCGTGTCATCCATGTTTGTTTTAGGGCTTAGTGATCTCGCAGGGTGTTAGGGTCCCGTGATTTGGTAGATTGGTAGACCAAATGTATAGGGTAACATCATACTAGTCTTTAGAGTCCTAGGACCTAGCCTTCCTGGACTCAGAGAGGGCTATCTCTATTGTATGTAAAGGATGTGAACTTGTTTGCTTTTAGGGTTTGATTTTAGGCTAGTTGTTAAGTGTAAGGTTTTTTGTTTGTTTTGGTTGGGTAAGATGATCAAGTATAATAGGTGGAGTGGGAGGTCATCAAATCATTGGGCTATGGATTCTATGAAATTCATTGATATCTCAACAATGAAACAAGATGCATAATAGGGAAAATCTAGCATGATCAAATGGATCTTTAAAGCATGTGTGAAGTGAAATAAACATAAAGTGTGTGAGCATAGTAGGTGTGTAAGGGCAGTGAATAATCCTTAAATTACTACCTTTTAAACAAGATGGTCTCAAATATTGATCAACATAAGGACATAATCATAAGATAAGGAAAAACAATAGCCTTTTTATTATTCTTAAGTGAACAATTATTCAAGATGAAAAATTCAGTGAACCATAGAAAGAAAGAAACTTTTCTAACCTCTAGTGATTGCACCTTCAAGGTTTAGAAAACATAGAAGATAACATATAACTTTAATCAAAGAAGAGGGAAATCCTAAGCATCAATGATCAAGCTACAAAGAACTTTAAGGAAACTTCTCAAGCATGGACAAAGGGCATGATCAGAGCATGACCTCTTTGGCTAAAACATAACAAGTAGTACTTCAAAGAGAGATTCCAAAACAAAGTTTCAATAGCATAAAATAAGAAAGGCTAACCATAAAACATATTTGAAAACTAATATATTGAACCATTAATGGAATAAAAAAGCATAGGTGGGTCTGAGAAGCAACTAAGAATTCCTTAAACTAACCTAGCAGAGCAAACCTAAAGAAAATAGAAAACAGGAAGGACTAAGGTGCCTCTAACAACATTTCTTAGCCTATACTCTTCTGTTCTACTACAACATAGAAGTATGTAACAAAATGATACATAAGGAAATAAGAACTAAATAGAGACACATCACCATTAATCATTCTCAGGGATCCGACAAGCTATCCTCGTTCATCATCAATCAAAGCAAGCCATTCAGAAACTCCACAAGACCAATTTCTTCTTCAAACTCAAGAAAAAATGTATTTCTCTCAAAAATCATCAAATTCCAACATTTACAATGAATTCCTCATGCTCTATTTATCTAGAAAAGGAGAGAAAAAACCCTAGATAGGTTGGAAAATATCTAAATCACTCGTAAATGTTATAAATGCCCAAGAGACCATGCAAGGCCCAAGGTACAAAATATCCCATGGAATAAATGCCAAAATAACTTCTAGCACCTAATTCTAGAGTGGTTTTCCTTAAAAAACACTAAAATATGATTTTGCAATAAATGAGTGTGTTTCGTTGACTTTTGGCCAAAAACATAGTGTTGTCTATAAACGCAGCACCATCCTAGGCAGAAAATAGGTCCTGTTGTAGCTATGTTTTGGCGACCTTCCCAATGTCTGATTTTTCTCCGTGATGGCCCGTTAGAAAGCTTGTTGAGTATTATTTCGAAATATATCTTTTTTTCTCTCATTGAGTCTATGTAACTTGTCCAAAAAGTAAAATTCCCAACACTACTCTGAGCACAGTGCCAGGCCTGAAAATGAGGTAGAATGGTAGAAAATGAGGTGTTTTTTAACCTTTTGAGGGGTCAAAAATAATCCAAATGCTCTAAAATTTGGTGAGAATAGTGTACTAGGCATGAGAAATATAAAAATTTAAAGTTATTCCTTTGAGGATGCCTAAGGGAAAAGCATAACACTAGTGGCACTGTGCTTATAAGTGTTCAAAATTCCCTCAAATTTGGTGGACACCTTCCTCATGGGGTTTGAGAAGCATGTGGAAAATATTGAGCCATGTATCTAAGCTTTTCTTGGTTTTTTTCCTCCTTAAGTTATTGAATTTTAATGAGGGCCTCTTTGAGCTTCGCACTAGTGAGCATGTTTTTCAAGGCAGAGTGTTTGGCTATCTTTTTCCTACGTCTCTTCACCTTTTTTTTTCCTTTGTATAGTGGTTGAGATGAGGTGGATGGCATTGTCCCTTGCCTTATAGAGGTAGAAAACACATGCCTTGACCCTCTCAGATATTTTAATCAAAGAGGTGGGATTGTGGTCTTATTTGTGTCTTGATCATGGCTGTGATCCTTGCTGCTATCATCAAACTCTTAATTTTCATCATTAGCATCATCAGTCATCATGTTTTATTCTTTTAATTGTCCTTACTATTTCTTATATCTTTGCCTTCAACATCGGCATCACCCTCAATCCCTTTCATTGATTTCTTGTTCACCTTTGCTTGACCCTTTTCATAAAACAATTTGAACTCCTTTGGAGGGTCTTCAAAGCATCTTGGAGGTGTCGCTTTGGCCTTTGAGGGAAATTTACAGCTGAAGAGGCCCTTTTTTCCCTATGTGCAGCACTGGGCATAATTTTGGGTGAGTCGGTTGCTCTTGGGCGAGTGTTGCCCCCGTGCAGGCCTGTCGGGCTCTATGCGCAATGCGGATATTGTCGGGTCGACCTCTAAGCGTAGCACTACACAGCTCGTGCATGCCTGTTGGTCTTCCCATGCCTATCGGGTGTCTGTGGGCATAGTGTCGAGCAGCCTGGGCCAGTTGGTTCCCTTGTGAGCATAGCGCTGAACTGTTTCTGGGCTAGTCGAGTCCTTTTTGGGCAAACTGGGTCTGCGCGTAGCACCCAACTGTAAGCGCAACACCTCCACCTGTGAGCACAACGCAGTGTATTTTTACACTGCAGAAACTCACCTATGCGCAATGCCAGATCCTTTGAGCGTAGCACCTACCTATGAGCATAGTGCTAATAACTTGGCCCAAAAACTGACTGAAACTCAGAAATATTTTGTAGGGGGTGATTTAAAACACAAAAAATCGTCTCTTTTCCTCCTGATCATTTTCTTTGTTGCTCTTTAGTCAGTTGACATAGTGAATTTTGATTTCCCTTAACCCATTGATGCTTTTAGAACTTATTTTGTAGATGGATGTTTGATTCATATGATTCACTGTGCCTTGGCTTGTCCATGCCTTCCAATCACTTTTCAGTCAATGAGTGCGATGAAAACATTGAAATAACTCTTTTTCCTTTGACGCTTTGGGACATGCTTAAAATTTTTAAACAACCTTAAGCACTTGCAATGGTGGCAGCCTCTTTAAGACCTCTCTGTTTCTTGCCTTGGAGATAAAAATTCCCTTTGCTTAATGGGTGACTGAGAAACCTATTTTCATCCTTTTTATTTGATCCTTAGTCATCATGAGTTTATCTTGGATAAGCATTACAAATTTCACCTTCATGTATGTTAACTCAAGTTGGCCACTTCTGTTTTGTTGCAAGTGTCATATCATAATGAGTTAGTCCTACCTCATGCTTTTGGTGTTGGACACTTTCATAACAGTGACCTCATGAACAGTTTGGAATTATGTATGAAAACTCAACCCTATGCTTTGATGCCTTTAACCATTTGAGGGGAATTGACTACTCTTGAGAACTTGATCTCCCTCACACTAATACTCTTTTCATTTTTCCTTTGAGGGAGTGGAACAATTACCTTGAAAATCCTTAGAACGACACACATAGCAGTCCCTCAAAATCTTCTTCTGTTGGCATGATGCCCTTTAATGAGGAGCTGGCCTCTTACCTTACCTTATTTCTTTGTATGATAGCTATCTAAATCATTCCTGCAGAAATGTTTAAGAATCACAATTATCCTCTTGTTGAATGTTGTCTTGGGCAAAGTAATCCTTCTTGAAGGCCTTTATAATAAAATTTGGACAAAAATTTGCCTGAAATTCTTTCACATTTGGTTTCATCTTATTGGCACAAGAAAAACAGTGTTTTAAAACACCAAAACAATCCCACAACTTGTGAAACCCTAATGAACTAGTGGGAGGCTCTTTGGACTTATATTTTGATTAAAATTTTGGCTTGGGGTCCTCAAGTATGAAAAACATAGTTTTTTGATATTTTTATATATTAAATATTGAAAAATCCAATGTATTTGATTTATCTAAAGAGCCTTCAGAGGTAGCTTTAAGATCATCAATGCTTGAGACATTTGATGGAATGGGATAGGGTAGGCATTTGGCAATCTTAGGTGGTAGGTGGAGGGGTGATGAAAATTCAAAATAGAGTATTAAGGTTATGGGTGTGAAAATGGGAAGAGATGAGAGGCATGAGCCCATGAGGGGTCTTATAGGAGTGATAGGTTAACCAGGGAAAAGCAGAGTAGTGCAAAAGTGAAAAAAATTATCCTAAGGATAATGAAGGCAATGAGATTTCTAAAACTCACAATATTCATGAATTTTTTTTTACAAATATAGGATAAGCATTTATTCATCTACAAAAAAGAGAAAATTACTGATGACTAACAGTGGCTCCACTTGGGGAGGGCAACTCCTTTTCAGGAGGTGTCTAGAACTTTAGATCTATGGGTTTATGAAGACCAGTGCCTCATCCATTGGGTATATTTTTTTTTCTTTCATATGCTGATGTTCTATTGAAGTTATGATCTCAAGAATCTGTAAAAACATGGTTACTTCAAACTCATATCTACCGACCCAGCCTAATTTCCCTATCATTTTTTCTTTCTTGGGTGCACTTGAACTGGAAAACCCTTAACATTCTTTTATTTTGAAAATAAAAAAAAACTATCTACTTCTACTCTTATTACCTCCAAGAGTTCAGATTATGCTAGTGAACTCTTTTATTCTCTACCTAGACTATTTGACTGTGAAGATTAAGTTGTTTGATAGACTTCATTCTCTAAGATATTGACATGAAATTGAAAACATGGTTTAAATCAGGATTAGGAAATCTGATTGACCATGGGTTGTGGCATTAGGAAAAGGTGCACAAAAACATTGTTTTTGTACAAACAAAACTAGAAAAATAAGGGCTGTGATATATCATTTTCTATGCATCCCCATATTTCTCTTTGGTTCAGATTTGAGCATGTGCAACTAGTATATTTCGTTCCTAATCTATCCTTTTTGACAAATCTAGCTTGCATAATTTTGACTATCATTTTTTCACTAACTTATCAACACAAAATTAAAAACATATTCAGCCATGATTAGGCTAGATGATCGAACAAGATCTTCCTTTTGAACAAGTAGTGGCATTTAGGCTTGCACACTTTCAATAGTACTATTTTTCGGTATGGGGTTGTACCTCTTTTTCAAATCTTCCCTCTTTTTCATCTTTTCTCTGTTTTTGTTTTTTATTATTATTTTGGATCAGCATTCTAAAACTAAAAACTAGAAAAATTCTCCTAGTGCTGAGATTATTTGCATTCCTATCTATCCTAATCTAACTTACACATGATATACATTCAACTGGTGAACTCTCTTTTCCAATAAAACCAGTCAAGAAGATGATTCCATGAGGGATCTTGGTTCAAATCTTTGAGGGTTTTGAAAAAATCAAAAGGTCACTCCCACCTCACTTTTGTTTGAACAGTAGTCTCTAAAATTTTCTTAAAACCTTGCATCAAACTGCTCTTGACATATTATACTCCCTCTTCAAATGTCTCTAAAGAATCAGCAAATGGATCTTGAAACAATACCTGAACGTGAGGATTTAGAAAATGAGCTTGATCTAGGACTACTTCTTCCTCTACTTGGTTGAACTTGGGACTCTTTTGGGAAAGACACTCCACCTCTTCCTCATGATCATTTTCACTATCAGATTAATCATATATTGTAATGTCATCTTCTAACCAACCTGATGTGATTTGATAGAGTGAGCTAAATTTTGTGTGAAGGCCATGATTTTGATGAGCAAGAGTACTCTTTGAAAATAAATCTTCCCGAGAAGTTAGTGTAACAACTGTCATGTGATTATCAATTTCCAGGCCTTCATCTGCAATTTGTAATCCAATGGAACTTGGTGGCTGTAAATCTGGAGTTAAGGAGGATTCCATGTCCAAAATGATTTTTTCAACCATGTTGGGAAAAGGCTTCTCATTGAAAACTTGCTCAAGAAGTTCATCATCCTCCTCAACCTCAACATCAAAGTTGAAAGACTATTGATTTCCAATTACATGAAAGTTATTTCTGATGGATTGAAGTGAATTAGAGCAAAGAGTCAGAGACTTCTCACTTACTTCTAAACTTTCAAGGCTTTCCTCATAAGTGTCATAGGTGACTTGTATTGGTTGATTACTTTTTTCAAGCTGATGATAGTGAACTTCATCCCACAAGTAAACTATCGATTGCTCTGCAAGGTTAGCTTCTATTTGGAGCACATGACTGTCATCATACTGATCAAACTTTGGAAAATCATCAAAATAAGTAGTGTTACCAATCAAGAAAATTGGATTATCATATTTTTTTCTCTGAATTGATATACAATTTCACTTTCTAATTTATGGTAGATGGGATTAGTAGGAGAAAGACCAAAAATGTTTTGTTCACATGAAGGTTTAGAGGTTGGCTGCATGTTTAAAATATGATTTATTTCCTTTTCAGTCAAAAGAGGAGGCATTTTTTTCTTTCTTTGGATAGAATTAAAACAATTATCTTTCTCTTGTGAAGGTTAATTTTGGGGCTGAATGTTTTCTTGAGCCTCACCTAGAAGGGATGGTGAATCATCAATTGTGCCTCCACAAAGATCCTGTGGGTTTTCTTCTATCTCTTGATTGGGTTCTTCTCAACTAACTCCTCTAGGTTGTCATGATAGCTATCTTGAGAATGAAATTGATGAATGGCTTCCAATAGATCCTCAGGATGCCAATTTCCTATATCTTCATCGATGTTTACAAGGTATTGTAAGAGATCTTTAGATTGATCACAACAATTTTTAGCTAATGATAAAGATGAAAAATTTTCTTTGTAATGCTCATAAAATACCTTGTGGAAGTCCTTTGAGGAAAAAAAAAAACTAGGCTTCAACCATTCATAACATTACCTTGCCTTACCCTCTAATGTTGCCATAAAAATTTTCATGAGGCAATCCTCGTGCCATTCAAATTTTAACCTCCATACATGTATATGAAATTTGATGAGATGTAACGAGGGGTGATCAACTTTTTCATCTTGAAATATAGGTATTTTTTTATCCAATTTATTTGAGCTACTTTGTGTGGGAATCCGGGGATATGATCTCTATTCATCGGAGCATATCTTCTTTGTATCCTTGAATCCCTATTTGTAAATCAGAAAGGGTCACTGTATCTTTAAAACCAATCTATATTTTTCTACCAGTGGAATCTTAAGGTCTATTGAGGATTGTGGAGTCGCCAGGTGGATGATTTCAACTTTTTTTTCCACCATAAGCAAGATTTGGATTTCTTAATGCATTCCCATGAGAGTCTATGAGAACTAGTTAGGTCAACAGGGTTACTGAAGACCAATGGAGTTACTAGGTTGATGATTTTTATTTTTTTTAAGGATGTACTTGTTGTTCGCCATCAACAGTTAAATACCAATATAAGGATGTTTGTGGGTTTTATGAGGTCTTAAATATGTCTAAGATGTTATTTATTTAGAAAGTCTCACCGTGATCGCCATTATGTTAGTGGTGGCAATGAGGTGGCATTAAATCACTCAATACTCTTTAGCAAGTGTTTCTGGAGTCCTAAGGGATAGTTAGATTGTCACTAACTCATAAGGTCCACCATGATTGACATTATGTTAGGGTCTCGTGATTTGGTAGATTGGTAGACCAAATGCACAAGGTAACATTAGACCAGTCTTTGGAGTCCTAGGACCTAGCCTTCCTGGACTCAAAGAGGGCTCTCTCTTTTGTATGTAAAGGATGTGAACTTGTTTGATTTTAGGGTTTGATTTTAGGCTAGTTGTTAAGTGTAGGGTTTGTTGTTTGTTTTGGTTGGGTAATATGATCAAGTAGAATAGGTGGAGTGGGAGGTCTTCAAATCATTAGGATATGGAGTCTATGAAAGTCATGGATATCTCAACAATGAAACAGGATGCATAACAGGGAAAATCTAGCATGATCAAATGGATCTTTAAGGCATGTGTGAAGTGAAATGAACATAAAGTGTGTGAGCATAGTAGGTGTGTAAGGGTAGTGAATAATCCTTAAACAAGTATCTTTTAAACAAGATGGTCTCAAATACTTAACAACATAAGGAAATAATCATAAGATAAGACAAAACAATAGCCTTTTTATTATACTTAAGTGAACAAGCATTCAGGATGAACAATTCAGTGAACCATAGAAAGAAAGAAACTTTTCTAACCTCTAGTGATTTCACCTTCAATGTTTAAAAAACATACAAGATAACATATAACTTTAATCAAAGAAGATGGAACTCCTAAGTATCTATGATCAAGCTACAAAGAACTTTAAGGCAACTTCTCAAGCATGGACAAAGGGCATGATCAGAGCATGGCCTCTTTGGCTAAAACCTAACAAGTAGTACTTCAAAGAGAGATTCCAAAACAGAGATTGAATAACATCAATTAAGAAAGGCTAACCATAAAACATATTTTAAAACTACTATATTGAACCATTCATGGAATAAACAAGCATAGGTAGGTCTAAGAAGTGACTAAAAATTTCTTAAACTAACCCAGCAGAGGAAAACATAAAGACAATAGAAAACAGGAAGGACTAAGGTGCCTCTAACAACATTTATTAACCTATTCTCTTCTGTTCTACTGCAACATAGAAGGATGTAACAAAATGATACACATCACCATTAATCATGCTGAGGGATCCTACAAGCTATCCTCCTTCATCATCAATCAAACCAAGCCATTCAGAAACTCCACAAGACCAATTTCTTCTTCAAACTCAAGAAAACCATGTACTTCTTTCAAAACTCATCAAATGCCAACATTTACAGTGAATCCCTCATGTTCTATTTATCTAGGAAAGGGGAGAAAAAAACCCTAGACAGGGTTGGAAAATATCTAAATCACTCATAAATGTCATAAATTCCCAACAGACCATGCAAGGTCCAACGCACAAAATATCCCACGGAATAAATGAAAAAACAACTTCTAGAACCTAATTCTACAGTGATTTGCCTTAAAAAACACTAAAATATGATTTTTCAATACATGAGAGTGTTTTTTTGACTTTTGGCCAAAAAAAAAAAGTGTTGTCTATAAGCGGAGCACCATCCTAGGAAAAAAATAGGTCCTGTTGCAACCATGTTTTGGGGATCTTCCTGATGTCGGATTTTGCTCCGTGATGGCCCGTTGGAAAGCCTGTTGAGTATTATTACCAAATTTGCCTTTTGTTATTTTATTGAGCCTCTGTAACATATCCAAAAGGTAAAATTCCCAAAAATTTTATGACCACAGCGCCAGGCCCGAAAATGAGGCAGAATGGTAGAAAATGAGGTGTGTTTTGACCTTTTGAGGGGTCAAAAATGCTCCAAATGCTCTGAAATTTGGTGAGAATAGTGTACTAGGCATGAGAAATCAAAAAATATAAATTTATCCCTATAATAATTCCTAAGGGAAAAGCGTAGCGCTAGTGGCGCTACGGTTATAGGCCTCTAAATTCACAAAAAACCAAAAATGTTAAAAATTCCCTCAAATTTGGTGGACACCTTTCTCATGGGGTTTGAGAAGCCTGTGGAAAATATTGAGCCATGTACCCAAGCTTTTCTTGCTTTTTTTCCTCCTTAAGTGCTTGAATTTTAATGAGGGCCTCTTTGAGCTTGGGACTAGTGAGCCTGTTTTTTAAGGCATAGTGTTTGGATATCTTTTTCCTACATCTCTTCACCTTTTGTTTGCCTTTCGATAGTGGATGAGTTGAGGTGGATGGCATGGTCCCTTGCCTTATAGAGGCAGAAAACACATGCCTTGGCCCTCTCTGATATTTTAATGAAAGAGATGTGATTATGGTCTTGTTTGTGTCTTAATCATGGCTGTGATCCTTGCCTCTATCATCAAACTCTTCATTTTAATCATTAGCATCATCAGTCATCATGTTTATTCTTTTTTTGTCCTTACTATTGATTGTCTCTTTGCCTTCAACATCAGCATCACTCTCAACCCCTTTCACTGATTTCTTGTTCATCTTCCCTTGACCCTTTTCATAAAACAATTTGAACTCCTTTGCAGGGTCTTGGAAGCATCTTAGAGGTGTCCCTTTAGCCTTTGAGGGAAATTTTCAAGGAAAGAGGCCCTTTTTTCCCTATGCGCAACACTGGGAATAATTCTGGGTGAACCAGGTGCTCTTGGGCGAGTGATGCTTATGTGCAGGCCTGTTGGGCTCTATGCGCAGTGCCGGGACTGTCGGGTCAGCCTCCGAGCACAACACTCCATGCGTCATGTAGGCCTCCCAGTCTTCCCATGCCTGTTAGGTGTCTGTCGGTGTAGTGCTGGGAAGACTGTGCTAGTTGGGTCCCTTGTGAGCGTACCGCCAAACTATTTATGGGTGGTTCGGGTCTTTGTCAGGCAAACTGGGTCTGCGTGTATCGCCCAACTGTAAACGCATCACCTCCTCTTGTGAGTGCAACGTAATGTATTTTTACACTGCGGAAACATGCCTATGTGTAGCACCAGGTCCTCTGAGTGTAGTGCTTGCCTCTAAGCATAGAGCGAGTAACTTGGCCCAGAAACTGAATAAAACTTAGAAATATTTTGCAAGGGGCGATTTAAAACACAAAAAATCATCTCTTTTCTCGTGATCATTTTCTTTTATTTCTCTTTGGTTAGTTGACATAGTGAATTTTGATTTCCATTGAACCATTGATTCTTTTAGAAATTGTTTTTCAGATGGGTGTTTGAGTCACATGATTCACTGTGCTCTAGCTTGTCCATGCCTTCCAATCAATTTTCAGTCAATGAATGCCATGAAAACATTTAAATAACTCCTTCTGATCCTTTGGGACATGCTTAAAAATTTTAAACAACCTTAAGAAATTGCAATGGTGGCATCCTCTTTAAGACCTCTTTGTTTCTTGCCTTGGAGATCAAACTTCGCTTTTCTTAATGGGTGACTAAGATACCTGTTTTCATCCTTTTTATTTGATCCTTAGGCATGATGAGTTTATCTTGGATAAGCATTACATCTTTCACCTTCATGTATGCTAACTCAAGTTGGCCACTTATGTCTTGTTACAGGTGCCATGTCATAATGAGTTAGTCTTGTCTAATGCTTTTGGTGTTGGACACTTTCGTAATAGTGACCTCATGAATAGTTTTCCATTCTGTATGAAAAATCAACCCTATGCTTTGATTCCTTTGACCATTTGAGGGGAATTGACTGTTCTTGAAAACTTGATCTCCCTCACACTGATACTCTTTGCAATTTTCATTTGAGGCAGTGGAACACTTACCTTGACAATCCTTAGAATGACACATGCAATAGTCCCTTGAAATCTTGTTCTACTGGCATGATGTCATTTAGTGAAGAGCTAGCCTCTTACCTTACCTTATTTCTTTGTATGATAGCTATCTCAATTATTCCTGCAGAATTTTTTAAGAAGCACAATTATCCTCTTGTTGAATGCTGTGTTTTGCAAAGTAATCCTTCTTGAAGGCATTTTTGATAAAATTTGGACAAATAGTTGCTTGAACTTCTTTCACATTTGGTTTCATCTTATTGGCACAAAAAAAACAATGTTTCAGAACACCAAAACAATCCTACAACTTATGAAACCCTAAATGACCTAGTGGGAGGCTCTTTGGACTTTTCTTTTGACTGAAAGTTTGGCTTGGGGTCCTCAAGTATGAAAAATAGAGTTTTTTTAATATTTTGATGTATTGAATATCGAAAAATATAATGTATTTGATTTATCTAAAGGGCCTTCAGAGGTAGCTTTAAGATCATCAATGCTTGAGGTATTTGATGGAATGGGATAGGGTAGGCTTTTGGCAATATTAGGTGGTAGGTGGAGGGGTGAGGCAAATTCAAAACAGAGTATTGAGGTTATGGGTGTGAAAATGGGACAGAGATGAGAGGCATGAGCCCATGACGGGTCTTCTAGGAGTGATATGTTAACCAGGGAAAAGAAGAGTAGTGCAAAAGTGAAATAAATTATCCTAAGGATAATGAAGGGAGTGAGATTTCTAAAACTTACAATATTCATGAATTTTGTTTTTAGAAATCTAGGATAAGCATTTAGTCATCTACAAAAGTAAAAAATTACTGATGAATAGCATGGGGATTGTGTTAAAGCCTAGTTATATAAATGATGGTAAGGTGGTTTAGCCTTGGAAAGCCATGTTTGATCTCTGGTTATGAGTCCCAAATTCATGCTTGGAATATGACACGAGCATGATTGGCTGAAAGAAATATTTGGTTAAGCCAATCTATAGTCGAGTGGTACGTGGAAGTCCCAAACCTGGTTGGATTTTGTATTCGTTAATAAGATTTCCTCTCCTTGGTATTTCTTGTGTAAATTTACAAGTTTATATGTGGATTTAATGGTTGTTATATCCCTAATATTTTTTTGTTTATATGTTGGTTATGAGCATGTTTTATGAAAATGATGATATGTGGTTGTCATCTTGTTTTGGTTGATAAATGAATGAACAATGTATATATGATCTAATAGATGATAACACAACTAATGTGAGAAGGCATGAATTATTCTTAGTGATTATCAGATAAGTATGATACCCCTATTCTCACATCTATTTTTATGACATGTAGAATGCATATTTGTGACATGTTTGACGAAATTCCTCTCATGGCTAGTAGGGGTCGAGTCAATTCATTGATCCAATTTTTGCATTAGTACCTTTTTCTCAGCATTATTTATCATTCCTGAGGTTTTCATGGATTTCTTAGTGGTGGCCTCAGTTCTAAAAAAATGTTACAAAATATGGGGTCAGTAGCACTGAACTAACTGAAAAAGTCCACAATCATTGGCTTTCCCTTGTTGTGGGAGCGATTGGAGGCATAAATTCGTATGGATAACTTGTGAGGGGAGTGAATCAAGGTTTAATTCATTGAAAATTAAATTTTACTCACATTTTGATCACCTCGAATGGTTCATTGGATCCAAGAGGTTTTGTAGCATGTGTGGAAGGTGAGTTTGGTTTTGTTTTGTCGGTTCCACTTCCCTAAGTTTACATGGGGAGTTGAATCACATCCTAGTAGCCTCTCATCACATTTTTACACTAGTGGACTAGTTACCTTGGGTAAATGTGGGAGGATGGTGTTATAGAGGGATGAATTGGAACTCAGATCACTAGTTAGTTTGATTTGGATTTCTCTTATTCATGAATAATCTATAAGGAAAGGATTGATGGGTTTTCCCTTCGTGAATTTTTACCTAGCCTATGGCATAATCCTTGGTGTCTGTTATCCCTTGTGTAATTTTCGTGTATCTTTGAATGTATAATTATTTGATGACATAAGTAAATGAAGTAAATGTTAAAAATAAGAGTACTTATCATGATAAAAAATTATACCTTTCAAATGAATTTCAATAGTATCAAGGAGAAGTGAAGAAGAAACTAACACCAGGTGCTTTAAAATAAGATTTTTTTTTAGAAGACAAGGGAGATTCGTTTATGAGTACAAGAGAAACTAAATATGGAATAAGAAAAATACTAGACCAAGAGTAACCAAAGCATGATAGATAGGTCATTTAGAGTTGGATATAGAGTATGGTTACAATTCAATAGTGAGAGGTTATGGGGTCCTCATGATAAAATTAAGGCTTGGAGATATGGTCCTTTTCCGATATTAGTAGAGGTGGGAGATAAATACTTTAGACTTAATATACCACCATACATGTGCATTTAATTAGTAGCAAATGTAGAAAATATAAAAGTATATGATCCCTCCATGTTTGAATAGGAAGATGAGCATGTCCTACCCTCTATAAATGAATTAACACCAAATTCCCATGTAGAGTTAATAAAATATATATTTTTTTAGAATAGGTCTAGAAATATAAGCTGTTTGTAACATCATGTTTGGCAGATTGGGCTAAAAGCACAACTTACACCCAAGGATATATAGTAGCCTAGGGAGAAGAGAGTGTTATGTATATTTTATTAATTATTAGTTAAATATAATTATCTTAGGTTTATTAATGTGGAAGGGCATGATCAACGATCATACCTCTTCGCCAAGGGACACCATAAGGCTATATTTAAAGCCTTGGTGATCCCCACTTGTAATCATGTCATATTTTATCAATAATAATATATACTTATTCAAGTTTACCTGAGTTTTTACACTTCAAAGAGATTAAGGAATTATAAGAAAATTCCAGGATTGTCTATTTCCTACCATTTTTTTTCTCCCACGCCCCTCCACTCGCTGACTCATCCCTGCTGTTTAAGATTTTACCCCCCTTATACCACACAACTCTGCCCTCCCTCTTCATAAACACAAAACCCCTTGCTCTGGCCTCTCGGCCCTCCTCTCATGAACCTAGACACGAACCTTATCCCCACTTCGCCCCTCAACCCACGCCATCCACCTACACAACCCACAACACCCCTTATCACTCTGCCCATCCCACAGCACAACCTACCTACCCCTCTCCCTCTCCCTCTTCGCCCTCCCCCCTATGCATCCCACTCCTTCCCCTTCTCACTCCAACCTGACGACCTTTTGGCCCCTGCCCCCTCCACACCCCACCTTTCTCCCTACTAACCCTGACCACAACTCTACAGTTGCCCCCCCACCTATTGCTCCCTCCTCCCCGCTAGCATAATCCGCCGTCCTTCCATCCCTTCGCTACCCACCCTCAATTCTTTCATTCATCCTCGGCCATTCCCCTCGACCCCCTCACAAAGCCCTCACATTTCCGCCATCCCTCTGTCCCTTCTCTACCCATCCCCCTCACTCCACTCCTCTCCCTACTCCCTACCTTTCCGCTGGTCCTCCCTGCCCCGCCCACACTCCCAACTCCCTTCCCCTTATCACTCCGTCATCTTCCCCACTCCTGTTCCCACCATTCTCCTCCCGTTGGCCATCCACACTCTTGTAGCCCTCCCACTATCTGCTTCCCCAACTCCCTCCGTTCTCCTTCTACCTTACGCCTGTCCCATTCCGTCCCCCCTCCCACTTATGACTCTCTGCCCACTCCCCGAACCTCTCCCCGCCATCATCCACTCACCCCTCCTCCCCACATCCTATAGCCATAGTCCACCCTTCCACCTCTGAAATTTTTTAAAAATAAAATCGAAAATTATTTCTAAACAACGTGACTGTTCAAAAAAAAAAGTCAACGAAATTTTTGTGGTTGTTTTGGAATTATATAATAAATATATATTATATAATTTTCAATTCATAATTATATATATATAATAATTATGCAGTTTATTTAATATATATATATATATATATAATTAACTAATTAAATATTAATTAATTGATAAATTAAATATATATATATATATATCTTTGAGGATAAAGCTTTTAAGGAAAAGGGGATAAGCTATAACAAGGAGTATCAGGAGTATGTCGTCATCAATGTCGATGGCTGGATTCCAGAAAAAATTGTTGGATCTTGAAAAAAAACTCAATAACAATTCCGATAACTTTGGAAAAGGATTACTCAGTCTCGAAGGTACAGTTGCAGGAAACTCCAATAATATCAAAAAGGTTCATGATACGACAAATCGAATAAAAAGACAAATGTGGCTAAATCATAACGAGGCCACAGAAAATCATAACGAAGCAATGAAAAATATGAAAGAACTCTTCTATAAGATAAATGATAAGATAGATAAGATAAGTCAGACACAAGAACCAATATTTACGAATGTTTAACATAATCAACTAAATAATGCAGCTAATTCAGATCATAATCATGAATATAACATGTTTGAAAATGAGCAATTGAATGAGGTTGAATTAGAAATCAGCCCACATGAAAACTATATTGTTGAAATACATAGAAGCAGAGACTTTGAAATCAACCATGAAAGTTATAGAGCTGAGAAACCAAGAGAAGAAAACGCAAATCAATCCACTAATAAAGCCAGTAATGCAGCAACAAAAGTTATTGAGAACTTTTATATAAATGAAAATCCAATGGAAGAAAAAGAAATAATTTTGGTGAAGGAGCCACATAAAGAATTCAATGTGACTGCTATCACAGATGCAACAACAGACATAGTCATTGAAAATGAAAGAAACCATGAAAATACAGATGCTTATAAACAAAAAAATATTTCATCCCTAGATTTGAAAGAAAAATGTGAAGAGACACACACATTCGAAGCCACTGATACAGTGCCAGAAGCTATTGAGGCCTTCGATGATGAAGCAGATATTGTTGTTAAGAAGGAAGCATTTGATGATGAGGAGAAGTTGCATCGGACAACAATTGTTGGTAACTTACCTCTAAATCTAAAAAGGAACCGCAAAGAATCACCGATAGTACAAGGAATAGTTCAAACACACGCAAAATTATTTCAAGACCTACCAATGAAAATGTCTCCTAATAGGGAAATCAAACATCCAATATAAGTGAAGATAGGATCCGACCCTGTCAATATCAAATCTTGTTGCTATCCATATCACCAAAATATTGAACTCAAGAAGATGCTCCACGATCTTTCTAAAATGTGGGAAGCAAGAGCTCGCCACTCGATAAACCCAGGAATTTGTCAACATTGTCCATCATTACGTATGCTTTGAGGACAAAGCATATTTAAGTGAGGGGCAATGTTATGTATATTTTATTAATTATTAGTTAAATATAGTTATCTTATGTTTATTAATGTGGAAGGGCATGATCAACGAGCATGCCTCTTCGCCAAGGGACACCATAAGGCTATATTTAAAGCCTTGGTGATCCCCACTTGTAATCATCTCATCTTTTATCAATAATAATATATACTTATTCAAGTTTACCAGAGTGTTTACACTCCAGAGAGAGGAAACTTTTCATCATGTCATTTAGTAAAAAATTTCCGCGACCAAATCCTGTCGAAATAGGGAGGTGTAATTTATATTGGATCATTATATTATTTTTCATCCATATTAATGCTTTCAAAATGAGAAAATTGAAGGAATTAACTTATAGGAACAATTTTGTTAGTGGGACAGAGTTTGGAGAATTGGAGTTTGTAATATTTTATGACTAGTTTGATGGTAAAATTTTCCTACATAAATGTAGGATCCTATGATACTATTCTACACTTTATGACCTTTCCAAGAGTGCAAGAATCATGTCAAACAGATTTTAAATGTGAAATTTATGCATCCATGAAGTTGACAAATCATGCTTAACCACAATATCTTACTCATGAAAAGGTACAATGCATGTCAGAAATATGAATAAGACTATAAAAATTGAGTTGTAACTCATATTGAGGGTTGAATGGGTGAAATTTATTCCCTAGTTGGATATCACGCTTTGTTATAATTGATCCACTAGGAGGAAAATTGGTTTCATTCTATTTTCTTGCAATTTATTCCATAGCATAGTAGGGTAGTTGAGTGTGGATAGAGAGAGAGAATAATAAAGGGGGTCTATGTCTTATAATATCCCATGTGTAACATGTATCAAGAAAATCCATATATAGTGCCTTCTCTTTCATACTTGCCTCATTTCCATTCTAAACAAAAGAATGTATTTATTTATTCTATATTTTTTGCATATTATATATTACATGCGTAAATGAAAAAAAATAATAACAAATTTGGAATATGAAAAGAACCCACCCTTCATAGTATATATTTCAACTTATTTTCATACATTTATTGCGAGGAGCTATCCAACGGAATATTGAGAACAATTTATAAATCATTAAAGGATTTGGTCCAACCCTAGTTTTTGTCTATGGGATTATGGGGTTTGTTGTGGGATCCCTATAGGCTTCTCTAATCAGGATATAAACCACATGAGGATAACACCATGGAGATTCTAAGTGAACTAGTGTAAGAGCTACATGTTCAAGGTTCAATATCTCAAGATAGTTACATGAAGAGGTGATAGGTCCATTCAATGATCAAAGAAAAGATCATAAATACAATGTGATTTTCCCCATCCTGGTAATGACCTTCATCCTATATAGACATTTACCTAGAACATTTGGTTAGACAAGGATAGTAGTTTACCACACTCAAGATATGAATCCATAACCACATTGAATCAATTATATAATGAGTTTTATTTCCTTTTTAACTATGATATAGGCCAACAAGATACATATTCTAGTTCTATTTTTGTTGGCAATATGTTGGCTTTGAAACTCTTGAGTAGTGGCCCATCCAAAATTTGGAGGTTATAGGGAAAGAGTATTAGGAGGGATTTATAAAATAAAGAGACATAATATATCAACAAGACATGAGATACTAACATCTTTTACTTGGGTGCAAAAATAAACTTAACAACATTATGGAGATAAGAGACTAGGCATTGGTAGGATGTTTTCCAAGGAAGACAATGATTTTGGACAAATTGATTAATTAGCCCTTGAAAAACTTCAAATCATTTTCCAAAATTTCCAAGTATCATTATTCTAGTAAAATGATGTTTGGTTTGAGAGTTTAAATGTCAACAAAGGTAGAAACTATTTTGCACCAACAATGGAAGTGGGGATCTCAATCGCCATTCTTGAATAAATGGCATATTAAATTCAATGTCCATTTGGATAGTGAGGATATTATCCTATAAGTGTGGGTTTGTATCCCAATGTTACTACTGATTTCTTTCTTTAAGGAGGTGTTCAAAAATATTGGTAATATTGTATGTGCCTTTTATGAAGTAGATTTAACTTTCTTAGGGTCCACATACTATTGCATGGCACAAATCTTGGTAGAGCTAGAAGTGAGAAAAGGTCTAATAAAATTTATGCATATTAGAATGGGAATCAATCTCTTTTGTGCCAACCTATACTATGAGTAGATTCCATGTAGGTGTGTACATTGCCATTACTAGGATAACCCTAATACATGATGTAATTACTTATGTATGCAAAATAATTTGGCTTCAAGGAAGAATCCAAGAGACCTAGAGACACATGAGTAGGAAATAGTCCATATCATGAGTAGGAAAGAGGATGTAGTGGTTCGAGTGAATTGAGTTTGGGTTCAAAT
Organism: Pinus albicaulis; assembly: GCA_034641835.2. NCBI lineage: Eukaryota > Viridiplantae > Streptophyta > Pinopsida > Pinales > Pinaceae > Pinus > Pinus albicaulis. Next base: position 619,685,564 of record CM076579.1, read on the forward strand.
AGGACATATAGTAGAAAATGGTTAGAATTCATTAGATAAGTCAATGATGGGAACCTAGATGCAACCAATGAAAATAAGGATAACAGGGGAATTTTCAATAAATATTCCAACTCCACCACTCTCAAACAAATCAAGTACAATTTAAGACCTAGAAGCAAACACGATATTTATTTTCCAAGGAGTGGTAGCAAGGGTCTTAGCATTTTTTTGTGGAGAAAGTACCTAAATCTAATCGAAGGGCAGGGAAAATTTTTCATATCTATGGCCCAAAGATAAGCCTCCTTTGAAGTTATGTATAGGAAACAAATATTCTTAACTACTAATCTTAAATGAAATTTCCTAGTCAAGGGTTCCATATGGTTTTTTTAACACTCAATTGGAAAGGGTTGGCTAACCAATTTAAGAAGTTGGTCATAAAGGGATTAGTTTATATTATCAAACCTTATGTTATTTTGTTGTTGGAGACAATGTCATATGGGGAGATAATCACTCAAGAACTCTCTAAACTATTAATTTATCCTATTTTATAGATGTCATTGGGAGGTCAAGTGGGATTGCAACTAGATTGAATAAATGTTCATTCACCCTTATTAATTTTTGGGCCTTTCCTATAGCACTATTGACCTTAGAAGTGGAGGAAGCCTTCAAGGTACTCTACAATAGAGATGGATGTATTTGGGAGTTTGAGTGAGGAACTAAAATCAAGGTAAATTCATTATAAGATAAAATGACTATTATTCTTTTGGAAAAGGGAAAATAAGAAATTGTGGTTATAGGTTTTGGAAAATACCACAAAATTCCTTAATAAGTATGATAAATTTAACAAGAAAATAGATACAAATATTCCATGGTTTTTTTTCAATGATGTTTAATATGAAAATGCAAGGGAGGCTTAAGAGACATATTACACCCATATTTAGATCACAATATTTCTTTTAAAGCTAGACATAGTCAATAAATAAATATCTTATGAAATGATGGCTTTAAAAAAACTTTTGAGAAGAGAGAATTGTTTAGTGTAAACCAATTACAGATATTTAGAAAACTCAAATGGATCTGTGAAGGAATTGCAACTCCTTACCAACCCTTCATACCATATCCTAGAATAGCCTAGCCTAGAAAAGCCTATTCTATCCTAGCCTTGACTCGCCTAGCCTTGCCTAACCTAGCCTAGCCTACCCTAACCTAACCTAACTTGCCCTAACCTAGCCTAGACTAACTTAACATACCCTAGCCTAACCTATCCTAGCGAGCCTAGCCTAGCCTAGAGTAGTTTAGCCTAGCCTACACTAACCTAACCTAACCTACCCTAACCTAGCCTAGCCTAACCTAACCTACCCTAGCCTAACCTATCCTAGTCTAACCTATCTTAGCCTACCCTAGCCTAACCTACCCTAGCCAAACCTAACCTAGCCTAGCCTAGCCGAGCTTAGCCTAGCCTAGCCGAGCTTAGCCTATCCTAGCCTAGCCTAGCCTAGCCTAGCCTAACCTAGCCTAGCCTAACCTAGCCTAGCCTAACGAGGCCTAGCCTAGACAAACCTAGCCAAGTCTAGACTACCCTGCCCTAGGCTACCCTAGCCTAACCTAGCCTAACCTAACCAAGCCTAACCTAACCTAACCTAACCTAACCTACCCTAGACTAACCTACCCTACCCTATCTTATCCTAGCCTAGCCTAGCCTATCCCAGCCTAGCCAAACCTAGTCTAACCTAGCGTAGCCTAACCCTGCCTAGCCTAGCCTAACCTAGCTGAACCTAACCTAACCTAACCTAACCTAACCTGACCTATCATAACATAACATAGCCTAGCCTAACCTAGCCTAGCCTAGCTTAGCCTAACCTAGCCTAACCTAGCCTAACCTAGCCTAGTCTTACCTACCCTAGCCTATCACACCATAGCCTAACACACTCTAACCTAGACTAGCCTAACCTAACCTAACCTAGCCTAGCCTAACCTAGCTTACCCTAACGTACCCTAGCCCAACCTATCATAGCCTAACCTATCCCAGCCTAGCCTAGCCTAGCCTAGCCTATCCTAGCCTAGTGTAGCCTAGCCCAAGGTAGCCTAGCGTAGCCTAGCCTAACATAGCATCGTCTAGCCTAGCCTAACCTAGCCTAACCTAACATAACCTAGCATAGCCTAGCCTAGCATAACCTAGTCTTACCTACCCTAGCCTAGCCTAGCCTACCCTAGCCTACCGTAACTTAGCCTAGCCTAGCCTAGCCTAACCTTTCCTAACCTAGCCTAATCTAGCCTAGCCTAGCCTAGCCTAGCCTAACCTAGCCTAGGTTAGCCTAGCCTAACCTAGCCTAACCTAACCTAACATAGCCTAGCCTAGTCTTACCTACCCTAGCCTAGCCTAGCCTAGCCTAGACTAACCTAACCTAACCTGGCCTAGCCTAGCATATCCTAGCCTATCCTAACCTAGCGTAGCCAAACCTAGCCTAGCCTAACCTAGCCTAGGCTAGCCTATCCTAGCCTAACTTAGTGTAGCCTAGCCTAGCCTAGCCTAACCTAAACTAGCCTAGCCTAACCTAACCTAACCTACCCTAGCCTACCCAATCCTAGCCTAGCCTACCCAATCCTAGCCTAGCCTAGCCTGGTCTAACCTATCCTAGTCTAACTTACCCTAGCCTAACCTACCCTACCCTACCCTCGCCTATTCTAGCCTAGCCTAACCTAGCCTAACCTAGCCTAGCCCAACATAGCCTAACCTAGCCTAGCCCAACCTAGCCTAACCTAACCTAACCTGACCTAGCCTAACATAGCATAGCCTAGCCTAGCCTAGCCTAGCCTAACCTTACCTAGCCTAATCTTACCTACCCTAGTATAGCACACCGCAGCCTAACCTAGCCTAACCTAACGTACCTTAGCCTAGCCTAAACGTAGCTTACCCTAGCCTACCCTAGCGTAACCTATCCTAGCCTATCCTAACCTAACCTATCGTAGCCTAAGCTAACCTAACCTATCCTAGCCTAACCTATCTTAGCCTAGCCTATCATAGCCTAGCCTAGCGTATCCTATCCTAGCCTAGCGTAGCATAGCCTAGCCTAACTGAGCCTAACCTAGCCTAGCCTAACCTCTAACGTAGCATAGCCTAACCTGGCTGAGCCTAACCTAACCTAGCCGAGCCTAACCTAACCTAGCCTAACCTATCCTAGCCTAGCCTACAGTAGCCTAGCCTAGCCTAGCCTAACCTAGTCTACCCTAGCCTAGCCTAGCCCCAATGTAACCTAGCCTACGCTATGGTAGCCTAACCTAACCTAACATAGCCTAGCCTATTCTAACCTACCCTAGCCTAGCCTAACCTACCCTGTCCTAACCTAGCCTAACCTACCCTAGCCTAGCCTAGCCTAACTATACCTACCCTAGCCTTACCTACCATAACCTAACCTAACCTAACCTAACCTAACCTATCCTTGCCTACCCTAGCCTAACCTAGCCTAACCTACCCTAGCCTAGCCTAGTCTAATGTACCCTAGCCTAACCTACCCTAGCCTAACCTACCCTAGCCTAACCTACCCTAGCCTAGCCTAACTAACCTTAGCCTATCCTAACCTAACTTAACCTAACCTTGCTTAGCCTTGTTTACCCTACCCTAGCCTAGCTTGCCCTAGCCTAGCCTAGCCTATCCTACCCTAGGCTAACCTAACCTAGCCTAACCTAGCATAACCTAACCTAGCCTAACCTATCCTACCGAACCTAGCGTAGCCTAACCTAACCTTGCCTAACCTAGCCTAGCCTATCCTAGCCTAGCCTAACCTAGCCTAACCTAACCTTGCCCAACCTAGCCTAGGCTAACCTTGCCTAACCTAGCCTAATGTAACCTTGCCTAACTTAGCCTAGCCTAACCTAGCCTGACCTAGCCTAACCTAGCCTAGCCTTGCCTAGCCTTGCCTAGCCTAACCTACTCTAGCCTAGCCTACCCTAGCCTACTCTAGCCTAGCCTACCCTAGCCTAACCTAACCTAAACTACCCTAGCTCAACCTAACTTAGCCTAACCTAGCCTACCCTATCCTAGCCTAGCTTACCCTAACCTAGCCTAGCCTAGCCTAGCCTAAGCTAACCTAAGCTAAGCTAACCTAGCCTAGCCTAACCTAGCCTACCCTAGTGTTGTCTTATCTAGCCTAGCCTAACCTAGTATAACCTATCCTGACCTAGCCTAGCCTATCCTAGCTGAGACTAACCCACTCTATGCTAGGCTATAGTAGCCTAGCCTAACCGATCGTATCTTATCCTAGCCTATCCTATCATATCCTATCCTAGATTAGCCTAAGCTACACTAGCTTGACCTAGCCTAGTCTAACCTAGCATAGCCTAGTCTAACCTAGCTTACTCTAGCCTACCCTAGCCTAACCTACTCTTACCTAGCCTATCCCAAGCTACTCTAGCCTATTCTAGCCTAACCTAGCCTACTCTAACTTACCTTAGTGTATTCTTTAGTAGCCTAGGCCGGGCTACTCAAGCTTAGGGCACTTTACTCTATGTTAGAATATTAATGAAGAAATCATTCAAAAACAAAATAAATTAAAAGCTATTAATAAAAGTTTAAATATAAGAAAAATTCTTTAAAATAAATTGAATATATAGAAAAGAGAATTTAAAATATATTGAATTTAACCATAGTAATAATGTAAAAACAAAATCTAACATGACTTATAAGATATAAATGAAAATTTATTTTTAAATGAAAAACATATTGGTAAAACATAAAAACATAACTGAAAATTATTTTAAGAAATTCAATAATCTCATCTAAATTATTAGAAAAAATATTTATTTATTGGAAAAGATTATCCAAAACTGATTTTAAGAGCCACATGTCAAGTCAACTCAGAAATATCCAAAGATTTGATTGATCCAACAAAGAAATATCTAAATTACAACCTAGAAATGAAGGACAAAGAGATTACACCAGCTGATATGAATTAATAAGAAACTATGGCATCTGTGATAGCCGAGGACAAAAAGAAAATGGAATAATAAAACTAAGAGAAGTAGACTGGTTTTTGTTTTAAGAATAGACAGAGAAAATATAGTTGTAATCCAAAAAAAAGTGATATTACAAACAAGTATTAATTCGAAAATTATAGAACCACCAGAAAAAGAAAAATGAAAAAAAAAATCTATCAATAATGCTTTGAAATGGGTTTACTTGAAACAAATGCTTTGAAATGGGTTTACTTGAAACTTTTAATTCAAGAAACACAAAACGAAGACGCAGAAACTTATCTTTTGCATCCAGACCAGAATTAGGTTTCTTGAGGGTCTTGTTTACAGCCAATGATCCTAGGTTTCCGAGTTTCCTGTGAGACCTTGCAGGTTGATTTTAGTAGTACCTGACACAGACACCGGTTGATTAAAAGAAGGTGATTAAAAGAAGGCGCAAACCTTAAAAAAAGCAATTAAAAGAAGGCACAAACCTTATCAATCAAATCTTTTAATAATATGATTAAATTAATCCCATAAAACTATACATCAAAGGAAAAAAAGAACAGAGATCATGTTTGTGTGGAAAAAAAGAACAGAGATCATGAATACTGCACGCTTATAAAAAATCCAAAAATGGCATCCCACTACAAAACAAATCGGATCAGAGAGCCGGAGGGAACGTCATAAATAGATCTACACCGGTGGAAGCAGCAGACGATACAGTCAATGCTCATGAAGCTTGAGCCGGCTCCTCTGATTTGTATGGTAATGGTGCTTTGCCTCCACAAGCATCACGACCTGCATTCCAGAGGAGTAATGAAACATGGGGGCTTCATTCATCCAGATTCTTTACAGTGGTCTCAAAAAAAATCTTGAAGACAGGGGCCTTGTGGGAAGCGTTGCGGCCAACTAAATCCAAATTCGTAGCGCACTTTTTGATTTATGAAAAGAAAATCTGAAAGGAAATCTCACCATCAACGCAGAAAGTGGTGGGAAGAATATTGGAGAAAATGTCGAATGTGGGAGGAATATTTAATGGCGAAGATTCAGAAAGGTTATTGGTCCAATAGTGTCCTGCAGCGCAACAAGATTGGATTCAAGAACAACCTGTTAACAAAAAAAATTACTAAAGAAACCTACATGTTAGCTGAACAATAAAAATAAAAAATCTAGGAAGACCTGCAAACCTATTGGTCCAATAGTGTCCTGCAGGGCAACAATATTGGATTCAAGAACAACCTGTTAATAAAAAAAATTACTAAAGAAACCTACATGTTAGCTGAACAATCAAAATAAAAAAAATCCAGGAAGACCTGCAAACCTAAATGTAATTTACTAAAATGAATGTAAACCATTACTATTTATCTTTCTGAAAACTCCCTTCTCTTCATCCACAAATATCCATGAATGAATCGAATGTATGAACGCATGGAACTAGTTGTGGGCACGCATCCTGGTCGGCTGGGAGCGGTGATGTGGCTAGTGCCTCCTCCTCCCCGCACCGGAAGCCACCATATTAATTCCATTCACTCCCGTACCATCCTTATCCTTCTTCAACTTGAATTTGTGAACATCATAATCAAAATCCTCATTCTATAGCTTTTTTAATCAACGGCTTGAACTTGTGAACGTCATAATCAAAATATCTTTTTCAATCAACAGCTAATTTGTGAGTGGCCGTGCCATGTCCTCCCTACCCTAGCCGTTTGGAGGGATCACACCACATCATTTATACCTGTTTGGATTATTTTCAATATTAAAAGGAATATAACATGCTATTTTCTAATATTCAAATATCACAAAATTTCTTAATAAGTATAATAATTTTAACAAGAAAATAGATAAAAATATTTCATGGGGCTTTTTAATATTCAAATATCACAAAATTCCTTAAAAAGTATAATAATTTTAACAAGAAAATAGATATAAACCCTGTTGCTCTGGCAGCTCTACAAATCATTCCGGCGAGATCTGTTCGTCATTCCCTGCACTATGTTGATCTTGTCTGTCTTGCATCATCCCCACTGTATTGAGCTCGTCTTTCCATATTGCCAATGCTAGTAAAGTGACCCTAATTCCATAACGTTATGGTTTCTTTTGTCCATGGGAATTATAATATGTCACTAAAAATATGGATAATTGTGATTAAAAATTTTCGGTGAAAATCACATCAGAATAGATTTGGTTCTGGTTCGAAACCCGTTGACCAAATTTATTGTGATGTGATTTTCGCCGAAAAATTTTAATCACAATTAACTCCAGAAATTCACGACATCCACCAAAGATTTGGAAATTCACGGGTGGTCCAAAGATCACGGAATAAAATGTAGTTTTTACATAGAAACATTGAGGTTAATCATTGTGCATGCCTCCAATTTGTTGGAAATTTCTTTATCAAAAGGTAAAATTTGTTTATCCAAATCTTGGACCGTTCCATTGATACTACGAAAATAGGGATGATTCTATTGAAATTATTGGACTTGGAACAAGTAATTTGGAAAAAATCAAAATAAGTTTATGTCTAATTAGGTGGTGCCATATAATTCAAGTAGTGGGCCACACATCGGGTAACTTGAAGGAGTTAATTCCTTTCTTCTGATGTGCTTTATCCACCATTGATCACTTTTGGGTGTTTTAGACGATCTCACATGATTTGAACTTGTATTATGTGAAATGCTTGGCACATGGTTAGTTGACTAAATCAATGATAGAAAATGTTTATCAATAAAAAAACATGGGAGGAGGTTAATCACACAAAGAAACATCATGATTTGATATCGGGTTTATAAGGATATGTGCGAGAATAAGCTTAAGAAGGATCCAATATCTATTTTTTAAAACAAAGGTGGAACGTTATATATATATATATATATATATATATATATATATATATATATATATTTGTAAATATATGGATTTTTTTTAAAAACTTTGAAGACTTTTGATGGAACTTTGATTATGACATGAATTTATTTTGTCAAGTGGTGTGAATTGTTTACTCTAGTTTTTGTCTATGTATTTTATTTCAAAATGAAAGGAGAGGATGACATGGTTGTGGAATGGTAGGGAAATTTTGGTATCAATGGTGCTAATATTGAATAGCCTGGAAAATTCAGGTTAACGAGTACTATGGACAAGAGGATTGATTCAACCAATTCTCGTCAATTCACAAAATAAAAATTCTGGTAGTTCAAGGTGCAATTTTCATCATTGGGCAGAGTTATGGGAAGTTGTAAGAACCCTCATTGCTAACCCTCCCCCCATTCCCATTAGATGATTTCATGGGTTCCCAATTCATGAGATGCATGGATCTTGACAAGTAAAGCGGCTAGATAATATTCAAGTTATGTATAAAATTCTTGAACCCTAATTGTATTACAATGTTGGATTCACTAAGGATTTTACCAAAAAGGAATGTGGTGTATTTGGAAAAAGGATGAATGAATTAATTAAAACACAGAGAAATAGTGATAAGATATTTAAAAATGAAGCCTCTGAAGAATATGTGATTAGTCACCAATTAAGTCCTAAACTATCTCTTGTGGTTTGAGTGCTTTGTATGATTTTTTCCACAATGAATGTTACACATTCTCCTTTAGACTTAGATCCCCTTATTCAAAGAGTTTTCAAAGGCTTTTATTTCAATTGGGCTAAGAACTTAATTGAAAACATATGAAAGGGTGTTCAAAGTTTTAGAGCCGTCAAAATTTACAAATATAATCCTCCTTTTTACATGTATGCATACGTTATGGATGTCATCTATTTTTTTATGAGTTTCGTGCTATGGGTTGGAAATTGACCCCCTCAACCAAATTCCCTATTCATATTTAACATTCAAAAAATCTAAGAATACAACTATGGTAACCATTTATACTCAATTCTTCATTTTATCATTGTTCTTATTCATAAGAATTTGTTCCAAATAACACCCCTCCCCCTCCTGAATTTCTGGAAATGCTAGGTTTTCCATTACTCTACTTAGTGATTAGTACTTCGAGGAAAACTTTTCTACCTAGTAATTTGTGGTTTTAAAGGGCCACTACATGCTTTGCCCCTTTTTGTTCCTAATAGGTTAACTTTTGAGGAAATAACTTACCATTATTGAGTGTGCCAATACCAAATCTTAATTCCCAAGATTGCAGTACGATGTGTTCATCATTTCTTGTACCAATTCCAAATGTCAGTGCACTCAATTGCGATTGTTGCTCTCCAACATTTGTTGCACCACTTTCTTGTGCTTCTACTTCACCTCCCACAATAGTTATTTCACTTTTTTTATTTTTTCTATGAATTGGAAATTTCATATCTATCCCTCTTGCGTCATCGTTCTACCAAAAATGTCCTTCCTATAACAACCCTACTGAAAATTCCATGTAATAAACTTCAAATAATAACCATTGTTTGTGAGAGACATATTCCAAGTTGAATGTTGGGAAAAAATCCTAGTGCGGGTGTTCACTTGGTTTATTATGGCTATGGAAAAGGCTACGGGGAAATCATTAAAGAGGAAAAAAGTATTTTTGACACATTTATTTATGAAAATAGTGGAAATTAGGAGAAAGGGGAGGTAAAATGTCACAGGTTGCATGTGAGGAGGAAACTGAAGAAAATAGAGGCCTCTTCTACAAAAAGGCTTCTGAGAATTTGTTGGTACCTTTTGGCAGTGCATTTTGGACCTCTCTCATTGATCTCTCTCTCTCTCTCATACTATTGGATACTTAGATTTTTCTTGGATCGCTCTTGGAGAGTGTGGATAGTTGGTGATTGGAGGAAGAAGGCAAAGAAGGATCAGGAAAATGCAAGTGGACATCAGGATCAACGACTAGAAAGAGATTTGATTGCAGGTATCAAGTTCTATGCATGGTTTCCTCAATAGTTTTGGCATGCATGCTGTATGCATGTGGTTTTCCCTAGCCTTTGGATTTCCTAGATATCCATGGTGTTGTGGGTTTATTTCCATTGATTATTTTCTCATTGGTTCTCATGATTCATTTAGTTATGGGCTAAGTTATTAGTTCATGGAAGCCTTGGTTGGAAAAACTCTCTGGAAGCCTGACGAACAACTGTGGGTTGAGTTACTTGTCATGGAAGCCTTGGTTGGAAAAACACTTTGGAAGCCCTAGGTGGGTTGAATTACTAATCTTGGAAGCCCTCGTTGGAAAAATTCTCTAGAAGCCTTGTAATAGTTTGGGTTGAGTTACTAGTCCTCGAAGCCCTGATTGAAAAAAACACTCTGGAGTCCTCAAACAACTTGGATAGAGACCAATCAATGATGGTTGTGATTTTCGACCATGAGGTGGAGTCACTAGTTGAGGGTTGAGGTGGTTTGGCCTTTGGAGGCCCTTTATTGATTATGATTGATGTGTTTCGTGATATCCCACATTCATGCTTGGAATATGCCACGGGGGTTATTGGCTGAAGTGAGACTTGGCTCAGCTAATATATGGTTGGGTTGAACGCAAAATTACCAACTCTAATTGGTTTTTACATGCGTTAATGAAGAACTCATTACTTTGGTATTTGGTATGCAAATGTATTGGTTATTATGTGGATTCTATTGCTATCGTATACATGGTATTTTTGTTTTTATTATGTTGGTTATAAGAATGTGTTTTATCAATGATGATGTATGTCTATACCTATGTTTTTACTTGTAAATTAATTCATAATGTATCTATGGTCAAATATATTGTATTGCAGGTAATGATGTAAGGGAAAAATGCCTTTTAGTGATTCTTAGATAAGTATGAGACCCCTATGTTTAAACCTGTTGTTTACACCTGTAGATGCAATGTTTGTGACATTTTTGATAAAATTATTTTCATGGCTAGGAGGTTTCTGGATGAGTTCTTGATGATGTTATTACTTTTGTACCTTTTTTTTAATGCTATTTATCATCTCCTAAAGTTTCATGAAGTTCTGGGTAGTGACTTGAGCTCTATGGCTGAAAAGGTGGCACAAATCCTATAGTTGCACACACATAACTGAGCAATTGGGGCCCTTGCTGCATGTTTGTTGTGTTTTTCTTATGGCTATAGGCTCCCAACTATTATTGTGCCTTCGCATACCTGTGACTATGGCTGAAAAGGGCTGAAAATTCAGTCGCCCTGAGGGGTTAGGGGTCTGGGAGGTTGGATTACCCCTTAGGGATGTTTTTGATGTTTTGTAAGGTGTCTTTGTCTTCTTTCCCTTGGTTCCACTACCTTAAGGTCAGATATGAGGCCTAATCTCATATTAGTAGCCTCTCCTCACATTTTTACCCCAGTTGGTTGGTTACTTGGGTGGATGTGGGATGAGGGTGTTACAGAGTGGTATCAGAGCATGGTTCAAATCTCAGAATGGATGGGTAGTGTGTTGATCATGCATTATGTTGATTTCTTGTGTTTTTTTCATACCTATGGTGTATTTTTTTATTGCACCCGTATTTTTTTGGAGATGGTTCTAGTGGTGTTGCCATGTAAGTGTTTATGGTGTCGTTGTCAACATGTGGTAATGTGTGTATGACTGATTCTCTATTTTTCATGTTTTTGTATTGTGCATGCACATTATCTTACATATTGTTACATCTTGTATATGCATTACCTACTTATGCTAGGTCACATATTGGTCATGCTTGTGTACTGTCCTTGTATGCTTTCTTGTGTGATGATTATATGTTGAACATGATTTGGTCATTCACACTTGGTTACATTTCACTTATGCTTGTGATGGTGTGTGGTAAAGTTTCATTGGTATGGTTATACATCAGGTGATGTTTTGTAATTTTTATGGCTATGCATCCATGATTCTACTCCAATTAGAGTGAGGTTTATGTGGTATTATACCTTTTGTTACAAGTTTATAGGAGGTTAGGATTATGTATATACATGTATTTGGTTAATTGGTTTATCTTGCAAGCTGTATCCTCCCAAAATTACACTAAGGTTCGTTACTTTTTTTATGAATTGGTTTAGGTGAGACATTTCACTTTGCATTGTGTTGGATATTCATCTAATTTGGAAGATACACTGAGAATTTTATAGGAATAAATAAGGAGTTTTAAAGAAGATAATGATAGACCTATACAAGCACATGAAAAGAAAGTAGAGGTTAATGCGGCCATCATTCAAAGTTTGTGAGAGTTTTAGAAATACGAGACACTTAGGATCAACTATGGGCAGGAGGATGGGATCAATGGAGTATATGCCAGGGGGGTTTTCCCCTTAAGGGGGGTTTCCCCTTGGCACAGTTCCTACATCTGGTGTCTATTATTTTATGTGATGTTGCTTTGGTAATTTCTTGATGAACTAAAAGAAAGAAGATATAAATAATTGTAATAGTAAGAAACATTACAAGTAATTTTGAAGAATAAGAAAATATTTCTGCCTTTCTAATTTTCCAACATGTTATCATAGATTTGGTGAAATAAGGAAGAAAATGAAGTCTTTAGCACTTAATCAAGGAAAAATTTGAAGGATCATCTCAGGGAAGGAATCTACTACAGTCTAGGAGGATGTCTAACACAATCAAGGGAGAAAAAAAAATTGAAGTAGCCTCAAACTACAGGTCCTAGAAGAAGAGAATTGGCCTAATCCTTGAAAATAATAAGGTACTGTACCTGGTCAAAGAAAAGTAAAGAAGCCTACAAAGGATTCTTGTGATGGTGAAAAAGTAAAATACAGGGAACTAAATTGGTGGCCACGACTTTAATGGTAGCAGAAATAAAGGACAACCTTTTCCCATTGATAACCAACATTGACCATGCTCACAAAATGTATGAAGCTTTGTCAAAGTTGTTTACTGTTAAGAACATTCGTCAAGTAGCTACTTTGAAAAATGAGCTAAGGACTACAAATATGACAAAAGAAGACACATTGGCCTCCTTGTTTGTGAATATAGAAATAATCAAGGATGATATTTTGGCCATTAATGAAATTGTTCGGGACAAAGAACTTGTGATCAATGATCTATTAGGATTGACACCTACTTGGGATGCATTTGCTGCCAGATTTAATAGTTGGAAGGTAGCTCCAACATTTGAAGAACTATGGATTGCCAACAATCAAGAAGAATTACGTATCTCATTAGCTTCCAATCCTAAAGGAGTACCCAATGCCTATATTTATCAACATAAATGAAACAAATCTAAAGGGCCAAGGAATAAAGTTGACATGTCCAAGGTATAATTATATAAATTCCATAAGAATGGTCACTATAGGAGTGACTATCCCGACAATCTGAGAAACAAGAAAATAGAGATATATGCGGCCAACATTGTTGAAGAAGGAAACCCAAAGGAAGTCAAGCCTCGAGAATTTGACATTAGGGACTTACACTACCAAGTAATTTTATTATAGCTTTAGATATTTTATTTTATATTTTTTATGTTTTAGAATTTATAGGCCTTTAACATATTTTTGGAAAAATACATTTTTCTTGTTTATAAGTTTTAGGTATCCCTCAAGGCTTTAGAGGAATTCCTAAACAAATCTTCAAGATAAGTATCTCTTTTCATGCTCATTTTTGGTTTCATATACTTATTTGAATTTTGATTATATTAATACTAATGAACTTTCTCCCTCTATGGTCTTGATTAGGAAAAGAATTGTTATACTCTGAAGAAGTATGAAGGAGGGCCTCTCAAGACATGGTTTGTCAAGAAGCAAAGGTGTGCCTTAAAACATTGATTTATTTACATTAAAGGTTTCTTCATTTGACATTCTCTTACTAACATTGTTATATCTATCTATACTGAATCATAATGATTCTTGTTCTGGGTGATTCATCACTTGATAAATCTACCCACTCCACTCATATTTCTAACTAATTTTGTAGAACCCTAGACAAGTTTTGGAAAACCCTAACTGAATGGTATGCTAATGTGAATGTCGGAAACCCTGAACTATTTAGGGATATTGTATTTGAAGTTTTTATTAATGATATCATGTTTAGGATTTTGGTGTGATCATGAAAACCTAAATTGTTATGGGTGAATGATAAGATATAAAGTCTTGAACCTTTGAAATGTTGGTAATATTGGGTTTTTTATGTTCCTATATTGAAATCATGACTCATTAGGGTTTCATGAAATGTGTAATCAAGACCCCCACAATGTCTTAGAAATGATTTTCTTTGTATGTGTGTGTGTTTTTATGATCAAACCCTAGTCTAATTAAATTTTTTATTCATATGTTGTGTTGGGTGTGGAGCATGATTATCTTCTTTATATATATGTATCGCTGAGTTGAAACCCTATTCTTAAAATCATTTCATCTTCATGAGGGGGGTCCAGGGGGGGTGCCGACGACCTTTTGGAGCCCCCCTTGGGAGGGGTTTCGGGGGAAGCGCCCCCGTGGCTCAAAAAATATGTAAAATTTCCTTGTAAAATGTTGTAATTTCATAGTCAATATGGGTCGTTCATTAGGCAGATGATTTAGTGGTAGAAGTTATGTTTTATTTAGGGTTTTTCACCCTAGAAGGAAACTTGTCTATTGTCTGACGGTATTGTATTGCGTTTGTGTATGGTGTGTATACTCTGAGCGAGAAATCACAAAGGGGAATATGTGAGAGAGAAGAGGATATTAGATCGGATCTGATGTAGATTGTGTCTCTTCATTTTGCAGGATAATATAAAGGAAGGATTGGTTGTTTCCATGGCAATAGCCCAAGTTGGGTGAACCACATATATTTGTGTCTCTCTTATTTTATATGTTTTATGTGTTTGTGTTTCTGCATATTTTATGCATTACATTTCTTTGTAATATATAATTTTCTAACACCTGGTATCAGATTTGAAGGTCTATTTGGCTGATAAACTCACAAGAAAGAAGGTTTCCTAGTTTGAGTGGGAGCAATGGAGGAAGATGATAGGTTTAGGGTTTCTGAAATTTTGACGGCCAAAACAACCCACTGTGGAAGATGCATATGGAAGATTATCTTTATCGGAAATATTTGTAACTACCATTGAGCGGAAAAACAAAGAATTCGTCGAGTATGAGAGACATAGAATGGGATATTCTCAATAGAAAGGAAATTGGAACAATAGGGTTGTGCCTTGCAGTGTTGGTAGCTTTAAATATTTCAAAGGAAACAACAATAGAGGGTTTAATTAATTTATTGGAGAAACTATATGAAAAACCCTCGGCCTCAAATAAGGTATTTCTTGTGAAACATTTATTTAATATTTAGATGTCAGAAGGTGGATCTGTTGTTGACCATTTAAATGTATTTAATATGGTTACTAGTGAGTTAAGTTTTTTAGGGGTAAGCTTTGATAATGAAGTTAGGGCTCTGTTATTTCTGTGTTCATTGCGAGAAAGTTAGAATGGTTTAGTTATGGCCATTAGTAACTCTGTCTCTAGATCTAGTACTTTAAAGTTTGATGATGTTCTCGGTGCTATCCTTAGCAAGGCAATGTGACAAAAAAGTTCTGATGAGACATCGGGTAATGCTTTGAGTGCAGAAACTAGGGGAAGAAAAATGGAAAGAGGAAAGGGCTCAGCATGTTAGGTCCTTATATTACTAGTATAGTCCCTTATTGTTGTTAGTGTAACCCCCTTATTTTTATTATTGCACCCTTGTAACCCCCATATTGTTATTATTGTGCCCTTAAATTATTATTGTTAGGTCGGCTAGGATTACATTGTGGCCCCATGGACTCCTGTATATAGAAAGGAGGTTTTGTAATTTGAATCATCCAAGAATTTTTCATTCATGTAATGTATTGGAGGTTGCCCCCTCGAAGTGTCTTATTTCTAAGGCGTTGATATCTCTTTTCTTCTATTTTTGGAGCTAGTTTCACAAGATTTGGTATCAAAGCTTTGGATTCTAGGGTTTTCGCTGCTCCAAACCGGTCATCATGGAATTTTCACTATAATTTTTTTTCTACAAAGGTTCAGAAGCTAAAATTTTTAAAGTGCAAAGCCGAAATTCCGAGGAACATCATTGCAAAATTTCAGAGCTTGGTTCATAATATTTTTGGAGATATGATCTATGGAATTTAGGGATTTTTGTAGGCTCCTAAATTTAACCTAAACCAGTCATCATGGAATTTGTGCTATAAATTTTATTCTACAAAGTTTCAGAAGTTGAAATGTTTAGAGAGGGAATCCGAAATCTAGAGGAACATCATCGCAAAATTTTAGAGCTTGTTTCGCAACATTTTCAGAGATGTGATCTGTGGAAGGTAGGTCTTTTTCAAGATCCCAAATTTCATCTCAAAGAGGTTATCGTGGGAAAATCTTCATAAATATCTCTCTGAGCATCAGATTGGAATGCTATAAAAAGTGGCCGTAAGTAAACAGATGGTAGTTTCTTGTCTGTCAATTTCAGAGCCAAAGGAGGAAACAGTGACATGTGGCAAGTCATACAAGTTCAATATACTAAACTAGTCCATAATTGGGTCATTGTGGGAGATTGGACATAACTTTGTCTTGAAGAATCCAAATCAGGTTAGACCTGTGGCATTTGAAAGAAGATTTAGAGGGATACTACAAGGCCGAATTTCAGATATTGAGGATCTACAATTACAGAGATAATTCAATTTCAATATAGAGCTCCTTAAAAACAAGTAAAAGGTGTGTATTTTTTTTCCCAAATTGCATAAGTCTTGTTTGAAGAATCAATTTGAATTTATTCCAAGGGAATATTGTAGAATATATATCAGTATTAGATTCTAAAATGGTCCCTAAAAAGAATTGAACACCCATTAAGCCTTTAGAAGGCTCTACTATGACTCATGAAGATGAAGAATGACAACATGACATATCAAATTTACAAGAGAAAGTGAAACAAATTTCGCTCTCACAAAGAACAACAAAAAATGACATGGAAGTTTTGAAGAAAGGCGTGGAAACTAATATGGATGGTTTGAAGGAAGGAGTTGAATCTAAGATGGATGGTTTGAAGAATGGCATGGAAGCTAAGATAGATGGCATGGAAGCTAGCATGGAATCTAAGATGGATGACATGGAAGCTAAGATCAATAAAAAAATGGAGAACATGAAGAATGATCTAAAAGTAGACATGGAAGTTTTGACAAAGTTGATACAACAAATGTTTCCTAATGGTGAAAAGATAGTAGATGAAACTCATAATGAGAACAAAATAAATGCTAACCGTGATTTCATAAACTCTAATGTTGGCGGGAAGAACCACCATATTCCAAAAATGGATATGAGGAAGCTTTATGTAAAAGATCCTGTAACATGGATACTACAGATGGAGCAATATTTTGATCTCAATAATGTATAAAACACACAAAAGGTGCGCATTGCAACTTTACATTTAGAACAAAATACATTTGTATGGTATCGATGGCTTTTCTCCCATAAAAAAATTGTCACTTCGTCAATTTTTACAGAGGAAATAATAGCACATTATGAGGATACAAAGAGCAACACCTTCTTTAGCCAAATGATAAATCTCAAACAAAAGGTTTTAGTGGGGGAGCACATTGAGGACTTCCGAAAATTGAATATAAGGATAACTGATATTCGACAGGAACACAGAATTGATCTCTTCATAGGTACTTTAAAGGATAACATCCAACATGAAGTTCGTGTTTTGGAACCTAATTCATTGGAGAAGGCATTTAGGTTGGCAAGAAAAATTGAATGTAAAATTATGGCAACAAGGAAGCCTACCACTCACTTCTATAAAGAGGGAAGTGTTGCTACTCCTAGATTTCAGCAACCTTCAAGGTTGAGACCACAATAATTGGAAGAAAAAAGAGAAAAAGGGGTTTGCTACAGTTGTGATAGAAAATACACTAAAGGTCATAAGTGTGCTGAGAAGAAATTATTTTACATAGATTGTGAAGAGGAAGAAGAAAATGAACAAGAATAGGATATACACCAGGAACCAACCCTAGAAGAGGAAGAAATGAGTCTAGCCATATCATGTAATGCATTGGTAGGAATTACCACTCCTCAAATTCTCAATATAGAAGTACATATCAAGAAAAAAAATTTAATAGTATTGATTGATTCAGGCAGTACTCATAATTTTATTCATTGTAAGGTAGCCAAGGAATTGAATTGTTTCCTATACCCAGCACCAGAATGTCAAGTGATGGTTGCAAATGGAGGAACTATAAATTTCTCTGGAAAAGGCCATAATATCAAGCTAACCATGGGGGGAGATGTATTGAATAGTCCAATGCTTTCCATTCCTATGGGATTTTTCTGATGTCATACTAGGAGTACAATGGTTACAATCTTTGGGGACCGTAGCTTTTAATTTTCAATAACTTTTCTTGATTTTTTTTTTAGAAGGAAAGGAAGTCGAATTATGCGGTATTTTAGGGAAGCCAGGAAAGATAATAAGCTCTAATGTAATGACAAAGCTTCTAAAGAAATAACAACGAGGCATAATTGCACAATTATGCTCACTAGAAGTTCCAACATCAAAATCATCTATTTCTGCAGATCTCCAAAAAGTCTTGGAAAATCATTCCAAGGTTTTTGAAACTCCCAAAGGACTCCCACCTATTCGTGATCATGATCATGCTATTCATTTGATTCCAGGAAGTGTTCCTCCAAAAATTAGGCCTTATAGATATCCTTATGTCCAAAAGAGTGAAACTGAATGTATGATTGCAGAAATGTTAGAGGCAGGTATAATTCAACCTAGTCAAAGTTATTTCTCTGCTCCTCTAGTTTTTGTCCACAAGAAGGATGGATAATGGCACATGTGTCCAGATTATAGGAAGCTCAATAAGCTCACCATTAAAGACAAATTTTCCATTCCTGTGATTGATGAATTATTGGATGAATTACATGGAGCAATTTATTTTACCATGTTGGATCCTCGTTCAGGATATCATTAAATTAGGATGAAGACTGAAGATATTCCGAAAAAAAACATTTTGAACTCATGAGGGTCATTATGAATTTTTGGTCATGCCTTTTGGCCTTACCAATGCACCTTCTACATTTCAAGGGTTGATGAATTCCATTTTCAAACCCTTCCTTAGAAAATTTGTGCTAGTATTTTTTGATGATATACTAATCTATAGCATGTTTTGGAAGGATCATGTTCAACATGTTGACAGGGTTCTCAAACTATTGCAAGAGAAACAATTATATGCAAAAAAATCCAATTGTTTCTTTGGAGTACAAGAGGTGGAATAGCAGGGTCATATTGTATCTCACGAGGGTGTTAAGGTAGACCCTAAAAAGATTAAAGCCATTAAGGAATGGAAAGTACCCACAACCATAAAGCAGTTCCGAGGATTTCTTGGGTTAACAAGGTATTATCGCAAGTTTCTTAAGAATTATGGGAGAATAGTAGCACCTCTAACAACATTATTGAAGAAAGATGCATTTTCATGGACTCTTGAAGAAACTAAAGCCTTTGAACATCTTAAAGAGGAAATGTGCCTAGCACCGGTCTTAGCTACGCCAAAATTCACAAAAACCTTTATTGTGGAATGTGATGCCTCAGGAAATGGAATTGGTGTTGTTTTAATGCAAGAAGGAAGACCCATTGCTTTTGAAAGGTGTCCAATCAAAGGAAAGTATTTACAGAAACCAATTGATGAGAAGGAAATGTTATCACTACTACATACACTAAAGAAATGGAGAACTTACCTAATGGGAACACTTCAAGGTAAAAATTAATCATGATAGTCTTAAACACTTTTTGGAACAAACACTATCTTCATAAGAGTAGAAAAATGGGTCACAAAGATGTTGGGTTATGACTTTGAAATAATCTACAAAAAAGGGAAGCTAAATGTTGTTGCAGATGCATTCTCAAGAAAGAATGAAGAGGTGGAAGCATTGATTTGTGCCATTTCTATTATCCAACTAGATTGGATAATTGAAGCAAGAGATGAATGGAAGAAGGACGAAGAAGTGTGGACATTCATTCAAAAGTTACAGCAAGATCCTAGTACATCTGATACATTTAGTTGGAAAAATGATTCCTTATGGTACAAATATCGCTTATATTTTTGTAAGAATTCCAAACTAAAACAAAATATTCTTTTGGAATTGCACACTTCTCCTTTAGGAGGACACTCGGGATTTTTAAAAACTTACCACAGGGTGAAGAAATTTTTTTTTGGGATGGCCTTAAATCTAATATTCAAAAATTTGTGGCAGAATGTTTGGTTTGCCAGCAGAATAAAGTTGAGACAATTAAGACCCCGGGTCTTCTACAACCTTTATCCATTCCAAGTCAACTTTGGGAGGAGATTTCAATGGATTTTATCACAGGTTTACCTAATTCCGAAGGAAAGAGTGTCATCATGATGGTAGTTGATAGACTTACCAATTATGCACACTTTTGTGCATTATCTCATCCTTTTAAAGGAAGTACAGTTGCTACTACATTTATGGACACAGTTCAAAAGCTACATGGAAACCCAAGGGTTATAGTGAGCGACAAAGATTCCATTTTTACTGGAAATTTTTGGACAGAGTTATTTTCTTGTTTGGGTAATCAATTAGCTCATAACTCATCTTATCATCCTCAATCTGATGGTCAAACTGAGATAGTAAATAAATTTTTGGAAGGATATTTGTTGTTTTTTATCTCATAAACAAACACAATGGTTCAAGTGGTTACCTCTCACTGAATGGTGGTATAACACTTCGTTCCATACTGCAGCAAAAATTACCCCATTTATGGCACTTTATGAATATCATCCACCATCCATCACATCATATTTAAGATAAAATTTGAAGTTTCAAGCAATATAAGATCACATCGAGCATGAACAAGAAGTTCTCCAAATCTTAAAGGAAAACGTGAATTTGGCACAAAATCGAATGAAAAAACATGCAAATCAACATCGCAGTGAGAGAAGTTTTGATGTAGGAGACTGGGTATTTTTACGACTACAACCATACAAGCACATGTCCCTCAAGCAAGCTAAGAAGGATAATAAATTATCACCAAATTAATATGGTCCTTACAAGGTGTTGTAAAATATTGGTACTATGGCATACAAATTGGAGCTTCCTGCTTCTTCATGAGTGCATCCAATTTTCCATGTTTCATGCTTAAAGAAGGTTATAGGTGAAAATATTCCAGTTCAAACAATATTGCTAGCACTTGATGAGGAAGGAAAAATCATATTGGAACCTGAAGTGGTCACGGAAACAAGAACTCAAAAACTACAAAATTGATCAATTTCAGAGTATCTCATCAAGTGGAAGAACTTACCCACTGAAGATTCTACATGGGAGGATGAGAATTTTATACAGAAGCACCCAGAGCTACACAAGCGTTGAGGACAACACTTTTTTTGAAGGAGAGGGGCATGCTAGTTCCCTATATTACTAGTATAGTCACTTATTGTTATTAGTGTAACCCCCTTATTGTTATTATTGTACCCTTGTAACCCCCATATTGTTATTATTGTGCCCTTAAATTATTACTGTTAGGTCAGCTAGGATTAAATTGTGTCCCCACTAGGATTACATTGTGGCCCCATGGACTCCTATATATAGAAATGAGGTTTTGTAATTTGAATCATATAAGAATTGTTCATTCATGTAATGTATTGGAGGTTTCCCCCTCGAAGTGGCTTATTTCTAAGGCGTTGATATCTATTTTCTTCTATTTTTGGAGCCGGTTTCACAACATAGCATATCATAGTAAATTAAGGAAAGGCATATCCAAGTCTAGATCAGGGATAGTGTGATGGAAATGCGGAAAGAAAGGACAACTGAAGAAAGACTATAAATATCAGAAGGGAAAAGAAGGAGATGCATAGTAAGAAAACAATCATGAAGAAAAATGTGAAAATTGATGTGTTACAATATGCGTTGATTCTTTGTTTAGAAAATTTTATTGATACATGGGTAGTATATTTAGGGGTCTCATTCTATGCCACACCTGATAAGAAATATTTTCATGACTATGTTCAAGGATACTTTCAACAGGTTCGTCTGGGTGATGATAAACCGTGTAAAATCGTTGGAATGGGTAAAGTTCTTGTAAAATGGAAAAATTGAAACCAATGTTTATTTAAGGAGCTAATGCATGTTCTAGATCCGAAGAAAAATATAATTTCAATAGGGTATTTAGGCAGTGAATGTTGTGTGACAACTTTCACAGATAAAACCTGGAAGGTCACTAAAGGAGACCCGGTAATAGAAAAAGGAGAAAATTTTGGTACATTGTATTTATTCAATGGTATTTCTAACTTTGTTGATGCTTTAACTTCCAAAGGAAAAGATGTAGCATTATGTGTTAAACTCTAAAGATGTTATATGCTAAGATACAAATATACTTTAACCTTCTAGGGCATAATTAAAGTAATATGCAGATAGAACATACCAATAGATCGATGGAAGACAAGTAAAAAACAAAGATAAAGAATGGTGGCATTACGACAATCAGCAGGATGGTTCAACTAGAAAAGTATTCATAAGGTCAGCCAACCACATATATCACACAACCCCAAGACATTTCATCAAGAATAATCCACCAAGATGCTGCACCAAGAAGCCCTACATGTAGAACCAAGAACGTTGCTCCATCACTATCCAAGAGAGAAGTAAAATGCCTCCACAAATTGTGTGTGTGATGAGCTCCAAGTATCTCCAATATATAGACATATGTGGGGGTGTGTGGCACATCTCTTATGCATGTGGGATAAATCAGGTCGACCTTGCACATGTGGAATAAATTCAAAATACATGTTCAGCACATCTGATCAAGATGATCTTTGGATCGTTCTTGCACCTCACTGAAAGAGGAATCCAATAAAAATATTGGCATCCTCATCTGAGCATCACATCATGGATTTTGGACTTAGTTTCCCAAAATTAATACTCTCTCTCAACTAGGGAGAACTCCATCCACTAGTGCCATCCAAACATCGTGCGTTATCCCACCGTAACTTTCTTCGCTGGCTTCTTTATTTCAAAACAAAAGTTGAGTCACAAAGAAATCACTCACAACTAAGCCGAAATCATCTCAGAGGTATGAAACCTCTATAGGAATCAAAGGAGTCACACACCAACCTGAAGTTCGTTTAACTGAATGAAAGTTAATTGGAGGTCTAAAACCTCTCTTGGACTCGAGAAAGTCATATATTAACCCGAAGTTAGTTTCACTGACCCAAAGTCAGTTGGAGGTTCGAAACATCTCTTGGACTTGAGAAAGTCATATAATAACCTGAAGTTAGTTTCACTGACCCAAAGTAATTTGGAGGTCTGAAACCTTGGTAGACTTGATCCAAGATCAAGTGGTTGGACACATGCCATCCTAGACATAGAGAGTACGGTAATCTCCTATGCATCCATCAGTCTTGCTATTGTCTCTATTCACATTTCCCACCTCATTGGCCAAATGATAGGTACTTCCCATGAGTCGGAAACTCCATGGATAGGATGCATAAGAGGTAGAGATCAAAGAGAGGTAAACAAAATCAATATCATCATGGTGGGGCGGAAGCACACCAATAAGGTTTGGCAAGCCATCTCTGTGGTTGCTCGTAGCTCCAAGAAGCTATCCCTAAAGCCCCCCTGGAGCTCCCAGAGCTCATCGTACAATAGGGCCCTCAAAATAGGGTCATCCCATGATTCCAGGATTCTCACGGAAGGTTTAGGAACTTGACCTTCCCCAAGGTCTCTCTGAGAATATCCGCGACCTGCTCATCAGTTCCTATATGATCGAGCCTTACGAAGCCTCGTTGTACCATATCCCAGAAAAGTGGTACTAGAAATCAAGATGCTTGGATCGATCATGGAACACATGATTCTCTAACAAACAAATCCCACTGTAGTCATCAGAGAGGATAACGGTGGCATATAGTACTTTCTCGAAACAACTCATTGAAGAGATTTCACACCCAAGTGGCTTCACAATAGTCCATACATGTTGCAATGTACTCGGCCTCAGCAGTGCTCAAGCTACCGACTTCTGCTTCTTGCTCGAATCAAACCGAGTGTGAAGCAACATACATATGTGCTCTTGGGATCCAACACACTGCGAGCCCAATTAGCATCAATATATCCACGGAGTCTCAAACTCCCGACACTGTATCTTAGCCCATGGTCTATCGTGCCCCAGATATATCTCAAGAGTTTCTTGGCACCAACCTAGTGAATGTTATGAGGATTAACCATGTGTTGGCTCAAAGTGTTCACTACACAACATACGTTTGGACAGATGTTCCATAATAACATCAGGGCCCCTACGAGTTGAAGATAATCACTAGGATTTTCTAGCATAGATCCAATAGCTCTTTCACTCAAATTCTTAAAGTTGAGCTCCATCGGTGTCAACATGAACTTACAATCCATCGTTCCAAAAATTTTAGTAGCTTCACAATACATTTTCCTTGGGAGAGGAAAATATCGCCAGGTCTCTGCCAAACCTTCAGGCCTAGGAATTAATATATCAGTCCTGGATCCTTCATCGGAAGAAAGCTCCATCTTCCACTGATGAATGAGAGGGTCAACACCTGTCAGGAAGAGATCATCCACATATAGAACCAGAATGAGAGGATTTTCTGTATCAACCTTGAAGTAAAGTTCTAGATCAGTATTACTGCGAGTGAAGCCCAGATTCATCAAGTAGCTATCTATCCTCTTGTACCAAGCTCTCAAGGCTAGCTTCAACTGGATAGAGGGATTTCTTCATCCTGCAAACATGGTTTTCTTGATCCTGGACTTTGAACACCAGAGGTTTCACTACATACGCCTCTTCCTTTATTGCACCATGTAGAAATGTGGTCTTCAAATCCATCTAATCAAGATTCTATCCTTGTGTAGCAGCAAGGGTAATAATAGATCACATGTGCAATCATAATCAATGCCTTCCTAGAGAGAAGTCTCAGGCAACACATCTTGCCTTGTACTTTTCAACACTCTCATAAGATCTATGGTTATTCTTATAGAGCCATATCGAGGTGACAACAACTTTATCCTCGGGTCTTGGGACCATATCCCAAACATTATCCTTCATATTGGACTCGTACTCAGGACCATATCCCATGTTATTTTTGGATTTCTCTTATTGATCTCTCTCTCTCTCATACTATAGTATACTTATATTTTTCTTGGATCGCTCTTGGAGAGTGTGGATACTTGGTGATTGAAGCAAGAAGGCAAAGAAGGAGCAGGAAAACGCAAGTGGACATTAGGATCAACGACTAGAACAAGATTTGATTGCAGGTATCTACTTGTATGCATGGTTTCCTCACTATTTTTGGCATGCATGGTATATGCATGTGGATTTCCCTAGCCTTTGGATTTCCTGGATAGCCATGGTGTTGTGGGTTTATTTCCATTGATTATTTTCTCATTGGTTCTCATGAGTCATTTAGCTGTGGGTTGAGTTATTAGCTCATGGAAGCCTTGGTTAGAAAAACTCTCTCGAAGCTTGATGAACAACTGTGGGTTGAGTTACTTGTCATGGAATCCTTGGTTGGAAAAACACTTTGGAAGCCCTAGGTGGGTTGAGTTACTAATCTTGGAAGCCCTATTTGGAAAAACAGTCTAGAAGCCCTGTAATATTTTGGGTTGAGTTACTAGACCTCAAAGCCCTGATTTGAAAAAAAAACTCTAGAGCCCTCAAACAACTTGGATAGATACCAATCAACGATGGTTGTGATTTCCGACCACGAGGTGGAGTCACTGGTTGAGGGTTGAGGTGGTTTGGCCTTTGGAGGCCCTCAATTGATTGTGATTGATGTCTTTGGTGATATCCCACATTCATGCTTGGAATATGGCACTGGGGTTATTGGCTGAAGTGAGACTTGGCTCAACTAATATATGGTTGGGTTGAATGTGGAATTCCCAACTCCGATTGGTTTTTACATGAATTAATGAAGAACTCATTACTTTGGAATTTGGTATGCAAATGTATTGGTTGCTATGTGGATTCTATTGCTATCGTATACATGGTATTTTTGTTTTTATAATGTCTGTTATAAGAGTGTGTTTTATCAATGATGTTGTATGTCTCTATCTATGTTTTTACTTGTAAATTAATGCACAATGTATTGATGGTAAAATATATAGTATTGTAGCTAATGATGTAAGGGAGAAATGCCTTTTAGTGATTCTTAGATAAGTATGAGACCCCTATGTTTAAACTTGTTGTTTACACATGTAGATGAAATGTTTGTGACATGTTTGATGAAATTCCTGTCATGGCTAGGAGGTGTCTCGATGAGTTCCTAATGATGTTATTATTTTTGTACCTTTTTTTAATGTTATTGATCATCTCCTAATGTTTCATGAAGTTCTGGGCAGTGACTTGGGCTCTATGGCTGGAAAGGTGGCACAAGTCCTATAGGTCCACACACATAACTGACCAATTGGGGCCCTCACCACATGCTTGATGTGTTGTGCTTACAGCTATAGGCTCTCGACTATTATTGTGCCTTGGCATACTTTCGGCTATGGCACAAAAGGGCTGAAAATTCAGTCGTCCTCAGGGGTTGGGGGTCTGGGAGGTTGGATTACCTCTTAGGGATGTTTTTGATGTTTTGTAAGGTGTCTTTGTCTTCTTTCCCTCTGTTCCACTACCTTAAGGTCAGATATGAGGTCGAATATCATATTAGTAGCCTCTCCTTACATGTTTACCCTGGTTGGTTGGTTACTTGGGTAGATTTGGGATGAGGGTGTTAGAGAGTGGTATTAGAGCATGGTTCAACTCTAAGAATGGATGGGTAGTGTGTTGATCATGCATTATGTTGATTTCTTGTGTGTTTTTCATACCTATGGTGTATTTGTTTATTGCACCCATGTTTTGTTGGTCATGGTAGCAGTGGTGTCGCCATGGAAGTGTTTATGGTGTTGTTGTCAACATGTGGTAATGGGTGTATGACTAATTCTCTATTTTTCATGTTTGTGTATTGTGCACACACATTAGCTTACATATTATTACATTTTGTATATGCATTGCTTATTTATGCTAGGTCACATATTGGTCATGTTTGTGTAGTGTCCTTGTATGCTTTCTTGTGTGATGATTATATGTTGAACATGCATTGGTCATTCATGCTTGGTTACATTTCGCTTATGCTTGTGATGGTGTGTGGTAAAGTTGCATTGGTATGGTTATACATTAGGTCATGTTTTGTAATTTGTATGTTTATGCATCGATGATTCAACTCCAACTAGAGCGACGTTTATGCCCTATGATACATTGTGTTACAAGTTTATAGGAGGTTATGATTATGTATATACATGTATTTGGTTAATTGGTTGATCTTGCAGGTTGTATCCTCCCAAAATTACACTAAGGTTCATTAGTTTATTTATGAATTGGTTTAGGTGAGATATTTCACATTGCATGGTGTTGGACATTCATCTGATCTGGAAGATACACTGAGAATTTTATAGGACTAAATAAGGAGTTGTAAAGAAGATAATGATAGACTTATAAAATCACATAAAAAGAAAGTATAGGTTAATGCAAACATCATTCAAATTTTGTTAGAGTTGCAGAAATACAGGCCACTTAGGATCAACTATGGGCAAGAGGATGGGACCAATGGAGTATATGGAAGTAGGTCTCTCGGTGGTTATAGGTTTGATAAGGATGACATGGTTAAATATGGCATATTATTGGACACTCTGGATAGGAGAGGTGATAGGCACAAGTATCATTCTAGTTCTGGTTCAGACAGGAATCATGATCATCATCGGCATCATCCTTGTAGGAGGAGTGACATGGGTTATTTTCTAGATGAGTTTAAAAAGGAAAACCACCTACATTTGATGGAGAGATGAAGAAACCACAATATGAATATGCATGGTTGCTTGGCATGAAGAATTTTTTTATATTGCATGATTACTTGGAAAATATGAAAGCTAAGATAACTACATTCAGTCTAAGAGGTAGAGTAGAAAGTGTGATGGGAATATGTGAAGAACGTTAAAAATATTTACAAGGAGGAGTTTAATTGGAGTGAGTTCGAAAGGATATTTCAGAAGAAGTATATATCAGAGAGATACTACGATGATAGTGAAAATCAATTTTCTGAGATGAATATCGGTTCCATGACAGATGAGGAGTATACTAGCAAGTTCTTGGAGTTACTAAGATATGTGATTCACCTCAAGGAGGAGAAGGGCAAGATTCAAAGATTTATTACTGGGCTACCAATTGCATTCAAAGACATGATTGAGTTTGATGAGCCTATATCATTAGAGGAGGCCATTCGGAAACTAAAGCGTTGTTATGAACAATCAAAGTGTGGACCAGATAATAAGCTGAATTGGAAAGGTAACAAAAGGAGAAAAATAAAATGGCAAAAGAAGCAAGCAAGGCCTCAAGACATAGGCAAGAAGGAGAATGTTGCCCCACTCAAGAAATTCAATACATCTAGTAGAATATAGGGATTTTCATCTGAGGTGAAGAATAAGGATGAAGGTTGGAAACCTGTACAGTGTTGGAATTGTGGAAAATATTATCGTAAGAGGGACTGTCCACAATATCAAGGTGGTAAGAAAAATATATACAATGGATAGGAGGAACAAACAGTGGGAGATGTTGGTCATATCATTCCTAAGATTTATTTAGCTATGGACAAAATGCAGGTAGATCATCAAGCTTCTATCATTCAGATGGATAGTAAGCTTTGTGATCAACTTGTTTCTATTTTTATTGGATTTGGATCAAACTATAGTTATATTAATCCTGAATTGGTGGATAAGTGTAGTTTGAGTAAGGAAATGCATGCAGAATCTTGGTTAGTGTAGTTTTCCATAGGTATGAAGAAAAGAGTCCACCATTGGGTAATATATTATGCATTCGGGTTAAATGGTATGCCTACAGCAACACACTTGAACATATTTCCATTAGGTTACTACAATATGCTATTGGGTATGTTGAGATTTAACAAGAAAACTTTTGGCAACCATGATCCTAGTGAAAATTAAGAACCTACACTAGGGTGGGACCCACATGCTATTTTTAGGTGCATGTATATTTTTATTGTCCCTTAATATAGATAAAAATTAAACTATAATATATTCTCAATGTGGACTTTAAAATAGTTAACTGAACTGTGTTAGTGTCCCATGATTTAGCTGATTGGCAAGCCAAGTGACAACGTAACATCAAACCAATCTTTGGAGCCCAAGGACCTAGCCTTCTTGGACTCATAGAGGGCTCTCTCTATTTGTGTAAGGGATATCTATGTGTTTTTCTTCTTATGTTTCTGAATTTAGGCTAGTTATGAAGTAGGTTTCTGGTTTTTCTTTTAGGTTTTTGAGGAACTGATCAAAGACTAAGATAGATAAAAATATTGTCAGATCAACTGGGCTATGGGGTTGAAAAGGTTGAGAAAGCCTTAGATGGTGATACAAGGTATGTTGAACGGCCAATTTGATCAAGGTAAAATGGATCTTAAGGTAAAATGAAGTGGGATGGACACTAGGTTTGTGAAGGACAAAGGCTTTCAAACATAAATAGTTCAATAGCTGACATTTATATGGTAGAGCTAACCATTAATCATGATAAATGTAACTACAAACTGATAAATGCATAGAAATAAACATTCAAGCAATACATAGAGATATATAACTCTCTAACTTTAGGAAAATTCTATCAGACTTTGGGGAAAAAAAATTAAGACAAGCAAATAACTCAAGCTACTAAGAGGAAACTCCTAGACATAGTATTTCGAGCTATCGGGCACTTTGAACTAAGATTGTAGAGTTTTAGGCAAAGGGCAAGATCTATACAAGACCTATTTGGTTCAACTAGGACAATCAAACATTCAAATAAAGGTTTCATAGGTGGAGCTATAACTAGCCATGAGTAAGCAGGGCATACCGTGAATCATACTTAGCATGCATAAAACCATAAATGAAACAAGCAAACAATTTCTTCAGTGACCAAAGAGTAATCAAGAATTCTTTGATATGACTAAGAAGGAAGAAAACATAGAAGCTAAAATGAAACAGGAAATCTGAGGTGCCTCCAAGGGCATGTCTCAAATCTATTCTCTGTTGTCTTCTAGCAAGCAAGAGCATGACATATGTATGAAAACTAAGAAACATAACAGAGAGGACACTATACCATTTTACCAAGTCAAGGAATCCAACAGCAATCCTCTTTCATCATCCAAAAACCTTCAAGAAACTATCCAATGCATGAGACAAGTATTTCTTCCAAGCTTGTATAACCATATATTTCTCTATATCATCAAGTTCAGCCTTGTTTATAATGAAATCTCTTGGAATATATAGGCCAAGATGAAGGAGAACCTCCTAGTGCAACTAGCAAGCTCATTGGCTCAAAAACAAATATCTTATCTTGTCCTTGAGGCTTTGCAAAGCCCAAAGCACAAAATATCCAATAAAATATCTCAAAATGCTAAAAAAGGGAATAAATTTGACTTTTTATGATTGAAAATGTCCCAAAATAGCTTAACGCACATTTCGAAAGGCCACTTCAGAAATCTTCCTTTTTTGGTCAAAAAGCACTAAGGGCGAATTAGCAGAAAATTACCTATCTTTCGGATGACTTTTGAGGGCCTTCCCAATGTAGAAACGAGGCTTGTGATGGCTCGTTGGAAAGATCTAGATGTCTACTTTCTAGAACAACTTGAATTTTCCCAAAATGATGCTTGGAAGTCTATAAAATACTGAACTGAGTGAAAAAAAAACCCAAAAAATAGGCTTTGCTGATATGCAGGGCAGAGTGTTGAAAAAGTGACTATTTTTTGCCACTTTGGTGGACCAAATCATCTTCCTTTGATCTAAAAATTGTTGAGTATATGCCCGTGAAATTATGGCATCCAATGATAACATTTTCATCCTTTGAGGATGCTTCAAACAAAAATGGCAGCGCCCATGATTTTATGCAATTAGGCCCAAAAATGTCAAAAACAAGAATATGTCAAAATTAGCTCAATTTTGGTGAGAAAGTACCTCAAGGATTCTTAGAAACATTTCTAGAAGTCCAGGCCAAAATTCCAAGCTTAGAGGTGTCTTTCTCCTTTTTTCTCACTGGGTGCCCTCTTTGGGTGATTTTGAGTTTTTTTTGTGCATCCTTTCACTTCCTTTGGGCAAACTGATTTGGCTTTTTGTAGCGCCCATTGCTTCTGATACTCTTCACTGACTTACCAAGACCAACCTTTGAAATAATCATTGGAGAAAATATTCAATCAAGACACCTTTTACTCTTTATAATCAATTTGTTTCTTTGATGCTAGCAAACAAGTATTTGTCAAAATGAAAACAAAATTACTTATTTATCACTGTGCTTGATTTCTTTTAATTTAGCAGACAGGGTATGTTTTCTTGTTAACATGGTTAATACACATTTTCAAAAAAATTGGAGACCTCTTCACAACTTTTCTCTCTTGATTTTGGAGTTTTCACAAATCCTTTTCTTCTTCACAAAATAAGAAAACCTCCTTCAATTTTGACAAAGGCTCTATCCTCTAGTCACTGTCTCTCTCTTTTTAAGATGGTCATGGCACCTTTGAAAATAATGTCAAATCACCTCTTTAAATTGATCTAAAAACCTCAACCTAAGTCCGCTTTTGTCTTAGAGACTATGTATGCTCTAAGCCATTCATAACACAAGAAAACTTTCAAATTAGCTCCTAAAACTTCATCCCTTACACTACATCTTGGTGGTTTATTTGAGACAAAAGGGATTCATTTAAAACACTGTTTTAAATACTCTTTCAAACTGATTGAAAACCTTCCAATCAAACTGATGTTTTTCTTTTAGAGACTATGCATATCACTTAGTCATTCATAGAAAGAAAAGCTCCTCCAAAGTGACACAATAACCACTATCTCTTTCATTGTTTTATGTCCTTTGTAATCATAGTCAAAGGCTTCCTTTAATTTGACAAAGTCCTCATCCATTTTACCATTGTCTCTCTCTTTGTTTTAGTAAAAAAGGTGTCCTGAAATCATTGTTAAAATACCTCTTTAAACTGATTTAAGACCTCCATTAACAAACATTGTTTTCCCTTCTATCAACTATGTGTAGTCTTAGCTATTTTATAGCACAAAAGGACTTTCAAATTTGCATATCAACCCTTATCCCTTTCACTGTCTCTCTTTGGCTATTAGAAACAAAAAGGGACTTATTGAAAACACATTTTTTTGAATACTTCTTCAAACTAATCATGATACCCTTCACAAACTCTACTTTTTTCTAATTTTGGAGACCACAAATCCTTTATTTTTTCATAACACAAAAGACCTCCTTCAAATTTGAAAAAAGCCTTATACTCCAATAACTTTTTCTCTGAGTTTTTAGATGATCAAGGCACCTTTGAAATCAATGTTTTAAAGACTTCATTTAATTGACAAAGGTCTTCATCTTCTAACCACTGTTCTTCTCTAAGTTTAACAAACAAATTTCCCTTTGCAAACACTCTTAAGACACCCTTCACACTGATTTGAGATCCTTCAATGTAAGTTTGCTTTTTTCTCCAGCAACTGTGTATATTTTAACTCTCCTCAACACAAAAAGACCTTTTTAAGATGAATTTGAAACTCCCTAAACAAATTTTGTCTCTCTGTGGTAGACTGGATGTATCATTTTTCAAAACATTCTTGATGCATTGGATGTGAAATCATAGTGGGGAAAAGCATTTTGGGCACTTTGGAAAATTTGGTTTCTGGTGGCTCAGGCGCCGGGCACAGGCTTGCCGTGCCTACCTATAGGCATGACACACCTAGTAAAATTTTCTTCTACGTTCTTCTATAGGCACGCTGAGTGTGTATACAAGCATGCCACACTTGTAAACTTGGTTTTTTAATGAAAACCACCACTTACCTCCCCCAACTGAAATGTGCAAAAGACTAGAAACTTTTTTCCATTTGCTTCATAGCTTGGAGAGGGTTTTGTAAAACACATTTTACTCCATGTTTGAAAAATGAAAATCATCCCTTATTCTATTCACCATTTCGAAAAATATGTTATGCTCCTTGTTAAAATAACTACTTTCTTTTGAATAGGAAATAAAAAGGTATTTGTAATTTGAGCAGCCCTTTAACAAGCTACCTCACTATTTCTTGAGCTGTATCTCCTTGAAACTCATAAAGAACCTTTACCTAAGAATAACTCATTACCATAAGGTTGTAGCTTGTCTTTTGAAGCTATTTGTAAAAACTTTGTTTTGTATGGAATGAAAGGAGTGCTAAAACTTTCAGAATTGGATTGTTGTTTATAGAGGAGTCCATCATCAAGACAACTTTTCAGCCTTTCAATAAACATAAGGTAAATTGATTGCTTCATGAAGTAAGGAGGCCTTTTTTTTTAAAAACCAGTCTTGGTTTTCTACTCGGTCCTTAATGAAGTCATGCCATGATAATTTCCTGAGGCCTTATATTTATGATGAAAGGGGTTAATAACATTTTCCACTACAGCCTTTGAAGTATAATGAAAAATCCATTTCTTTTGAAGTGATGAGGGTCCTTTCATAGGCATATCCTCTAATTTTTGACCAAGGAGATTATCATTTTTATCCTTATTGTAGCTTCTCAACACCATCATGTATTCTCAGTTTTATGAAGTGAAGGAGGTGTGAAGCCATGATTGGACCTTCTCCACTTGTCATTTTGAATATCCTCAAACAATGATGGGCCCTCTACTTATTTGTGAAGGATGCCTATGTTTGATAAACTTGCCTGGGCGCTTTGTAACCTCCGTTTTACTTCTCTTAAATTGAATTTCTCCATAATAATTTTCAGAATCCCTTGTAATCTAAAATTTAGCCCTATGGGACCTCTTAGCATTCACCTGGGTTATAATACTTTAACAGACTTTCACAAAGTATTACCAACAGACTCATAACAAAAAACATCCATATGTTCTTTCAAGCTCTGTCTTTCATCATTTAATGGAGGAGTTCTTTAGCTGTGAGTAAAATATGGCTTTATAATACCTTTTAACCTTTTGAATCAGCTGCTTCACTGTGTAAATATTTTGGGAGCTGACCCTCTGTTTCTCTGTGAAGGAGGCTATTCTTAATTTTTCCAAACCAACTTCTTTTTCTCTATGTGACTTTGCTGGTGACATTTGTCTCTTTAATCACTATGTATCCTTTGAAATTTTAGAGAAGAAACACAGGTTTTGATCACAAAAGCGCTCCTTTTCTATTTTTTGGGAAAGGCACCTGGATAGATAGCAATTCTCTCTCTGAAGATGTGACCTAAAACATTTTTTGAAGAGCTTAAATGAAAACAGTCTTACTACAACCTTCGAAACCCTTAAGTATCCATTTTTTTTTTAATTAAGGAGGCTCCCTTATATCTTGTCTCCATTATCTGAAATAATATGACATACAAGCCACAGTGCAACCTATGATAACCTATTTATGCAAATCCTCTCATTTATGAGTTTAAGGAGGTCTTCATCAGATTAGTCTTCTAAGTGTTGCATGAATACAACTCTATTCATTTTCGAGGTAGTGACCTTGTATCCTTTGAAAGAAATATTTTATAAGAAATAGAGACTATTAGCACCCTTATGCCACTGCGTGGATTTTATGTGGAAGAGGCCTTCAACACAATGAATGTTCATTTGTATTAACATTTTTTCTCAACTGGTCTTACCAATAAAAACCATTTCAAACATAATTTTATATCTTTGCCATGCATTTGTTGTTCATCCTTTTGGAAGGAGGTGGCTCACCATTTCTGAAGTTACTTAAAACACCTTAACACTCTACTTTTTGAATAAGGTTATATCTCTGTTCTCAACCATCTTCTCTTCATTGGAGGAGGTTATCAATATTTTTTCCAACCATCTACTCTTTTGAAGGAGGTTAACATAATGTTTCCAGACCATTTTCTCTTTCACTGGAGGAGGTTATTCAGCATGTTTCCCAACCATCTGCTCTTTCTTGGAGGAGGTTTCCTATCATGATGTCTCCTAACATTTTCTCTGTTTGAAGGAGGTCAACAAAGTCATGACATTTCATCTATTTCCCAAACTGTGTCATCTTTCTTTGTAATACATATCTCTACTTGGTATATCATAATAGGTAATAATTTGAAATTTTGACAATTTGCTATATGGGGCATGTTCTGAGATATGTATCCTTTGTCAAATATCATTGTGAACCTTTTAAACCAGAAACCACATGACATGTATTTGTAGAGTATTTGCTTGTTAGTCATTTTTTACTAACCTTTCTTGACAGTGTTCATAGAGGTACATTGGATTTTCTCTTTGACTAGTGTTTTCATCCCAGGCTCAAGGAAACATAAGAAGCAACTGTCTTCTTATGTATTATGATGGTGTCCTTGGGAAAACTTATGCAACATTACCTCTAAAGGAGACACAGAAACACTACAGATCAACATTATATCAGTCCTTTGTATTTATGTGGCTTTTAAGGATGGTATTATCTTTTAGGGCAACTTTTGACCTTTGAAACATGCATTCGTGTTCCCTTTTCATTTCAGCTCTCCATTTGCTACATGATGGAAAATTTCTTCAACATGAGAGACTTATTTGGAATTGTCTCTTTGCTTTTGTTTGGATATTGTTTTTCATTCACTTACACCCCTGCAGAGATGCAAAAAATGTGACTTTGAACCTTGAAAGGATTTTTTGGTGCCTTATGGAAATTTTTCCTGATCTAAGCACATTCTTTTATACAGTGAACATGCTCATTTTGTTCTGATTTGGAACTTTGTAGAATTTCTTCTTGAAAAAAGATGAAAGACCAGTTAGTGGTGTGCGACCTATGGATGTATCAAGACTTATTTTGTAGAATAAGAAGGTAATCTATGACTGATTGGTACTAGGCAGAGGCTCTTTGGCTTAAGATGTTTTTGCCAAAGAAATGACTTCTAAACACCACTATCTAACTTAGGGGCAACTTTCATTGATTCTGATTGTGTTTGACAAGAAGGTCAAGGATAGGAAGGGAGACACTTTTTCAAATATTGGACAGTGAGTTTCATGAGAAACAAGGGGATAATGATAGCAGATAAGAAAGGCTAATACAGCTTGAGAAGAAGATATTTGGCTGAAGCAAGACATGACTTGAAAACTGAAGATTGCTCTGATCATAGGCTGACAGTGAAAGGTAGGAGGGTAAA
Organism: Pinus albicaulis; assembly: GCA_034641835.2. Classification (NCBI taxonomy): domain Eukaryota; kingdom Viridiplantae; phylum Streptophyta; class Pinopsida; order Pinales; family Pinaceae; genus Pinus; species Pinus albicaulis. The sequence goes on from CM076579.1 coordinate 619,721,482, forward strand.
AATTTTCTTGGGGTGTTTTGTAGATGAAAAATTGACACATCGAGATTAGCTTCTAGAAAACTTAGTTAGGAAACTAGTCATCAATAACAGGTGAAAAATATTGATGACTAACAGTGGCTCCATTTGGGGAGGGCAGCTCCTTTTCAGGAGGTGTCCAGAATTGCAAATCTCTGGCTTATGAAGACCAGTGCTCTATCCATTGGCGCAAATTTCTCTCTTTCTTGATGCTATTTCTAAAAATTGACAGCATGATTAGCCTCAAAGACATTTCTACCTACCCAACTCTATTTCCTAACATTTTTTCTTCTTTAGGTGCATTTGGATTGGCAACCTTTTGAAATGATATTTTTGAAAAAGAAAATATCTAATTCAACACTTATATCTTCGAGGAGCTCAGATTAAACATATGAAATCTTTTGATTCTCTACCTATGCTAGATCGACTGTCAAGATTAAGTAGTTTGACAAGATTTTATTCGCTAGACTAGAACATGAAATTTAAAAAATGACCAAGTCAAGATTAGACAGTCTGATTTGTCATGTGTTTGTGGCATAAAAACAAGCTGCACACAAATATTATTTTGCATGAAAATGACATCTAGAAAAATTAGGGCTAGGATACATGGTTTGTTTTTCATCCCTGTTTTCCTCTTTGGTTCTATTTTGAGCATGTGGAACCAGTATATTTTCCTAATATGTAAGATTGACAAGTCAAGCTTACACATTTTGACTATCATTTCTTTCACTAACTTATCAGCAATCAATTTAAAACATGTTCAGTTATGATTAGGCTAGATAACTGAACAAGACATATTTTGAGCACTAGTAGCGAAATTTAGACTTGCTCACTTTCAGCATGACTATTTTTGGGTATGGAGCTGTACCATTGCTTTAGAAACTGCCCTCTTTTTCTACTTTTTACTATTTTTGTATTTTTCTGCTTTTTTACTTTTTCATCAAACAATCTAGAACTGAAAAGATGCTCACAAGGCTGAGCTTATTTTTCACATCTATCTATCTATCCTAATATAACCTATACACGATAGACATTTATTTGGTGAAATCTCTTTTCCAATGTAACCAGTCAAGTAGATGATTACATGGACGACTCTGGTTTAGTTCTTTCATGATGCTGAAGAAATGCAAAGGCCACTTCCATTTGGCTTGTTTTCAAATAGTAGTGTCTAAAAATTTTCTCGCTATTTGCAACAGACTGTTCTGGGCGGAAGACACTACTCCTTCATATTTCTCAAGGAAAACAACAAATGGATCTTGGAATAATACTTTATCTAGAGGATTTGATAGATATACTTCATTCAGGACTACTCTTTCTTCCACTTGGCTATATCTGGGACTCTCTTGGGAAATAAACTCTTCCCCTTGCTCATGATCACTTGAACTGTCAGAATCATCATATATTGCAGTGTAGTCTTCTTTCCAAGCTGATGAGTTCTGATTAATTGGACTAAAAACTGTGTGAAGGTAATCATGTTGATGAGCAAGGATACACTTTGGCAGTAAATCTTCTTGAAAGGATAGTGTGACAACTCTCATGTGTTTATCAACCTCTATTTCTCCATCTGCAATTTGTAATTCAATGGAACTTGGTGGCTGCAAATCTGCAGTTAAGGAAGATTCCATGTCCAAAATGATTTCCTCAACCATTTCAGGAAAAGGCTTCTCATTTACAACATGCTCGAGAATTTCATCATCCTCCTCCACCTCATCATCAAAGCTGAAAGACTGCTGATTTCCAATTATGTGAATGTTATTTCTGATGGACTGAAGTGAAGTAGAGCAAAGAGTCAAAGACTCTTCACTTACTTCTAAACTCTCAAGGCTCTCCTCATCAGTGTCATAGGTGACCTATATTGGCTTCTTACTTTTTTCAACCTGATGATAATGAGCTTTGTCCCACAAATCAATTTTTGGTTTCTCTACAAGGTTAGTTTCTATTTGGATATCATAATCATCAACATATTGATCAAACCTTGGAGAATCATTGATATAAGTAATGTCACCAGCCATGCATACTAAACTATCAGATTGCTTTTCTTCAAATTGATTTTAAAATATATTTTTTGACTCATGGTATGCAAGATTAACAGGAGAAATATCAGAAAATTTTTGGTTATATGAAGTTTTAGAGGTTGTCCGCATGTTTATAAGTTGATCTATTTCCTCTTCAGTTAAAAAGGAAGGCATTTTCATTTCTCTTCGGGTATAGCTACAATAATCCTCTTTCTCTTGGGAAAGCTGATTTGGAGGATGAATGTCTTTTTGGGCTTCACCTATGAGAGATGATGAATCATCACTTGTGCCTTTAGAGAGATCCTGTGGGTTCTCTTTCATTTCTTGCTTGTTTTCATCTTCAACCAATTCTTTGTGATGTTGAGGATAGTTAGCAAGTAATTCATGAGTTTTTTCTGATAGATTTTCAGGAGGCCAATTTGCTTGTATGAACTAAACTGAATCCCAGCATAAGGGTAGAGATCCTATAGGTTTTTATTTATCTTCTATTTCATATTTGAATTCATCCTCAATCAACTCTTCTTGATGTTTGGGATAATAAACATGGGATTCGTGAGTTTCCTTTTATTGATTCTTGGGAGGCCAATTTTCTTTTATGAACTCAAATGACTCCCAGCATAAAGGTAGAGATCCTACAGGTTTTGATTTATCTTCTATTTCATATTTGAATTCATCCTCAATCAACTCTTCTTGATGTTTGGGATAATAAACATGGGATTCATGAGTTTCCTCTGATAGATTCTTAGGAGGCCAATTTTCTTGTATGAACTCAAATGACTCCCAGCATAAAGGTAGGGATCCTACAAGTTTAGATTTGTCTCTTATTTCATATTTGAATTCCTCTTCAATAAACTCTTCTTGATTTAGGTGAGAGTTAACTTGAGCAGGGGTTTCCTGAATAACTGCTAAGAGATCTTCAGGATGCAAATTTTCTTTCAAAGTCTAGAATGATTTAAAGCATAAGGGTAGAGAACCTAAAGCTTTTGATTCTTCTTCCATTTCAGAATATGTGATTTCAAAATGGCTGACAGTTTCTTTAGAGCATTCCTCTATGTTTTTATTTACAACTTTCTCATTAGGCACATTTTGTTTATAACCCTTGTCTTGTAATAGTTGAGTGTGTTCATCCTAAGGAAGAAGTGCAGGTTGGTTTGAATAAGTAGTGTTAACCTTAACTTTGTGTCTTTCTCTTTTCCTGTTAGATAGATGCTCTAGTTTGCTAAAATAATATACCAATTTTTCCAACTTTTCCCTTGAAGATATTAGTCTTTCTCTATTATTCTTTGTTGTGCCTCCGTATTTAGTATGTTGAATTCTACATCAACTGCTATCCTTTTCATTTCTTTTAGGGTCAAAGTATCTTTATCTCTTATTCGGAAAACCATCTCTAGGTCAAAATAATATGGGTAGTGCAAGAGAGCACATTCGAGGGGGGGCTTTATGTTAGCAGGCATTGCATGGTATACTTTATTGAACCTGGCTAAAAAGTTTTGTATTGTGTCCCCTGGTTTTCTTTTTAAATGATTGTATTCCTCTATGATGAGAACTTTATTACCCATGACCACCCACCTATCTAGGAATATTTGAGTGAACTGATGAAAATTGGTAATGCTTGCAGCTGGAAGGTCTTTAAACCAACTCTTAATTTTTCCTTTTAATGATAAGGAAAACATTCTAATATGCACATCATATTCTTCTATTTCAAAAAGGTCAAATAAATCCTCAAGATTTTGGATGTGCTCTTCAACGATGACTTTGGAGCTTTCTCCATCAAATCTGGGTAATTTATTTTGAATATTTGCAAGGAGGGCTCAGAAGATGGGAGGTAAAACCAGAGGCTTGTATCTTTCTGGGACCTTTGTGGATATAGGTAGTATAAAAAGATATTTATGACTATTTGAGGTTTCAGCCAGAGTGGGAAAGCTAGCATGAGGCTCATGTTTTACTAGGTTTTCCATAGGTGAATCTGGGGTAAGCACAGGTGTATAAGCCTGCTCATGGTCTGAAATTTGAGGCTGAGCTTTTTGAGGTTTGAGATATTTCCAATGATCAATGTAGATCTCATTAGTGTATTCTTGATCAGGCTCAAAGTAGGATAGAACATAGTTATATATAAAGACAATAATTTCTTGAATCCAACTAAGGCTTGAGTGCTTTTTCTTTCTAGGATGACTGGTCATGTTTTAGGTTCTTCCTCCAGTGGAGTATTTAGGTCTATTGAGAGTTGTGGAGTCACCAGGTGGATGTTTTTGTTGTTTTTAGAGATATGTATTTATGGTCCACCACCAATAACTGATGAAAATCCAATCTAGGGATGTTTTGGGGTTTTCTAAGTTTTTATGAAGCCCTAAGGCTTGTAAGAGTGTCCTATAGTTGGGTCATCATTTTTCTAGGATGATGAGACAACTAGATTCTACTCCTTGATAATAATTCTAGGTTGAGGAGTTCTGAATTCCTAAGGTATACTTAGTTTGTCTCTAACTCAGAAGGTCCCACTGTTTGGTCTCAATCTAGTCTCCTAAACTGAGCTCATTTAATTGTCAACCAGGATTTGTAAACTGCTGAAGTGAAGTGTACTGTATGTACCTAGGTGTTTGTTTCCTAATGCGTTGTGTGTAGTGTTTTGTGATGTTTTTGGTCTTTTATGGTGATTTATGATGTTTTTGGTCTTTTGGTGGTTTTATGTTCACAAGGAAAATGCCTAAAAAGTTGATGGAAATGAGTTGATGATTAAAAACAGAGTTAAAACTAATTGATGGATAAAAAATGGCGAATGCAATTGGAAACTGTGAAGTTGAATCTAAACTATGGCTAAATAAAAGCAAAGCTTGATAACGACTTTCAAACAAACAATTCAAAACACAAACTAAACTTAAAAAAATGATCAATGAGTATGCAAATCCTCTAACTAAACAGTTAAACAACTAATCTTACAATGATGCAACATTTTTGTCCTTAATTAGAGTTTTGAAACAGATTTGGAGAAAAACATTGATACCATTCTAAGATCTTCTATTCTAAAACTAGTTCCTAGTTCTATCTTGCAATTTAATTGAATGTCACAAAACCTTTACTCAAGAGTTATTGATTTCTTTTTCAAAGTAGTCTTTTGAGGGAGAGCTCTGTTTATGAAATGATGAGGAAATTGCAGAGGTACTTCAGGCCTTAAAATAATGTTGTCTTCTATTCATATGGTTATAGGTCAATTATGGATTTTAGAACAAGAAGAGGTTTGTGAATAATGAAGGTTGTTTTGTTAATCCTAACAACTGAAGTTAATCTAATGTGCAGTGGATGACAATCTGGATGTGAAGTGCAAGTGCAATGAGTTAATCTAAGAATGAACTGAAGATGCCACTAATCTAAAACAATGCTAAACTACAAGTCATTATCAAACCCAAAATAAAATAACTGAATCATGAATTAAGTGCAATGAAACTCCGGAGCATCCTAACTATGATATCATGCATTATTCTATGAAATTACACAATCTGTTTGTCCATCATTATTGATATTTTGGAATTATTCCTTCTTTTGGAAGAGCTAGAACAATTCTGACTGTGTAATTGAGTGAAAATGCAAACATAAAGGACTGAAAGCAAATGAAAAACTAAGATATCATATCCATATCCTACTCGTCATTATGATGTCCTGGGCAAGCGTTTAAGAGCAAGAACAGAGATGATACTTAGTACAAACACACAACTAAATCATTCATTATCACGGTCATGTCTTGAACTTCTTAAGAATTTCTTGGAAGAGTTTCTTCTTGTGGAAGAGTGATTGGAACAAGTGTAACCGTGATGATGAACAACAAAAACTACAACTAAGTCCTACAGTACTATAGCCATTTCCCATTCATCATTATAATCTATTGGAAGAGCTTCTTCTTGTGGAAGAATTAGAATGAGTACAACTACAGTAGCTAATTAAAAACAACTATGAATTCAACTCAAATCTAAGTTGAAGATATGAGCCATTTTCCATTCATCATTACAATATTTTGGAAAAAGCTTTCTTGTGGTGGAGTTAGAATGAAGATGACTACAATAGTTAGACTGAAACAATCATAATTTCAAATCAAATGAAAAGTGAAGACTTATCTAATTTACGCAAAATAAATCCGTGCAAGAGGCAGGGGCCCTCTACCACCTGACGGAATTCAACTCCAAATTAAATCAACGCCTTCACAACAACACTGTCTACTTCATTAAAGATGAAATAACTTGAACATAACACTCTGCGTCTTCGGAAATGTAGCACAGAGTCTAAACAGAATCTAGCATAAAATCTAACATAACTCTCGGTTTCCCAAGTGTTTATAAAGAAAATGCACATAACAAGACTTGCAACAATTCAGGAACACTGTATTTCCTTATCGGAATCACATTAGGACTCTTGAAGTGGCTGTGTGAAGAGGAAAAAGACATCTGGACTGAGACAGTCCTAATAGAAGTCTGCTTCCCTAAATGTGTTCCCACGTTCCAAAACCGTACCCATAATTTGTTTCTTCCTCCATGATGAGCAACAAACCATGTAGACATGACGTGGATTATGCCCATATGCGGTTTTCCTTGAGAGGCCACCTGGAACATACTAAAATGTGAAGGCAGCTGCAGAATCGCCGGTTAGCTACGGAATGTCTGCATTCTGCAGCTAGTTCCGGTCAAAATGCTTTATAATGGCAAAAATCACAAAACTTAGCAAGTCAGTCATGTAAATCATTCTAGAAGTAATTTTAACTATATTCATTTATCAATTGGGTCTAGGATAGCAATGGACAAGGGAAAATGAGGTAAAATGAGGTGAAAGAAAGCACAATTTTGAGGCTCAACATACCCCCACTGCTATCTCTTTGCATGTCCTCATGCAAATTATTCTATGAACTCAGAGGCTTCTGCAAGGACATCTAATCCTCTTCTTCTCCTTTGTCTGGAAGCTAGAGATCTTCTGGGTTTTCTGATAACAAGTTTGAACCTTAGGTTGGTGAGTGCCCTGATTAAATTTTTGTTCCTTGTCTTCAAATTCTCATTGGTCTTCTCCACTTTGTCTATATGCAGGGATAAGGTTGAGTTCATATCAGTTTTGAGCTTGACTTGATCCTTGAGAATTTCATTCTCATTTTTGATGTGTCTATTCAGCAATTCCAACTCATACCTATCCCTTCTTAATATATCTATTTCAGACAGTGGAGGACTAGGGGTTCTCTCTCTGCTTTCTGAAGCTCTCCTCTCCAAAGTTTCCACATAGTCATAAATTTCCTGTTGAGCAGGGTCAATTTCAGGGGTTCCTTCATTAAAATCTTCTTCAACATCTTCTTCAATGGATGTTTCTTCATCTTCTATATTGATTACCCTTGTTTGTTTGATTAGTGTTTTCTTCAGTTTCCCCTTTAGTCTGTGGCTTCTTCTAGGCTGAGAAGATCCCTCTCCTTTCTCCATGGCAGATTTCCTGATTACCTTTTCTTCCTTAAGCTGTCTCTTGATTTGAGTCAACTTTTCTAAAATGATTTCCTCACTACTCTCTTGGACTGTTTTGTCAATTTCAACTTCTGAAGCCCTCCATTTTCTACTTCTTCTTGTAGGCTGTGGTTCAGGTGATGGTTCTTTTGCTTCTTCAAAATGATTTCTTATTAAGAAATCATCCTATGTATCATTTGTTTTAGCTAGATGATGTTCAATCAGAATTTTGACCAAACCATGATGATATAGGGTTGTCTCTAAAAATTGAACCCTTCTTTGAACACAGGAGGCCATCTTCTTCAGACTTTGAAGCAAGAAATATGGTAGGTTTAAGTCTTCCCCCAGAAAATGCATCATTAGTCTAATGTGGTAGACATAAAATGTCCCATATCTACCCTCACATGTAATGAATTTTTGTAGAAGAAGTAGTATGTTTCTCCATCTATTTTTCAGTGCAGAACTGGGAATTCCTTTCTTAAATACACTGACATCCATACCTGGTGATTTTAAAATTTGTTTCCAGGAGTCATTGTGGAATTCTCTATTTTTGAACCATCTCTCTCCAGTTCTGAGCAACCCTGTAGCCTCTGCAATGAAAACTTCAGTGACAGTAAATTTGACATCTCCCACTTCAACTTCGGTTCCTTGAAATGATCTTCCAAATGTTTTAGTGACTTCCTTGTGGAAGCCATTAAATTTCTCCAAAAATTGAAGCCATCCTATTTGTTGTAACATTTCTTTGCATTGAGGATAGCCTTCTAAATATTTTGAACCCACTGGTTCAGTCCTTACAATGAAACCCATGATTGCTTCTTCAATGTTCAAATTAACACTCTTCTACCCACAAAAACAATGACTTTCACCTTCGAATTGAAATGGCTTCAAGTTCTGAATGAAAATGGCTTCAAACTTTGGAATGACATACCTCTGATTGATAGTGGCAATAGCTTCAAAACTTCGGGCTGATATGCCTCTGTTGACAATTGAACTTTGGACTGATATGTCTCTGTTTGACAGTGACAACTGGCTTCAACTTCTTCACTGCAATACCTCTGGCTCTTGGTAGCAAATGGTTTCGAATTCAACACTGCAACACCTCTGTCTTCTAGTGACAAAAGACTTCAAACTCCACACTGCTACACTTCTGTGTTTATAGTGAAAATGCTCAAACTCTGCCCACAGTGATATTTTGTCTGCCCACAGAATCAAATGGCTTCAAATTCTCACGCTGCTATACCTCTAAATTTACCCTTTTGCTCTGCTCTGAGTTTACAATGCTCAATGCTATTCAAACTGATATCCTTTGGCTCTGCTCTCGGTGATAAGAATATCTCTGTCTTCGAAATGAAATGTCGGCTACAGAATAGAGTGATGGCAGTGGTCACAGAATGAAGTAGTGGAGTGAGGTGGAGGGAATGAATTAATGATTGAAGAGACGGCGGAGATTTTTTTACGACGGAAGAGGGAATCATCATTGAATGATTTGGTTAAGAGACGTGAAGAATTCAAATACCTCGGCCATTTTAACCGCTTAAATGATATCGGATATGAAATTTGAAATGATAAATTTTAATCCAAAGTCTGTGGAGGGTTTATTGGTATTGATCAATAAAAAATAATTAAAACAACCTTTTCGAACAATCCATAACTAAAACTATGCTAAACTTTAATGAAATGCCATTATAATTTAAAATTGTTACCTCTGCCTTTCATTTGATTTTTGTAATCTTTGTCTTCTTTGTTCATCTTTGGAAGAGTCTTCATAATTTTCTTGATGCTTTTGATTCATGGATACACTGGGTCACTTTGTTGCAATTATAATGTCTGCTGATTGATGCCTCCAGGTTTTGTAGCTGCGGAAAGACTGTCTGGATGCAGAAAGGCTGATCAGCTGCAGAATGTCTACTGAGCGGCAGAATGTTCCTGTAGAGCATTTTAATCATGAAAATGAAGTGTTTTTGGAATATGGGTGAAATGTTATATGATATGAATGAAGATGGATGGTGGATTATGATATGTATGAAGTGGATGATGAAATGGAATGGATTCAGTTTATGAAATGGAGTGAAAGAACATAAGAACTGTACTGCAATTCATGACATGTTTTATTCACTTACAGCAAGACATCAAATTTTGAATTTTGACATGAAAATGAGATGGATGGAGAATGAAATGTGATGAATGAAATGTGGAATGGAGTGAAATATGAATGATGGATGAGATGGAGTATGGATGGATAAATGAATGGAGTGAAATGAAATGAGATGAATCATAAGCACTATGGAACTGAACTTATGATTTTTGTAACAGCTGCTTGTAAAAACAAAAATGGGAAAAGTTAGAGTGTCAGAGAGACTCTGATTTTCACCCTATCTTTTCTGTATAAACATGCCAATCAATGATTGGTTTTCATGTTTATACCTTTATTTTTTATTATTTTTTATTTTTTTTTTATTATTTTTTTTTTAAAGAGAAATGCTTCAGAAAATTTAATCAAGTTGATGAAGAAGAGAGACTCTTCTTCATTAACTTCACATCATTGATTTCTTGGAACTTCTTGACAAACTCTTCTCTTGAGAGTGGCTTGTGGTATAGCTTCAGTCTATGACCATTCACAAGAAAAGTGACCTCTTCTTCATCTATAGTTCTGATTTTTACTGCCCCATTATCAAAAATTTGAACAATTTCATATGGCCCAAGCCAATGTGTCTGAAATTTCCCTTGAAAATCCTTGAATTTTGAATCAAACAAGAGAGCCCAGTCTCCCTCTTTGAATTTCTTCTCCTTGATGTATTTGTCATGCCATCTAGCCCTTTGCTGTTGGACTAGACTTGTTTTCTGAACTGCATCTTGTCTGATCTCATCCAATTCATTAATTTGCTCCAGTCTATGCCTTTGTGCCTCCGTTAAATCAAGTCCTAGCTGAACTGCCATCTTGAAGGTTTGAATTTGGAACTCTATGGGAAACAAAACTTGCTTTCCATAAACAAGCTCATAAGGAGTATGGCCTATTGTGTTTCTCCATGTAGTTCTATAGGCCCACAAGGCTTCAGGAAGCCTATCTACCCAATCTCTTCTATGTAAATGAACAGTCTTTGTTAGGATTCCTTCAATGACCTTATTAGTGGATTCCACTTGACCATTTGCTTGTGGATGATAAGGAGTAGATGTTCTATGTCTGATTTTGTACTTCTCCATCATTTGCTCCACTAGCTTTGATGTAAATTGAGCTCCTTGATTTGTAACAATTTCCCTTGGGACACCAAAACGAGTAAAAATATCCTCAAAAAGAAAATTAACTACAGATGATTCATTAGCAACAAGTAATGGTTTAGCTTCTACCCATTTGGTAACATAATCAGTGCAAACTAATATGTATTTCTTTTGTCTTGATGGAGGACTAATAGGCCCTACAAAATCCAAAGCCCATTTTTCAAAAGGTTCAATGTGTACCTAAGGTTGTAATGGCATCTCACCTGAAGGAGAAGGTTTCCCTACCCTTTGGCAACTGTCACACCTTTTGACATACTCCTTAGCATCTTTAAACAAGGATGGCCAATAATATCCTAAGTTAAGGATCTTATAGGTTGTCCTCTTATCTGCAAAGTGTCCGCCACAAGGTTCATCATGACATGCCTTGAGAATTTCAGGCATCTCATCTTCACGAACACACCTTCTAATGATCAAATCTGGACCTGTCTTGTACAACTCATTAGTGACCCATGAATATCTTGCACTATCATTAATGATTTTTCTTTTATTCCTTGCATTCATATTTGAAGGAAATTTTCCTGAAACTAAATAATTGGCAATATCAGCAAACCATGGAGTTTGAGTAGAGATTGCAAAAATATATTCATCAGGAAATTGATCTTCAACCGGAGTGTCATCTTTGATATTTTGGATTCTAGACAGGAAATCAGCCACAGTGTTTTGTTTTCCAGGCCTATCTAGAATAGTAATGTTGAATTCTTGCAATAGTAACAACCATCTTATAACTCTGCCATTAGTGATTGATTTTTTCATTAAATATCTAATTGCAAAATGATCAGTGTGAACAAAAGTTTCATAGCCTGTTATATAGTGTCTAAATTTGTTTATGGCATGAACAACAGCTAAAAACTCTTTTTCAGTTACAGTATAGTTTAACTCTGCAGGAGTCAAATTTTTACTGGTATAATAGATGGCATAGGGAATCAAATCTTTCTGCCCCAATACTGCCCCTAGAGCTGTATCAGAAGCATATGTCGAGATATGAAAAGGTAACTTCCAGTTAGGTCCCCTTAATATAGGTGCTTCAGAAATTTTGGTTTTCAAGGTTTCAAAAGCTAACTGGCAATCAGAAGTCCACTTAAATTCACAATCTTTGGTGAGTAATTTGAAGAGAGGAGATGATATTTTAGTGAAGTTTTCTATAAATCTTCGATAATACCCTATAAATCCTAGAAAACTTCTAACATCTCTTTGACAACTTGGAATGGATAGGTTAGAAATGACTTCAACTTTTGCCTCATCAACTCTAATCCCATCCCCTGAAATGTGGTGCCCCAAAACAATACCTTCAGTAAACATCATAAAACATTTTTCATGACTAAGTGAAAGGTTTGCTTCTTGACATATTTTTAAGACTTTTTCTAAGTTTTCTAAAGCCTCTTCAAATGTATCCCCATAAACTGTGAAATCATCCATGTACACCTCTACACAGTCATGTATTAGATCTGAAAAAATTCCTAATACTGCCCTTTGGAATGTTGCAGGTGCATTGCATAATCCAAATGGAAATACTCGGTAGGCATAGGTACCCCACGGAAAAGTAAATGTGGTGTTAGCTTGGTCTTCAAGTGCTACTTGGATTTTATTGTAACCACTAAACCCATCTAGGAATGAAAAGTACTTTTTTCCAGCTAATGTATCTAATACTTGATCTATGAAAGGTAAGGGAAAATGGTCTTTAAGAGTAGCTTTATTCAGTTCTCGGTAGTCAACACACACCCTCCATTTTCCATTTTTCTTAGGCACAATCACCAAAGGAGAAACCCACCGACTATCTGAAATAGGATAGATGAAGTTAACATTTAACAATTTTTGTAATTCTTCCTTGACAATTTCCCTAAGATTTGGATTCATCCGTCTTTGAGGTTGTCTGATTGGTTTGCAATTTGCCTCTATATAGATGTGATGAGTACAAGTCTTGGGACGTATCCCTTTCATGTCAGTGTATTCCCATGCATATGCAGAAGAATGTCTCTGTAATACTTTGATTAACTCTTCTTGTTGAGATTTTTCTAGGTTCTTGTTTATGTTCAAAGTTTTGCCTGGAAAATTTTCACTTGTAGAGCTACCAAATTTGTCCATAGAATGAAGAGACATCTGCCTAGATGACAAAAACTCAGTATTGGATCCCTCTTGAAATGATTCATGTTTGTGTTTTAGAGAGGATTCAAATTTTTCTAGAGTATTCAGAATTTGATTATCTTCACTAATTTCTGAAATTGTGAAGAGTGGTTGTAAATATTCTTCATCCTCTATCCATTGAGTGTCATTTAGATCTGTAATTGTCCTAGCTGGAGGATATAAAGTGAATTTATTTGTTGAACTACCATCAGAAATATACATATCACCGGACCTACAACTAATAAAAGCATCAACTGTAGCCAACCAAGGTCTTCCTAGTATAACAGGATGGCCTCCTAGATTATTCTTAGGAGTTAGGATCATGAAATCCACAGGGTACTCCCAAGAGTCTAGGGACACTGGAATGTCTTCTATTACCCCATCTGGTCTGATCACAGATCTATCTGCTAATTGTAATAGTGTGGGTGTAAAGAGAAGATTAGGAAGTTTCAGCTTGTCCATGATTTGTCTACTCATGATATTTATTGCTGCTCCTAAATCAATGAGTGTGGTTTGAATTTCAATTCCATTGATGTGAATTTTGACAACTGGATTTCCTGGGTCAAGATACTTTGGAATAGCAATCTTGCCCATCATAATGTCTGCTATTTGTCCTACCAGTTGAATTTTATTGGTTTCTCTTATTCTTTTTCTTGTTGTCTTCATACTCAACTCCTTTATTGTTTTGGCTAAAATTGGGGTTTCCTTGATGGCTTGCAATAATGGAATTTTAATGCAAACATTTCTCAATTCATCTAAGAAATCATAATTAGGCACCATGATCTGTTTTTCTACACCTCTATCAATTTGTACTCTTTCCGGAAAGGGAGGTATAGAAGTAGATGTGGATGGTTGCTCTAATATAGGAGTTGGATTTATTGGATCTTTTTGTTTTAGTTTTTCAATGTTTTGGTCTTGAAAGGATGTGTCTTCCTCAAGACTTTTATTAACCCGTAGGGAGTCTTCCTCAGAATTATCTTGTTCTTGTATGATCACAGAAGGTTTCCTCTTCTCAAGTATCCTTCTAGACCTAAGTTGAACATCACTAAGGTCTAGAGGAGTAATTAAATAAGTTGGAAACTGTTGGCCTTCTATCATGTATGTATTCTGAGGGTTCTTATTATTGGGATTTGGTATGGGTTGAGCAGGCAATTGATTTGATTTTTGAGGGAATGGTAATGGGAGTGGTTGATTTTGATGTGGTTGGTTCTGATGATGTTGTTGAGGATTTTGTTGAAGATTTTGAGGAAAATTTTGTTGAGGATTTTGAGGATAAAAATGTGGATATGGTGGATAGGATGGTGGATACCGATAGTATGGAGAGTATCTTCCATAAGGACTTTGTGTTCCTTGTGCCCAAGATTGAGATTGATTTTGAAATTGGGGCCAAGGTTGCTGCCAAGAATTCCAAGGTGGAGGTTGATTATACATTTGATCATGGAATCCTTGTGTCTGGGGTCCCTGCCAAGGTCTTCTAGATACAAAGTTAAGAGACTCTGTGGAATCTGTAGGAGTTTCTTCTTGAAAAACAGCCTTGAGACCAGGAAGAGAAGGACAATTCTTGGTCTCATGCTTCTCAGAACAAATGACACAGGTTTCTACAACTTTTACATCCAAAGGACAGTCTCTTAGGGCATGTTTCTTTCTACATTTGGGACAAAAGATTGCCAAGGCATCAGATTCAGCCTTTTGCTTGTTTTGTATCTTGAGGGTGTCTATTTGTTCACTAAGACTCCCTAAGATGTCGGATTTAAAATCATCAAGCATGTGTCCTATTTCTGATCTACTTACTGTCCCAGAAGCAGATTTACTTGCTCTTGCAAGAGCAGGATCTCTTGGACCTTTGACAGTTTTGGATTTCCCTCTGGAAAGGTTGATACATAACTCAGATATTTCAGGTAATGTGAGTTGTGACATATCCCCTTTTCCCATCATGTTAAGGATATCCAACCATTCATCCCTAATTGTTTTCAACAAAAGAGCTTTTAAGGTGTCTTGATCTAGGTTTTCCATTTTTTCCCTTTTGATGTTGTAATTAAATCTTTCCAACAAATCTTCCAAATTTTCATCTTCTTTTTGTAACATCTTGAACACTTTTTCCTTATGATTAACCGGCATACAATAATCCAAATATCTCTCTAGAAATGCTTGTTTCATGTCTTCCCATGTTCTAATAGAACTACTGATTAGACTCATAAACCACTTCAATGCTGCTCCCTTCAAAGTTGAAGGAAATAATTTCAGTTTTTGAGCATCTTGTAGGTAGTCATAAGTCCTACACAACACTTCAAATTTGAATAAGAAAGTTTCAGGATCTTCAGTTTTAAGTCCATAGAAGTTTGGAAGGACAGAGGGTGAAATGTTTTTCATGGTTGTATTGGTTTCTTCATCAAGTATAGGGAACCCAAAAGAGCTTCCTATTCTACCTCTTCCTCCATTTGAACCTCTACCTCCTTCTCCTCTTCCTCCTTCTCCTCTACCTCTACCTCTACCTCCAAATAATGTGTGTTCTCCATTAAAAACTCCTCCTCCTCCTTCTTCTGCCATGGTTGACTCTCCTGTGGAAGTGGAAAGGTTTGTGTTCCTAACAGGAGTTTTTAAATCTTCTTCTATGGCAGGTTCAGTGGATGAAGTGGAAGGTTTCTCTAATGGAATAGTTGACCTTAGATTTTCTAGAAGTCCAGGATCAAGGGAGGATGGAAGATGGGTTTGAGTTGAAGGTGTACTAGCTCTGGATCTAGATGAAACAAGTGGTGTTCTAGAAATCAAACTTCTGCCTCTGCTGCTTATAAATCTTCCCCTTGAATCTCTCTCCCTACGCATAAAATTTTTTTTGGATGCTAAGAAACAAAGGTTACCTAGTTTTCACTTCCCCGACAATGGCGCCAAAATGTTTGGTCTCAATCTAGTCTCCTAAACTGAGCTCATTTAATTGTCAACCAGGATTTGTAAACTGCTGAAGTGAAGTGTACTGTATGTACCTAGGTGTTTGTTTCCTAATGCGTTGTGTGTAGTGTTTTGTGATGTTTTTGGTCTTTTGTGATGATTTATGATGTTTTTGGTCTTTTGGTGGTTTTATGTTCTCAAGGAAAATGCCTAGAAAGTTGATGGAAATGAGCTGATGATTAAAAACAGAGTTAAACCTAATTGATGGATAACAAATGGCAAATTCAATTGGAAACACTGAAGCTGAATCTAAACTATGACTAAATAAAAGCAAAGCTTGATAATGACTTTCAAACAAATGATTCAAAACACAAACTAAACTTGAGAAATGATCGCTAAGTATGCAAATCCTCTAACTAAACAGTTAAACAAATAATCTTACAATGATGCAACATTTTTGTCCTTAATTAGAGATTTGAAACAGATTTGGAGGAAAAACATTGATACCATCCTAAGATCTTCTATTCTAGGACTAGTTCCTAGTTCTATTCTGCAATTTGATTGAATGTCACAAAACCTTTACTCAAGAGTTATTGATTTCTTTTTCAAAGTAGTCTTTTGAGGGAGAGCTCTGTTTATGAAATGATGAGGAAATTGCAGAAGTACTTCAGGCCTTAAAATGATGTTGTCTTCTGTTCATATGGTTATAGATCAATTATGGATTTTAGAAAAAGAAGAGGTTTGTGAATAATGAAGGTTGTTTTGTTAATCCTAACAACTGAAATAATCTAATGTGCAGTGAATAACAATTGAATGTGGAGTGCAAATGAAATGAGTTGAACTACAACCAAAACTAAGGTGTCACTAACCTAAAACAGTGTTAAACTACAAGTCATTATCAAACCCAAAATAAAATAACTGAATCATGAATTAAGTGCAATGAAACTCCGGAGCATCCTAACTATGATATCATGCATTATTCTATGAAATTACACAATCTGTTTGTCCATCATTATTGATATTTTGGAATAATTCCTTCTTTTGGAAGAGCTAGAACAATTCTGACTATGTAATTGAGTGCAAATGCAAACATAAAGGACTGAAAGCAAATGAAAAACTAAGATATCATATCCATATCCTACTCGTCATTATGATGTCTTGGGCAAGCGTTTAAGAGCAAGAACAGAGATGATACTTAGTACAAACACACAACTAAATCATTCATTATCACGGTCATGTCTTGAACTTCTTAAGAATTTATTGGAAGAGTGATTAGAACAAGTGTAACTGTGATGATGAACAACAAAAACTACAACTAAGTCCTACAGTACTATAGCCATTTCCCATTCATTATTATAATCTGTTGGAAGAGCTTCTTCTTGTGGAAGAATTAGAATGAGTATAACTACAGTAACTAATTAAAACAACTATAAATTCAACTTCAAATCCTACAGTACTATAGCCATTTTCCATTCATCATTATAATATTTTGGAAAAGCTTCTTCTTGTGGAAGAGTTAGAATGAAGATGACTACAGTAGTTAATTAAAACAACTATGAATTCAAATTCAAAACGTAAAGGCAGCTGGAAGACTTATCTAATTTATGCAAAATAAATCCGTGCAAGAGGCAGGGGCCCTCTACCACCTGACGGAATTCAACTCCAAATTAAATCAACGCCTTCACAACAACACTGTCTGCTTCATTAAAGATGAAAGAACTTGAACATAACACTCTGCGTCTTCAGAAATGTAGCACAGAGTCTAAGCAAAATCTAGCATAAAATCTAACATCAAATCTAACATAGCTCTTGGTTTCCCAAGTGTTTATAAAGCAAATGCACATAACAAGACTTGCAACAATTCAGGAACACTGTCTTTCCTTATCGGAATCACATTAGGACTCTTGAAGTGGCTACGTGAAGAGGAAAAAGACATCTGGACTGAGACAGTCCTAATAGAAGTCTGCTTCCCTAAATGTGTTCCCACGTTCCAAAACCGTACCCAGAATTCGTTTCTTCCTCCATGATGAGCAACGAACCATGTAGACATGACGTGGATTGTGCCCATATGCGGTTTTCCTTGAGAGGCCACCTGGAACATACTCAAACGTGAAGGTAGCTGCAGAATCGCCAGTTAGCTACGGAATGTCTGCATTCTGCAGCTAGTTCCGGTCAAAATGCTTTATAATGGCAAAAATCACAAAACTTAGCAAGTTAGTCATGTAAATCATTCTAGAAGTAATTTTAACTATATTCATTGATCAATTGGGTCTAGGATAGCAATGGAAAAGGGAAAATGAGGTAAAATGAGGTGAAAGAAAGTGCAATTTTGAGGCTCAACAGTCACTTCCTATCGACTTCAACTCATTATCCAGGAAGTTGATCTAGAGACTCCCTTCAGGTACCTTGGAGCCTTCATGCCTCAATCGTAGGTTCTTCGTATCCGACGCAAGGTTTTCATTATTGGCCTTCGATCAGATGATTCTGCGGGTGTTCAATGCCAGCTCACTGTTCAAATTTTATGGATTGTACCTCGTGTACCTTAAGGGCCATCATCATTATTGGTGGTTTCTCTCGCGTCTGTTACTGACTTTCATTATTGGCTGGTAATTAGACAATGTTCTTGCATGTTCAACTTCAGCTCACATATTCGCATGCTTGAACTTGTACTCTGTTCGGGTTGAGATGGAGCGCAAGACCCTGGATTTTGTCTGATAAACTTCTAGGCTATGGATTATTATCATGTATTACATGACTCATTCGATTGGATGGCTGCGACCATACCTGAGTCTACTTGTTTATCCTTATTCACTAGATGGATGTGTCCATACCTTATATCCCAGTTTTGTACACTCTATTATGGATGGCTGCATCCATACCACATATCATGTATCTGAAATATCAGTTGTATTTGTCTTCACAGGTTTTCTGACGACAGTGTTTTCGGTTGGGCGCGTTCTCATAAAGAATTTCACCCCTCCATCTCTCTCGGACCTCATGCTTTTGGGGGGCATCTGTTACACAGTATTTTGTCACCATCCCTAAAATCCCTCATCCCGCACATTGGAGGACTATCCCCATGACCTATGAGCCGTAAAATGTCCTGAAAACACCTTCATAACATCCTCCTTCCTAAGGATAAACATTCTCTTGAGGAACATTTCCTCTGGAAAACCCTAAAAATAGATGTTTTAGCCTTGGTGCGACTAGTCAGTTCATCCCTCGTGCCAATGGGGGAAATCCACACTAGAGGGCATGCCAGTTGGCACCTTGTCCCTGTGTTTCACTCGCACCAAGCCCATTAAGGAATGTTTTTTAAAAATAAATGGCGGAATTTTGATTCTAACAAACTCCAGAATGAAGCATCAGAAGAATTTGAGTGGTTTGGCTCCAGATCTCCATGTATAGGAAGTGGTTTTCCACCTCTCATGGAACCTTCCTAAGAGATAGGGCCTATCCCATGATTATAGGGATCCCAACTTCCCTTCCTCCATCTATAAAATCTTTCCCTCTCCATTAGCAAGATAGCTGAACTTGTAGGAGGAAAACTATAGCCAGGCAACTATTGAAAGCAAAGCCGAGAAGATCACCATAAGAGAGAGCTTTGTCCAAATTCCTGAGAGGCTTTATTGAGACGCACTCCGCTGCAAGTGCCACCGAAGGAAGATCATAACGTCAGAGCATTTGGTTTTAATCTCTCTTTTTGTCATCATTAATATAAGTGACTCTGATTTTGGTTACATTCATGTGTTTATTCTTTTATGAAATGCAATGAATTATATCCTCTCTGACTAATATATAGTTACATGCTTTAAGTATTACGTTGTATGTCGTCGTTTCTCTGCATGTGTACAGGTGTCCGGACGAAGCAAATAGGAGGACTATGATCTGTCAGGCAAGGGACGAAGAGCATCGCTTCTTCTTCGACAACAACAGCGTGGGATTTGAGGTAGGTCACTTATCACAATATTTGTCTTTCTTGTAACTAGGAACCAACATCTTTGCATGATTTGATTGTTGCTAGACCCACCCTAGGGCTAGTGGGATCGCCTTTGTTTGCAAAGGAGATTTACCGCCTCAACAGGGAGGTATTCATATTCTCATCATGAGGTACAAGGATTCTCAGATTTTAGTATTCTCATAAGAAGAATCGAATTGATAAGTCATATTTAAGCATCAATATCATACCAAACACTCTCAACACAGTAAAGCCTTAATTGACAATCACTTATTATATCATATCATAATGCTAGGATCCTTTATGTGAGGTACCACACTACCTCTTAAGGCACATAACCCTTTTATTTGATCACTATTCCTTAAATAATACCGGTCCTCTTAGAACATTCTTGTCTTGGATACCTATCCAATCCTCAAAGAGTGTCAATGTACTTCCTATTTTTGATTCTTTATCCTCAAGGAAATTTCATATGCTTATTTAATCCTCCATTCTCCATCCTAGTGCCTTCACTAGAATTATAGTTGTTAGTCCTAGTCTAGTGCATGAAACATGGAGAATTTGATGTCTAGCATCACTCCCTCTTAACTAGAGAGTAGACCCTCATTCCCTCTTGATCACATAATATATCCTTTCTCCTTATCAAACATTTTAAGGAGAATTCTTACTCCCTATAAAACATAGAGGGGATTCCTTACTTCCTTTCAACCCGGAAGTCATTGTAACAACCCCCGGTCAAAATTTCATGTAATAAAAGTTAATAAATTCAAAATAATACCATGGTTAAGGGAAACTTATTCTAAGTTGAATGTTTGGAAAAATATCCTAGTGGGCATCACTTATTGTGTTTAATGGCTAAGGGGGACTTGGTAAAGGAAATGGCTAAGGTTTTGGAAAGTAAAAAGAGTAATTTTGGCATTTATTTAAGAAAATAAAGGAAATTAGGAGAAAATGAAGGTGAAAGGTAACATGTTGCATGTGAGGAGGAAATTGAAGGAAAATAATGGAAAATTGAATAAATTAGAAACATCATCAATAAAAAGACCTTAGAGCATCATTTGGTAGCCTTTTGTCAGTTAATTTTTGGAATTAATCTCAGAGAGGAGAAGAAAACAAGGAGGATAAATAAAGCAAGGATGGAAAGGAAAGGAAAGAAAGGGAATGAAAGATAAGGAAATCAAGGATCAAGAAAGGAAAAGTTGGATCAAGAAGCTTCAGTAGGAATACTTGTAGGTAATAGGTTGCATGTATGATTTCCTAGCTAGTTCTGACATGCATGGTATGTCCATGTTGGTATTTGGTTCTTTTTCTGTCATTGGCATGGGTTTTACCAGGTTGGACAACGGATTTTATCATACCCTTGCCATTTCCAAATAGCCTTGGTGTGATGGGGTTGTTCTCAGATTGAGCTTTGGATTTCAAGAATATTTTGGATCCAGGTGAGGTGGTCTCAGGAAAATTCCCAAAGGCCTAGGAATACCTTGACTAGTAATGGTGGGATACACAGTAAAGCTTGATGGTGGATACGGGAAAATTCCTCAAGGTATTGGAGAAAAAATTCCGAGGCATCCAAACTCAATTCAGTTTTGTGATCTTGGCACTGGTTTAGGTGAGATCATGGTATGGTAAGGGTGGAGGTGGTTTAAAATATGTATTCCCTTTCTTGTTTTTGGATTGGTTTATCCCGTGATATCCCACATTCACACTTATAATATGACATGGGGGTGATTTTCTAAAAGAAATAATTGGTTTAGCCAATATATGGTCGAGTGGTACGTGGAAGTCCTGAACCTAGTTGGATTTTTCATATGTCTAATACGATTTAATTTTCTATTTATTTTGATGAGGAAACATACTTGTTATTATGTGGCTTTAATGGTTGTTCTATCAATGTTATATATCTGGTTATATGACAAATCCCATTCATGGATCTATTCATGTTTTTAATTGTAATTGAAGGAATAATTATTACAAGAACTAATTGATTTTATAATAACTAATGTCAGAAGGTGGTGACCCTTCTTGTTAAACCTCAGATAAGTTTTCAGTCCCTTACATTCAAAATTGAATTCATGACCTATAGGTTTAATATGTGCCAATTGTTTGACAGAATGTGATTCCTGGCTAGGGAATGTTGGGTCGAATCATGGTTTTAGTTTTTGGTTTACAAGCATTATATTCGTTTTTTTATGAGTTATGAAAGTTTTGTAGAATTCTGGGCAGAGGCTAAGCCCAAACCCTGTAAAATAGCCTTAAATCATGTAGTTGTTGACATATTACTAGTATAAAAAGGCTACAGTCACACTCAGGTAGGTCTGTGGGAGTGACTACAGACTCATAGTCACTTGGAGGGCTTGGAAAGGGAGCAACTGAGGCTCTAAGTCAAGGAAAAAGAAATTTATCTTAGGGTTTGGACACCTGGAGGGGTTGGGTTTCTCCTGTGGGTCCTATGGCACCTAAGGGAAGTCACTAAGTTCTTAGGTTGTTGACTCCATTTCCTTAAGGTCATATAAGGGGTTGAGTCTTATCATAGTGACCCTCAAATCATGTTTACCTTGGGAAGGTTGGTGAAAGTGGGTAAATGTGGGAGGAGGTGTGTTATAGGGTGGTATCAGAGAGGGTTGTGCTCTCTTTGGGTAAGTATCATGTTGTGAAGGTTATGGTTGTCATGCATGGGGTCATGGTATACAGTTGGTATGGTCATTCATTATGTTGCGATGTTCTTATTACATGGTATTCTTATGATTATACATGTACATGCTAATGTGGACTGATCTTGCAGATGAGATAAGCCTCCCTTAAACATCATTGAGGTATGGATTTTATTTTGGTATCTATTTTTTTTTAACTAGCATGGTACACTTGTAGGAATAAAAGAATCCAAGATGACAATAAAAATGGTAGACTACAACTCCTATGCCATCTCCCTACAGATCAGTTTGGCAGCAAGGATAAGAGTACTCTCCTAGTATAGCAGATAAATTAAGGAGCTTGATGGAAGAGCTACAAAGTTGTAAAGAATAAAATGAAAAGTTTTTTAAGGCTTAGGAAATATTTTTAATGGATTGGGAGAAGTAGGTAGAGGTTAATGCAACGATTCTTCAAAGCTTGTCAGATTTGTAAAAACAAGGACAGATGAGGATCATTCAAGAGCAATAAGAGAAAAATAATGGAGCCTATGGTAGCAAATCTCGGTCAAGATACATATGGGATAGAGGAGACATAGTTAAAGGTGGAAAATCACTAGATACACCTGACAAGAGTAATGGTATGTATGGGCATCATTCTAGCCCTCGTCTAGGATACATCATCACAGTCATCACCATCATCATCTTAATAGGAGGAGGGAGAATTTACCTAAGGAGTTCAAGAAAGTGAAGCCTCCTACATTTTATGGAGAGATGAAGAAGTCATAAGATGCAGAGGCATGGTTTCTTGGGATGAAGAAATCCCTTAGATTTCATAACTACTCTAAAAACATGAAATCCAAGATAACCACCTTCAGTATTAAAGGGAAAACATGTATCTGGTGGGAATATGTGAAGCATGGAAAGTGAATTCAGGAAGAAAACTTGATTTAGGATGATTTTGAGAGAATATTCAAGAATAATTACCTATCAGAGAGGTACTACGATGATAGAGCTAAGGATTTTTATGAGCTACATATGAATTCTACGACATATTATGGGTGTACTAGCAAGTTCTTGGAACTGTTAAGATATGTGAAATATATCAAGGAGGAGAAGGCTAAGACTCATAGATTCATGAGTGGATTTACAACATAATATAGATATAGGATTGAGTTTGATGAGCCTAGATCGTTAGAGGAATCCATCCAAAAGTTGAAGCATTGTTATGAACAGTCAAAGTGCAAAGCTAAGCCTAAATGCGACTTGAAAGGAAATGAGAAAGTAAAAGGGAAGTGGCCACCGAAGAGGGGAAGACCTCAAGATTCAAGTGAGAAATTAAATGTGGCTCATTACAATAAGTTCAATACATTTGATAAGGGACATGGGTCACAACCTAGAGAGCAGCAGACTAGAGGTGATAGTAGAGTACCATTGCAATGTTGGATATGTGGAAAATATCATCGTAAGAAGGATTGCCCATTTTCTATGGAGGTAGGCCTCATATCTATAGTGCTCAGGAGGCGTAGATATTTGGGGATGTTAGTAATAGTATTCCTCAGATTTATTCATATGTGGAAAATAGGCATGTGGATCACCATACATCTGTTATTGAGATGGACAATAAGATTTGCAATTAATTTATTTCAAGTTTGATTGATCTTGGATCTAATTTTAGTTATGTTAATCCTAACTTGGTCGATAAGTGTGGCTTGAGAAAAGAAGTGCACGCAGATTCTTGGTTGGTGAAGTTGGCTACAAGTACTAATAAGAGAGTTCATCACTAGGTAAGAGCTTACGCATTTGAGTTGAATGGTATGCCTACAACAACAAATTTGAATGTAATTCCATTGGGATGATATAGTATGTTTTTCGATATGGATTGTTTGTATCTTCACATGACCAAGGTAGATTGCTATGATAATACTATTGAGTGTCTAGATGATAATGGGGAAAAGACAATCTTATAGGGAAAGAAGAAGCCTACATCAGTGAGTATGGTTATAGCTATGTAGGATAAGCACAGTTGTAGGAAGGGGTGTGTGATATTTGTAGTTCATATTTCCAGTAGTAAGGGCAAGGATGTTGAGGATGCATAAATCCTCAGGAGGTTTCCAGACTTTCAGTAGTTTCAGGATGTGTTTCCAACATAGATTCCAAAGTTTTCTCCTCACAGGGAAAAATAATTTTCTATTTATTTGGTACCAGGGGAAGCATCAACATCAAAGGCACCCTACAGAATGAGCACACTAGAGTTGGTGGAGTTGAAGTTGCAGCTGAAGGAGATGCTTGACAAATGATACATTAGGCAAAGTGTATCACCATGGGGTGCACCAGTATTTTTCATGAAGAATAAGGATGGTACTCTCAGGTTGTGCATTGATTACAGGAAGTTGAACAAGGTGATGATCAAGACTAGGTAACCATTTACAAGTATTGATGACTTGTTTGATCAATTGAAGGGAGTATCAATGTTTTCAAATATTGATTTGAGACCACGATATCATCATGTACACATAAAATAAGAGGACATATACAAGATTTCTTTTAGGACTAGGTATGGGCATTATGATTTCCTTTTAGTTCCATTCAGTTTGACTAATGCTCTAGCTAATTTTATGTGCTTGATGAATGGTGTGTTGTGTTCTTATATAGACAATTTTTTTTATTGTATTCATTGATGACACCTTGGTATATTCTAAGAATGATAAATATCATTTCAAACATTTACAAATGGTGTTGATATTACAAAGAGAGTGTCAATTTTGTGCCAAGCTTAGCAAGTGCAGTTTCTTTCAAACATATGTACTTGAGACATGTAAGTTTCCAAGGTAGGGAAGCAATAGATTCAGAAAAGTTAAAATCTATCATGGAATGGAAAGCTCCTAGAAATGCAGATAAAATCAGATCATTCATGGGACTAGAAGGTTACTACAGTAGGTTCATCATGAATTTCTCACACATTTCTTATCCTATTACATCATTGCAAAGGAAAGGTAATAATTTTGAATGGAAAGAGGAGTATGCAACCAGTTTTGAGTAGTTGAAGCAGTTGTTGAAAAATGCTCCAGTGTTAAAGGTTTCAGATCCAGATAAAGAGGTCGTAGTGTGTACAAATACTTGAAAGAGAGGGTTTGGTGGAGTCCTTATGAAGGAAGGACATGTGATATATTATGAGTCTAGGAAATTGAATGAGAATGAGAAGAACTACATCACTCATGATCTTGAGTTGGCAGCTATTACTCATGCATTGAAGGTGTGGAGACATTATCTTATTGGAAGTAGGTTTTTGTTGATGAGCAATCACAGTGGGTTGAGATATTTGTTTGACCAATGAAATTTGAATTCTATACAAGCCAGATGGTTGGCTACCCTTACTGAGTTTTACTTTGAGATCAAACACATTAAGGGAAACGAAAATATGGTTATATATGCTCTCAGTAGGAAAGTGATGCAGGATGTCCCTGCATAATCCAGAATCTCATTCTTGCATGCATATAAAACTACAATTCCTGTTTATATTCCAAAAAGTCCACTCACTGGCAATTTCACTCTTGACAAAGCTTTATTTTCTTCAACTATTATCGAACCTACTTTGCTCCATGTCATTTCTGCGCTCGACTTCTGCTTTGAATATCCACATTCAATGAAGATCTGACTCTTCTACCAACGCGCTTTCATAATCAATCAATTCTTTGTTCCAGCTTCACATAAATGTTTCCCTTGAATTCTGACTCCTTAGATTGAAACATTCACCCACGCAATTGCACATTGCTTTGTCTGGTCTTGATTTCACTCTGCTCCAAACTTTCAATACACAGTCAGCCTCATTATAATGCGTCTTTGGCTTTCACATATTCCTGATGTGGATTGATTCCCGCAATTTGGGTTTCCTACATCATACATCGCTCATAACACACAGTCGGCCTATGCGTCTCTTACCCTGTAGCATACAATTGTCATCACAATTTAAATTGATTTGAATTCAGCATGAAGCCACACGTATTCAATAATCAGATGCTTCCTCAAATTGAAATGACATCCTCAATTAATTATTAATACAATCAAATCGATATTTATTGATGTCGATTTCTTCAACTCGTATGCTCTACAATTCAACGCTCTTCCTCTGCACCGAAACCCAGCATCTCCGCTTTACTGCTACAAATGAACCTTCGATTATGTTCTCTTACCTTAAATTAATTCTGCAATCAAATTCAATTCCTTTTGATTGCCACCAAATGTAATTGCGTCCATGTTCTCAGCTTAAATCTATCGATTCCACTTGATTGCCCGCTCTTGATCCATAAAGGTGTATTTAAATGTACTTCTGCATCTCACACAACAATTCAATACATCCCATTTAAATCACAAACATAACAATTTGAATGCTGACAACCAATAGTTCACGGCTCCGATCCGATTTATCGGGATCGGAGATCGCAACTACCAAGTGGCTTCTCCCTTTTTCTTCATTTCAAAGTTCCGATCCGATCCAAATCGGAATCGGAGGTTTCAAGCATCTGAATAACAAAGCTATTAAGAGTTGCAGTTCCGATCCGATTGATCGGAATCGGTGATCGGCCTTAAATTAAATGTCAAGTCTATTGAAGTTTTATATCCCGATCCGATTCAATCGGAATCGGAATTCACATAGTCGATTGGGTCGCTTCTCATAGCGATGCAATATATTTCAGACCCAATTCTATTTTAGACCAGTTTATAACCCTTTCCACATCCGGTTCCAATAATGATTTACTCGCAATTTCTATATTAATGACTTTTTCAAACGCACAAAATGCGACAGTGCCAAGGCTGATTAAAACACAGAATTCATACAATTCCCAATAGAATACAAATCGAACTCACTTCAATCAAATTCTCTGATAAGCAATGATTAAATCCACAATATTTTTTTATTTGATTTTCACATCACAATTCATATTTATAAAAACTAAACAGCAATCGGATTTTGGCTCCTTTACACTACGAAAGCCACTATTTCACACAAAACACAATCTCACTACAAATCTGAGCTTCCGCTCCACACCAAAACCACACTAACTATTTCTCATTCTCTCTTCTATTCAACTCTAAGCTCTCGCCTCATCACATTTTTATGATGAGCTTATTTTCTAATAATAACTAATGGGATCTCCTATTTTCCCGAAAGATCATAACAACAAATTTCTTATCTTATCACTCTTGATCACATTTGTTTAACAACCTTATCTCTGATCTAAAATAAGGCAATCTCACACTTATTACAATAACAAACTAATTGATAAGTTTATTCTTCTTAGTAATCCCGAATTTGGTAAAACAGTCAATGAATTTTACTGTGATTAGCCACAACATGTGGACAATCCTCCACATTGCTGGCTAATTCCGATGCTCCTGCATCAGATTCCCGAAGTTGAAAGTTTCCATGACCTCTTGGTCATGTGTTTCTTTTGTTGTCCATCCAGTATCCCAAACTTTACTTTGTAACTGGTCATCACTTTCATTATGTTGCTGATTCAATTCTTCTGCCACTGTCACTTCTGTTCCTTTAGATTTCCAAATCTTAATTTGCTGTTGTCCTCTGTTCTTGCTGATACAAATTCCTGTGGTCAATTTCTTCTTCTTGCTGTCCCTGTTCTCATCTAATTTCATCTTCCACAATTTCTTGATTTCCTTCTTATCATTTGTCTCTAACTGAGCTCCACTGACATCTGTCTGCTGTACAAGATTATCATTCAATAATTCAATGGCTAGGATTTCTTGGAGCATATCATTGTGAAGTATCTTTTCATTCTCTATACTTATACTATCGCAACAAAATGATGTTATATCATCTTCTCCTTCAACAGGAACAAAATTATGGTTTTCTAGAGCTTCTTCATGGTTTACAGATTCAATAAAATAATTCACTTTAGAATCATAGAATTTCTGAACTCCTGCATCTATCAACATCATCATGCATTCTTCCACAGTTTCCATATTATTTTCATTCTGGTTTTCTATTGAAAATACTTCATTATAATTATCATCACAAATTTTCATTTGTTTATCTTCAACTCCTTTAATCATAACAATTTTCTTGTCAATACCATCATTCTCAAAATTATTAAATACATGCTCAAAATATCTTTCTGTTTCAGCCATTTCTTTCAGTAATCTCACTTCTTCATCAACATGCATAAGCACTTTGTCCAATTGTTGTTCCTCACCTATCAAACCTGAAAACATACACAACATGTCAGTTTCAAAAATGCAAGGCTCTTCATTCGAAGCCTCAATGATCAGCTTCTCATGCTCCTCTGAACTATTCTGATAGTTCACTAAATTATTGAGAAATTCTTCCTCAACATCTCTGATTTCTTCCTCGTCAAAGAGAACTTCTGGGACTGCAACTTCTTGACAATGCTTGGAAATTTCATCATAAGTTTGTAGAATACCTTCCTGTTCTACATAATTTCTTCCAATACTCAGTTTGTCCAAATAAGACAATAATGCCTCTTCCTCTTCTCTGATAAGACTTTGATCTTTCAAATATTTCCTTGGCTTACCTTCTTCAACTAAGTTCTCGGTGTCATCTTTCCTTCTCTTCACTTCATAAATCTGCAATGCATTTGTTTCCTTTCCTGTTTCCATTTCCCATTGGTCTTTTGTCCATGCTAAAATTCCTTCAAATATGATCCAATAAGTTTCCAATAAAAGAAGACATAACCATTCAGCCATAACTTTTAATTTCCTCCACCAATTGAAGTCCTGCATCTCCTTTCTCACTTGTCTTGCCTTTGCTCCTTTCACTTTTTCATACACAGGTTCAAATTCTTTAGGCTGCATACCTGCAAATTTACATTCAAAAAAATAATTAATCCCAAAAATATGAGATCCTCTTGTCTGTGTGGATGATGTCAACACATTCCTCTCATTCTGATCTGCATAGATCAGTTCTTCTCTACTGTCATCACTGTCTTCGTCCCCAAGGAGAGGTCCTTTCTCTGGTTCACAGATGTATTCTACTTCCTCATTCTCAGTTCTTCGAAGTAATAATTTCTCAGCAAACAATTCTCTGACAGGCCATTTAACTCTTCTTCCCACATAAAATCCTTGTTTCCATTTTTCTCTG
Source organism: Pinus albicaulis (assembly GCA_034641835.2). Lineage (NCBI taxonomy): Eukaryota > Viridiplantae > Streptophyta > Pinopsida > Pinales > Pinaceae > Pinus > Pinus albicaulis. The sequence continues at coordinate 619,750,956 of CM076579.1, forward strand.
ATTCCTTTCAATACCAGCTTCTCCAAATGACTGAGTTCTGCCTTCATCTCAGTCAATTCTATGTCCCTTTCTTCTTTACTCATTCTTTTGATTCCAACTGCTTCAGCACTCTTTTCCCTATGTCTGTGACTTTCCTTTGTACCCCTGTCTTGACCATCAATAGTCAATTCCTTTCCTTCCTCTGGTGAACTTTCCTTGTTCACTAGTGAGCTCCAACTAACCTTTTCCATTTCGCCTGTAACAAGTCTCCTTCATGCCTCACCAAACTTCTCTGAGTTTAGCCTTTTGGCACTTCCTGGTTCTTTCCTCAAACCTTTCACTGACTAACAATTCTACCTAGCGCCCTTCTTGCTGGAATTGTTATCTCTTATCCACAATCACAATTGTGGAGCTACCTCATCAACTTCTACCCAACCTCAGTTGGAAGTTGTTCTCATTGCTCACTACCTTCTTCATTCAATAAATTTGTTTACTGTCGGGTATTGTCACCTTTACGCATCTGGGATTTCTTCTTGCTCTATTTTATTTACATAGCTCATATACTATGATGCTAGTACATTTCATTTCACCTTTCAGCAAATCCACTACTTCCACTGACCTGCACAATCTTTTCACATCAAAGTATCTTTCAACTACTATCAATTCCTTCTGATAACCTGTTTGTAAGCAAATGTTGTTTTTCCTACCCAATCTCTGCTCTTTCGATCATCAATATCATTGCATTCAACGATATTTAAACAATCTTCAATCAAATCAGTCATGCAATCAACTTAAACATTCTTACCGGACTTTCCCGGGCATTCTCTGCTTCTCCATTCGCACTTCAAGCAATTATACATCTGGAAAAATTAAAATTTAGTTTTCAAAAACAATCTTTTCAGAGCTTTAACTCGCTCCGATACCAAAAATTGATGCAGGCTGTCCCTGCATAATCCAGAATCTCATTCTTGCATGCATATAAAACTGCAATTCCTGTTTATATTCCAAAAATTCCACTCACTGGCAATTTCACTCTTGACAAAGCTTTATTTTCTTCAACTATTATCGAACCTGCTTTGCTCCATGTCATTTCTGCGCTCGACTTCTGCTTTGAATATCCACATTCAATGAATATCTAACTCTTCTACCAACGCGCTTTCATAATCAATCAATTCTTTGTTCCAGCTTCACATAAATGTTGCCCTTGAATTCTGACTCCTTAGATTGAAACATTCACCCACGCAATTGCACATTGCTCTGTCTGGTCTTGATTTCACTCTGCTCCAAACTTTCAATACACAGTCAGCCTCATTATAATGCGTCTTTGGCTTTCACATCTTCCTGATGTGGATTGATTCCCGCAATTTGGGTTTCCTACATCATACATCGCTCATAACACACAGTCGGCCTATGCGTCTCTTACCCTGTAGCATACAATTGTCATCACAATTTAAATTGATTTGAATTCAGCATGAAGCCACACGCATTCAATAATCAGATGCTTCCTCAAATTGAAATGACATCCTCAATTAATTATTAATACAATCAAATCAATATTTATTGATGTCGATTTATTCAACTCGTATGCTCTACAATTCAGCGCTCTTCCTCTACACCGAAACCCAGCATCTCCGCTTTACTGCTATAGATGAACCTTCGATTATGTTCTCTTACCTTAAATTAATTCTGTAATCAAATTCAATTCCTTTTGATTGCCACCAAATGTAATTGCGTCCATGTTCTCAACTTAAATCTATCGATTCCACTTGATTGCCCGCTCTTGATCCAGAAAGGTGTATTTAAATGTACTTCTGCATCTCACACAACAATTCAATACATCCCATTTAAATCACAAACATAACAATTTGAATGTTGAAAACCAATAGTTCACGGCTCCGATCCGATTTATCGGGATCGGAGATCGCAACTACCAAGTGGCTTCTCCCTTTTTCTCCGTTTCAAAGTTCTGATCTGATCCAAATTGGAATCGGAGGTTTCAAGCATCTGAATAACAAAGCTATTAAGAGTTGCAGTTCCGATCCAACTGATCGGAATCGGTGATCGGCCTTAAATTGAATGTCAAGTCTATTGAAGTTTTATATCCCGATCTGATTCAATCAGAATTGGAATTCGCACAGTCGATTGGGTCGCTTCTCATAGCGATGCAATATATTTTAGACCCGATTCTATTTTAGACCAGTTTATAACCCTTTCCACATCCGGTTCCAATAATGATTTACTCGCAATTTCTATATTAATGACTTTTTCAAACGCACAAAATGCGACAGTGCCAAGGCTGATTAAAACACAGAATTCATACAATTCCCAATAGAATACAAATCGAACTCACTTCAATCAAATTCTCTGATAAGCAATGATTAAATCCACAATATTTTTTTATTTGATTTTCACATCACAATTCATATTTATAAAAACTAAACAACAATCGGATGTTGGCTCCTTTACACTACGAAAGCCACTATTTCACACAAAACACAATCTCGCTACAAATCTGAGCTTCCGCTCCACACCAAAAACACACTAACTATTTCTCATTCTCTCTTCTATTCAACTCTAAGCTCTCGCCTCATCACATTTCTATGATGAGCTTATTTTCTAATAATAACTAACGGGATCTCCTATTTTCTCGAAAGATCATAACAACAAATTTCTTATCTTATCACTCTCGATCACATTTGTTTAACAACCTTATCTCTGATCTAAAATAAGGAAATCTCACACTTATTACAATAACAAACTAATTGAGAAGTTTATTCTTCTTAGTAATCCCGAATTTGGTAAAACAGTCAATGAATTTTACTGTGATTAGCCACAACATGTGGACAATCCTCCACATTGCTGGCTAATTCCGATGCTCCTGCATCAGAAAGTGCATTTGAACCATGTTGCAACATTAAGATCATATGGGATAGATTTACAGGATCATATATCACAGGCTGGACAAGAGGATGAAAGGTACATGGAGCTTATGCTCAGGTTACAACAGGGTACAGGTGATATGGATGTGGATTATCATCTAATAGAATATGGCTTGGTAAGATTTAGGGACAGGACCTGTGTGTCGGGTGAGAGTGAACTCAAGAATCTTATCTTGTGGGATTTTCATGCCAAACTCTATTCAGGTGACCCAGGATATCAGAAGAATATGACAGTAGTTAATAAGTTCTACTATTGGTCGAATTTGAAGAAGGATGTGGTAGAGTTTAAGGCTATATGTTTAGACTTCCATCAAGTCAAATTAGAATATAAGAACCCAAGTGGGTTGATTTAACTTATTCAGATTCCAAAGTGGAAGTGGGATGTCACTTCCATGGACTTCATTACAAATCTTCCGAGGGCATCTAGGGAGCAAGATTCTATCATGGTTGTCGTCGAAATTTTGAGAAAGGTATCTCATTTCATTCCGGTGAAGAATAATTATTCAACTATCGAGGTAGCGCATGTCTTCATCAATTATATCATAATATTGCATGGTGTTCCAAATAAGACTATGTTGGAAAGGGATGCCAAGTTCACCTCCAAGTTTTGGAAGGATATGTTTGTAGGATTGTGTACAAAGTTGACCTTCAACACAACTTATAATCCACAGACATATGGATAGACAAAGAGGGTAGATAGAATACTGGAGGATATTCTAAGGATGCATGTCATGCATCAATAGAGGATATGGGAGGAATACCTTCCATTAGTTGAGTTCACCTATAATCATGGTTATCAGGGGTCACTGAGGATGAGTTTGTTTTTGGGCACTCTATGGGTGGATTTGTAACACCCTCATCATCTGGAGTGATCTAGTGATTAGGGTACTTATTGGAATGGAAATGTTAGCATAGATGGAATAGGAAATGATGATAATAAAGAAGAATTTAAATCTAACACAAGACAAAAAGAAAATTTATGCATATCAGAACAAGTTGTTTAAGGAGTTTTAGGTTGGGGAAGAGGTGTATTTGAAAATCAAGCCCAAGAAGAGCTCCTTGAGGATTGGATCATGTGCTAATTTGGAACCACGGTATTGTGGACCTCTTGAGATCCTTGAGAGGATTGGACTAGTGGCTTACAAAATTGCACTACCTCCAACAATGAAAGTCCATGATGTTTTTCATGTTTCATTGCTTAAATTATAAGTAAAGTATGTTGATCATGTTATTGATTGGTATGTATTGCAGGTGCAACAAGAAGGAGAATTCAATCTAGAACCTCGGTCTATATTGTAACAAAAACATCTCGTGTTCCGTGTTGAGGTATAAAAGGTGTCTTTTTAACGCCTATTTATCCTACATTAATTATCAATCCGGGAACGACTTTTTGTTTCAAGAGTGTACTCAGTCTGAGGCTGCAATTTATCCAAGAGTAATGCTCTTCAATATGTAGTACAATGTTCTAAATGCAAGAATAAATGGATGCTTGAAAAAGAAATCTAACTACAACAACATAAACTCAAATGCTCTGAAATCTAACTATTCACTCAGAAAACATCAATCGAGGATACAGTAGCAATAACTCATTCCTCTAGAAATTGATGAAATTGAAATCAAACTGGAACAAGACAATCAATCTAGGAACGAGGAAGTAATAACCAATGTTCTCTACTGTTGACAGTCCTGCTTTAAAGCAATTAAAAGGAAATAGAAATTAAACTAAAGATGTTATTGAAAGTAAACTAGGAAAAATATTTAAAATCAAACTCTTTGCAATTAATCAACAGAAATGAATAGCAAAGTAAATGGACAAAAAAATGTAATTAAAGGAATTAAAAAACGAATCCTATTTAATAAATCTGAACAACAAAATATAATTAATGGAATCGAATAACCAATCCTATTGAAAAAAAATCTGTAATGAATATCAATCAAACGGAACAACAAGTGGAATGAAACCATAATGTAAATAAAACAAAGAAGCTCTATTAAGGTATTAACAAGATAAATTATACAGTGTTGAGATTCTTGTTAAATAATAAAAGAACAACAACGCGATTCATTAATATAACACACTGATATCAAAGCAATTAAACAACAAACCGATTAACTTGCAAACTTTAATAAAAGAAAATATGAACTATCTCACAAAAATAATGAAAAGGTAGAGATACAAACAGCAGATCGATCCACCAGGGTCGGGCCCCCAACCACCGGTGAAACGCCGCTGAGCTACTGCATAACTAAGAAGTTAAACGGAAACACGTTCTTGTATTAATCATGCATAACAACATTTACAAATAGTCAATCTCTATTTAATCAATGAGAGTCGATGAGGAATTGTATAATTACAACAAGAAATCTCTCCATCTCTCATCCATCCTCCCCCAATACATAATACATGCTTTCCTTTTATAATCACAAAGAGGAGAAATTAAATAGTAAATATGATCTCTCATAACAATATTGGATTGTTCCTAACCAATTGATCAACAAGAAAATAGGTTTCGAGCCATCTTTCAACAAGAGCAAGTCGAATTTGGATTTGCAGCTGAGATAATTTGGAAGACGGCCGCAATAGAAAATTTGAGAAAATAATTCTCAAAGAACCTTGCATTTCTCTCAACACAGGTCGAATTTGGGCAAACCGTTCTTCCCTAAGTTAATTTGGTCCGTTCTGGACAAAACCCATGTTCCAGATTTTCCAGATTCTTCTTCATTTTCCCAGAATCTCAACTGCAAAACTGTCACTTCTTATTCCAGCGAATTTTTGAGTTGGAATATTTGATGATGATTTGGAGATCAAATCTACAATCTGGAAAGTATCTTGGAGGCTAAAATGGTGAATGATGTTACAAAATATATTAATAAACCATCATTGATAAAATTATGCATAATAATCATCCATTTATTAAAAATAAAGGAGAAGAAATAATATCCATCCATAAGAGCATAAATCATTATAAAATGGATTTATATGATAAATTATAATAAATGACATGATAAAGAAGAGTAAAAATGGATGAAATAAGTGTTAAAAAGTGGTCGTATTCACGGCCCAACATTCCGGAACAAAGAAATGGAGCAGGTTAAAGTGAATTGGAATCACTTTGGTCTCGATGAAGCTACATTGGAGATGGATGATCAAATGAAAACTATGTATCCTTCATTATTTTTCAGTGAAGACAAATGCGTTTTGGTATTTTACATATTTATCTATGGTTTATAGCGTAAATAATGTAATGTGTTGTGTTATAAAGCTCTAATAAGCGGTATGGTTTTCATGCTATCATGTTTGTCAAGATGGTTTTGTTTTTGAGTAGGATGTTATTGTAAATATTGCAATGAGATAAGTTATAAAGCTTCAGAGGTAGTATGTTTTTTTCTTTCAGTATTTTTTTTGGTTTTAGGTGTTACAGAACATTAAGGATGGTGTTCCCCTAATGGTGAGCGGTATGTAACAGCCCTGGGTTAAAATTTCATGTAATGAAAGTTAATAAATGAAAAGTAAGACCACAGTTAAGGGACACTTATGCCAAGCTGAATGTTAGGAAAAATATCCTACTGGGCATCACTTGTTGTTTTTATGGCTAAGGGGAAAAAGGAAAAGGCAATGGCTAAGGATTTGGAAAGGAAAAATAATATTTTTTGCATTTGTTTATGAAAACAAAGGAAATTAGGATAAAATAAAGGTGAAATGTCACAGGTTGCATGTGAGGGGGGAAATCAAGAAAAATAATGGAAATTTGAAGAAATTAGAGGCCTCATCAATAAAAATACCTAATAGCATAATTTTGTATCCTTTTGTTAGTTAATTTTTGGAATTAGTCTCAGAGAGGAGAAGATAACCAATAGGATAAAGAAAGAAAGGAAAGGAAAGGAAAGTCAAGGAAAACAAAGATCAATCAAGGAAAAGTACGATCAAGCAGCTTAAGAAGGAATAATTTTCAGTAACAGGTTGCATGTATCATTTCCTAGTTGTTTTTGACATGTATGGTATATTCATGTTGGTATTTGGTTCTTTTTTTGTCATTGGCATGGGTTTTTTCGAGTTGGAAAGTGGATTTTAGCCTAGGATTTCCATTTTTAGACAGCCATGGTGTGATGGGGTTATTCTCGGTTTGAGATTTGGATTGCAATAATATTTTGGATCCGAGAGAGGTGGTCTCAGGAAAATTACCAAATGCCTAGGAATTCCTTGACTAATAATGGTGGGAAACACGGTATAGCCTGAGGGTGGAGATGGGAAAATTCCTCAAGGTATTTGAGAATAAATTCAAAGTCATCCAAGCTAGGTTCGGTTTTGTGATCTCGGCACCAATTTAGGTGAGATCACAATATGGTAAGGGTGGAGATGGTTTAACCTTTGGATTCCCTTGGTTTTTTCTGGATTGGTTTATCCCATGATATCCCACATTCATGCTTGGAATATGGTACATGGGTGATTGGTTGAAAGAAAGAATTGGTTCAACCAATCTATGGTCGGGTGGTACGAGGAAGTCATGAACCTAGTTGGATTTTTCCTATGTCTAATAAGATATCATTTTCTCTTTATTTTGATAAGGAATTTTACTTGTTATTATGTGGCTTTAATGGTTGTTATCTCATTTTTATTTATCTGGTTATATGCCAGTTATAAGCATGGTTATATGATAGATCTTAGTCATAGATCTAATCATGTTTTTACTTGTAACTGAAGGAATAATGAATGAAAGACCTAATTAATGTTATAACAACTAGTAATGTGAGAAGGTGGTGACCCTTCTTGTTAAACCTTAGATAATTTTTCAGTCCCTTATGCATGAAGTTGCAATGTATGAAGTTTTTGATGGAATTTCGATCCTGGTTGGGGAAGGTCACGTCAAATCCTGGTTTCAGTTTTTTGTTTACAAGCATTGGCTTCATGTCTGTTATAAGTTTTGAAAGTTTCAGAGTTCTGGGTAGAGGCTAATCCAGAGCCCTAGAAAATAACCTTAAATATTGTAGTCGTTGGCATAGCACTGGAAGAAAAAGGATATAGTCGCACTCAAGTAGGCCTGTGGGAGTGACTGGAGACTCATAGTAGCTTGGATGCCTTGGAAAGAGAGCGACTAGGGCTATACTTCAAGGAAAAATAAAGTTATCTCAGGGGTTGGACACCTGGAGGGGTTGGGTTTCTAATGGGGGTCATGTGGCACCTCAGGGAAGTCAGTAAGGTCTTAGGTTGTTGAATCCATTTCGTTAAGGTTATATAGGAAGTTGAGTCTTATCATAGTTACCATAAACTCATGTTTACCCTAGGAAAGCCAGTGAAAATGGGTAAATGTGGGAGGAGGCGCATTACAGTCATAATTGTGTGCCTTCATCAGCTACTAGTTCTTCATGGATATCTTCAAGTAGTAGTTTCATGGCTCCTCCTCCCATTTTAATATTATCATTTTGATTTTTTATATTTCTGGATGTAATGGAGGAAAACAATATTCAATCTGTGATAGTGTTCAGGCCATTGGCCTTTCATATCACTTTCATCTAGTCATCGTTAAAAAAAGGAATTATATTGAGCCAATCAACATAGAGCTATTCATATATCATTGTAATCATGAAAGTGGTATTTATTTTAATTGAAACATAAACGTCATATTATACTTTTGTATTGATACCTTTCAATCCCAAGATGATGTTGAAACCTTGACCATATAAACCTCCAAGGATTACCAAATCCATCCACTCCATCCATGTATTCTTTGAATTGAGTTAAAAATGTAATTACATCTTTCAAGTGGAAAAAACATATACCAACTAGATAACCAAATACCAAAACATCAATACCACAATTACACCATCATGATGGAATTTTTTCAAGATATCATATTTTTCTTACTTTTTCCTTTGAGATCAACATCCTTTTGTATGATATATCTCCATATTGAAAAAACATCCTTCCCTGTGCTTTCAAAGTACTCATGGAAAGAATTAATTAGCAAGATACAATATCTTCTTCCATGGAGTTGTCATTGTCAACTTTCTTTCTTTCTTCAAGAGACCATATTTAATGTTTATCAACATCATTATGTTTGTTTATTCACATGTAATGCCATCATATGGAAGATATTTCTTCAATCAAGACATACCATGCTCATGTTATTGAGCAAAGATCTTTCTGATTTCATAAGCTCTTTGCATGATATATATTTATTCAATGTTTATATGTATTAAACTAAGCAAACTTCAATAGCTCCCTTTGAAGTTGTCAACATTTTGTACTTCAAGGGATTACATAATATGTTGAGCAATATCATCATGCTCATCAAACATGTCTCTAAGTATCTAGTAAATAACTGGAATTCTTTACCCAACCTTTATTCAAGACTAACCAAGCTCATGCTACCAACCATTATTATTCCCGCAATATTTGAAGACGCGACTTCATATTTTCTAATGAAATAGATCTTAAGGGTATTCATACCTCTTCCTTCATCTTCCTCATGTTTTAGAATATTTATTTGTTTGATCTGGCCTTATTTCCATCAAATAATCATTATAATATTTTCTTCTATTCGTTTATCCTTATCTTGCTATCATGTTCTTGACAAACTTCATTTTAAACCTGTAATTCTCACCAACAAGGGCAACCGAGACAAATATAAAAATACAAAATCATAAGATAAATTTTGTCAAAATATGATTTTTCCATGATTTCATTGTACTGCAAAGGTTCTATATATAAACCCTAGACATTCCTTGATTCATTCTTAAGGGATTTTATGGAACCGCCTAGTTTTAGGATTTTAAACTCCAAGCCCTCTTAATCCAACCCTGTTAGGGTTACATATCCTATAATTATACTTTCAAGGATAGGTTTTTGATATCAGTGAACATTCAGAACTGCAACTCTAGATACGATTTCTAAAGACTAACCAAGCTCATGCTACCAACCATTATTATTCCCGCAATATTTGAAGATGTGACTTCATCTTTTCTAATGAAATAGATCTTAAGGATATTCATACCTCTTCCTTCATCTTCCTCTTGTTTTAGAATATTTATTTGTTTGATCTGACCTTATTTCCATCAAAGAATCATTATAATATTTTCTTCTATTCGTTTATCCTTATCTTGCTATCATGTTCTTTACAGACTTCATTTTAAACCTATAATTCTCACCAGCAAGGGCAACCAAGACAAATATAAAAATACAAAATCACAAGATCAATTTTGTCAAACTATGATTTTTCCATGATTTCATTGTACTGCAAAGGTTCTATATATAAACCCTAGACATTCCTTGATCCATTCTTAAGGGATTTTATGAAACCACCTAGTTTTAGGATTTTAAACTCCAAGACCTCTTAATCCAACCCTGTTAGGGTTACATATCCTACAATTATACTTTCAAGGATAGGCTTTTGATATCAGTGAACATTCAGAACTGCAACCCTAGATATGATTTCTAAAGAGCTAGGGTTTCTTTTTAGATGAATCAATTTATCTATGGTTAGGGGTTTCTTAGATTAATCCTTTTCTTCTAGGGTTAATTCAGAAGCTCAAGGGACTTCAAGTCTTCAAAAACCATAGAAACATTCTAGTCATCAAGATTTACCACAAAGTAATTTCAAGTATACAACTAGTTACAAACCATAACCATATTCATTTATTTTTATTTTAAAACCTAGCCTTTATATATCACAACTAAACTTACAATAATTTTATGTACCTTTCACATACCACCTAATACATATTGTTTCCCTTTCTTAAAGAAATCATGCCTTTTTCAAATCATCCTCTTGTCATATTACTTCATCAAGCATGTCTCTATGTGTATGGTTGATATTAAAAATTTTCCTACCAATCAAGGGAACTCACACTAAATTGAATTTTCAAGGAGATGAAATTGCACCATTTACAATTTGTCACGACTACTTTGTATCTTAGTCCAAAAGGCTCAAATCATGGCAAATAACAATATTTACACTTTTCTTTGCAAACATTTCATTAAATAATATATTTTTATTGAAATGGTGTTTTCATCACAATTATGTCAACCTTACAATATATTCCAAAATAATATCATTAAATCATGAAAAAGGAAACTTTTGTTGATGTCTTGGCATAAAACTTGATTCAAAAATTTTCCAGGCCCATTCTTTCTAGATATGACTTTGTTTATGAAGATTTTGATCTAAATAGTTCCAGATTCGTTGCAAAAACTCATATTTCTTCAGATCACTATGTTAAAAAACTTAAAAGAAACTTGGATATTTGCATTATTGTTGTGTTTCTCCATAGGGATGTAACATTAGAAACTATAGATTCTTCCTTGACTCAAATTTTTATGGATAATTTTCTTCCATATTTTCTTGGATTACTCAAAAATATTCACGATACTGATAGTCTTCAGAATTTTCAGATATAAGAATTAGCTTATATAGTAGTCTCACCATGAGGTTACTTTTTCATGACATGTATCATAGTTAGATAAAAATCAGATTTGCATCATGAACATACCTTAGGAAATGTGACTAAAATATTGTATTGATCGGTAGTGGATATTGGAATTAACCATCAACATAGAAGATGGAATTAACCATGGTAGGCTTCATAAGAACTTGCATCAATCGTTGTCATGGTGAGAAGGTAATTGTATAATAGACCTTCCTATGCTACTTTGGATTTGAAGTGACTTGAACCACTTGTTAAGACTACTTTGTGTAGGTATATCAAATCATTTTGGATCACTGTTTAGACACCTTCAGATTTAGAGGTTTCTCCGACATTTTTCTTATAGTCTTCATAAAGGAACTCACATCAATTCATAACGTGTAACATATTTGTTACTTCTTGAAAACTTTGGATTTTTCTTGTAGGAGAGTTGTATCCTTTCTTCTGTTGGACATTGGGTTCAACGCTCCCAGTGTGTTTCGCGACATGGATTAACCGCCTCTCATCGATCCTAACTCTGGCGATTGTAGCAGAGACTAATGCCTACAAGTTTTGGTCTAACGACAATTGTGAGTTTGAAACTCACTTGGATCACGTTGGAGGGAGATTGTTGGACATTGGGTTCAACGCTCCCAGTGTTTTTCGCGACATGGACTAACCTCCTCTCATGGATCCTAACCCTGGCAATTATAGCGGAGACTAATGCCTATGGGTTTTGGTCTAATGGAAATTGTGATTTCAACATCTTCCCTTCCAAAATGCCAACAATTTGTGATATTCTAACCTCCCTCTACTAACCTTAGCTCTAATACTACGTTTGGAAAATCAAGATATTTTCAAATTAGAGTTGATTCTCCTAACTTTATAATTACTTGTGATACTAGCTTCCTTGTTATTACTTTATTAATTTTTATTCATCACGAAATTATCATACATAAAATACATGAAGATAATAGGAACAAAAAGAACACAAGATATAGGTTCCAATCGAGGTAAAATCACCTCCAGTGGGAAACCCAGAAAGAATTCTTCTCTTCTTATGGAATCAGATCAAATTGAGACCTCCGAGACCCAAAGACCAAACCTCCTCCTTAAATCAAGTCATAACTCTAAAAACTCTTCTTGATTGAGTCGAAGTTTATCAAATCAAAGATAGTCAAACTTCATAAAATAATTCAATGTCTCAACCCTCTATCTTAGGTCTATAATTTAGTCTTGCAATTCATCCAAACCCCTATATTCCTTTCATGCGTGAGCAAAAAAATTTCAAAAATTCAGATAAAGGCTTCTCATTATTTCTACTCCTTTGTTCTTCCTTTATTATACTCCATTAAAAATATCAAACTTGTTAATCATAACTCAAATAAGGACGGGGTCTCTCCTATATATAGTCATCAAAGAGAGAAAAAGGTTCCCAACAAAGCCGATTTATGATTTCAGGACTGAATTGGGCTTGGAGGATTAAATAAATCTTCCAAAATTAACAAAATAAACTTTACTTTGTTACAAAGAGTCCAAACAGAACTATAATACATGAATTTTTTTCTTCTTTGAATTAACAAATCGTATAAGCATGAAGAACATGCTTTGACATAGACGTGAGCATAAAACCCATGCTATAACAAATAAAAATATTTTTTCTTTAAAAAAGTCATGATTACAATTCCATTATGAAGACCGAATATATTTACATTCTCCAATACCTTTGGCATAGATTCTCTTGAGCTTGGATCTTAAATAAAGAGTATAAGTTTTGGATTTTTTTAATGGATGTTGCACTCTTTGGATATGATGATGATCGTCTTTTAAATGGATTCATTATTACGTACAACAACGTTGAGTCTTCTAAAAGAATCCCAAGAGAGTGTGATATTCAAATTTCCATCCTTCAACCTTAGCTTTGATACCATGTTGAGAAATCATGGTGTATGCATATTAGGGAATATTTATCTTCTTTGATAATTTCTTATGAATGTTGTTGCCTTCTTATTAATATTTATTATGTTCTCTTTATAAAAAAATTACGAAAACATGACCAAGACTATCATAAAAATATAATGAACACAAAATATAAGCTTCAATCGAGGGAAAACCCCCCACAAGGGGGAAACCCATAAAATTATTCTTCTTATAGAATCAAATAAAAGTGAGATATCCAAGACCCATGCCCATGAAAAGACTCTAACCTTCAAGATACCAATACAATCCCTCCTTCCACATAGCAACAAATTCATCAATAGCAACTAGACCAGCAACATGTACAACAAGAGAAAAATTCAACATAATTCATAAGTGCGAACTCAAGAGAATATTTTCTTCATGTGAAAACTTCTGATTTCAGTCTCCCTTTCTTTCCTTGACGTTTTCTCTCCCTCTTCGCTCTATTTCAGAAGAATGATTCTTAGATTTTAATTCCTTGTCTACAAATGAATCCAAATCATTCTTTATTTATACTAACCATAGGTGTTCTAATAGATATCGCTTCCTGGGTAAGGCCGACTTGATAGGTAGGGCCAAATTTGCATATTGAGGTATCTTTCAATCAAATTACATCTTTGAAAAAATATTTTTCTAGGCTATGAATAAGCCTTTGAATTTTACCAATACAAATAATAACGAGCATGAAGAACATGCTTGAAAATAAATAAACCCTAGCAATAGAATATTATGCTAGAAAAAATAGTCATTTTATTAATTATAGCAATTCTCATTATGAAGACCAACATTGGTTGGATTTTCAATAGTGGGTGCCTAAATTTAGGTTGGTGGCTTAATCAATTTGAAGCCTACAACAATTCAAAGCTTGCACATCTTTGATGTTGGTACATGAATCAGATTGTAGCCTATTGCAAGTGGGATCTCACACATTTTCAAGGTTGGTGCCTCAATCAAGTTGTGGCATGTTTTATGGGGGTGCTTGAATAACAAGTTAATTCATGAAAAATATCTAAACAAATTGAAGAATAAGACAAAATAATTTATGGTTTTCTCCACTAAGGGTTTCCACATAAAATTTGGTGTTCTTATGTGTTGATGTGATGGTGATTCTTGTTGCACAATTATATTCATTGTATGATGCAATTTATGTCCTCGTGCAATGTAACATAATCAATTATTTATGAAATGTTTTTGAAATAATGAATTTTTCATTACACTGATTCACCCCAACCCTCTCATTATGATCTTTGGTCTAACAAGTGGTATCAAATCAAGTTCCTTAAGGAACAAGTAATTTTTGGATGGTTTATTTTAGGAAATATGGCCACTATCATATCATCAAGCAATCCTCCTCAATTAGATGCATTCAACTATGATTTCTAGAATATAAGAATGGAAATATATCTCGTTCCCTTGGGATTTGATGCTTGAGAAGTTGTAGAGAACAATTATCAAGTTCCTAAATATTTTCCTATAGATACAACCGATAAGGCCCTCCATACAGCTAAGCATGAAAATTTGAATTGTTTGTTACAAAAAATTCCAAAGTAAAGCATTGTAAGTAAACTAATGATCTATAGAACAAGCTTAAAAATTGTTATGAAGGGGAAAATAAAGTGAAGGTGTCCAAACTACAATATTAGAAGACTCAATTCTAAAGTTATAAAATGGAGTATGAGGATATTTCTCCCTATTTTCTTTGAGTGAAAAAATTTGTCAATTCTATTGCAAATGTGGATGTATAAATCAAGGATGAAATTGTCATTCAAAAATATTAATATTTATGCCTCCAATATTCAATCCCAAGGTGTCAACCATTGAAGAGCCATATATACATGGATATACTCTGGACTGAGGGGCTTTAACCCTATGGCAGTAACGTTGGTGGCTCCTATTCTAGACGGGGGAACGAGGTACCAAACTGGGAACACCAACGATATGTTGGGTAACACCAGTGTTGCCAAAACCTGCTGGGAGTCGAAGCCAGCTGGGAGGTAGAGGAAAGGGGTTTGGAAGGCAGCGTAGGCTAGAGAGGCTATCGTGGCCGATGCCTCAGTGTTGCTACTACTTGAGTCTGTGTCCTGACTAACCTCAATGCTTGATGTGGACATCATGCACACCGGGGCCCCTGTGGCATCGGGCGATGCCTCAAGGATAATAGGAGGATCTCTTAGGAATGACCCTAGGACAGACAATGGTTTGAATTAGCTAGGGCCATATTCTTGGTACCGTGAAAGACCATCTGCGGTTGTATCTACATAGGGTAGAATTACATCTATGTTGGTTAGGGGATGCTTCTCACTGTGTGTCAGCTGGTCTACGGTAATGATGCGATCCTCATGGGGGAACATCATAATGTGGAAGACAGATGAGGCTATGGAGAATATGGCATACATATAACTCCACCCGAGGACTATATTGTAATCTAAGTGAGCATCCAAGACTTAAATGTCTATGTGGACCATCTTGCTGGCTAAACAAACTTGGACATTTTGGTAGAGGCCGACGGGGGTCGAGGGACGACCGTCGTAGGCTCGAAGCATTATGACCAAGGGTTTTAGTTGGGAGAACCCAACTTCTGCCAAACATTTTTTGACATGATGCATGTCGATGCACCCTCGTCAATGACACATCGGTGAATAGTAATATTTTGGACTGATATGGGTATCTGTAAGGCGACCATAGAAGGAAGCCTAGGGGTGGCTTTGTCTAAGTCAAATGCCATCATACACGTATCGGCAGGGTAGATAGTGCCTAACGCAGAAAGTAGGGCTTTCTATTTCTTTGGGCATGACTGCAATACTTCCAATGCGGACATAGCAGTGGGTGATTGGGCTAAATCATCCACAATGTTATAATTATGGGCCCCTTTGGAGTAGTTACCTGCTCGCCTATTAGGTCCCTTTTCCATATTTGGCAATGGTTCTATAGGCATCTTTGAAATGGTCAAAGGTGGATTCGGTGCACTTGCACTAGCCCCTGACGTAGTGGAGTCTGGTGGGGTGTCATAATTGCGATTCTGTGTTTGGAAAAACATCTCTTCCCTAGTCATGTAGATTTAATGGCTGTTTTTCTTGGAATTTTCTGGGTTTTGTTGTTGAGTGTTGACCGTCCCTTGGTGGGGAAAAGGTTCTTACATAACAACGGGTTTCTGGGATGATCCTCCTTGTCGTTGGTTACTCTGAAGATTTTTTATCTCGGGGAGATCGGGACAGTGGTGAGTATAGTACCGTACTCACCACATATTGAACAAGAATGGTTTGTTCGCAAAGGTGGCCTTTTGCCTTGCCGTTGGGCATTGCTTGGCTCCTGGTTTTGATTCCTGCTAGAGTTGCCTCTAGCCTGGGATCATGGTGGGCACTGTTGGTTGTTTCCCCCCTATACAGGGCTCCCTTTTGGCTTGTTTTTTTTATTTTTTATTAACCATGTTAGGAGGGTAGTTCTCCTGGTTATACTGGTGTGGTTGATTTTGGGACGGATGCACTAAGTTCACCTATGCATTGATTTACGTAGGTGTGTCGTGTGATTAGGATTGAGCATAACATTTTCCCTTGTTTTCACTTGGCCGTTGGGGGGGAGATCTTTCGTCAGTGTTTATTTCTGCGTACTGGGTCCCCTCAGCCAGAGGATAGGGTCCTCCTTGATGATACGCTTGCGCCCTACTAGTCAAATCTTGCTAAGGAATATAATGACTTTGAAATCTAGGTTGGGACATGTTTTGGGTAGAATTATGTGTGTAACTGAGATTTTGACTACTGCTACCTAGGTAAACCTTGGGTCATTGACCCAATTAATCCATATGCAGAGTTTGACGTGCCTGGAAATTCTTGGTAATTTTGCAAGCGCGGGGCGTTAGGCATGATATTATAAATGTGTCATGGCTGCGTATAAATCAGTTCAAGCTTTTGGGCTTTACTGATTGCATTCTCTTCGGATGTGGGGTATTACTGTGCCACATCCTTTGAAATCTCTGCCGTCAGATTTTTCAAGAATAAATCTAAGAGGACTCGATCATCGAGTTTAGCTTTACATAAACTACGATGTCGCCTCCATTCATGAAGATGGTCAGAGATATGGACAGTGGGGGTTTGTCTAAAATGATTCAGTAACTCCATTCCCGAATCATGGTGAATGGGTAATTGAAAATAAGTGAGGAACACGGTAGTGAGGGCACTAAAGATTCCATGTGAAGCAGGAGGTTTCTCCACGTACCATTTCACGGCTACTCCTGTAAGAGTGCATTGAAATAGCCTCAATCGAATAGTTTCGTCGATGATACTATTCGATGAGCACCACAGGTGAAAAATCATTACATGATTACCTAGGTCTTCTGCTTTCTTGCCTTCAAAATTTGGTATATCCGAAGGGAGATTCGTGGGCATGGGAGGCCATGACAGATTGTGTGCAATGGGGTCATTTTTTAGGTTGGTTAAATTGGGAATATTCAATGAAGCTAATAAAGGTGATTGGGAGGTTGATGCCATGACAATGTGTGAAGACACGAAGTTCTGGTTAGAATGAGGGTTACTCTGTGATGTACCCTGATGTGCGTTCAGATGGCTTTTGGAATGGGACATAATCCTCTGCCCACCAAGGGTTGAGGGAGGAGTGGTGTGTGGTGTGGTGTTGGGAGATTGACTAGGGTCCCCAACTATGGTTGATCCAATGAAGGATGAACCAATGACGGTGGCAGTGTTCCATATTTGACACCTAAATGGCGAAAGACCTGGAACCCCTCCCTGTAATGGGGGAAGGTCCAAAAGATGCCTGGACCAACGAGGTTTTTTTGGGACCATTCGGGTGTCGACCATGTTAGGTTTTGGAAAAATTTGAGAGTATAGATTCAATGATCATGAAAAATTTATGGCCACATACATAAAACAAAGCAAAAATGAAATGAATTTTTCCTTTATCTTAATCTATGCGAGCAATCAAGCAAAAAAATTGGTTTTTTGGTTGTTTGTGCATGATACTCAAAATCATAGAAGACCTATGCATCCTCACACACTCAAAAAGTAACTGGGCCTTGAGAATATTTCTTGCGAATGCTGGCACAACATCCCATAAGAGCTAGTAATGCCCCCAATCAGCCGAAGAGAATCCACCAAGGTAAGGGTAGAGGGTCTGGCGCTTGCCTACACCGTCACCTATAGGGTAAAGGATGCCCTAGTTTTTGACCACTAAGAACCACCATCCCACGTGAGTGTTCGAGTCTTGGGCTTCTTGGTAGTCAACTAACAGTACCGAGTATCATTCGGGTTAGGTAGCCCCAACTAATATTGCACGCACTGCGCCTAAGCCTAACCCCCCCTGAATCGAGTCTCTGTCGCGCTCAGGTTTTCTTTTCTGTGGGCTGATAGGTGGTTTTGAAGCTCCCTAAATACACAACTTCTATTTTTCAATATGAATTATGATCAAGGTGGCTTATTGGATGCCTACCCCCTTGATCCTAACTTAAACTATAAATTATTTTGTGGCCCCTATGGGGAGAATTTAGTGAGTTTGGTTAAGTTAGATTTAGGTGTCTTACTTTGCTTATTCGGTGAGTGTGTGTGATAATATGGTGAACAATCTCATAGTTTGAACATATGGATATCGGTGGTCCTTTACAAAAAGTCCCCTAGTTAAACTATGTGATGTTGTTCCTAGCTCAAATGGAAAACATTTGCGGATAAAGGGCCACTTTCAAATTTTCCTAGTTAATCTATGTGACTAACTAAAGGGAGATGGAAAAGTGTAAATATAGAGCGTTGATATGCTTACCTAGGATCACTGAATGGTGCAAAGGTAGAAGAGATTACTTTCTCTAATCGACAAATCGATCCTAGTCCCGCAATCCCTAATGCACAAATTGAACTAAACTAAACAATTTTTACACTAGAAAATAAAACTAGCTTACTTGGACTAGTTTATCTAAGTGTGCATACCAGAATTTTCAAAACATAAATCGCTCGGAATGCAATGGTTAATTTCCCCCCTACCTAAACTATGTGAAGATTTTTTGCAAAAAACCAACTTAAATGAAAACTAACTCTAAGCCTACAGAAGGAAGCTAAAAGTAAGTTCTCAGAAGCTGTGGGGTATCAAAATAAGTGCTGGAAGATACATTAGGGGCTGCCCAACACACTTATAAGTAGAAAAATGCAGAATATAGAGAAAAAAATATCATTTTGTAATTTGCATGGAAATGGCTCTAACAGGTGCGCTTTCCTGCACACAGGTTAGTCCTAAACGCGCGAACTACACCTTTGTGAGAAGAAACTGCATGCAAATTACAGAATGATATTTTTTTCTCTATATTCTGCATTACACAGGTTAGTCCTGAACGCGCGCACTACGCCTCTGTGAGAAGAAACTACATGCAAAAATCCTGAAAGTAAAAATATTAGGAGCGGCCTTCTTTAGTCTATCACTCCAAGTGAATCTAGGGACTGTAATATGGATTAGAGGACTATCAGTTCCACTCTCTAGCATAGACAAATGTCTCCTGCAAGAGATGGCACAACCACATAAACTTGTAAACCATTAGTGGAGTCGCCAATCCTGTGGTGGTGGATTTGATGCATGGGTGTAAAAAATTTCACTAGTTTAAGGGGTGTGGTATACCCCTATAAACTATTGTCATAGGAAGAAAGTGGTGGAGCTCAAAAGCATATAATCTACAGAAAAAAATATGCGAATGTATGCTCAAAGTAAACTGAAAACTAAAACACAAATATATAGAAGCTATTGAATAAAGTCAAAATGATAACAATGCAAATGATGGCTCAAAGGCCTCTTCTTATTAAACGTTTGAAATGGAGAAGAAATTTTACTCACATGCCAAAGGGTCCCGTAGGCAATGGATCTAGGTCCCAATGCAAGGATGTTGGTTTCCAAGCTCTACCTTTGATGCAGTCTCCCTCTCTCTTTGTTCTGATGGACAAGGATTGTTGGGTGGCCAACAATCGAGTCCCCTCTATCTCCAGCTCCAAGTCACACACTGCTGGTATTGCTTGGGAAATTCTGGCCAGCATAACAATGTGATCACCCTTTCTTCATCTCTTGGTGGCTTTATATAGGGGATTTCAAATCCTCCTTCCCTCCCTTGGTACATGATGGATGATGACCCAAGGGATAGGCATGATTCCATTATTTTCTCCAAATATTCCTTTGTGTTCTCACATAGTGTCTAAGGAGGCGTTGGTGGTTGTTCTTAGGCGGCTTCATATAAGGAGTAACTGTCCTTTGTCTCGTGTGGTCTCGGAAAGTGAAATTTTTCCATTTCTAGGAATGCATGCTTATCGGGCAAAAAGGCGCACAGAAGGCGCTCTTCTCGAAGGATTAAGTTCACAATTTAGCATTTAAGACTAGTTCAAATCTAATTTTCTCAAAACATTAGATATTTTAAATACTTCTTGATTCCATAATGTGTTCCTACCTTTTAAATCCTTAGGCTTGACATTAATTAATGTCATCTTCTGCTGTATGGTTTTCCATTGTTAACAGTACGTTTCCCACCAGTCTTTGACATGGGGGGCGGCTTGGAGGAGTGAAAAAATAATAATTTCTCAGTCATAGAAATCATGGACTGAGAAATTCCCTTCTAGGAAATTCAACCATATATCTATGACGTCTGCATATATTTGGCCTTCAAATACAGTAATTTCAAAGTTTACCTGTACCTTGAATGGAGTGACGCCTCCAGAGTGGATGTTGGATGTAGATGCGCCGTAGGTGGGCAGTCGTTGAAGGATCTGAGAAAATTTATCCATCATCGCGTTCCTTTGTTTCTCGAGGGCCTCCTCGAGCAATATTTTGATAGGATCTCTTGCTCCCTTGTCTTTCTTTTCTTCTGCCATGGGAGGTCATCGGGGTTTGTGAGGCTTATCTTGCAAGGGTTCAACCAGATCGAGCCCTAACTCCTTATACCCTGACCGCGTTGGGGACATGCAAAGAAAAAAAAGAAAGAGCAGACCGCTCTGATACCACTGATCCAGATTTATGCAGGAACGTAGCGAAATACAAAAAAAACCATATAAACATAGAGATGCAGCGGAAATAATGCTTCATTTCATTAATATCAAATAACAGAAATATGCTTACAGAAATAATGGAAATAAAATAGCTAGGGTGCTGGTAGCGAATCTATGAGAAGAGATGTGGGAGCTATAGCCTCTGAACTATGTTACAATGAGGCTCGAGGGCCTATTTATTATTGAGAAACAATGGAAAACTTTAAATGTCCAAAAACCTAAGCCTAGGAAATGAAGCGCCAAAATTGTGGGTCCCATTTGGGTAAATTGGTGTTTCAACTTCCCAGGTACATAACTTTGGCATCCGATATCTATTTGACGTGCTCAATAGCTCCTTAGAAATATCTATCTAAGGAGTATAACCTTTGGTGTGAGAAACATTTTTCCAAGAACCCATGTTGCTCCCGGTTTTCCCAAAAAACATAGTTTAGGGCCTCAAAACGGCTCCAGAAGTTCAGGACCTGAAAAAATGCTAAAAATAGTAAGTTGTGTTGCAACTTGAAAACTAAAAGAACTACTTTTGGGGGTTCAAATGGAATAGGTGGGTGGCCACCAATGTCCACCTGGATCATTAAGGCCCCAAAACGGCTCCGGGAGTGCAGGACCCGAAAACCTGCTAAAAATAGTAAGTTGTGCTGAAAGTGAAAAGCTACAAGAATTGATGGTGCGGGTCCAACTGGATATCCACCTGGATCATCCCCTCACTAAAAATCCTTCATTTCATCATTTCCCTTATAAAACCCAGCTTTTTTTTATGCTTTTGGCACAAGTCTGTGTTTTCCCTCCCCCCCCCCCCCCCCCCATTTCTTACTCATTTTTGGTCATTGCACTTTCATTGTGTTCCTAATACCTATCCCTACCTCCCATAATTTTTTGATAAATTTTCCTATCCACCATCCCCTCTATTCCCTTCCCTCTAGTTGTTGTGTTTTTAGCTCTTTTTTCAGCTCAAAATCCCTTGCCCTTTCTTGTTTGAAACTAGGGTTTCCAATCAAAAGTGAAACCAAAAAAATGGTGAAGGCTAGTGAAAGGAGGAGGTATAAGGGAGGAGAGATCTATAGATATGAGCCAAATCATATTCAATAGGTCAATGCATCATAATTTATTAAAGGATCATTTGAACATGCAGGTTTCCTAGGGTTTTTTCTAAAGGTGCAAGAGGTAGGCTATCATCATGATTTAACAAGCCTCCTTGCCATCAATTTCAAGAAGGATCAGGAAAATATATCAAGGATCAGTTTTCCAGTGTCAGAAGAAGTCATGGCTTCAACAACTAATATCCCTTGTCAAGGAAAAATTTGTTTCAAGGGAATGGATTTAGACCTAGAACGCTACAAAATGTTCTTGAAACCACAATACAAGGAGTCTCCTTCTCATGTTTTTCCTAGCAAGAAATTTTTGGACAAGTGTAGCCCTTTGATGAAGATTATCATGAAGTATTTCACTTGTGAGGGCAGGTTTATCATGCTATATCAGTATCATATCATATTATTGATGAATTTCACTTCTAAAAATGCCCTAAACCCACCTAACTATATTTTTAGAAGTTTGGTGAAGATGACAGAGAAGGTGCAGTCTAAAAGAAGAGATCATCAAGAAAGCCTCGTTCACCATGTTTTATTTAAGGTAATAGTCCTTCACTAGGTGACACAGATCAACATGTCATGGGAAGCTTTCTTGGAGGCAGCTACTCTCTTACCAGTCTCCAACCATTCAAAGATTCAAAGATATCCCTCATCACCATTAGGACCACAAGGAGCTGAAACATCAAGTGTCATCAGTGACAAAACTCAGCCTAGAACAGAGATTCTAAGAGCAGAAAAGAAAGGTAAGAAGTTGTTGTTTGGTCCTGAAGTAGTAGAGAAGATACATAGGTCTAGGCCTAAAACTAGATCTCAAGCAAAAAGGACACCTAAGGAGTTTTTTATTCAAGAGGAAGTTCAGTTGGAAACCATGAGAGAGGAATCATCTCTGAGCGGACATGATTCACCATCGCACAATCAAGAAGAGGTACCTCCAGAAGTTGAGATGAGTGAGCTAGGATAATAACATGGATAAAAGGCAGTAGAAGATATCATTAAGGAGAAGGAAGCACAGTTTCAAGAGTTTAAGGATGACCTATCCAAAGCCAATTTCATAGTGGCTTTCCTACAGCAAGAGAATAAACAATTGAGATAGACCCTAATGCGGTAGAGCAAGCCACAAAAATACCCTCCATCAGCAAGTAAAATAGGTGTTTTGGCAGCAAAGGAAAAAGATAAGGCCATTATTGATGTTGAGCAGCTAGATGAAAAGAACATTCAAACACATCCTTGGAGACCTAATACAAGAGCAATGGCTAGGTAGGAATAGAATCTAGAAGATCCATCTCCTCCTCAAGCTCAAGACACCATAGTTGTTGCTCAAGCTCAAGATACTATATTTGACTCCATAAGTGCTAAGATTGAGAACAAAAGGGAGTATTGGATTGACAAAGTGAATGTACACTTGGATAAGCTACTGGAAAAATAAAACAGAGATACCACCATGCAAATAAATATGCCAAGGCACTGTTATGCTATGAACATGATTTGCAAGGTTAGGGTGAAAAAAATGAAGAAGAAACTCAAAAGAACCCAAAGGAAACTCAAAATGAAGAAAATCAAAGAAATAAAAAAGTATCCATAAAAATCATAAATCAAAAACTCACTTTTGGATACTTGTGCAATCATGTTTTTGAAGAAAATGATCAAACAATGCCTTTTTTACATCTTTCTTCAATCTTTTCAGATATCAGCTATGTTTCTAGATACTTTCTCTTAAAATCAATTTTGAGGTGGATAAAATGATGATTTTGGACGAATTAAAGGTTCTAGGGTATAATACACATCCTAAGATTTCTTCACCAACCTCTTCTAAGTCATCCAAAAATCAAGCCAAAATTGTTGCGTTTATGCTAAAAAGATTGATGTGTTTCTGGGAATGTTCGTTGTGTTTCTGTGTTTGAAGGTTTTTAACTACATGTGGAGGTCAAAGGTCAAACTTTGTTGATGTAATAATTAACTCATGAGTTATTTGGTGATTAATAGGCTTATTAATATTTATCTTTGTAAAGAATATTATGATTAATTCCTTGAGAGATAAGATCAATTAGTTAGCTAAAAAAGGGAAAAGTTGTTTCTAACTTCCTTAGGATTAGGAAAAGAGTCATTAGGTTCATTAATTAGTTTCTATAGATCATGATTTGACCCCTTAGAGGTGGAATATTGTTTTTTTTTTTATATATACTCATAACAAAGTCAAAGAGAATGTTAGATATTTGAAGTTCACACTTTTTTGGAACTGGTGTACTTGACTCTTTGCAAAAATAATATACAGGCAGTTGTAGCTATTTTTATGGGATTCTTGTGATGTCATTAGTGACAATGTTTTTCTCCATTTTTCCTTATGAATTTGATGATTAAGTTGTTCTAGCAGCCATATTTTTTCTTCTTGTGTTAATATCTTAATTTTTAAACATGATACATTGACTTATATGCTTTGTTTTGTCTAATATTTTCATATAAGTGTTTTATCTTCTAAAAAAATGAATTCATACATGTATGCTTATTTTACTCCTTCTAAATGATTTCCTCATCACCACACTACAATGAAAAATTCAATTTGTGTCCCTACTTACATATATCTTGCCTCATTCTATAACTATAATTGGTCATTTGGAACACTTGGCCTAGTTCCTAATCTGTTTCTTCTTATCTAGCAAAACCTAAATCAAAACCCTACTCAACTGATAACTAGCCTAAAACCATAATATTATCTAGTATTTTCCATTGGATATGAGGTTGATTTTGAGAGAGCCCTCTCTGATTTTGTAAGGCTAGATACCAAGTCAAAAGTTGGTATATGGTTACCTCTTTGGTTTCCTTTCTCAGCCTTGGGAAACTAAGGAGGCCTAACATTTTGGCGCCATTACCGGGGAACGAGTGTCAAATATTCCTTGGGGGTATTTCTTATAGCTCGTTGAAGTATAGACCTATGGGTGCCAACTTCTAGCCACTCAAATAAGGTTGATTTAGTCATTTCAAGTCAAAGTGTATATTCATAAGAACATTGGATACCAAAATGCATATGAGACCTAATCCCAATCCCAATCCTTCACTAGTAGTTAATGACCATGAGAGGCTTTTGAGAAAGCATAGGTCACAATCTCAAGAATTTAGAAAAGGTACACCTCCACTTGTAAGATCAACATCTTTTCCTGCAAGGTTTGTTTCTCCTGAATATCTATCTTTTGACCTCAAATTTGAATCATCTTTATTCAAGTCTAAGTCAAAATCTTTCCTCTCAGAAGCAATTTTTGATCCCATTAAGGTTGAAACATATTTTCCATTTTCTGAGTCTTCATATTTTGAGGGTGATAGTAAGGTTTGGTCATATTTTTATAAGTTTCAGAGCTTGGTTGATAAATTCCAAATAACCTCTAAAAAAGACTATATCCAGTACCAAAAAGAGACTTTATTTGCTGCTACATCTATTGTTATACCTCCTCATACAACTGCTCCATCATCCTGCACTGTTAGTCCATAACTTCCTCTGCAATCATTTCCTCCATCAACACCTTATGTTGTGACTTCTGTACAACCTTCTATAGCAGTCATGGAAATATTTTCTCCTTTTATTTTACCACCAAAACTTATTTCTTTGCCTCAAAATTATGGTCAAATATGTCCTTTGTTTGATGGGACAACAAAGGTCATTTCTCAACAACATATACTTAAAGTGATTCATTTTATTGATCTTGAGGAAATTGGTAATGATGATGCCAAAATGTGCATAAGAGCATAGATTTTTTTTGGGGAAGTCATGAAATTTGTAATATTCCAAATTTAGCATGTAGCTAATTGGAATATTGATTTTTGGTTTTTACACTTAGGAGATGAATAAATGGGTAAGGAGGCCCATAAACTTTAGAAATAGGAATGAAATCCCTTATGATGTGAAAAGGGATTATTATAATGGCTGGATTTCACACCCTCATGTGTTAAAAGGGACATTTACATGTGGACAAGGTCAAGTTTGACCAAGTCAACAGTGCTAGGATAAGAGGTGGAGATAATTTTTGGAGACAACACAGTGATAGTGGGAGGAAGATTCCTTGGTGGAGGAACCCCTAATGAGTGGGACCCAAGGTGAGAGGGCTTCCATTTTTATAAAAGGAGGGCAAGGCAGCCATAGGGAGACATGTTTTGGATTATTATTTTGATATTGGTTTTCTTAGCGTTTGCATTTCTTTACTGTTTAGTAGGGTTGCTGTGCTGTTTAGCACCGGGTGTTCCCAAGCGGGAATCCCACCTCTTTCCTTGAGAGGCCTCTTGGAAGAGTATTGTATTAATTTCCACATTCATGTTTTTAGGCCAAGATACATATTTCTTCATAAGTGTAGTTTTTGTAGGTTATTGTGTTGTGTTGCAGGGTGTTGCAGTGGAGGGGTTAGAAAACCACTTTCTGAGCTATTTTATCATAGGAGGAATGTTTCCTTCTCTTGGGAGATCCGTTTGGAGAGCTCTTGGGAATATTTCATATCTTTGGCATCAGTCCAACTATTTTCCATCATTTCTAGTGATGTTCCAGCTAGGGATTGCATTATCTTTTAGGGCAGCTTCAGTGAGGGATCTTGTGGCTCCTTTGGAGTGTTTCCTTGTGATTGAAGGGTTAAACCTTTCATGGGAGGATACCTTTGAAGGGATCGACATCAGATCTATTATATTTAAGCCTTATACACTTATTTTCTTCAGTTTGCAGTGAATCTTCAACCATTGGGCTTTAGATCCCATCTTGTATAGAGTGTATTTCTGAAAACCCTTTCTGAGTTCTTTGTAGGAGATTGTATTAAGCCTAGATCTCTATTGGGCATATATTTTGAGGCATATATCAGCCCTACAGATTTTGTAAATTATTTTACTATAGCAGTGTGTTTTTAACTTCACTGTAGCAGTTTTCTGACATTTTTTTATGGTGACAATAGCTCATTTGTGGAGTGATTGTTTAGAGGAGGCTTGTTCCTTCATTGTACAAGGTTTATGCCTCACTATTTATGATGATTTTATGATCTAATACATGATTTTTTGTCTCCATATTGGTCTCCAATGTTCATAAGTTGATTTACACTGCTATTTCTAGTTTGTGTTCAATATTGTTTCATTCCCCATTTGGGAATATTACAGTGGTATCAGAGCATAATCTTGGCTCAGCCTGTGGAATCTCAACCATTATGCTATCAAAAAGACAAGAATAAGAAAATATGAACAAAATATACAAGAAGAAGACTCCATTATTTTGAGGAAATAAGGAAGAAAGGCTCTCCAAGCTTCTTTCTCAAACTATGCAGAGCCTTAGAGGAGATCTCAAGAAGATGGGAAGGGAGATGTGTAGAGAATCTCCAAGAGAGTTCAAATCTAAATCAAACTCTAGAATTCCATATGATGAGTGTGAGCATGCAACCACACAATATGATGCACAACACAGTCACATTCCCATATTTGCTATGAGGGAGATGGAAGAAGAAGAAATGCCTACGAGGGAAAATCTTAGTGATTTTCTTCAAGAATATGAATCTCAACCTAAGAATTTTAGAGATCATATCACTTTTCCAGAGTTTTGCAAGATCAAGGTGGAGAGAAGCAAGCAGCATAATATGAGAAGATTTTTCCTATCTGCTTTCGATGGTTCACCTACATGTTCATCTAGAGCTTGGGTGGAGGAGCTAGACACCGATTTGTAGCAGCACCAAATTTCTGAAGATGAAGCCATCAAAGTTGCAGCACTGCATTTTGGAGGTAAGGCCTATGCATGGCGGATATTTGAGTATTTTTCTTTGAAAAATTTCAATACATCTTCTTATGCAAGGTTCACTAAGAAATTAGTGGAAATATTTGATAAGAAACATTCTGAAACACATGTGGTGGAGCCGAACAAACCAAAACAAACAAATACCTTGCATGTGTTGGAGGAACCTATGAACTCAATTCCAATTCATAAAACCATTGAGGAGGCTGACACCTTGCATCATACCTTTCTAGAGGCAAGACCTATATCTCATATTCTTGAACAAGAGGGCATGGAGATCCCTTTTCCAAAATAGGATCCAGTCATTGGGAGGTTTCCCATTCATATTAAAGAGGAAGAGAAGGTTGGGGGAAACAACGATGTCATGTCTAGAGCTTATCTAGCACCTCATGCAGAGGAAGAAGGAACCCTTGCTCCAACAAGAGGGATTATTGTGTCATTGCAATTAATTCCCCATGATCTCATATGTGGAGATCAAGGCACAACCCGTGATCAACTGTGCCATTGTTGATAGAGTTTGAAACCATGCAGATAAAAGGAGGAGATAGGGAGGATGACGAGCATCAATTAATGAGGAGCACACACCCCTATATATTTCAGAGGGTTGATGCACAGAAGAGGGAGGCTGGATTGCACAATGAGAGTAGGGACAAGTCTGTCCATTCATATATGCAGTCTACTCTTAGTATTGATGTCTCATTGCATGGAGGCATTTCACCAGGGAGACCACCAGATCAGCAGATGGTGAGGGATGCTTCACATTTGGAGGCACCACTTATTGATTCCAGAGGGGTGAAGACCTTGGGAGAGCTTGGTAGAATGCTGAGAGTCTTGGGTAGACTCAAGGTGATGAAAGGCATTCTCTCAACATCATCATTACCCACTCTCATCTTAGATTCTGCGTTCTGGCATGAGCAGCATGGGAAGGATAACAGCCTTCCAACTTGCATCTTTGGCATGGGAGATTTCAAATAGGAGGACAACCATATGAAATATGTTCTTTATGATAGATCATTAGTGTTGTCACTATTGAGGATAGATCCATACTAGAAGTCCCAGCTATTAGTGGATTATTCCAAGGATCTTTCTACTTGTATGATATTGGATGGCCAGTTGCATGAGGAGGGATATTCAATCATAGATTGGGGCAGAAAGCAAGTGGTTGGGAAGCCACACATCATGCCATTTCTTGATGCAGTTGAGAGTAAAACTGCGCTGGTTGCATTTGAGGGACCATTTTCCTTCTCCCGTATTACATATGGCAGCTAGTATGATGTTAATCATGATTCCATTTGCTGATGTTGTTCTTATTTTTATTGGGAGCATGATTGGGGGAGAGACACATTGGCTAGATGTGTCCTTGGGGGAAGATATTTCCCACACTTTTTGCATTACATATTCCAAGGGGAGCATTGGAGGTGATATGGCCACTAGAGTAAAACACTTGCTTATTTATGAGGTGAGCCATAGGATTGATTGGATGCCATATGGTGATGATTTCCTATCCATCACATATGGGATGGTTTGGGCCAGCATGATTCATAACGTTGGAGAGAAGATCTTTGGAGATCTAGTCTTCTTCTTGCAACTTGAGGGAAACACTATTGCAGCCCAAGATCAGCAGATACTCTACACTTATCATAAGTGGAGAGGAGGATAGTGTGGGGTAGGAAATTTTTTCTAACATGATCATATATTTAGCCCACCTACATTGTAGGAGCCAAAGGTGGAGGATATTTTTCATGAGTTACCATTCTCGAGGCTGGCTTATTTTGTATGGATGATAGCATGGGGATGGAGGATACACATGGGAATGATGATTCCCAATACAATTCAGATCCCATATCTCAAAGGGACCTCTCAACAACACCTTATTGTTTTTTTGAGTATTTTACTTCTTCATGATGGTAGCTATTTAGCTAGCTTGCATGCTTGGGAGGGGCAATATGGAGATTTATTGATGAGACAACATCTCTTTCCTTGGAGGAGTTTATCATATGTGGATGCTATAGTAGGAGGAGGGGAGACTTCTCAGTTCTATCCTTGCAGTTGCTTGAGGACAAGCAACATTTGGGAGGAGAGGACTGTAATATTCCAAATTTAGCATGCAACTAATTGGAATATTGATTTTTGTTTTTTACACTTAGTAGATGAATAAATGGGTAAGGAGGCCCATACATTTTAGAAATAGGAATAAAATCCCTTATGATGTGAAAAGGATCATTATAATGGCTGGGTTTTACACCCTCATGTGTGAAAAGGGACATTTACATGTGGACAAAGTCAAGTTTGACCAAGTCTTCAACGCGAGGATAAGAGGTGGATATCATCTTTGGAGACAGCGCATTGGTAGTGGGAGGAAGATTCCTTGCTGGAGGAAACCCTAATGAGTGGGACCCAAGGTGAGAGGGCTTCCATTTGTATAAAAGGAGGGCAAGGCAGCCATAGCAAGACATGTTTTGGATTATTATTTTGATATTGGTCTGCTTAGACTTTGCATTCCTTTGCTGTTTAGTAGGGTTGTTGTGTTGTTTAGCACCGGGTGTTCTGGAGCAGGAATCCCACCTCTTTCCTTGAGAGGCCTCTTGGAAGAGTATTGTATTCATTTTCACATTCAGGTTTTTAGAACAAGCTACATATTTCTTCATCAACGTAATTTTTGTAGGTTATTGTGTTTTGTTGCAAGGTGTTGCAGTGGAGGGGTTAGAAACCCACTTTCTGAGCTATTTTCTCATAGAAGGAAGGTTTCCTTCTCTTGGGAGTTCATTTTGGAGAGCTCTTGGGAATATTTCAGATCTTTGGCATCAGGCCAACTATTTCCATCATTTCTAGTGATGTTCCAGCTAGGGATTGCGTTATTTTGGAGGGCAGCTTCAATGAGGGATCTTGTGGCTCCTTTAGAGTGTTTCCTTGTGATTGAAGGGTTCAGCCTTTCATGGGAGGAGACATTTTAGGGGATAAACATAAGATCTATTATATTTCAGCCTTCTACACTCATTTTCTTCATTTTGGAGTGAATCTTCAGCCATTGGGCTTTAGATCCCATCTTCTATAGAGTGTATTTCTGAAAACCCTTTCCAGGTTCTTTGTAGGAGATTGTATTAAGCCTAGATCTGTATTGGGAATATATTTTGAGGAATATATCATCCCTTTATCTTTTGTACAATGTTTTATTGTAGTAGCATTTTTTTAACTGCGTTGTAGCAGTCTTCCGACATTTTTGTATTGTGACAACAACACATTTGTGGAGTGATTTTTTAGAGGAGGCTTTTTCCTTCATTGTACATGGTTTATGCCTCACTATTTATGATGATTTGCTAATATAGTACATGATTTTTTGTCTCCATATTGGTCTCCAATGTTCCAATGTTCATAAGTTGATTTACACTGCTATTTCTAGTTTGTGTTCATATATTGTTGCATTCCCCATTTGGGCATACTACAAAATTATTATTATTATTATTATTATTATTATTATTATTATAAAATTTTAAGGTCACGCCAAACACCAAATTGGTGTATGATACCCCCTTGTTTATGGGACAAGGGACCCACCTACGCGTAGTGATTTGACTGCTAAGTCTATGAAGGCATACATACTCTACCCCCTATAGTTTTGAACCTGTGACCTCTTAGGAGGAAAAACATGCTCTTAACCATTAGGCCCACTCAACAGTTAATAGACCTATTTCTAGGAAAGTGGGAATAGAAAAAGAACCCTCTCCAAATTTTGGTCAAGTACAATGCTTTGAAGAGAAATACTAATGAATTTGTGAAAGATTTCACAGCCAGATTTAATAGGATATATGATTCTATCCTAGAAAAATAAGCCTCCTCCTAGCCTAGCACTTCTTCATTATACAGAGGCTTTTAATCTAGATATGGCATACCAATTGTGGGAGAGAAATCCTACTACCCTTTAAGACATGCACAGGAATGTAGTAAGTGTTAAGGAAAATCTACTTATCAAAAAGTAAAATATGAAATCAGAAAAGAGGGTTACCATAAAGGAGGAGCCATCCACTTCATTTGAGGGTAAACTTGATACTTTGATTAAGAAAATGGAGAAGATGATGTAAAAGATGACCATCACAGATAGACAAGAAGAACCTCCAATCAGAAATCCCAACTTCAGAGGTCAACAAAATAACCTCAATACAGAATTAGACAAAGGGAGTAGAGGGGTCAAGATCAACAAGGTCAGCAGCAGATCTATACTCCTTTTCAGCAAATTATATGAAGGGCCCTGATGAGGAAGAAGAGATCTCATAGGAAAATCACCTTTTTGAGGAAAATCAACAACCCATTTTCTTGACCGAGGAGGATGAATTTTCTGAAAAAACTTATGTACATGATGATCAGTAGTATGTTATTTCTAGTGATGATATGTTCGTAGTACGAATAGAGGATTATAAAAATTCCCTTAGCCAAGTGCAAATACAATATGGTCTAAGAAATATAAATGTGCCCATAGCTTCAAATCAGAAAAAAGAAAAATTCTCAAGCAAATGCTCATAACAAAGAGATGACTACAAATCAGAATGAAGAAAAAGGACCTGTAGTTACAAATCATGGAAAAATTAATGATGCTTCCACTAGTAATCCAAAGAAAGACAAATAAATTCAATTTGTAAGACAAAGAAAGGAAATCCCATTCAAAGAACAACCCAAAAAGAAGGACATGCCATCTAAAGAGGTAGTAAAGCGTTCTACTTTATTTAGTCTTGAGAATGAAATTTCAAAGCTTAAAGTCTCAATTCCCCTGACTGAATTAATTAAGAATGACCAATACAAGTTCTAGGTTTCCAAGATGCTTAAGGTTGACCAAATGTATGATATGGTAAATGTTAGTGATGACCACCCCGATCTTTTGTTTGACCCTGTTGTAGATGGTAACTTAGAAGACAACGAAGTTCCACCTTTTTACCTTAGTCTCAAAATTCATGACTTCATCCTCCATAATGTTATGTTATACTTTGGGGACTCCCATAATATCATGCCTAAAGCCATCATGGATAAATTATTATTGGATATCACCAGGCCATACCATGACATTTACTCTTTTGACTCGGGAAGGGTTAAGTGTCTTGGTCTCATCAAATATTTAGTGGTGTCCTTAGATCAAATTCCAGCTAAGAATGTTCTTATGGACGTTTTTGTAGCTGAAATTCCCCCGAGATATGGAATGCTTCTCTCTTGATCATGGGGAGCCAAACTTAAAGGCACTTTGCAATTAGACTTTTCCTATGCTACTATACTAGTTTTTGGACCACTCATAAATTTATACAGGGAGAACAAGATGAAGTACATGATTAGTAGCAAATAAAACCCCCATAATCACCCAATTCATGTTGTACATACAGATTTAGAGTCATATTTTTTTGTACAATGACAATTTTGCAGCATTGTTGGAGGATTTGATGGAAGAAAAAACATAAATCTCAGAGATTTCATATTGTGTTCAAGAAATGTCGAGTGCATAAAAACAAGAACAAGTACCAAGTAGCTTTCATCCAAGTTCTTCGTTCAAAAATATAGTGGAAACAATGAATTAGACAGAGCCTATTGGAATAACATATCATTCTCAAATTGTGAACCAAGATTAGTCATCCAAAATTAAGCATCCCAATGAAGAAAATGGCCTATGGACCATGGATTTTGATGGAGCCTTATATAAGGGAGGGGCTAGAATTGGAATTTGGATTAGTGGTCCCATGTATTAGTCATCTCATATTACTCATAATGTCTAAATGTGCTCCTATAAATTAGCATTTGATTGTTCCAACAATGTGTAGAATATGAGGCTTTGATAGTTGGTCTTAAAATACTTAAGAAACTAGGTGCTAAGAATATTTCTGTATATGGAAACTCCAAGTTAGTAATAAATAAAGTCAAAGGGGAATACTAGGCCAAGAATCCTAGAATGAAAGCATACCATAATGCGGTATTAGAAATTCTTAATACCTTCACTGAATACACTCTATCATTGATTCCAAGGAATAGTAATATCATTGTTGATGCCCTTGCCATTTCATCTAGTATGTTCATGATTCTGGTTTATCCCAGCAAGAAGTATGAGATCAATGTCAAACATCGCCCTGTTATTTTGGAAAATGTTCATGATTCTGGTTTATCCCAACAAGAAGTATGAGATCAATGTCAAATATCGCCCTGTTATTCTGGAAAATGTTCATTATTGGAAAGTCTTTCAGAATGGTAAAATTTTTTATAATTTCTTGCAGACAGAGGAAGAGTTTTTTAGTTCACAAATTGATGATCAGTTGATCCGGATTTATGCAGGAATGCATCAGAATACACATATAACCATAAACACAGAGACGCAACAGAAATAATGTTTCATTTTATTAAAATCAAATGACTGAAATATGCTTTAATAGAAATGAACAACTAGGGCATTGTTAAGCTTATCTCTGAGTAGAGATGTGGCAGCAACAGGCCACTGAACTATGTTACATTGAGGATCGGAGGCCTATTACAGACATCATGGAAATGAGCAGGCAAGGGCACTGGTAGCGTATCTCTGAGAAGAGATGTGATAGCTACAGGCCCCTCCACTATGTTACAATGAGGCTCGAAGGCCTATTTATTTTTTAGAAACAATTTAAAACCCTACACATCCAAAAACATAACCCTAGGAGATGAAGCACCAAAAATGTGGGTCCCGTTTGGGTAAATTGGTGTTTCAACTTCCTGGGGAGGTAACGTTGGCATACGATCTTCGTTTGATGCACTCATTAAATCATTAAAAATATATATTAGATTACTACAACTTTTGAGTGAGCAACATCAGTTTATGGACCCATGTTGCTATTGGTTTCCCCAAAAAACGTCGTTTAGGGCCTCAAAACAGCTCCGAAAGTTCAGGACCTGAAAAACTACTAAAAATACTAAGTTATGATAAAACTTAAAAACTGAAATAACTAATGGTATGGGTTCAAATGGAATAGGTGGGTGGCCATCGATATCCACCTGGATCATTAAGGCCCCAAAACGGCTCCGAGAGTGCAGGACCCGAAAGCCTGCTAACAATAGTAAGCTGCTAGAAGTGAAAAACTGAAATAATTGATGGTGCGGGTCGAAATGGAATAGGTGGGTGGCCACCAATATCCACCTGGATCATTCCTCCCTCCTTAGGAAGCAATGGTCCCCATTGCATTAGGTTCCTCCATGAGGGGAAAATTCTGTTGAGCTTGGTATTTGATTTATTCGGGATATCGTTGACCTGTTGGTGAACATGCTGGATGTAGATGTGTCATTGGTGGGTAGTCGTTGAAGGATCTAGGCAAATTTATCCATCATCGCATTCCTTTGTTTCTCAAGGGCCTCCTTAAGAAATATTTTGATAGGATCTCATGCTCCCTCGTCTTTCTTTCTTTCCGCCATGGGGGGTCGTCGGGGTTTGTGAGGCTGATCTTGGAAGGGTGTAGCCAAATCGAGCCCGAAATCCTTATACCTTGACCATGTTGGGGACATGCAAAGAAAAACATAGAAAGAGAAGACCTGCTCTAATACCACTGATCCAGATTTAAGCAGGAACACAACAAAATACACATATAACCATAAACACGAAGATGCAGTAGAAATAATGTTTCATTTTATTAAAATCAAATGACTGAAATATGCTTTGATAGAAATGAACAGCTAGGGCACTGGTAGGCTTATCTCTGAGAAGAGATGTGGTAGATACAAGCCGCTGAACTATGTTACATTGAGGCTTGGAGGCCTATTACAGACATCATGGAAATGAGTGGGCGAGGGCACTGGTAGCTTATCTCTAAGAAGAGATGTGATGGCTACAGGCTCCTCCACTGTGTTACAATGAGGCTCGAAGGCCTATTTATTGTTGAGAAAAAATTTAAAACCCTAAACATCGAAAAAACTAACCCTAGGAGATGAAGCACCAAAGCTATGGGTCGTGTTTGGGTAAATTGGTGTTTCAACTTCCCGGGGACGTAGCTTTGGCCTACGATCTCCGTTTGACGCGCTCAATAGCTTGTTAGAAAGATATATCCGAGGAATAAAACTTTTGAGTGAGAAACATTAGTCTAAATATTCATGTTGGTCCCATTTTCCCCAAAAACACCGTTTAGGGCATTAAAATGACTCCGAAAGTTCAGGACCTGAAAAACTGCTAAAAATAGTAAGTTGTGTTGAAACTCAAAAACTGAAAGAACTGGTGGTGGGGGTTCAAATGGAATAGGTGGGTGACCACCGATATTGCTCTGGATCATTAAGGCCCCAAAACGACTCCAGGAGTGCAGGACCAGAAAACCTGCTAAAAATAGTAAGCTACTAAAAGTGAAAAACTAAAATAATTGATGGTGTGGGTCCAAATGGAATAGGTGGTGGCCACTAATATCCAACTATATCATCGCTTTTATGAATATGATAAATAAATACATGCAGCATAATTGAAGGTACTACATGTTGTCGCTCCTAGAGACAGCCTAGAGTTGTGATAGACCAGTGCCTAGGACATCTTAGCATAGCAAGGAGTGTATAATATAATGTATGAAGTTGTCAGCTTTAGCTCACATGCTATCTCCTGTAAAATAGGGAAATAAAATAGAATGGGACCAAACTCTCAGAAACTAACACAGTAAAAGTGATACTGCAGAGGCAAGATGCAAAACTCTCATACAAAAGCAACAGACAATTCAGAGACAGTTTACTACAAAGCGGACCGATTCAGAAATACTTCACAGACATAAATTATCAGAAGGTGTATGTAGTGAAATAAATATTGAGAAGATATTAGTTAACATTGAGCTGATACCCAGATATACAATACCACCATGCATGGGCTTACCAATCTAAGAATCCATGCATGATAATAGCATTTTAAAAGCACCCTCCCAAAGCAACTAATATAGCGGAAGTATGGTTAGCTGAATAATGGAACAGAATATCATGCATGAGCCATATTTAAATCGCTTGACTGATCCAAGCATGGGCATCAACTAGGATGAATCCATACCAAAAATCAGTGAGCCACTCGCATTCCAAAACATGACACAGGAAACATGGATGAAATGAAATGATATATTAAAATAACACATAAGAGAAGTTACAGACTGTGAAATACCAAAGACCAGAATCCTCTTTGACAGATGGAAATCCTCCTCACTGAGACCCTATGTGCTCTGTACATTCATACCAATGTTTTACAAAAAATTTACAAAAGCCTTTCACTGCATAATTTTATGATAAAATATGGAACCCTTACAATGCGTTTCCTCTTGGTTTTTATAGGAGAAACCAAAAAAATAGTGAAAGAGGTAGGTGATGAACATTTAATCTGCATAATTAAAGAAAAATGGTAGAAAAATTCGAGTCCATACTGTTGAATGACTATGCTGTGCCGCTTGTACTCTGTCGTTTGCTAACTGAAATAAATGCACTGGGTAGAAATCTCTTCAGGGAAACGGCAAAGCAGTAAAATCACACAAATCTCCATCCTTTCCTGGAAAGAAAACTTTGTTGAAATAAAGCCTTGAGGACATTGTTTTCTGTGTATAGATATTTTGAATGATGTGCAAGATCTTCAATTTGGTACTCTGCTTCAAAAGGCTAGAACAAGGCCCCCAAAATCTTCAGCTACCTGTATTTAATTCTCTACCGATCACTAATATTCTTTCTCTGCCCCATTGATATCTCCATTTGTGAAATCGACGCCTTGAATGTCCCTGCAGGGTTTGACAAATTTGAACCCTGCTTCCTTTAATTGAAGTCTTGTCGATTTGGCTTCCGAGGACTTACTTCATAATTCTACTTAAAAATTGTCCTTTGAGGTGTGTTCTATCACAGTAATTAAGACCGTGAGTCATAATAGTTCTCCGTCGCTGTACACCTGTAAAATCCGCAAACTCGTTAAAGAAAACCATGCACGGGAAGGTGAACACAGTGGGGATAATGGCGGGGTTAATGGAAACGGTCGTGTAGACTGGCGAAATGGTGAAACGATGCAGGGTGGCGGAAAAATGCAGAGGAACAATGGTGAATGGACTGGCCAAAGTTATTACCCAAAACATTAAAATATGTCATATGAATGGAACACATAAGTGACGAAGGAAAAGTGTGATGAACACGTGGGATGGTGACGTGGAGGAACGGAATCAATGGCAGAGTATGCAGATGATCTGGACCATTCGATATCCAAGCGATATCGACAGTTAAAAACACATCAGAAGGCAATGAGATGGTGGGCCTGGGGCGTGCTGGGCTTGGACTAAAACCGTACTTTGAAAGCGCCGATGACTGGCTTTAACGATCGTGATCGATTTAATTGCTTGATGAATATTATCATATGACCTTGGTCGAACATTAACATGCGATGGAGGGCGGTATTCGGGCCGTACGCGGAGACACGCGGCGGGGAATGAGTGGAATCGCTGGCTCAAGGGGAATTACCACCTACCGCTGAAAGGCGGTGCGATACATACCACCCGATTTTTGAATGGTGTTTTGGGCACGGGGACCACCAAGACCGGTGGGTTGTGAACCGTAGATTTCAAAGTTTGATTGGACGACTGAGATGTGGTTTTGGGTGATGAATGGAGGATCGCTAATGTCGTTCGATCTACACAGATCAACAGCCGAGGGCGCGCCCGATATACATACATGATAAGCGCCTCCAGTTTTAGCACTCGGTCTGGTGCCCAGGTTACATGTAGAACAGGACAGAGGGGCTAGGGCTAAAGGGGATAAGCGTTGAATATGTTTAAGCGCGGGGTTTTTTGCCTTCTACAGTGTAATTTGGGAGTGGGAATTGGTAACGATAGACATAGAAATGATTTTTTAAGGCTGGAAGAGGGGATTTACAGGATTATAAGCCAGTTTTCCTGTGGAATTTTTATAGGAAGCCGATTATGACCAACATTGGCTCCACCTGGGGATGACACGTTCATCCCTGGACGTGTCAAGAACTCGCAGACCTTTTGATCATCATGTACGCAAACTCTGCTCTCCGACACCTCCGTTTTTCACTTTATAATTCATCACAACACCATCATTATTCGAACAAAGATAAAACAAAAACTAAAATACAGTATAGTACATCAGGCTGTCCCTGCCTGAATCAGAACCAAAAGTAGGGATTGAGGAATTGACCATTTACAGGGGCATCCAGCAGGTCGCCCTGTAAATTCTCCAACCTGAAAGTATTATTGCCCCCCTGTACCACAATTTTGAACGGACCAAACCAGAGGGGGTCGAATTTACCATGTTTTCCCTTCTCAGCTCTTCAGACATCCCATCTGAGCACCAAATCACCAATCTGCAGCTTCCTGTCTTTTGCATGCTGATAAAAAATGTGTTTCATTTTCTCTTAATATTTTATTAACCTCTGATTTACCTGGCCCCGTGTTTCTTCTAATTCCACCAATTGATTGATTCTCCTGATCATATCATCAAGCTCCTCCTGGCTTTCTTGCATGAAGCAGGCCACCGGTAAAGCCAGCTGTACAGGAAAAGTTGTTGCTCGTCCATATACCAATTCATAGGGAGATTTCCCAGTTGCTCTCTTGCTGGTGATTCTATTAGCCCATAGAGAAAAATTCAATTGGGAATCCCAATTCTTCTGATTTTCATTGATAGTATTCTTCAAGGCCCTCACCAGATTTTTATTGGAAGACTCTGCCAAGCCATTTCCTTGTGGGTAGTAAGCTGTAGAGTGACTCAATATGATATTTTATTGCTGGAAGAAACTCATAAATTTTGCAAACTTGAAGGCCTGTGCATTATCAGTCACTATCCTAGCAGGAGAGCCAAACCTGGATATGATGTTTTCCTCCATGAACTTTATGATCACAATATCTGTAGCATTCCTTGCAGGTATGGCTTCCACCCATTTAGTGAAATAATCTGTGGCTGTCAATATCCACCTATGTTGACCGCTTGATGGGGGATGTATGTCACCTATAAAATCAATTCCCCACTATTTGAATGGTTCATTCACATGCACTGGAATCAAGGGAAATGGTGCTGATTTCTGTCTCTCGGAAAATTTCTGACATTTTTCACATGCTCTTACCTTGGTAAAAACATCTCCAAAAAGCTTTGGCCAATAGAATCTAGCTTTCAAAATCTTATGAGCTGTGGCCCTCCAACTGTAATGACCTCCACAGATCCCTTCATGGAATTCCGCTATAATATTCTTGACCTCATTCTCTATGAGGCACAGGAGTAAGATGCCAGAGGGATCTCGCCAGTATAGCTGGCCATTGGCGACTATATACTTTTGTGATTTCAATCTCAGCGCTCTGTATTTAGTTTTATCACAACTTGGGGGGCAGCTGAGTGAGGAGATATTCTACTATCTCTTTGTACCACTGACTAGTGAGGTACTTTATATGTGTTTCTGGAGTAGCTACCCCAATTCCATGTCATTCTTCTTTCTCCTCAGATTCCTCACCTGATATAGTGGACAAATTTATGCCCAGAGCTTTATAGGTTGATTCAGATAGCATTTTGGCAAGCCCCTGTCCTTTAATCAGCTTAGTAGGGTGGATGTCTAAGTCATACTCCTGTATTTTGGCAATCCAGCTTCCCCTTTTTTCCTTCACTGTCCCCCTGAATAAGGATATCTTTTACAGCAGTTGCGGGTACAAATGCAGTGATGTGGGACTGTAAGATATATACACGGAATGCTTTGAGGGATTTCACTAGGGCATATGCTTGCTTTTCCAATATGTTTTAATTTAATTCTGCATCATGGAGCACCTGACTGAAAAAGGCAATAGGCTGTTCATACCCTTCATCATTTTTCTACAATAAAACTCCTGCTATTGTATGAGGCGATGCAAAAGAAAAAATCATGAAAGGTTTATCATAATCTGGTCCAGCCATCACAGGAGCTTCAACAAAAGCATTCTTTATCTTTGTAAATGCCTCCCGTGATTCTTTTGACCACTTTACCTCATTATCCTTTTTCATTATATCTGTTATATGCCTAACTATCTCAGCATAGTTAGGGATGAACCTCCTTAGGAAATTAATACGCCCAAGGAATACCTGTACCTCTTTCTTATTTCTGGGAAAAGCTATACCATTTATAACCTCTACCCTCTTAGGGTCTATCTTCACCCCATCTTTAGTCACAATATAGCCCAAAAGCTTTTCCTCTTCTAATGCAAATAAAGACTTTTGAGGATTTAGAGAGAGACCATACCTTCTGCATTTCTCAAAATTTCTCCGCAGATGTTCAATGTGCTCAGCATCATTCTTGGAAAATACAGTAATATCATCGAGGTAGACTACCAGGAATTTGTCTTGCTCCCCAACAAAAGCAATTTCCATTGCCCTCTGAAAATTTTCCCCTGCATTAATCAATCCAAAAGGCATCCTAGCATACATAAATGTACCCCATGGCGTGGTGAAAGCAGTCTTCTTTTGATCCTCTGGAAGTACAGCCACCTGGTTATAACCAGAGAATCCATCCATCATTGACATCCTAGAGCCTTCAACCACTCTCGGCAGGATGTGATCCATCTTAGGTAATGGATAATTATCCTTTAAGGAAGCTCTATTTAAATTTCTAAAATCCACACACAACCTTATTTCTCCATTCTTCTTTTGTAAAGGGACAAGGTTTGCCACCCATTCATAGTACCTCAATGGTACAATTATTTTGGCCTTCAACAACTTCTTAATTTCTTTCTCAATAGAAGGCAGCAGCATGGGATTTATTTGCCTGAGCTTCTGCTTATGGGGCTTTGCATCTGCCTTCAATGGAATTTTGTGTTGCATAATATTGATATCGAAAGTTTTCAAATCCTGATAGGACCATGCAAACACATCTTTGTAAGACTGAAACAATTTCTGATATATCTTTTTATATTCTCCAGGGATTTTCTTATACAGTTTTACAATTTTGGGATCAACCTCGGTACCCAAATTCAGGTCTTCTACCTGATTCTCTTCTACCACTTTGCTTGGCTGCAGTGGGACATAATTCTTGTCAAATAATCTTTCTAGAGGCACCAACCCTCTAGGTATAATGTTTCCCTTTAGCTGCAACACTTTGTTACTTGCCACTTTCTCCTCCCAATTTCTTTCTGAAGTGTTTTCAGACTAAACTTCTTCTTCATCAGCATCATTCTCCATATTGGAGAATTATCCCACTGTTTCCAGGCATCTCTTCATCTATTCTTCATCCTTAAATACCTGCCAGTGTTTGATGTTATCTGGGATTGAAGGCCGATAACGCACCTCAACTTCATATCTTAAGAGAGGGTTCTGAGGTGGTCGAAATGTACTAGCAACCACAGCAAGGGAATCAACCATCCTATTCTGTTCTCAGGGCATGAACTAGATATTAAATGCCAAGAAGAAATTTTCTACCATGTCCCAAACTTCATTCCTATAAGCCCTTAGCCTAGGATGTTTGGCCTGACACTGATTTTTGAATTTCCTAACCACCAGTTCTGAATCTCCCAGAACTTTTAAGCTTTGTATACCCATGCTCCTAGCTGTCTGTAATCCCAACAGAAGTGCTTCATATTCAGCCACATTATTGGTGGCTTCATACTCTAGTTTAAAAGACAGAGGGACCCATTTGCCTGAAGGATAAATAAATAGCACTCTGGCTCCATTACCTTCTATTGAATTAGCTCCATCAAAATGTAGTGTCCATATTCCTGCTTCCATGTTTTCTGAGGGTTGCTCACTCTTGATCTGGCAGAAGGATGGTTCATGAGCATAATATTGATCTTCTTCCAGCATCAAGCATGAGAAATCTCCTTCCTTACTGTAGACTGGTGAATTTATAGAGTTGTCAGCCTTTGTCACCATCTTGACAAATTTAGTCTCCTTGTACAATCTCCTCTCTTGGCCACCAAAAACTGGGATTGTGGCATATGTTAAATCTAGCTTGATTGATCCACCAATTTTTGTTCCCCAGGACCTTGACAGCAACATACCAAAGCGAGTTAGAATGTCAGCCACCACTATGTCCATTACCACACTTTTTTCTGGGATTTGGGCCAAATTGACCACCAAATCCTTGATCATCCCCAAGAATTTAACTCTTTTGGAATCAAATGAATAGAGGTCTTTATATGGACGTGTGATTTGTAAACCTAGTTGTTCCATGATTGAAAGATGCATAAGATTGTGGGAAGCCCCAGAATCTAGCATGCAGTTATGTAATAGCAGGTCATGGATCACTAGAGACACGTAGAAGGGATGAGTAGAGGGATCTACCTCCTCAACGTGTGGGCCAAAAACTACCATGGGTCTCTCTTCTTGGAGGTTGAGACTATCTGGGATGATTGGTACTTCTAGAGGGAGCATGAAAGAGGTGACTTGAGATTGATATGCTGGTTGTTTCAACAATTCAGTCAAGGGGACTGGGATTTTGACCTTTTCAAGTTCCTTTTGCAGACTGAAAGTAGGAGGGGACTTTTCTATCACAACCTCTTTTGACTCTTTATTTTCAACTGGGGGCTTGGTTTCTTTTGACACGGATTTGGCATTAGGGGAAGTAACTACTTTTGAAGAAGAAGGAATTTGATCATTAGATTGCAAAGGTTTGTTTAGAGGTTGCTTACCTTTGTCTGTAGCTTCCTGCATCGTTGATTCCTCCTGAGCAGGTGCTTCCTTCTGGGGTAACTCTTCTTCTTGCTCTTGGGTACGAGTCCTCTTCCTAGAAGATCTAAGATCATATCTTCTATTGAAATGTGCTTGCATGAAATCATCAAATTGTTTACAACAATGGTCGAATTCTTCTTCTTCTGCGTCTCTGACCTTTTCTTCTTTTTGCAATAAGCACCCAGCTTCATCATTCCCTTGTAAAGGGCATTCTTCTCCATCACTATTTGAAAAGGCAAGATTTGCATCCTCCATTCCATAGGCAGTGTCCTCAGTGTAGCCATCTACTGGAACTTCCAGGTATAATGGGTGTGGCACTTGATCCTATTGCTCCTTTGCTTCCCTTGGCAATATTTGCAAGGGTGGTTTCCTATAGTGAGGATTGTAATCTTTGTTTGGAGCATTCTGGAAATTCCTGAAGGCTGAATTCTTGGCTTCCAATTCAAGCTTGACCATTTTCTTAATTA
Organism: Pinus albicaulis; assembly: GCA_034641835.2. Taxonomy (NCBI): domain Eukaryota; kingdom Viridiplantae; phylum Streptophyta; class Pinopsida; order Pinales; family Pinaceae; genus Pinus; species Pinus albicaulis. The sequence continues at coordinate 619,795,149 of CM076579.1, forward strand.
ATTTTCTCATTTCTTCCATTTTTTCTGAGTCTCTGTCCTGACTAGAAGTGGATACCTCCTCTTTGCCCCTTATTCTGGTATCTTGTTCAAATTTTCCTTTTAATTTACCAGTGGAGGCAAAGTTTGCTTCCAACTCTAGTGCATCTGCCTAAGCATCATCCAGAGTAGCAAGCTTTCTTTCTCTGAGGGAGAAACCAAATTCTGAATCAAAGGCTGCTACAAAAATGACTTTAGCAGCAGTTTGATGGGGTTTCATATCAGCAGGGAGACTCAGATACAATTTATTAAATCTCTTGATAAATTCTGACACTCCTTCATTGTGTCTTTTCTTTAGTGTATTGAACTCAATGAGGCAATTTCCATGATCTTTCTTCTCTCCCCATTTCCTGAGAAAAGTGTCTTCTATATTATCCCAAGTGGTAATAGAACGGCCAGCCAATGTCTTAAACCATTTTTGAGCTTCACCATCTATAGATTGCACAAACAGTCTTAAGACCACATCCAAATGTTCAACATTAAAGTTCTCTGCAAAGGAGCAAAAAGTCTCAAGATGTTTTTGAGCATCAAACTCATTTTCCCCATTGAATCTAGGCAAGATCTTCAGATAGTCTTGGGGCATATCATTAAACACTTGGGGTAATGCCAGGGGAGCATATTTATTCATCAATAAGGCTGGAAAATTGGCCATTTGAGGAGGTGGGGGTAGTGCAATAGTTTGATGAGTAAGAGGAGGAAGAGGAGGAGGGAGTGGAGTATGAATAATAATAGGAATATACTCAACTGCAGCTTGAGATGTTGAGGGGAACAAAGGTCTATTAACATCAGATACTTCAGTTACTTCCTTGACCTCTTCAACCTCAGGAGTAGGATGAGGACTATTTTTATTTCTGATACCTTCTCGGGGTGGACTATCTGAGTAATAATAATCAGTATCTCCCACAGTGGAGTCGGGAATTTGCAATTGAGAATCTTGAGAAGAAGAGGATGGAAAGTCTTCTATAGACACTTCAGGAATTTCGGAACGGGCTGATTTCCTTTCCCTCCAATTTCTTCTATGTATGATCTTTTCAGGGTCAGACAATGAAGATGTCTTTGGCTTAGACGTATCTGACCTCAGGTGTGGCTTACGAGGATCCAAGACTGAAAATAGATTTATCAAATAACAAATGTGGAGTCGCCAAGGTGAGGGATTCACAACTCTCAACTCTCTGTGCTCACCTACTTAGAGAGTGAATATGATTTTTTCGAGGCCTAGGGATTATAATTTTCTCAAATTCGTCCCCGGCAACGGTGCCAGAAAAATGTTGTAGCTCCTAGACACCACCTAGAGTTGTGATAGACCAGTGCCTAGGACATCTTAGCATAGCAAGGAGCATATAATATAATGTATGAAGGTGTCAGCTTCAGCTCACATGCTATCTTCTGTAAATAGGGAAATGAAATAGAATGGGACCAAACTCTTAGAAACTGACCCAGGAAAAGAGATACTGCAGAGGCAAGATGCAGAACTCTAATATAAAATCAACAGACAATTCAGAGACAGTTTACTGCAAAGCGGGCCGATTCAGAAATACTTCACAGACATAAATTATCAGAAGGTGTATGTAGTGAAAGAGATATTGAGAAGATATTAGTTAACATTGAGCTGATACCTAGATATACAATACCACCATGCATGGGCTTACCAATCTAAGAATCCATACATGATAATAGCATTTTAAAAGCACCCTCCCAAAGCAACTAATATAGCAAAAGTATGGTTAGCTGAATAATGGAACAAAATATCATACATGAGCCATATTTAAAGTGCTTGACTGATCTGAGCATGGGCATCAACTAGGATGAATCCATACCAAAAATCAGTGAGCCACTCGCATTCCAAAACATGATACAAGAAAGATGGGTGAAATGAAATGTTCTATTAATATAACACAATAAGAAAAGTTACAGACTGTGAAATACCAAAGACAAAAATCCTCTTTGACAGATGGAACTCCTCCTCACTAAGACCCTATGGGCTTTGTGCATTCATACCAAAGTTTTACAAAATGTTTACAAAAGTCTTTCACTGCATAATTTGCTGATAAAATCTGGAACCCCTTCAATGCGTTTCTTCATGGTTTTTATAGGAGAAACCAAAAACATAGTGAAAGAGGTAGGTGATGAACATTTAATTTGCATAATTAAAGCAAAATGGCAGAAAAATTCGAGCCCATACTCCTGAATGACTATGTTGTGTTGTTTGTACTCTGTGGCCTGCTAACTGAAATAAATGCACTGGGTAGAAATCTCTCCAGGGACACGGCAAAGCAATAAAATCACATAAACATCCGTCCTTTCCTGGAAAGAAAACTCTGTTGAAATAAAGCCTTGAGGGCATTGTTTTCTGTATATAAATCTTTCGAATGATGTGTAGGATCTTCAATTTGGTACTCTGCTTCAAAATGTTAGAACAAGACCCCCAAAATCTTCAGCTATCTATCTTTAATTCTTCACCGATCACTGATATTCTTTCTCTGCCCCATTGATATCTCCATTTGTAAAATCGGCGTCTTGAATGTCCCTGCTGGGTTTGAAAAATTTAAACCCTACTTTCCTTAATTGAAGTCTTGTCGATTTGGCTTCCGAGGACTTTCTTCATAATTCTGCTTTGAAATTGGTCCTTTGATGTGTGTTTTATCACATTAATTAAGACTGTGAGTCATAATAGTTCTTCGTCGCTGTACACTTGCAAAATCCGAAAACTCGTTAAAGAAAAACATGCACGGGAAGGTGAACACAGTGGGGATAATGGCGGGGTTAATGGAAACGGTCGTGTAGACTAGCGAAATGGTGAAACGATGCAGGGTGGTGGAAAAATGCAGAGGAACAATGGTGAATGGATTGGCCAAAGTTATTACGCAAAACATTAAAATATGTCATATGAATGGAACACATAAGTGACAAAGGAAAAGTGTGATGAACACGTGGGATGGTGATGTGGAGGAAGACCGGGTCAACAGCAGGGATGATGAAATCTTGGCCGTCTGATTTCAAGAGAAGATCGACAGTTGAAAGAGCGTCATGGCGATGGACAGTGGGCCAGGGACATAATTTGCTTATAGTTAAACCTCATGTAGCTTCGAAGCACGACGGTCGTCGGATGAAGGCCCTCAGATCGGACGGTTGTGATGAATATCGCTGCGTGACTTCGACCGAACGATAATGCGCGATGGAGAGAGGTTTCGGGGCCGTACGCAGAGACACGCTGCAGGAAATGAGTGGAATCACTCCGTTTTGAAGAATACCGCCTGCCTCTGAAAAGTGATGCGATATAAACCACTGGTTTTTGAACGGTGTTTTGGGTGCGGGGACCACCAGGAATGGCGGGCAGTGAACCGTAGATTTCACAGTTTGATTGGACGGCTAAGATGCGGTTTTAGGCGATGAATGGAGGATCGCGAATGTCGTTCGATCTGCACAGATCAACGGCCGAGGGTGCGCCCGATATACATACGTGATAAGCACTTCCAGTTTTAGCACTCGGTCTGGTGCCCAGGTTACATGGAGAACAGGACGGAGGGGCTAGGGCTGAAGGGGATAAGCGTTGAATATATTTAAACACGGGGTTTTATGCCTTCTACAGTGTAATTTGGAAGCGGGAATTGGTAACGACAGGCATATAAATGATTTTTTAAGGCTGAAATAGGGGATTTGCAGGATTATAAGCCAGTTTGCCTGTGGAATTTTTATAGGAATCCGATTATGATCAACCGATGGCGTGATGACTGCTCGAAACCAGGATTCAATGGAATCCACATATTTATGATTCTCCAACTGATGCAAATCTTCCACAATTTTATATTCACTCTCTTGGAGGCATAAGGGACCAAGTGAAAGACAAAAGATAAATCCCTCAAGTTCAGGCTCAAATATTTTCTTTTCAAATTGACAAGAATGGTTGAGAGAGATTCTAGGGTTTTGAGTTTTAACAACATTTTCAGAACAAGTTCCAATGAAAGATTGCTCCTCTCGTAGTATTTGAATTACACCTTCCCGGGGTGAATGTTCTACGGTAATGGGGGAGGTTTCCAAATTCATTCGCTTTTCCAACATGGAAGGTGTGACATTTTGTTCAATAGGGGAATCAAAGGAAAGAATAGGTGGTTCAAGCTGTTGTGCAACCTGATGGTTTAGATTAGGGTTTAGGATGTGGTTTGGGCTAGGGTTTTGGTTAATGCTTGGACTACGATTTCGATTTCGATTTGGATTAGGCTTTGGATTAGGGTTAGGTCTAGGTTGTAAGTTAAGGTTTGGGTTTGAATGAGGGCCAGGTTTAGGGTGTGGATTAGGGTTAGGTCTAGGGTATGGAATAGGGTATGAACTAGGGTTAGGGTATGGATTAGGGTTAGGTCTAGGGTAAGTTTGCACATACGGCTGGGACCATGGAGGAGGATAACTTAATGGTGCATTGGAAAGAAATTTTGGTTGTTGTGGGTGCTCATATGATTGAATTTTCATGGGATAATTCCCCAGAGATAAGGATCCAAATGATTCTTGAGGCCATGGAGATATCTAGCTTGAGGATGAGGGCTAAGGCGAGGGCCACTTCGGCCACGAAGTAGGATATTCAATTGGAGGAGGATTAAAAGTTTGCCATGACAATGAAGGATTATAAACATGTTAAGGAACCTGCTCAAGAAAATAAGCATTATTCCAAGTATCAAATGGTGTTGGGTTTTGAGTTATACCTTGCGGTTGATTCAATTCCTTACTTGATTCCCTGAGTACCTTTCGTAATCGTGGCAATGATGGGAAATGTTCGGTTGCATGACCATCCTTGCAAATTTTGCAAACTTTCAGACCATTAAGTGGACACTTTCCAAGGAAGTGCTTCTTTCTACGGTTGGCACAAAGGATAAGCGGTGGTTCTTCATCCTTCTCTTGTTCCTGCAAATCATCCAATTTCGAAATCAAATATTTAATTATATTAAATTTATGTTCAAGAAAAGTATTAAATTCTGCACTTGTGAATTGTTCATCGAATGAATTGTCTGCCTCTGTAGCAGCATGAAAACTCCTCATTGAATGATTCCTCAAAATACCATTTTCTTGTTTTCAAAAATCCAACTGGTACATTCCGTAATTACATGGATTAGTACACAAGGGTTCTTACAATACACCAAAAATGATATAACGTTGAAGATTGGACTCTGAAGATAAATGAATTTTAAAAGCTATTGGCTGAAATAAAGCTCACCACGCTTGCATGAAAGGAAAATGCCAAATCAAAGTACTACTTAATCTATGAAAAGCAAAGCAATTTGGAAATTAAATGTCTAAAGCCTGCTTCTACTTCTACACATAAGCAAGATAAGGAAATAAAAGTTCAAGAGATAAGCAAGATGGCTAGACTTTGGAGCAACCCCACAAAATTGGATGTGTGGCTCTTCACTCACGTCTTACCATACACTCTTTTCCCTCTGACGTCCCGCAATACCCTTGAAACTCTGTAAGAAAATTTTTATCTGAGCCAAAATACAACTCCCTAGCAACGACACCAAAATTTTGGTCAGTTTAATGTCGGATTAAACCTCTCAATATTATTTATCAATCCAAGAGTCGTAAACGCGAGTTATACTGTGTCTTGGCTCAAGTTAATGATCAGAGTATATAATTTTCCTTCCGTGGTCACTTAAGTATGGAATGATTAAAACACTCTTCTATTAGCCAAGCAAACTCACACTTAAATGCAAGCAATTTGAAGGAAATTATCTAGTTAACTCAATCTGCCATCAAAATACAATCTTATCGAAAAAAATGCGCGATGAAATTAACTTCAGCTACAATCTTAAAGAGACTAATCATTAATTTATGAGGCTAAACTGTAATTCCAGGATCAAATCTCGATCTATTGTCTTCAAAATGGAAATCTAGTTTATCCTTATCTTCAAACAACCTGAAGCAAAATTAAATCACACACGGAATATAAGTTTCACTCTTTATTCTACAATATTAGAAATGGAAATCAATCTTATTCTATTAAGCAAGAAGAAATCTAAATTACCCTATGATAATTTAATAACTCAAAGTGATATTCATAAAACATACAAAACAAATCAAATTATTTAAACTGAAAAAATGGAAATATTTACACCTATTGCTACTTAGTCAAATTAACTCAACGATTTAAATCAAACAAAACCCAATCCTTAATGATAATGCATCAAATCTCACAAATAGAAAATATGAAAAATCACTCTAATGATTTCTAAAATGAAACTATTGTACTCTAGTGAAATCACTCTTTACAAAAAAACTTGATTACTTTGCAAAATGAATCTCTCAACCTATTTGAAACTTAAATGAAATCTAATTATCTCATTAAAACACACTGTCGGCTTTAACTTATTTCACACTCTCACACACCAATTCATTCCTAGTATCAAATGCATAAAAATAGAAAATGTTCAAGACTTCACGATTAAAAATCAAATGCAAGCCATCACACTTTTTCAAATTAAAACCTCACTGAACTTATTACAATATAACTTGTTCAAGCATAAATGCAAAGGAAATCTATTCAATTTTAAACTACAGGACAGAATGTATGTGCCCAGAAATCGTTTACTCCATGTTCACAAAGACTCTCTCACAACACACTCGCTGCCCCTTTTAAATTCAAGAAAAAAAAAATAATGATTTAAGTAAAGAATTAGGAAATCTGAGATACAACTTAAGAAAATTCAAAACAAAATATAATTCTACAAATTACACTAAAGCACAATTCCTACATCTATGAAGAAAGAGGGACTCGACTCCAGGTTGCATTAGATCCTTGCTACTCCTTGGAGCAATTCCTAAACTAACTCAAAGCTGAGAAATAAATAAAATTATAGTACTTACATAAAAAACAATTGTCAGAACTAGAATTTATTGAATTCAATCAAAAGATCAGTTTAAATGTCAATTAAAAATTACACCAGCTGTTGTTGCCCCATTACAATTCTGGAAAATTCAATGTCGGATTTCGATGTGCGCATTCACTTCTAAATCCATTTGATTCCTACATTCCTTCTATATTCATATTCCCCAGTTCTCCTAATTGACGAACTCACTAATTGATTCCCTTTTTCCACTCCAGGAAATATATATATACATTTAATTACCAATTTGGGGGTTTTAACAGCTAATCAGAATATAGGAGGGGAGATTAACAATTTGTCGGAAATGAGTTAGTTTCAAAACAGAATGTCGAATTAGAGAACTTTCTCCTCTTTTTCTGGAATATTTTTGTTGCTGGAAGGTGCAATCTTGGCTTCTGGAGGCAATTTGACCTTCGTTACTTTTCTAAGAAACTCCTGAACTTCTCTGGTGTATGGGTGAACATGGTATGCTTATTGTTACATAACAGAAAATAACACCATCTCCAAATAGATCAACACATTTTGCAAAGTCTCTCGAATGTGTTCCACGTCAAGCCAGAAATGATGGGAGCGGATAATACCAGCAGAGGCCAATATTTCAAGTACAACTCCCTACCAGAAGCAAAAGAATACAGTTCCTTTGACACACAAAACTTTTCCAGGGGCTTGTGGGGTGCCAACTCCTTAGCAAAGACATGGTAAAAACGACCAAAGAATAAAGGGCTAGGGATACAGAAATTTTCAATATAATTGAGAAAACCCAACTGATCCATCCAGTATATAGGCCAAGCAATTGAAAAATTATCATTAAAATTGACAAAACTGGTCTTATGATAGTAAATTTCCATGTCCAATATTTAAGAAACTTCATTGTATGATGGTCCAGATGCACTATGTGAGGCTAAAAAAGTGTCATGGCAAACGAATGGTGAATCTCTCTACCTTTGATCCCATTAGGGACAATTTTCTGGCTGATGGAGATATTCAAATAGTTATACATCAACGCCAAGAATTTCACAATCACTAGGCCCTCATAACACTCTTTAATTGAATCCAATAACATGAAGTAGGTTTTTCTTCCTTCAATATCTACTAAGCCATAAAATACATCAATGGCATATATCAGAGCCGTTAATATGATAATAATAATGGACTTCTGCTCCTTGGGATTCTTCGAATAGAACAAGTGTTGGGATAGTAGTTGAACTGTAAAAATGCATCGTCAACATTGTGCAGAATCTTGCCCCAAGCAGTGTCGACATTCTCATGTCCGTCATTTCTAATTTCCCATTCGACTTCAATGATGCAACGAAGAACAGAAGTGCATAATTGCCCTCATGTTTAGTAGTACGCTTTAAATCATCAACAAGAGCATCGTAAACTTCCCGTGGATAGTTGTCTCGGTTTGGTTTATCATGAAGATGTATAATATCCAAATCAAAGAGCTGCTGACTTCCAGGCCAGTGAGCTGGGTATTCAGGCATTACCGAAGATCGAGAATTTGTTGCCAAACCTCTAAATGTTGCACTTATGCTCTCTATGGAATTGTGAATTCCTTCTGGCACCATGTTGCAGAGTGACCCAACGTTGCAATGGAAAATCTGGGTTGGGGGTTGATTGCTAACTTGGAATGAACGAAGAGGAGGATCACTTGCTTGATCGAATCTATGTGAGTGAGTGGTTGACCTTTGGCTGCTGCAATTTTCATTTCGGCCTCCGTTTTTCGATCAATGTCTATGCAAAATATGATGTCTTCGAATGAGTGTTGAAGTTCAGGAGATTATATTGCACCTAAATGGCTTTGTTTTCCCCATCTCCACCTGAATAAGCTATCCACTTTCAAAAGCCAAATGGCACTGGAATTAGTTGATGGGGCAGTGTTTCCATGGTTCTAATGGCCATTCATACTCATGATTCCCTATTCATACATGATAAGGAACCTTGGATGCGAGAGGCTTAATCTCCGTAAAGAAAGCATCCCATAGCCATGCATAGCCTCTGGCATAGCTGATATCACCAATAAAAAATGAAACATTTCCATCTAAATATTTATCTGAAGATACAAAAATCTGAATATAATTCCATCCACACTCATCACTTTCAACATTGCAGAAATTTGTACTGCCAACCACGCTTATTTATTGCACTTGCATCCTTATATCCTTATCATGAAAAATATTCTTGCAGTCCCATGAACCTCAGATTGTCAGAAAATACCATTTTGTTTCTCCAGAATGATGGTTTGATCCTTTAAAACCCATCTTGTATTGTCTTCAAAACCAATGCATTAGCACTCCTAGATGCATGATGGAAGGAATTATTAAAAAGTAGAGGGGTAGAGTTGTTGTTCCCAGTAGCAGAAGATATCATTTTCAATCAACAAGATGAAGGTTGGAAGCATGACTTAACAGTATCAATTCTAACTCCCCTTCCATCATAAAAACCTATTATTAATGATATTATTACACAAAAAACTTATTCAATTTAATTAATAACAATAATTTATAATTTAATTCTAAATGCCTCTAATTAACAACATAATGGATAAATAATGATTAAAACACTAAGTGCAAGCATATATTTATTTGATAAAAAACCATAAAAATTTGGACAAAGATGCAGCTCAACAAGCTGAAAGAAGAAAAATCGACTAAGGCAGAGAACACTTAGAATAATTCCAAGGTAAGCGATCAGACGATGAAGATCGAATCGCAAAATCGAAGTTTTAATATTTAACGGCAGAGATCAGAGCGGGTGGAAGAGATGAAGAAGAGTCACGTGAAGGATGAGCAGACGGCCAGGATTAGATCGTAGAAGTGAAGGCGAAAGATCAACGGTGGACGGTGAATCACGAGTTCGCACATCAAAAATGTTAGTGGATAGTGTTAAGGCCATCGCAAGGTAAGTTAAATCGTATGTGATGTGAAGTGGAGAAGAGAACATGTCAGCACTGCGCAATATTGCAGATCGCAAAAAATAGAGGGTAACCACAAAGTAAATCTTATAAAGTGTGAAGTGCGATCAGGTGAGGACCGTTAGATATGGGAGCAGATCAATGGTAGATGGCGAATTGTGAGTTTTCACATCGTAAATATTAGTAGATAGCGCTAAGGTATGTTAATTTGTTTTCGATGCGGTAAGGTTAGAAAGAAGTGATGCGGGGAAAGGCAGGAGCCACATGTCGGCACTGTGCATTAGCGCACATCATAAATTTTATGGTATTGTGCTTAAGGTTCGCATGGTAAGTTATGTTGGATGCGATGCGATACGATCACATATCGCACAATACAGGAGATACATTTAGTGCTAAACATTAAAAATTGCGGGCAAGCGAAGTGCAATGTACTATGATCGGTCAAGTATTGTGGGACTCGATATCCCTTGTTCCACGTCTGTTATGTGCATTCTGTTATAAAGTATGTGATTTTTGATCGATAGCGTATGTATGTGGAATAAACTCTGATATTATACTTCGCTGCGTTAAAAGGGAGTTTATGTGGGCCATGACCCATAGGTCCGTGGGGTTTGTGTAAAGAAGCTGGCCAAGATGAAAATTTTCATGTAGATGCAGTTGTGCGTTGAAAGAAAAGGCTGAATAGGGAAGAAAAGTCTCAAGTAACAAAAGAAAAGACTGAACACAACAAGAAAAGGCTTGGGTAAGAAAAAGGACCCAGAGCTCGTGCAGAATAGTGCAACAGCATGGGTCGAGTCGGGAAAAAAGGCAGTCATTCAGCACAGTTGGAATATAACTATAGAAACATAAAAGACAAAGGGACAACAAGAAGAAGAGGAAAAACACACAACAAATCTAAGAAGTTGAAAGGGATGAGTGAAATATTTGATTATAATTGTAAATGTATTAATTATTTTATATTGTTTGTGATGCAAAGGAAAGTATCCAAGGCAAATAAAAACTCCATTTAATACTAAAATGAGTGTATATATTTTTGTAACATCCTGAATATGTTAAGTGAGTAAATGAGTGGGTAGAAGGCAAGAGTCATGTCTGTTCACTTCATATTCCCACATAGAATGAAAACAGTCATGATGTGATCTCTATAAATGATGTTATTGTAGTATGTGTTGAGTCCCAAATTTGCATCTTTCTTATACACCTTTCTAGACCTTTTCCATTCACCTGAACCTTCTAAGTCATCAATATCATTACATATTAATCATAAAATATCATTTAAAGTGGTTTTTAACTATGTTTTGTGTCTGCTGTTTGAATTAGATTTTTGCTCATTGAGCTCCGGAATCTTGTCACTTTCCGCAGCTGCTGCAAATTTCCGTAGCCATTTTGTTAAATTCTATATTGCAGGTGTCTTCAGGAAAATCGAGCCACATGGGCAAGTTGGAAATGACATGGACATGGATCGAGTCCTATTGGCTCAGTCGAATTCACCTAAGAAGGCTGTGGTCAAAGGTAGACAAGTGGTGGTCAACCGAAGAGTCCCACGGTGACAGAACTCTGTTTTTCATCACGTGAAGATTTGCGTGGCCATTTCTAAATCACGGGAGACATATCAACACCTGTAAACGGCTCCATAAGCCGAATCCAACGGCCACTTTCCATAGATTTAATCTTCATAGCAACCATGATGCTATATTTCTGGACGTGGTTGTTCACGTGTCTTCTATCAGCGCAGACTTTAGGGAATTAGTTATATCACCCTCTTTTATAAATAATGCGTTCTCATACGCATAATAGTTAGCTCTGTAATGTAATTGCGTTGCCACTGTGCTGTGACATTATTTCTCTGTTATGACCGCATTTTGAATATATAAGAAGACTTTGTTCATAAGCACAATTCGTGTTTGATAGCTGCTTCCCGAGGATTGTGCAGAGGGCCCCTGCACACGCCGAGGTTTTGTGTATTACTGTATAGTTTCACGCCTCATTTCCTTACGTTCATTGTGCCATAGTCATTCACGTGTATATATATATTACATCTTTCATGGTATTTACGTTTCATCTTTGTCCATAATCTTTCATGCTTTACGTTTTACTTCTGTCCATAATCTTTCATGCTTTATATTGTTGTTAACTGATCAGTGTTTTTGTTCCAGATTACAATAGGCAGCCCGGGCATTTTCACATCATTTTATAATGACTAATGACATGGAATCAATCTTGTCCTTCTGCTGATTTCTTTTTCTTAGTTTTTAATTCCAACACTGTTTTATTCATTTCAGTTTTGTACATTTGCTTTACTAGTTAGATTAGATATTAAACTGCTCATGTCATTATCAGTTACCTTCGAAAGCCATAGCGAGACTAATGGTGAGGGATTGAAGTATAAGTGTGTAGTTTGATATTAGTTTATTTTTCTGCAAGTTAGATATTAAATTGCTCATGTCATTATCAGTTACCTCCGAAAGCCATAGCGAGACTAATGGTGAGGAATTGAAGTATGAGTGTGTAGTTTGATATTAGTTTATTTTTCTGCAAGTTAGATATTAAATTGCTCATGTCATTATCAGTTACCTCTAAAAGCCATAGCGAGACTAATGGTGAGGGATTGAAGTATGAGTGTGTAATTTGATATTAGTTTATTTTTCTGCAAATTAGATATCAGATTGCTCAAGTTGTTTATGATTACCTCTGAAAGCCATAGCGAGACTAATGGTGAGGGGTCAAAATATGAGTTGATGTAATTTGATTTTAGTTTTACTTTACTTGCAATCTTTTCTTTGAGTACAGTTTCTTTTGTGTTTAGACAGCAGCAAGGGTAATGGTTTTCATGATCAATAGTTCACTGTTTGTTTAACTAGAATAGTGGCACATTTTCATTTCCTTTTAGGAATTAATTTTGTCATTGTATGTTTCAAAATCCTTTTGAAGTTTGAAGTTTGGGAAATCATTATAAAGGACATCATTGCCTTGAACATTTATATCCATACTTTTCTTTTAGAATTTCCATCTCACATTAGGAAACCAACCAAGATAAAAAGAAAAAAAACCAAAAACGGCAAAACGTACGAGATAGGTTATCTTGCACATATAGTGCGCCACACTTCGTCAGCTTACGAATCCCGGATTGAAAAATTAATGTAGCAATTTAAGACACACTAAATTGACCAAACAGTATGCATAGAGAGGTTAGAGAGTGGAAGAATGAGAGAGAGAAGATAGATATGTTGTGTAGATCCAAAGCTGATATGAAGCAGATTTGAAGGATGGAAGGGAAACATTAAAGAAGGAGAAAAAGAGAGCTAATATCCAGGTAAATCATCATATGATTTTATTGTAGTGTGAGGGATTTGGTGCTTCCATATGAAGTTGTAGCTTAATAGATGTCCAGTTGTAGCTGGTTGAGGTAGGAGCCTCCTGTGGGTTGTATCCTGCAAAAAATGGATGGGAGTTGGAGCTTCCTTGCAAGTTGTAGCTTGCATAATTTGGGGTATTAGCCTCCTGTAGGTTGGAGCCTACAGAAAATTAGTTGTGAGAGGGAGTTGGAGCTTGCATTTGCATCACAACAATAATAACATGTGTTTTTCTCCCTTTATGGGTTTCCACGTATATTTTTTGTCTATGTGCTTGATGATTAAGTGTTGATGTGATGTTTTAATCTGTTTGATTACTTGTTGTCCACACATTATGTTTGTTGATCCATTATGTATTAAGTTTCTTATGAAATGAAGGTGTAAATAAGTTTAATAAAAAGTTTTAAATGTCCATGAATGTATTAAACTGATTCACCCCCCACCCCCCCCCCCCCTCTTAGTTTAACTAAGGGTTCATAAATTGGTGTCAGAGCTAGTTCCTTCTGTATCAGTTTAACAACTGGAAGGAGATCCTAGGTCCCAAAAATGGCTAGCCTAGAAAGATGCTGAAAAATTAAAGCCCCATTGTTTACTGGCACAAACTATGCCTTATGTAAAATAAGAATGAGGACATACATAATTTCTCTAGGGAATAGAATTTTGGGCTGCTGTGGAAGAAGGATATGCTCCAAAGGATACTGACACAGAGAAAGAAGCCAAGCAAAATTTCATAGCTTATGAAAAAGCCATGAATTCACTCTTGAGCAGTATGTGTGAAATAGAATTTATCAAAGTAATGCACAGTGAGACTGCCAAAGATATCTGGGATACATTATAAAATATCCATGAGGGATATAAAAAGGTGAAGATGGCCAAACTGCAAGCCTATAGAGCTCAGTTTGAAAATGTAAAAATGAATGAAGATGAAGATGTTGCTAGTTTCTTCTTAAAGGTTGCAGAAGTTGTGAATAACATGAAAGCTCTAGGAGAAACCATTAAGGAATGTGTAATTGTACAAAAGATATTGAGATCTTTACCATCCAGGTTTAACCCTCAGGTTTCTGCCATAGAAGAAACAACAAACTGGGAAACACTGACCATGAACGAATTGCTTGGAAACTTGATGGCCTATGAGATGAGACTTCCAAAGGGGAAGTCAAATGTGAGGGAGGCAGCCTTTAAGGAAAATAAGTGCATAGATGAGAAGGAAGGTACATTCTCCTGCTCTGATGAAGAAGAGGCCAAATTTGTCAGAAGATTGGAGAAAGGCACAGGTAAGTATAAAGGTAAACTTCCATTTAAGTGATTTAACTATGGAAGAGTGGGGCACTATGCATCGAAATGTCCTCATAAGAAAATAGATAATTAGTCAAGAGGGAAAGAGAAAACTAATTTCAGCAATAGGCCGAAAGGGAACAGATTTAATAGAAGAACATTCTATGCCCAACAAGACAGCAGTGCATCTGAGAGCTCAGATGAATCCCCCAATGAAGAAGCAACATCATAATTCATTTTGATGTCCAAGGAATATATTAAGGAAGATCTCTGGGAATTTGAAGAAGAAGGTGATATAGATCTTGAGGGGGAGCTAATTAGTGCACTGGAGGAAATAGACAGACTTAAACTTAAGAGTAAGAAACAGAAAGAGATTCTTCTGAAATATGAAAAGACAGAACCAGATTCAAAATATCTTATTAAATTGAAAATTGAACTAAAAGAATCAAGGAAAATAGAGGATATTCTGAGAAGAGAAATAAAGGAGAAAAATTAGGAGCGAGAAAAACTGGAAGAAGAAGTGGTAAGCCTGAGGAAGAAATTAGAAAAGGCCAAAATTGAATTAACTATGAATATTTCTCAAATGAAAAGCTCTGGGCATTTGGACAAAATTCTAATTTCTCAAAGACCTCCTCATATAAAGGCTGGGATAGGCTATGAAGGAGAAACCGGCAAATCCAAGGCAAAAGATAACAAGAATATCATTTTTCTAAAATTTGTAAAGGATAATGAAGTAGCAAAAAGGGAATCCACGGAATTAGAAACCATCAAGACCATGTTATATAATGAAACAAACAGAAACAAACAGCAACCTCAAGTGACAAAGAAAGAAATGAAGAAACAGTCAACTGCAAAAGACTCATACGCTCTTAAGGATGAATTGAAAAAATTCGGAAGACGTCAAAGGAGTTTCCTTCCCCATGTGAGAACCATCACTTGCTTTGCCTGCAACAAACTTGGACATATTGGAGCATACTGTAAGAAAAAGTAAATCCAGTCCAACCAGCAAAATGTGCAACAAACGAAAAGACTACCTCAAACAACTCTCTCTGCCAGAGACATATACCACTACCATGGGTATTGTTTTTGTTGTAAAGGATACGGTCATAAAGCCATGGAGTGTAGAGTGTATATACACAGATTGGAGTATGGAAACTCAACGGGGAATTAAGAACAATGATTGATTCACTCGTATACACAACTTATTCAAATGTTTTCACTGCCATAAAAATGGGCACAAGTCTAACGAATGTCCTCTCAAAGGTTGTGATCCATCTCCTCAGAAAGGTTATAGAACAAATAGCTGCATGCAATTGAAAAGGAAACTAAATAAATGTGATCTAGTTTTAATTTCTCAATATCAGAACATCAATGGTATGTGGACAGTGGGTGCTCAAAACATATGACTCAAGACCGAAGAAATTTTGTAACTTTTAATGAAAAGAAATTTGGGAATGTAACATTCAGTAATGATAAAGCAGGGAAAATCAAGGTAAAAGGAACAGTCAGCCTAAATAATGGAAGAGGAGAGGCTCAGGATGTACTATTTGTAGATGGTCTAAAAGCCAATCTGCTAAGTGTTAGTCAAATGTGTGATAAAGGCTGTGAGGTCCTTTTCAGAGCCCAAGATTGTGAAGTAAGGTCAATCACCACAGGAAAGACACTGGTCAAAGGTGTTTGAACAGAGAGCAATGTTTATATATTAGAAAACAAAATGAAGCATGCCACATCAACAAACTTGAAAAATATTGGCTATGGCATAGAAGATTGGGACATCTAAATTTTCACCATTTCATAAAACTGAGAAAAAAGGAAGTTGTCAGAGATTTTCCTACAATAAAGAAGCCACCAAATACCATGTGTAAGTCCTGCCAACTGGGAAAACAAACTCGCACAACATTCAAAGCTAAATACCAACTATATACAAGTAAGCCTCTTCAACTTGTACACATGGAATTGTGCGAACTTTCAAGAACAAATGCACCAGGTGGAGAATCATATTTCATGTTGATAATCGATGATTTTTCCAGATTAACATGGGTGGCATTTCTTAGATACAAATATGAAGTGTTTGAGAAATTTAAGATATTCAAGGCACTGGCAGAAAATCAAACTGGATGTAAGCTAAAATGCATCAGATCAGACAGAGGAGGTGAATTCACAAACGA
Source organism: Pinus albicaulis (assembly GCA_034641835.2). Classification (NCBI taxonomy): domain Eukaryota; kingdom Viridiplantae; phylum Streptophyta; class Pinopsida; order Pinales; family Pinaceae; genus Pinus; species Pinus albicaulis. Next base: position 619,811,764 of record CM076579.1, read on the forward strand.
TGATTTTGCAGACCTGTGCAATGAATGTGGGATAAAGAAACAGTTTACAGTTGCAGGTACACCTCAACATAATGGAGTGTCATAGAGACAAAATAGGTCAATACAGCAAATTTCCAGAGCAATGATGCAAGAAATAAACATTCCCCAAACCTACTCGGCAAAAGCAGTACACACAGCTGTCCATATTCTCAACAAAGCTCATCTCAGACCAAATTGTGACAAGACTCCATATGAATTATGGCATGGGAAACTGGCATCAATCAAGCACTTTAGAGTCTTTGGCAGCAAATGTTTCATAAATAATAATGATGAATAATTGGGGAAGTATGATGCAAGAGATGATGAAGGAATATTCTTGGGATATGCATCCAAGAGTAAGGGATAAAGGTGCTACAATAAAAGACTGCATAAAATTGTGGAAAGAATTGATGTGAGATTCAACGAAGATCTACCAGAAAGAACCAGAAGCACAAACTGTGCCAATCCTCCAAATGATCATGAAGATGAAAATCAAGAAAATGAAGAATAGAGTAAGACAATAGAAGATACAAAATAAACTCAAAATGACCCTCGAGAAACACTCATAAGAACCATCCCGAAGATCAAATCAGTGGAGACAAGAGTGCAGGAGTCCAAACTAGAAGACAGCTAGCTAAACAAATCGAGGAAGTGTACCTAGCCATGTTATCGCAGATAGAACTGAATAATTTCGATGAAGCCAACAAAGACAAAAATTGGGTAAATGCTATGAATGAAGAATTAGAACAAATTGAGAAAACAAGACCTAAGAATTAATGCCAAGACCTGCTAGGAAAAATTTCATTGGCACAAAGTGGATATTCAAGAATACTATGAATAAACAAGGTCAGGTAATCAGAAATAAAGGCAAACTTGTATGCAAGGGATACTCTCAAATCGAAGGACTTGACTTAGATGAAACTTTTGCCCCTGTAGCAAGAATGGAAGAAATTAGAATGTTTTTTTATTTTGCATGCTATCATGATTTCAAGGTATATAAAATGGATGTGAATTCTGCCTTCTTGAATGGATATTTAGAGGAAAAAGTCTACATGGAACAACCTGAAGGGTTTTCCTTAGCAGATAAACATGAATATGTGTTCAAATTAAATAAATCCCTATATGGTCTCAAACAAGCACCATGTGCATGGTATTCTAGGCTAGACAAGTGCTTTCAAAAACAAGGTTTCAAGAAGGGAGGAGTAGACAACAATTTGTATATAAAGGCTAATGAAAATGAACTCTTAATTGTAGTAGTATACGTAGATGACATCATGTTTGGTAGAAACAAGGATGAGTTAGTAAAAGGATTTTCAGAAGAGATGAAGTCAGAATTTGAGATGTCTATGGTTGGAGAGCTTACCTACTACCTAGGACTTAAAATTCTACAAAAGAACAAAGGCATATTCAATTCACAAGAAAAATACTTAAGAGATATGTTAAAAAGATTCCAAATGGAAGACTGCAAACTTATGTCAACTCCCATGATCAATGAATGCAAGTTATGTGCTGATGATGGATCCGCAGATGTAGATCAAATACTTTACAGATATATGATAGGAAGTCTGCTATACCTAACTGCCTCTAGACCAAACATTATGTTGGCAGTAGGACTTGTGGCAAGATATCAAGCAACACCAAAACAAAATCACTTGCTAGCAATCAAGAGGATATTTAGATACCTGCAAGGAACTGCACATTATGGCCTATGGTATCCAAAAAGCAAAGACTTCACATTGAAATCATATACAGATGCAGATTGGGCCAGTTGTGTGGATGACAGGAATAGCACAAGTGGAGGTGCATTTTATTTTGGAGAAATTCTGTTGGAATGGTTAAGCAAGAAGGAAACATATGTCTCTCTATCTACTGCAAAAGCATAATACATAGCAACAGTAGCTTGTTGCACACAAGTAATGTGGATGAAACAAACTCTCCAAGACATGAAGGTAAGCATCACTGAACCTATTTCTATCAAATGTGACAATACAAGTGCAATAAGTATATCAAAAAATCCAGTACTTCATTCGAAAACCAAGCACATCCCAATAAAGTACCACTTCCTCAGAGAAAAAGTAGCAGAGAAAATATTAAAGATGGAGTATGTACCAACAAAGGAACAAACAACAGACATATTCACAAACCTCTTGCTAGAGAACCATTCGAATATCTAAGAGACAAACTAGGGGTAGTTTCTCTAGATGATACTCTCTGATATGATCAGAAAACAATATATATATATATATATATATATATATATATATATATATATATATATATATATATATATATATATATATATATATATATATATATATATATATATATATATTATGATGGAAACACACCAACAATGGCTGCAATATAAGGAACAGAAATAATGCAGTAGACAAGTGATAGTCAGTATTAGAAAAGAAAGCATCATTCCAGGGGGAGAGAAACCCATAAAATTTGTCACAGAAGAGCTAGAGCTATGAAGCTAGTAAAGATCTATAGAGTATGGTATGGTACAGGTCCTCAAGGTCGGAGTATTATGACATAAGTACATCAAAATTCTAGCACATATCACCTCTATCAAGCAGTACGGTATATAAGTACAAAACATTCTATGGTGACATGCCCTCCATTCATGCAATCTCAATAATTTTCAAAGTGTTCTCCCAACAACTACTTTAAACTAGCCCGGAGAAGCAAAGTATAAATTCAGAAGGCCTATACACAACTCAGAGATAAGTAATGCAAGGATAGAATCTACAATGGGAAATGTGCAACCCTTTTCCATTGATGTCAAAGGGGGAGGAAAGGCAAGCAGAAGAAGAAAGGCTCTTCTGAAAAGCAAGCAGAGGAAGAAAGACACCTCTCAGAATGAAAGGGGGAGGAAGTCTTGGAGGAATTATTTAAGTATTGGAGTGTTGAAGGAAGTGTTTCCATCAATGCCAAAGGGGGAGATTGTTGGAAATATTGTCATTGATGGCAAAGGAGCACAAAGGATCAGCATCTGAACTATAATTAAGGAAAAGGAGCAGAGAAGCAGCAGCAATAAGGCAAAGAAGTAGATTGGGCAATAATGTAGTAAGAAAGCATAAAAGAGAGGCAAGGAGTAGAATTAGACCATCAGAAAAGGAACCAAAGGAGCAAAGGTATAAAAAAGGAAAAGGAAAAAGGGGAAAAAAGGAAAAGGCAGCAAAAAGGCAAAGGAAACAAAGGCAGCAAGCATGATCATCCCAAGTCAAAGTGAATAACAAACAGAAGAACAAGCTTAAGAGATTTGAGTGATTTTAAAAAGGGGACAAAGCGAACGGCTTCAGTGCACAAAAAAAGGCAATCAGATTTGAAAGACACAGTGAGGACCAGAGATCTTACACAATCCTCTGTTTTATTAAATATTGTATTAATCTCATAGTAGAAAGAAATCGACAATTAAAGTGTTTATGTGTGGAGGAACCAGTGGTGTAGAGTGGTGATAGCTGAAAGAATAAAAATCGACTAAGGTAGAGAACACTTAGAATAATTCCAAGGGAAGTGACCGGACGACGAAGATCGAATCATAGAATAAATTTTTTAAGATTCAACGACAAATATTAGAGCGGGCAGAACAGATGAAGAAGAGATGCGTGAAGGATGAGAAAATAGTCAGGATTAGATCGCACAGGTGAAGGTGAAAGATCAATGGTGGACAGAGAATCGCGAGTTCACACATCGCAAATGTTAGCGGATAGTGTTAAGGCCATCGCAAGGTAAGTTAAATTGTATGTGATGCGAATTGGAGAAGGGCACATGTCAGCACTGTGTAATATCGCAGATGGCAAGAAATAGACGGTAACCACATAGTAAATCTTATAAAGTGCGAAGTGCGATCAGGTGAGGATTGCTAGATCTGGGTGCGGATCAACGGCGGATGGAGAATCGCGAGTTCGCACATCTGAAATGTTAGCATAAAGCGCTAAGGTATGTTAATTTTTTTGCGATGCGGTAAGGTTAGAAAGTTGCGATGTGGGGAAAGGGAGGAGCCACGTGTTGGAACTGCGCATTAGCGCACATCGCAGATTTTATTTTTTTGTGCTTAAGTTTCGCACAATAAGTCTCCAAGACAAATCAAAACTCCATTTGATACTGAAACGAGTGTATATATTGTTGTAACATCCTGAATATGTTGAGTGAGGAAATGAGTGGGTGGAAGGAAAGAGTCATGTTTGTTCACTTCATATTCCCACATAGAATGAAAATAGTCATGATGTGATCTCTATAAATGATGTTATTGTAATATGCATAGAGAGGTTAGAGAGTGGAAGAATGAGAGAGAGCAGATAGAGATGTTGTGTAGATCCAAAGATGATATGAATTATATTTGAAGGCTGGAAGGGAAGCATTGAAGAAGGAGAAAAACAGAGCTGATATCCAGGTAAATCAAAATATGATTTTATTGCAGTGTGAGGGAGTTGGTGCTTCCATATCAAGTTGTAGCTTGATAGATGTCCAGTTGTAGTTGGTTGAGGTAGGAGCCTCCTGTGTGTTGTAGCCTACAGAAAAAGATGGGAGTTGGAGCTTGCCTTTGCATCACAACAATAATAAGATGTGGTTTTCTCCCTTTATGGGTTTCCACTTATATTTGTTGTCTATGTGCTTGATGATTAAGTGTTGATGTGATGTTTTAATATGTTTAATTAATTGCTTTCCACACATTATGTTTGTTGATCCATTATGTATTAAGATTCTTATGAAATGAAAGTGTAAATGAGTTGAATAAAAGGTTTTAAATGTCCATAAATGTATTAAACTAATTCACCCCCCTGCTCTCATTTTAACTAAGGGTTCATCAATGAGACACCCTCAGATTTTGTACGACACCTGCCAAGTGGGACGTGCCACATGTTGTGGTTGGTGAATAAAATAATTTTTTCCTTAATTACCTCTGTTTAGGGTTTCCTCTAGCTCATTTTGTGGCATGTATTCTCCACCCTTTGCTATCTTGTTCGGTCCTCGTATGTGGGTAGTGTGATATGCTGACGATGGCTCCTCTCGGCTCCCGTATGGGCTCACATGGTTCGCCATTATAGCGCTACTCACCAGGCATTTTTGTTTCCATAAGTTCATTTGGGGTTTAGAGTTGCACCTTTGGTTTCTTTACCTATTTCGTGGGGGATTAAACAGTAGCTCGATGGTTGTTCATTCTAATTCATGGGGGGTTAACCAACAAGTTTGTGGTTGTTCGTTCGGCTTAGTGGGGGGTTTACAAATACACTTGTTGTTATTTCATCCTTGCGACCTTTTTTTTACGAAGGAACTAGTGGGAGATTTGAGTAAGTTCGATGGTCGACATGCAGGTTTCAAGGTCCATTCAGGTAACTGTTTAAAACCATGGTTTTTTTTGCAATTTGTTGTATTTTTTTTGGGTTTTTTCCCAAATGTTAATTTCTATCTGTGTTTGCAAGTTTGTGTTGCAGATAATTTGTATAGCTATTGCAGAAGAGTTATGGCAAGGTTTGGGGTGATGTTTGGACATGGTGGTGGATTTTTCAGCTCTCCGATAGGATTCTAAATCCTACCAGCCAGTTTGTGTTTTTCAACACTTGAATTTGTTGTTGGGAATATAACTCTTGTTGTTATTTTTGGTTTTTCAACACTTAACTTTGTTTTTGGGAATTTAGCTCTTGTTGCAGGGTTGTTGGGAATTTAGCTCTTGTTGCAGTGTTTATGGTATGGTTCAACAGGGTTATACATGTTTTATGCTAAATTGTGATAAATTGATTATTCACGGGTCTTTTTATTTGGTCAATATTCCCATGTGGGGATTTGTGATAAACTGGTTATTTGGTCAATATTCCCCTGTGGGTCCTTCAGACTATATTTAGGCTTGTTCTTTCTACTCTCCTTGGATAAATATTAATCTTTTATTTGTGAGTAATTGGTTATTCATGGTACTTGTTATTTGGTCAATATTTCCCTGTGGGGATTTGTGATAAACTAGTTATTTGGTCAATATTCCTCTGTGGAACCTTCATACTATATTTAGGCTCGTTGTTTCCACTCGCCTTGGATAAATAGTAAGCTTTTCTTTGTGAGTAACTAGTTATTCATGGGTCTTGTTATTTGGTGAATATTCCCCAGTGGGGCTTTGTGCTAAACTGGTTATTTGGTCAATATTCCCTTGTGGAGCCTTTGAATTATATTTAGGCTCGTTCTTTCCACTCGCCTTGGATTAATATTAAGCTATGATTTGTGAGTAATTGGTTATTCATGGATCTTGTTATTTGGTCAATATTCCCCTGTGGGGCCCTTGTGATAAATTGGTTATTTGTTCAATATTCCCTTGTGGAGCCTTCAGACTAAATTTGGGATCGTTCTTTCCACTCACCTTGGATAAAGATTATGCTCTTCTTTGTGAGTAACTAGTTATTCAGGGTTTTGTTTTTCTTTCTCTTTGTCTTGCTCTATTTATGGTTATTGTGACTTGGGATTTGTTTTGTTTCAACAAATCTTGAACAAGTCACTTGTTTTAGAGTGATTCCTAGCAACTGTATGTTGTCAAAACCTAGTAAACCTGTGTAAATGGTGATTCTATGTTGTCTTGGTATTGAGGTAGATAGCTCATTATTTTTTCTCCAGAAAGCCTTAGGTTTGGAAAGCAGATTGATTTCATGGGAGATAGAAAGTAGCTATGAATATGCATTCTTTCAATTAAGGATTGAACTTGCTAATGTAGGGAAAAAGCATATGGAAAAAATAGCTAATCATACATTCGAATAACTTCACATTTTAAGGAAAAGAGATATTATTGAATGGATATTTGATGAGGTACATGAGGTATTTGAAATGCAAAATTTTATTTTCGAGACATGATTTTACCAAACAACTATGTGTGGTAGAGTGTGATAGTGGTGCAAATGAGATTCCAAAGCTTTCTAAGGGAAATGTGGAATTTGTTGCACCAACATAATATATAGTCCAACCTCCAATTCTGCCATTATATTTTTTTCTTATTGACATCTCTCTGACATATTTAAGGTTATAGTGGAGACAATTAAATCCTCTTTGGATAACCTTCCTAGTTTTCCCAGAACACTTGTTGGATTTGTTAAATTTTATATTGCTTTAGATTTTTACAATCTAAATAAATCCTTGACATAATCTCATTTGGTGGTTGTAGTAAATTTGGATGATCCAATTTTGTCATTCCAATAAGACCTGCAAATTAAGGATGATTTGGCAACAATAAAGGCAATTTATGATAAACTTGATGAAGAATATGGAAAGGTTCTTGTTGTTTTAGAATTAAAATTCACTCTTGCTTACTGGTTTATTATTAGGCATTGAGCATGGCCTAATATTTCATTATTCACTCATTTTTCATTTAGTTATTCTCTTGGGTTGTTGAAGCTTTATTTGGCTTGTTGATGCTTCACCACACATGCACTATGTTTGTCTTATAAGTTAACTTACAGTAAATGAGGTTTCATAAGGTTTGAGGTTAGGTACTTTTATTGTTCATTGTTTTATGGAATTTTCATATTAAAACAAGTGACTTGTCCAAGATTTAATTATTCATTCATTTTTCATTTAATTAACAACTCAGTTTATGCTTGTTGATGCTTTATCATTTCATTAACAACTAAATTGATGCTTGTTGATTTCATTATTCACTCGTTTGTCATTTAATTATTCTCTTGGATTGTTGATGCTTTATTTGGCTTGTTGATCCTTTACCGCACATGCACTTTGTTTTTCTTCTAAGCTAACTTACAGTAAATGAGGTTTCATATGAGGTGTGACATTAGATACTTTTATTATTTACTATTTTATGGAATTTTCATATTAAAATAAGTGACTTGTTCAATATTTAATTATTCACTTGTTTGTCATTTAATTAACAACTCAGTTGATGTTTTTTTATGCTTTATCGTTTAATAAACAACTCGGCTGATTCTTGTTGATTTCATTATTCACTCGTTTGTCATTTAATTATTTTCTTGGCTTGTTGATGCTTCACCGCACATGCACTCTATTTGTCTTCTAAGTTAATTTACAGTAAATAAGGCTTCATATGAGGTGTGAGGTTAGGTACTTTTATTGTTCATTTTTTTATGGAATTTTCATATTAAAACAAGTTCACTTCAAGATTTCATTATTCACTCGTCTTTAATTTAATTAACAACTCAGTTATAAATGTGTTGTAAATTATTTGGTGTGTAGAGGCATAACAGATAATCCCAGTTGCATTCTCATTTAATATTTCTCCATTATAATAGACTATAGATGTTCCTTCTAAGAAGGATTTTGGTTACAATGTCGCAAACAATATGAAATAAAACAACCTAGGTTGTAAGCCAAAATATTATTTTGAAAAGAGAAATACAATCCATCCAAAATCCACATCATAATGTAGTTGCAACAAAAAATATGACACCCCTATTCTCTATGGCCTTGAGAATCTTCAATGCCAAAACTCCTTGACTTGCGTGCTTGAGCCAAGTAGGTTGGCCTACCTAAAAGGGGTTGATTAGGATGTGGTGGATTGTTGCCATATGATTGATTCTAATTTTCCCCTTCCATCCATGGGGGAATTGAGTACCCATACCTCACACTTGCGCTACTAACCCCTGCATTAAGTGGAGGTGTGTGATGAGCATACATGGAATTGACACCTATTATGGTAAGAATAAAGAAAGTGGGTAAACCCCCATTTTGATAGTGATGGACTTGAATGTTTATGAGGTCTTGTAATAATGGTGTAATTTGCAATATTGTCCAATGTGTTTGACATAATCCTAGTTTCATCAGTTGTGCTTGCATCATTGTCAACCATATCAATCATCCCTTATTCCTTTTCAAGCATTTTTTTAGCCTTTCTTGCTTCCTTTTCCTGTCTTTCCATTTTCTTTTTATGTTCCTTATCTTGCCTTAATTTCTCCCTTTCAAGCCTTTCATCTGCTCGATGTTGTGCTGTAACAATCCTTGTTTCCTTATTCTCCTTGGCTATATCCATTTTTTTCTATTTTAATTCCTAAATTTAAAATTTCTTTTTTTTCAAACTCATCTAATAGGTTTATATAGTTTTTTGAGGTGAGTAACTATGAATTATGCCCCAAAAGAATACTACCCACTATTCCTTGCTTTTTTTTCATTGATACTCTCTTTTTTGGTAGCTTTAGGAACTTACCAAGTAACTTCTCCACCCCTCCCACCTGCATGCCATTGCTTGGCACTTGGCTTTCAATATCTGAGACAAATGATTGAATTATATTTTTCTCTTCATCAATACCTCATTATGTGCTTCATCTTCTTCCATTGATATATTGTCCACAAAAAAATGAACAATTTCATTGTTCAATTATGCTAGTTGTGAAGGAATTTTCATGCTTTGTGTTGAAATTTGTAACAAGAAATAGTGAAATTGGCATCCATAAATGAAATCTAGAAAATGGCACCCAGAAATGGCTACCCTATGATGCTTCTCATTTAATTTTCTCTTATTTAAATTGGAAGAAAAAATGTAATTTCATCTCATGACAACCTGTATTAGTTAACTGAGTCAAGAAGACTTAAATTTGAATTAGAGGTAAAACAGGATGCATGCAAAGGAATTTTCTATTTTTAGGGGGTAAAAATATAGTTATTTGTGAGTTATAATTAGTTAACTCAAGAAATTGATTTAAAATCAGTTTAACTAGTTCTAACTGAGAGATGAGCTAGTGAGAGGTCCAGTGAATTAAATCTAATTTAATTCACAAGTAGTTATCAATCACTTAACTGATGATTCACTATAAATAGTTTTTTCATGTTAGGTCTAAGGAAGACCCAGTTGATACTGAGGTTAAAGGGAAGAGATCTATCAATTGTACTATTAGAAAATTGTACAGGTCATGCATGAGGTCATCGGGAAGGACCTGAAGGATTGCACAATAATTAATTGGTATTTTCCTAATTAATAGGGCTCAATTTTCCCAAGAATGTCTAAGGAAGGTAGGCAGCGCAGAGGAAAGAAAAAGGTTAAATACTTGACCAATTTTTCTTAGATTGCGAGCCATATTCAAGCAGGATCGAAGGTTGACAATCAGCGGAGTGTAGAGGTTTCTCAATGTGAGGAATAACATTGTATTATTTCATGATATTGACCATATGAAATATACAGATAGATGGATTTTTAGCAGTTGCTTTCCCCAGATACATATTTTGTTGTGCGATTGATTGTTTCTTTCTATTTCATGTTATGTGATTGTGCGATCGAAATTTGTTTCTGCAAATTGTAAAAGGATTCAGTATTTTGTTTTAGTACATTACAAGATCAAATTGAAACCCATTTTTATATTTTATACATGGTATCAGAGCACCATGAATCACAATAGAAGAGAACAATAGAGTTTTTACTTGAACAGGTTCGAATTTGCAGATTTATTCTTCAGGATCCAGCAACAGATCAATATGTATTTCAATGGCTTGAAACTCGAATATGCTCCTGAGGGAAATTTGAATTACATAGCATGGAAGGACAGGATGGAGGCAGTGTTGGAGGAAAATGGGTCGAAGGAATTCATAGATACTAATATTCCCAAGCCCACAACAACAGATGCTCAAAATCTTTATGCATGGCAGAAGAAGGTAGCAAAGGCGAGAAGGATCTTGTTATAGGGACTTTGAGATCATCTTGTCTAAAATATCCATGGGAATGTGAATCCACATTCTATGTGGAAGGCCTTGAATATCTATTTTAGAATAGCAGAGACCACAAGAAGTTGGCGCTGAAGGACAAGATCAAAAATATCAAGATGGATGAGGGCGACACGATCTAGAAATACTTGTAGAAGTTCACTCAGTGTCGAGATGAGCTTGGAAGTGTTGGGGTGACTATTGCTGATGATGATTTGGTGGGCCTATAACTTCTAGGCCTTCCCAAGAGCTGGCATAGTTACCATGACTCTATGAATGGGAGGGATAAGTTACCAAAATGGGAACGTTTGTGGTCTAACTTGGTAATATAAGAGATAAGGCGGAGCACCAGAGACAAGACCTCTGGAAAAGACAAAGAAGAAGATTTTTCATTTGTGATAAAAGGAAATAAAGCCAAGGGTAATAAGTCCCAAGGTGAAGAGGGAAAGAGATACTTGTTCAAGATCAAGTGTTTTCACTATCGCGAGCACAGGAACTATGCCTCGAATTTTCAACAAAGCAAGGCAAGCAAGAAGGAGCCAGCGATTACAACGGGTAAAGCCCTATCTTCAAAGATCGAGCTTGATTTTACTCTCACTGTATGCATGTCCAACATTATAATGGGATGCATGTTATATCTAGACAACAGGGCCTCGTTCCATATGAAGGGGAATAGAGATCTCTTCAGTGACTTGGAGGAGAAGGACCTCCAACATAACATAGAGTTTGGAGGTGACGGTTGGTATAGCATGACCGACATAGGTACAGTTACCTTTTAGAGGGAGTTTGGCTCCCCTCTCAGACTGAGAGATGTTTTGTATTTCTTAGGACTAAAGAATAATCTTGTCTCCATAGCAGTATTAGAATATCATGGTTATGATGCCATATTCAGAAAAGGAAAGGTGTTCCTTAGACACATCGCCATGGGACGGGTGAAATAGATCGGTGTAAGATTCAAGAACATGTATTCTCTTGAGGTCGAAGATGCATGAAAAGCTTTGAGGAGAAAATAAGAGGTTAGTGACTTGGTGGTTGAGAGGGAGCATAAGTTACCTCTCAACATGCAGTCTTAGAAGCAATATCAGAAGGTTGTGGAGTAGCCACAATTTGAGAAGAAGAGGGGAGATCGAATGAAGGCATCCACTCAAGCAGAGACCTCCAGTAGGGGGGAATTTTGAGCTATATGGGCAGAGGGAGCACATGCAGCCATAGCTCCAGGTGAGAGGTGGGGAGATGTGCATACATAATCTCAAGAGAAGAAATTTGGGTAGGATCCATTGAGATGGCATGTCTCATGGATCGGACCTGGCTATGAGAAGCCCACAGTACTCAGCAGCATGAAGGATCAGTAATTTTGATGCAGTCAAATCTGTGGAAGACATAAATCACAGTGACAGATTTCAAATACTGGAGCGGATATCAGAGTTGGTAGCAGTGCAGAGGGCACAAATACAGAGTCAACAGCAGCGTAGATATTTCAGTAGACAGTGCAGTAATCGATAGTAGTGGGACTCTCTGATGACAGATGCATCACACCAATTCAATTTTTTTGAGGCTATTCAGTTTCAAGAGTTGCATGAGCAAACAACACTAGAGAAATGTTGCATGCAGAACATTCCAAAAGTACTAAATCGGGATATATTGAATTCCTTTCTTATTGAGAGGGAGTGTTGAAATTTGCAACAAGAAATAGTGAAATGGGCATCTAAAAATGAAATGTAGAAAATGGCACCGAGAAATGGCTACCATATGAGGCTTCTGATTTAATTTTCCCTTAGTTAAATTGGAAGAAAAATTGCAATTTCATCACATGAAAACTTGTATTAGTTAACTAAGTCAGGAAAACTTAGTTAGCTTATTTAGTGAGAGGTCTAATGAATTAAATCTAATTTAATTCACAACTAGTGATCAATCAGTTAACTGATAATTCACTTTAAATAGTTGTTGCATGTCAGTTCTAAGGAAGACCCAATTGAGACTGAGGTTAAAGGGAAGAGATATATCTGTTGTACTATTAGAAAAATATACAAGTCATGCATGAGGTCATCGAGAAGGCCCTGAAGGATTTCTCAATAATTAATTGGTATTTTCCCAATTAATAGGGTATAAATTATCCCAAGAATGCATAAGGAAGGCAAGCCAAGTAGAGGCAAGAAAAAGATTAAATACTTGACTGATTTTGCTTAGATTGCAAGGCAGATTCGAGTAGGAACAGAGTGAGATAGCCAGCAGAGTGCAGAGGTTTCTCAGTGTGAGGAATATAATTTTATTGCTTCATGATCTTGACCATATGAAATATAGAGATAGAGGGGGTTTAAGCAGTTTCTTTCCCCAGATAAATCTTGTGTTGTGCGATTGATTGTTTCTTTCTCTTTCATGTTATGTGATTGTGCGATCAAATTTTGTTTCCACAAATTATAGAAGGATTCAGTATTTTGTTTTAGTACATTACAAGATTAGATTGAATCTCATTTTTATATTTTCTACACATTGTTAATGTGTTCTTGAGACACTGTGTTTGTTTAAATTAATCATGACTTTTTCCATCCATGATGGTTGGGTTACTTGGATTGGAAATGTCAACTGGTCATTGTTGCTTCCTAGTGCAATATCAGTAATGTCATTTTCAACTACATCATCATTTTCAACTGCATGTTCAAAAATGGCATTAACAGTATCACCAACAAAAGTTCCATGTGATTCAATTGGTAGAATGACCTCCATGTTACTTTCAATTGGTTCATGAGTATATTGTGTTTCACATACATGTTCATCATCACCACCATATAAATTTCCTTGAGAGAGGGAAATCATATTACTAGCTGAAACCACATCATCTTTTTCATCTACTTCTTCTTGCACTTCAACACCTGTTTGGGCATGCCCTTCTTCTTGACCATCCAAATGAAATAACTAGCTACAACCAATATCATGCATAAGAGAATCATAGTTTAGTGGCCGGATTCCAGTCCTCCTAAAGCCAACCTTGATATTTGATGGTGTTAGAGCCCTTTTAAACGCTTTACTTACAAGCTTTGTTAGCTCAAACATTTTCACCTCAACCCCTGGATTATTTTCCATCCATGCAACATGATCTAACCTGAAATAGTTCTTGAAAGGTACAAACACACTTACATCAAGAGGTTGCAATCTGTGAGTGGTATGAGCAGGAAATGCTAACAGGTTGATGCCCAAATTGTTTGCTTCCTCAATTTTTTGTACAACAATGTGGCTTCCATGGCCATATAATATCAATAAGTGTATGTTATTAGGTGAAACCGATCCAAGTGGATATTGGTGGCCACCCACCTATTCCACCTAGACCTCCAGTTGCTTTCATCATTTTCCTTATTTATAGCAGCATTTATTATTTTTAGTAGTTTTTCGGGTCCTAAACTTCTAGAACAGTTTTGATCCCTTAAAGGACGTTTTTTTTAGGTCCACAACAGACCCATAGCCATATCAAGATACATATGGTGAAACCTGTAGTACTCAGAGAGATATTTTCGATGATATATCGTACTCGCCAAACAAAGATAATATGACCAAGTTATGACCCTGGGAAGTTGGCTGCCCAACTCACCCCAACGGGGCCCCCAAACTCTTAATGTTCCTTATCTTGGGGTTAGGGCTTTGGTTGTTTATGGTTTTCCCATGTTCAATAATAAAAAGGCCCTTGAGCCTCATTGTAACACAATTCAGAGGAATGTAGCCACTGCATCTCTTCTTAGAGATAAGATACCATCACCCAAGCTAGATTATTTTCCATTATGTCTGTAAGCCGTTTTAATTATTTTATATTAATGAAATGAAGTGTTATACATAATGAATCTATGTGTTTATGTTTATTTATGTATTTTATTGTGTTCCTGCACAAGGTTGGATCAGTGGTATCAGAGAGGTCTTCTCTTTCTCGATATTTCTTTGCATGTCCCTGTTTGGTCCAATCTGCTAGTTTAGATTAGGTTTCAATTTCTTATCAATCTGAGTAGGTACACTTAGAGCTACTTATCTAAAATATATAGATCTAGAATTATTTGGTCTCCTAAATCAGGGTTTAGTGTAAATTGGATTCAATACTCTTTTTCAAGAGGTTGTTCCTTGTTTCCTTCTACACTTGAACACCTTCTGAAACAAAACAAATCTATTCTCCTAAAAACAAAGTTCTATTTTTTGTCCGAGATTCCCTAGTTCCTTTACAAGAACTCAATTCATAGAGCCTCTCCCAAGTCCTTAAATCAACACACTAAAATCAATTATATCCTTCAAATATTAACTCAACACACTTATCAATCATACTTATTCAAAACAGAAAGCAAGGTAATAATCTTGAAATCAACTAATAGCTAAGTCCTCTTACAAGGTTTAGTCATTAGACTACAAGTTGAGTTTTGCAATTATAACCTTGATCATTAAGCAGAAATGATAAATGAAATAGTAAACACAACTTTCAATTCAAAGACCGATGTCAATTGAATATTCTTACAAAGACCTTTCACAAAAGACACTGACTTCTATTAACAATTCTGTTTCATAAACTTGCAGCATAAGAATTAAATAGAAATGTCTATTAGATCTGATTATGCAAATGTAAATGAAAAACACAAGAAAGTGTACCAGCGCTATAGTGGGCTCCCTCCACATGTTGTAAGCACACCTTAAGATAACTCAGATGAAGAAAATTATGGACTATAACACCATGAATAACTGAATCTCTATATTAAAGTCTAAAATCCAATTACATAAATCGAAGTTTGAAGCTTGTTACATAATGTCTCATGTCTAGTCTTCTATGTCTTTCCTTCTAGCTATTTATCATTAAATTACATAAAAAAAGAGGCTATTTTCGTTCCTCAAAATCCTAACTAACTTCCCAAAGGAGTCGAATTAGTTCAGATCCCTTTTTACAAGCAAAATATCAAATTTGTTCATTAATTACTTAGGATTTTCTGTTGAAATGGCTAGAGTTGACCAACGTTGACCAGCCACCTGTGGAATTCGAATCTAAAGGTGGAAAGATTTTTCACCATCCTTGTACATTCAGGAATATACCCTCAGTCATTGATTTGGCCAACCTGTCATGCAACTTGTCAAAACGTGAAGCCATTATAGGAAGTTACGAAAACCTGTAATTTTTTGAAAAGCCTAGTTTTAACACAAAAATTACTAAAATCAATTCCAATGTAAAAATAATAATAATTGCATTACTTTAATTAGTTTCAAAGGAATATGAGGGATTTATGAAGGTTAAATTAGAAAATATGATGGATAAAATGAAGTTTTTAGGTAAAAGGATGAGTCATGAAATGGTACCAACATCTCCCCCAAACACAAGACTTTGCATGTCCTCATGCTAACCTGTCAAACTTCTTTGTTTGCTGCTTCTGCTGCCTGAAGTAAAAAATCCATGTTCATCTAAGTTTGATATTGAGTCTTCAAGATTTGGTATTTGGCCTTGATAGCTTTCTTCTGCCTATACCATTTGCTAGCCCATCTACAGATTTCAATTTTGTTGGTTTTGAGTTTTTTCACTTTTCTCTTCAATTTTTCATTTTCACTTTGAATTTTCTTACTTTGTGTTCTCAGTGCCTCATTTTCTCTTTTCACAACTCTTTCCAACATTTCTGATTCCATAAGCTCTTGTTTCAAATCTTGAATTTTCCTTTCTAATTACTTCTGCTTTTTGTTTGAGAGTTTTTGCTCCTTTGGTTCTTCCTCACTGCTTTTGATTTCCAGTTCTTGTGTATTGGCATCCTGGTTTTGTTGTAGGTTATCACAGTCCTGTACTGTCTTGCCTTTAATCCTTCTAGATTTCCTTGTATAAGTGGTGAAAATTTTATCCTTTTCACCTTTCTTAGCTTCCTCCTTTCTCATTTTCCTTGTTCTTATACTGCTGCTAGGTAGAGAAAAAGTGTTTGGTCTATACTCTAGAGTTTCATCATCTATTTCAATTACATCAACCATCAATTCTGTATCTTTCTCTTTTTGTTCTTCTTCATCGATTTTAATTTCATTAGAGATCAAAAATCCCTTCCATGACATCCATGTCTTCTGTAGTTCAAACTCAATCAAAATTTTTACCAATCCAAAATGATACATACTTCTATCCATATTACTTCTTTGTTTCTGTATGGTTTTAGACATTTTAGTAAAACTTTGTAGAAGAAAATATGGAAGGCTTACGATACATTCTCCCTTCAGATGCAACAGCATTTTGATGTGATAAAGATACACTATGCTATATCTGCCTTCAAATGTAATAAATTTTTGAGGTACATAAACCATTTCATCCTAAGGATAAACAAGCCAGCTTCTGGAAACTCCAATTTTCCAATTAACTGAGAACACTTTGGATCTAGATACAAACTGTGTCCATGATTTCTCCTTGAATTGCTTAGTTTTAAAATATTTTTCACCCTCTGGACTGATGCCTATGGTTTGAGCAATGGTATCCTCTGAAACCTGGAATGAAAGGTTTCCTACTGTGGCTCTTTCTCCATTAAATGAAGAAGCAATTTTTCTAGTAATTTTTTCATTATGTCCATTAAATTTCTCTAAAAATGTTAGCCATTGTTTATCTCTCAATATTTTAACACATTCTGCAACTATTTTAGAACTATCAAACCTCTCTGGTTCTGCCCTATTTTCCATCAAATTCCTCTGTTCTAATACCCTGTCTTCTTATGCTCTATTTAAAAAAAAATTACCCAGGGTAGTTGACAGTTACCTGGTCTGTTGCGTTCCTCCTAAAGTTTTCTGAGCTATCCTCCACGTGTTTGGATATGCTCTTGTTTCTTATATTTCCTCCTCTTTCCGAGCAGGGTATCCCAGCAGCTCTATCTTCACACTATATTCTCGGAAATTTTTCTAATTTTAGACTTCAAAACCCTTTCAACGAACTTTGAAAACTCCTTTTGTTTTTTTTTTAAAGATTACACCGACCCTTTTTGCATGAAAGACCTCAAAATCTGCACCTGTGTCATGGAATGATGTTGATGTGGTTGATATGGTCGTGGTTGCAGTTTATATGGTTGTGGTTGCAGAGGACGGACTGAAATGGCTGCTGATTGCGGAGGATGGGACCGTTACAATGGCGGTGTATCAAATCTAATGTCTAATAAGGTTGTGGAGAGGCCTTATAGACCGTTTGTACTAGTTGTCAATGCATGCAGAGTAGATTTGAAATTTTTTTAAAAGGGTTTAAAAGAGGTATAGATATAGGCTAAGGGTTTAAGAATTTTTAAGAGTAGTGATGAGGGGTTAAAGGCATATAGATATAGGCTATAGGTTCGAGGGTTTAGGAAACTCTAGTTTATGCAGAATATGTTTGAGGTTTAAAATGAAGGTTGTAAGAGGGGTTAAGGGAGTATAGGTTATGGAATGTAGTGCTATAGAATGTGGGTTATAGAATGTAAGCGATGATTTTTAAGAGTAATGGTTAAGAGTATAGGTTTAGATGGTTAAAAGTAGTGGTATAGGTTGAGTGACAACGAAACCAAGGTGTTGGTATAGGTATAATGGTTAAGAATATAGGTTATAGGAGAAATTATGAAACTGATGTCAATAATTAACGATAAATTAATTATTTAAAACTGAAATTAACATAGAAATTTAAGTATTAAAACAAGAATCTTACAGTCCTTTACTAGTTCTTTTGTAATCTCCCTTTGACTGGTTGACTTTGTGTAGGTATGATGTAGTCTTCTAAACAGCTCCCTTTGATATTTCTGACTTGTTTAATCTTGCAAACATGTTGATGCAACCCTTGACTTGCTTGGTTTTGTAGACATATTGATGCAGCCTCTGACTTGCTTAGTTTTGGAGACATATTGATTCAGCCTCTGACTTGCTTAGTTTTGGAAACATGTTGATGCAGCCTTTGAACTGATATGATCTTGCTTGAACAAGTCCATCTGCCATTTCTTTATATAACTTTGATAATATTTTGATGATCCACAGGTCCCTCTGCTGATTTGAATTAAAACAGCTCCTTCTTTGAACAATCAATCAATTAAATAAAACAAATCCCTTGCTTATTGAAATTCTGGAAATGAGGAGATGAAAGAAAATATGAAAAATTCATTTTTTTCCTTCTCCCCTACTTATTCTTTGACTTGTCCTCAAGTCGTTATTTAGAATTGGCAAGTGTAAATAACTTTGACAGAAATGAAAAAAAATGAATTCTTACTGGCCAATTTCTTGGTTTTCCTGTAAGAATTATAGTTTAGATTGTGCCAAAGTCTAGTTTTCACATCTAAACTGTTATTTATTTATTTTATTTTATTTTTTATTTTTTATTTTTAAATTAAATTTTTTTTGAAGAAAAATAGAAATGATTATGGTAAAGATATCATAGTTGATTGTTGTGCTATCTCAACCTCCTTCTGTTGTGTCACTGTCTGAATGAAATCTTATTTGTTTATAGGCTTGTGATAAAGCTTCATCCTATGCCCATTCACTATAAATGTTCTTCCTTCTTGGTCAATGGTGCTAAGTTTTACTGATCCATTTTCAAAGACCTAAACAATTTCATAAGGGCCCATCCAGTGTGTTGTAAACTTGGCCTTATAATATTTAAATTTTGAATCAAATAGTAAAGCCCAGTCACCTTCTTGAAATTGTTTCTTCTTGATGTGTGTATCATGCCATTGCTTCCTTTGTTTTTGCATAAATATTGTCCTTTCTAATTTCTGCTGTCTCATTTCATCCAATTGATTCAATTGCATGATGCTTACTTTTTTAGCCTCATTAAGATCAATGTCTAAATCCGCAGCCAACTTGTAAGTGTGTATTTGAAATTCAATAGGCAGCATTACCTCTTTACCATACACCATCTGATAAGGTGTAAATCTTGTTGTATCTTTCCATGTGATTCTATAAGCCCAGAGAGAATCCTTGAGCTTATCCTCCCAGTCCTTTTTATTCATTGCCACTGTTTTGGTGATGATTCCTTCCAGAGTTTTGTTTGTAGACTCCACCTGGCCATTGGCCTCTGGATGGTAGGGTGTACTCCTCTTATGCTTGATTTTTTACTTTTCAGTGATGTCCTGAACCAATCTTGAAGTAAATTGGGTACCTTGGTCTGTTACTATTTCTCTAGGCACTCCATATCTGACAAATATTTCTTCAAAAAGGAAATTGACCATTATTTTCTCAGTTGCCCTAACAAGTGTGTTTGCTTCAGCCCATTTAGTTACATAGTCAGTACATACTAAGATGTACTTTTTACCCTTACAAAGTGGATTAATGGGTCCAACAAAATCTAGAGCCCATTTTTCAAATGGCTCTAAATGTACTTGAGGTTGTAGTGGCATCTGATTTGAGGTAGTTGGTCTGCCCATGCATTAGCAACTGTCACAACTTCTTACATATTTCTTTGAATCTTTGAAAATTGATGGCCAATAATAACCAAGACTGAGGATTTTGAATGCTATTCTTTTCGCCGCAAAATGGCCACCACAAGGTTCATCATGGCAAGATTTTAATATATCAAGAATTTCATCATCTCTTATGCATCTCCTAATAATCATATCATAACGAGTATAAAACAAGTCTCCATTAACCCATGAGTATCTGGCACTTTGCTTGATTAGTCTTTTCTTCTCCTTTGAACTGAAGGATGGAGGTATCTTTCCTGTTGAGAGATAATTAACTAAATTAGCATACCATGGATTCAATATTGAAATTGCAAATAAATGTTCATCAAAAAAAGAATCTTCAACTAGAACAACTTCACCTAGATTGTGGAGTCTAGAAAAGAAGTCTGCCACCTGATTTTCTTTACCTGGTTTGTCCAACACTGTAACATTAAATTCATGTAATAATAGTAACCATATTGTAACTATACCATTAGTTATGGTTTTGTTCATTAAGTACCTAATGCCAGAGTGATCAATATGAATAAAGACTTCATAACCAATTATGTAATGATGGAATTTGTTCACAACATGTATAATTGCAAGCATTTCCTTCTCAGTGAATGTATAGTTGAGTTCTGCAGGTGTTAGATTCTTACTAATGAAATAAATGGCATAACTTAAATATTCTTCTTTTTGTCCTAATGAAGCACCTATTGTTGTATGAGATGCATCAGTGGTGATGTGGAAAGATATATTCCAATTAGGTCCTTTTAGAACTAGAGTAGTGGATAATTTCTCTTTAAGTTTTTCAAAAGCTTTTTGACAATTATTATTCCAATTGAAAGATACATCTTTTGCAAGAAGATTAAACAAAGGCAAATCTATCTTACTAAAGTGTTCAATAAATCTCCTGTAATAACTTGCATAACCAAGAAAGCTTCTCACATCTTTTTGAGATTTTGGTACTAGTAGATTAACAATAATTTGAATTTTTTATTGATCTACTTTGATTCCTTCTGAAGAAACATAATGACCCAATACTACCCCTTCATTTAACATCATATAACATTTTTCATTACTTAGGGATAAATTGGTTTCTATACATATTTTCAGAACTTTCTCAAGGTTTTGCAATGAATGATCAAAAGATTTACCATATACTGAAAAGTCATCCATATATACTTCAACATAGTCACGAACTAGATCAGAAAAAAAAGCTAATACTGCTCTCTGAAATGTTTCTAGAGGATTACACAATCCGAATGGTAAAAAATTGTAAGCATATGTGCCCTAGGGGCAAGTAAAAGTTCTTTTATCCTGGTCCTCTAAAGCTATTCTGATCTGATTGTAACCATTGAAACCATCAAGGAAGGAAAATGATGATTTCCCAGCTAATGTGTCCAAAACTTGGTCAATAAATGGCAATGGAAAATATTCTTTTAGGGTTTCTTTATTGAGCTCTCTATAATCAACACAGATTCTCCACTTACCACTTTTCTTGGGTACTATCACTAATGGAGATACCCACTGGCTGTTAGAGATGGGGTAAATGAAATTGACCTTCAATAACTTTTGCAATTCATCTCTTACAATTTCCTGAAGCATAGGGTTCATCCTTCTTTGTGGCTGTCTCATTGGTCTTATATTAGTGTCTGTATAAATGTGGTGAGTGCAAGTTTCTGGGTGAATTCCTTGCATATCAGTATCGTCCCAAGCAAATGCTTTTTGGTATTTTGTCAATAATTCAATCAAATTTTGTTCCTGAGATGAGTCTAGGAGTGTTCCAATGTTTAGTTTTTTTCCTGGACTGATCTCATGGTTTTTCTTTGTGTGTTTGTCATGGAATGAATAGGAAAAATATCTTCAAACAAATTTTGTAGAGAATGGATGGTACAAGTTTCCTGAAAAAACTATGCTAGTAGTTGACCTGCAGCACTATATTGTTCATTTCTCAATTCCTATGAAATATCAGGTTGAGAAATAAACAATTCCACCAAATCTTCATTGTTATCTTCTTGAAAATCATAGATTTGGTCAATGCTCAAAACAGAGTGAACTTCTTCTTTGTCATTATATCTATCATCAAGCCATAGGTTATGAGCTATTGCTAGAGATTGTGCTGATGGGTATAAGGTAAGTTTTTTTCTTTCTGTCCCTCTAGAAATGGTCATGTTGCCTGATCTACACCCAATAAATGCATCAACAGTTGCCAACCATGGCCTGCCAAGTATGATAGGATGTCCTCCTAAAATGGACTTTGGCTAGAGTACTAGGAATTTTACTGGATACTCCCAAGAGTCTAATGAGATAATTATGTCTTCCAATATCCCTTCAGGAATGAATTTGGATCTATCAGCTAATTCCATGATAATTGGTGTTAATTGTAAGTCTGTGAGCTATAATGTTTTCATTGTTTCCAGTGTCATCACATTGATGGCAGCTCCAAGGTCAATCAGGGTATTTTGAATGGAAATGTGGTTAATGATTGTGGTAACTCTAGGGATACCAGGGTCAACATACTTCTCCATTGAAATAACATTTGACATGAGGCCAACTAAATTTCCAATGACATGAATGGTTTGTGAATCAAATATTTTCTTTGCAGGATTTTTAAGACATAACTCTTTAATGGAATTGGCGTAAATTGGAATGTCTTTTATTGCCTGAAGTAATGGAATTTTCACATAAACATTCCTTAATTCATCTAAAACATCAAATTTAGGCAAAGTTATTGGTAATTTTGCTTGGATTAATCTCTCAGGAAAAGTAGGTGGTTTCATGGTTTGCATTTGTTTGTTTTTTATTTCATCATCTTGTTTACTTGGAAGTTCATCATTCTTGTTTTCTTTTTGCTTTGTAGCGACTGCAGGTTCTGTTTGAAAAGTTCGACCAGACCTAAGCTCAATGTTTTGCAGAGGCAGAATTGGGTAATATGTTCCCCCATATACACTATATGTTGGTCTGACTACTCTGTTATTTGTGTTAGCTACAGGTTGAGCAAGGTATTTGAGTAGGTCTAGGTGGTTGGTTAGAAGGTAGTTGTAATGGTGGTGAATTTATTGGTGGAGGAGCAGTTATTGTTTGTTGAGGATTTTGTGGTTGATAAGAAACTCGTTGTTGAGGGTATTGTTGAGGGTATTTCTGATATGGTTGAGGATATGGCTGATATGGTTGAGGATATTGTGAAGGAATTTTTTTTTGAGGATATGAATATCCTTTCCATCCTTGTTGTGGATAAAATTGTTGCTGTTGATTAGACCAATTTTGCCAAGGCATAGGAATGTTCCAAGAATTTTGAATAGGCATTTGATAATGTGAAAGAAATTGTAAATTTGGAGTTTGAAACATACCTGGAGGTCTCATTTGCCATGGTCTTTTAGCTCCCATGAGATATAAGTTCTCCATTTCTGCATTTTCTTCCAAATTGTAATTCTGCAAAAACCTTCATCTTAGAACAATTAAAAATATCATGATTTTCTGTACAAAATGCACAAACCTAAACACTTTCTAAAGGACATTCCTTCAAAGCATTTTTTTTCTGCATTTTGGACAGAACACAGCCATCAATTGGTCTTCTTCTTCTTGTTTCTTCTTTGTTTTTAGCATATCTATTTGATTTCCCAAGGTGCTTAATAGGTCTGTTTTAAAGTCTTCAAATAGGTTTCCTATTTCAGCTCTTGTAACACTTGATGTGGCAGATTTAGTGGCTTTAGATGTCATAGTTCTTTTTCCATTCCTTGCTTTACTTCTAGAATACTTTTCACATAAGTCTGCAATCTCATCAAAGGGTAAATGAGAGATATCACCTTTACCCATTAGGTTAAGTTCATCTAAATATTCTTCTCGGATGCCTTTTAGGAATATTGTTCGAATAATATCAATAGACATGGTTATATGCTTTGATTTTTGTAGATTGTATACAAATATTTCCAAGTATTCTTCTAAGGTTTCATCTTCTTGTTGATTCATTCTAAAAATTTCATCTTTGGAATCTTTTGATCGACAGTAAGGTTAATACTTTTTCAAGAAGATTTGCCTCATAGCATTCCAATCAGTCATTGTATGTTCACCTAATCCCATAAACCACCTAAGTGTTGATGCTTTTAATGTGGTAGGAAAGAGTCTAAGTCTATGTGCATCATCTGTATACCCATAGGTTTGACATACTATATCAAATTCAAATAAAAATGAATCAGGGTCTTCAGATGCCATGCCATAAAAATTTGGTAATACAGATGGGGGTATATTTTTCATTTTAATTTCTTCATCATTGTTTTCTTCTTCAATGGGAAATTTAAATGTTGACTCCTCTTCCTCTCTTGGGTTTCGATTTTGATCATTTCTTTGTTTTTATTCAAGTTCTCTTTGTCTTCTCCTTTCTTCCTGTTGTCTCTCATATTCTCTCATTTGTCCTGCAGTAGGTCCTCTTGCTGATTCTCCTCCTTCCTCAACCATTTTGGTATATTGTTCTTCTAATTTATCTTCCTCTTAAGGCTTTTCAGGATCAATTTGTTCAAGAAGAGGTTGTTGGGTTCTTTTACCACTCTCTCTTACTATAGAAGATTCAGGTATATGTTTTCTCTTTGCTTCATAAGCTAAAAGGACTTGTCTTTCGATAAGAGTAAGTCTCTAGCCTGATTTTTGTTTTTCGTCAAGTTCTTCTACAATAAATTTTCTAGTTGGTGCTGTAAATTCAACCTTCTCTAAATTTTATGCTCCCAATGGTGGGTTATTTTTTGGATGGGGGGTCTTTTATAAATCTGCCTTTTTCATCCCTAAGTCTAGACATAAGGAATCATGGCTTAACAAAATAAAGAATTGAAACTAAATCTATGTTTTTGTTTTTTTTTAATTTGTTTTTGTTTTTTCTTTTAAAGAAAAATACTTCTAGTTGCACTTCCCCGGAAAAGGCGCCAAAATGTTTAGTCCAATCTGCTAATGTAAATTAGGCTTCAATTTCTTATCAATCCGAGTAGGTACACTTAGAGGTACTTTTCTAAAATATATAGATCTAGAATGATTTGGTCTCCTAAATGAGGGTTTAGTGTAATAGGATTCAATACTCTTTTACAAGAGGTTGTTCTTTGTCTCCTTCCACACTTGAACACCTTCTTAAACAAAACAAATCTAATCTCCTAAAAACAGAGTTCTTATGGTTTGTTTGAGATTCTCTAGTTCTTTTACAAGGACTCAATTCATAGAACCTCTTCCAAGTTCATAAATCAACACACTAAAATCAATTATCTCCTCCAAATATTAAATCAACATACTTATCAATCACACTCATTCAAAACAAAAAGTAAGGTAATAATCTTGAAATCAACCAATATCTAAGTCCTTTTACAAGGTTTAGTCATTAGACTACAAGTTGAGCTCTTCAATTACAACCATGATCATTAAGCAAAAATGATAAATGAAATAGTAAACACAACTTTCAATTCGAAGAGTGATTTCAATTGAATCTTCTTACAAAGACCTTTCACAAAAGACACTGGCTTCTATTAATAATTCTGATTCATAAACTTGCAGCACAGGAATCAAATGGAAATGTCTATCAGATTTAATTATGCAATTGTAAATGAAAAACACAAGAAAGTGTACCAGCTCTGTAGTGGGGGCCCTCCACACGTTGCAAGCACACCTTAAGATAACTCAGATGAAGAAAAGTATGGACTATAACACCATGAATAACTGAATCTCTGTATTAAAGTCTGAAATCAAATTACATAAGTCGAGTTTTAAAGTTTGTCACGTAATGTCTCATGGAGTGTAGTCCTTCAATTTTTTTCTTCTAACTATTTATCATCGAATTACATAAAAAAAAGAGGCTATTTGTGTTCCTCAAAATCCTAACTAACTTCCCAAAGGAGTCGAATTAGTTCAGATCCCTTTTTACAAGCAAAATATCAAATCTGTTTATTAATTCCTTAGGATTTTCTACTGAAATAGCTGAAGTTGACCATTTTTGACCAGCCACATATGGACTTTGAATCTGGAAGTGGATAGATATTTCACCATCCTTGTACATTCAGGAATAGACCCTCAGTCCGCGATTTGGCCAACCTGTCATACAACGTGTCAAAACGTGAAGCCATTACAGGAAGTTACGAAAACCTGTAATTTTTTGAAAAATATTAATTTTAACACAAAAATTCCTATAATCAATTCCAATGTAAAAATAATAATAATGGCATTACATTAATCAGTTTCAAAGGAATATGAGGGATTTATGAAGGTTAAATGAGAAAATATGATGGATAAAATAAAGTTTTTAGGTGAAAGGATGAGTCATGAAATGGTACCAACATCTCCTCCAAACACAAGACTTTGCATGTCCTCATGCTAACCTGTCAAGCAACACATTTAACATGCCCATTGCTACGGTAAAACATCCATGTTCATACGAGTTTTTAAAGGGTTTAAAGAGGTATAGATATTGGCTGGGTTTTAATAATTTTTAAAATTAGTGATGAGGGTTAAGGAAAATAGATATAGGCTACTGGGTTCGAGGGTTTAGGAAACTCTAGTTTGTCAGAATATGTTTGAGGTTTAAAATGAAGGTTGTAGAGAGTTGAAAGTTCTAGGTTATGGAATGTGGTGATATAGAATGTAGGTTATAGATA
The DNA here is from genome assembly GCA_034641835.2 of Pinus albicaulis. Classification (NCBI taxonomy): domain Eukaryota; kingdom Viridiplantae; phylum Streptophyta; class Pinopsida; order Pinales; family Pinaceae; genus Pinus; species Pinus albicaulis. Next base: position 619,838,408 of record CM076579.1, read on the forward strand.
TAAGCTATGATTTTTTAAGAGTAGTGGTATAGGTTGAGATGGTTAGGAGTATAGGTTATAGGTTGAGTGACAACAGAACCAAGATCTTGATATAGGTATAATGGTTAAGAATATAGGTTATAGGAAAATTTGTAAAACTAATCTCAATAATTAACCATAAATTAATTATTTAAAACTAAAATTAACATAGAAATTTAAGTATTAAAACAAGAATTCTTACAGTCCTTTACCAGTTATTTTGTAATCTCCCTTTGACTGGTTGACTTTGTGTAGGTATGATGTAGTCTTCTAAACAAGTCCCTCTCTTGAAATGAGCATGAAACAGGTCCCTTTGATATTTCTTGTTCAAATATGACTTGTTTAATCTTGCAGACATGTTGATGCAGCCTTTGACTTGCTTGATTTTGGAGACATGTTGATGATGTCTTATTTGATTTTGCCAACATGTTGATGTAGCTTTTGAACTGATGTGATCTTGTTTGAACATGTCCCTCTGCCATTTATTTGTAGACTTTGATAATATTTTGATCATGCACAGGTCCCTCTCTTGATTTGAATTAGAATAGCTCCTTCTTTGAACAATCAATCAATTAAATAAAACAAATCCCTTGCTTATTGAAATTCTGAAAATGAGAAGATGAAAGAAAATATGAAAAATTCACTTTTCCTTCTCCCCTACTTATTCATTGACTTTTCCTTAGGTCATTATTTAGAATTGGTAAGAGAAAATGAGTTTAACAGAAGAAAAAAAAAAAATTTCTTATCGGCCAATTTCTTGGTTTTCCTGTAAGAATTCTAGTTTAGATTGTGCTAGAGTCTGGTTTTCACATCTAAACTCTTATTTTGTTTTGATTTTGTTTTTGATGTTTTATTATTTAAAAAAAAAAAAAATTGAAAAATAAGAAATGATTATATTGAATATCACAGGTTGATTGTATCATATCTTGACCTCATGCAACATATCCTTTGTACGAATGAAATCTTCTTTGCTTATAGGCTTGTCATAAAGCTTCAACCTATGCCCATTTACTATAAAATTTCTTCCTTCTTGCTCAATGGTGCTAAGTTTTACTGATCCATTTTCAAAGACCTGAACAATTTCATAAGGGCCCATCTAGTGTGTTGTAAACTTGGCCTTATAAAAGTAGAGCCCAGTCACCTTCTTGAAATTGTTTCTTCTTGATATGTGTTTCATGCCATAGCTTCCTTTGTTTTTGCATAAGTATTGTTATTTCTAATGCCTAATGTCTCATTTCATCCAATTGATTCAATTGCATGATCCTTTCTCTTTGAGCCTCATTAAGATCAATGTCTAAATCTGCAGCCAATTTGTAAGTGTGTAATTGAAATTAAATAGGAAACATTACCTCTTTACCATACACCAACTGATAAGCTGTAAATCCTATTCTATCTTTCCATGTCATTCTATAAGCCCAAAGAGAATCCTTTAGCTTATCCTCCCAGTCCTTTTTATTCATTGCCACTATCTTAGTGATGATTCCTTCTAGAGTTTTGTTTATAGACTCCACGGCCCTTTAGATGGTATGGCCTACTCTCCTATGCTTGATTTTGTACTTTTCGATGATGTCCTAAACGATATTAAAGAAATTGAATGCAGCAGTACATTACTATTTCTCTCGGCACTCCATATCTGACAAATATTTCTTCAAAAAGAAAATTTACCATTGTTTTCTCAGTTTCCCTAACAAGTGCCTTTGCTTCAGCCCATTTAGTTACATAGTCAATACATACTAAGATGTACTTTTTACCCTTACAAGGTGGATGAATGGGTCCAACAAAATCTAGAGCCCATTTTTCAAATGGCTCTAGATGTACTTGAGGTTGTAGTGGCATCTGATCTGAGGCAATTGATCTGCCCATGAATTGGAAACTGTCACAACTTCTTACATATTTCTTTGAATCTTTGAAAATTGATGGCCAATAATAACCAAGACTGAAGATTTTGAATGATGTTCTTTTAGCTGCAAATGGCCACCACAAGGTTCATCATGTCAATATTTTAATATATCAAGAATTTCATCATCTCTTATGCATATCCTAATAATCATATCATAACCGGTATAAAACAAGTCTCCATTAACCCATGAGTATCTGGCACTTTCCTTGATCAGTCTTTTCTTCTCCTTTGAACTGAAGGATGGAGGCATCTTTCCTGTTGAGAGATAATTAGCGAAAACAACATACCATGGATTCAATATTGAAATTGCAAATAAATGTTCATCAGGAAAATAATCTTCAACTGGAACAACTTCACCTGGATTCTGGAGTCTAGAAAAGAAGTCTACCACCTGATTTTCTTTACCTAGTTTGTCCAGCACTGTAACATTAAATTCCTGTAATAATAGTAACCATATGGTAACTCTACCATTAGTTATGGGTTCATTCATTAAGTACCTAATGGCAGAGTGATCAGTATGAATAAAGACTTCATAACCAGTTAGATAATGACGAAATTTGTTCACAATATGTATAATTGCAAGCATTTCCTTCTCAATTACTGTGTAGTTGAGTTCTGCAGGTGTCAGATTCTTACTGATGAAATAAATGGCATAACTTAAAGATTCTTCTTTTTGTCCTAATGAAGCACCTATTGCTGTATGAGATGCTTCAGTGGTGATGTGGAAAGGTAGATTCCAATTAGGTCCTTTTAGAACTGGAGTAGTGGATAATTTCTCTTTAAGTTTTTCAAAATTTGTTTGACAATTATCATTCCAATTGAAAGATACATCTTTTGAAAGAAGCTTAAACAAAGGCAAAGATATCTTACTAAAGTGTTCAATAAATCTCCTGTAATAACTTGCATAACCAAGAAAGCTTCTCACATCTTTTTGAGTTTTTGGTACTGGTAGATTAACAATAATTTGAATTTTTGATTGATCTACTTTGATTCCTTCTGAAGAAACATAAGAACCCAATACTACCCCTTCATTTAACATCATATAACATTTTTCATTACTTAGGGATAAATTGGTTTCTATACATATTTTCAGAACTTTCTCAAGGTTTTTCAATGAATGATCAAAAGAGTTACAATATACTGAAAAGTCATCCATATATACTTCAACACAATCATGAACTAGATCAGCAAAAATAGCTAATACTGCTCTCTGAAATGTTGCTGGAGCATTACACAATCCGAATGGTAAAACATTGTAAGCATATGTGCTCCAGGGGCAAGTAAATTTTTTTTAATCCTGGTCCTCTAAAGCTATTCTGATCTGATTATAACCACTGAAACCATCAAGGAAGGAAAATGATGTTTTCCTAGCTAATGTGTCCAAAACTTGCTCAATAAATGGAAATGGAAAATAGTCTTTAAGGGTTTCTTTATTGAGTTCTGTGTAATCAACACAGATTCTCCACTTACCATTTTTCTTGGGTACTATCACTAATGGAGATACCCACTGGCTGTAAGAGATGGGGTAAATGAAATTGACCTTCAATAACTTTTGCAATTCATCTCTTACAATTTCCTGAGGCATAGGGTTCATCCTTCTTTGTGGCTGCCTCACTGGTCTTATATTAGTGTCTGTATAAATGTGGTGAGTGCAAGTTTCTAGGTGAATTCCCTGCATATCAGTATAGTCCCAAGAAAATGCTTTTTGGTATTTTTTCAATAATTCAATCAACTTTTGTTCCTGAGATGAGTCTAAGAGTGTTCCAATGTTTAGTGTTTTTCCTGGACTGATCTCTATGGTTTTGCTCTGTGTGTTTGTCATGGAATGAATAGGAAAAATATCTTCAAACAATGTTTGTAGAGAATGGATGGTACAAGTTTCCTGAAAACATTGTGCTAGTAGTTGATCTGCAACACTATATTGTTCAGTTCTCAATTCCTCTGAAATATCAGGTTGAGAAATAAACAATTCCACCAAATCTTCATTGTTATCTTCTTGAAAATCATAGATTTGGTTAATGCTCAAAACAGAGTGAACTTATTCTTTGTCATTATATCTGTCATCAAGCCATAGGTTATGATCTATTGCTGGAGATTGTGCTAATGGGTATAAGGTAAGTTGTTTTCTTTCTGTCCCTCTAGAAATGGTCATGTTGCCTGATCTACACCCAATAAATGCATCAACAGTTGCCAACCATGGCCTGCCAAGTATGATAGGATGTCCTCCTAAATTGGACTTTGGCTGGAGTACTAGGAAGTCTACTGGATACTCCCAAGAGTCTACTGAGACAATTATGTCTTCCAATATCCCTTCAGGAATGACTTTGGATCTATCAGCTAATTCCAGAATAATTGGTGTTAATTGTAAGTATGTGAGCTGTAATGTTTTCATTGTTTCCAGTGTCATCACATTGATGGCATCTCCAAGGTCAATCAGGGTATTTTAATGGAAATGTGGTTAATGATTGTGGTAACTCTAGGGATACCAGGGTCAACATACTGCTCCATTGAAATAACATTTGACATGACACCAGCTAAATTTCCAATGACATGAATGGTTTTTGAATCAAATATTTTCTTTGCAAGATTTTTAAGACATAACTCTTTAATGGCTTCGTTGTAAATTGGAATGTCTTTTATTGCCTGAAGTAGTGGAATTTTCACATAGACATTCCTTAATTCATCTAAAACATCAAATTGAGGCAAAGGTATTGGTAATTTTTCTTGGATTAATCTCTCAAGAAAAGGAGGTGGATTCATGGTTTGCATTTGTTTGTTTTGTATTTCATCATCTTGTTTACTTGGAAGTTCATCATTCTTGTTTTCTTTTTGATTTGTAGCTGCTGGAGGTTCTGTTTGAAGAGTTTGACCAGACCTAAGCTCAATGTTTTGCATAGGTAGAATTGGGTAAGATGTTCCCTCATCTACACTATATGCTGGTCTGTCTACTCTGTTATTTCGGTTAGCTACAAGTTGAGCAGGTATTTGAGTAGGTCTAGGTGGCTGGTTAGAAGGTAGTTTTAATGGTGGTCAATTTATTGGTGGAGGAGCAATTATTGTTTGTTGAGGATTTTGTGGTTGATAAGCAACTGGCTATTGAGGGTATTATTGAGGGTATTGCTGATATGGTTGAGGATATGGCTGATATGGTTGAGGATATTGAGAAGGAATTTGTTGTTGAGGATATGGATATCCTTTCCATCCTTGTTGTGGATAAAATTGTTGTTGCTGATTAGACCAATTTTTCCAAGGCATAGGAATGTTCCAAGAATTTTGAATAGGCATTTGATAGTGTGTAGGAAATTGTAAATTTGGAGTTTGAAACATACCTGGAGGTCTCATATGCCATGGTCCTCTAGCTCCCATGAGATATAAGTTCTCCATTTCTGCATTTGCTTCCAAATTGTGATTCTACAAAACCTTCATCTTAGAACAATTAAAAATATCATGATTTTCTGTACAAAATGCACAAACCTGAACACTTTCTAAAGGACATTACTTCAAAGCATGTTTTTTTCTGCATTTTGGACAGAACACAGCCATCACTTGGTCTTCTTCTTCTTGTTTCTTCTTTGTTTTTAGCATATCTATTTGATCTCCCAAGGTGCTTAATAGGTCTGTTTTAAATTCTTCAAATAGGTTGCCTACTTCAGCTCTTGTAACACTTGATGTGGTATATTTAGTGGCTTTAGATGTCATAGTTCTTTTTCCATTCCTTGCTTTACTTCTAGAATACTTTTCACATAATTCTACAGTCTCTTCAAAGGGTAAATGAGAGATATCACATTTACCCATTAGGTTAAGTTCATCTAAATATTCTTCTCGGATGCCTTTTAGGAATATTGTTCGAATAATATCAATAGACATGGTTCTATGCTTTGATTTTTGCAGATTGTATACAAATATTTCCAAGTATTCTTCTAAGGTTTCATCTTCTTGTTGATTCATTCTAAAAATGTCATCTTTGGAATCTTTTGATCGACAGTAAGGTTGATACTTTTTCAAGAAGAATTTCCTCATACCATTCCAATCAGTCACTGTATGTTCACCTAATCCCATAAACCACCTAAGTGTTGATGCTTTTAATGTTGCAGGAAAGAGTCTAAGTCTGTGTGCACCATCTGTATACCCATAGGTTCGACATAATATATCAAATTCAAATAAAAATGAATCAAGGTCTTCAAATGCCATGCCATAAAAATTTGGTAATACAAATGGGGGTATATTTTTCATTTTAATTTCTTCATCATTATTTTCTTCTTGAATAGGAAATTTAAATGTTGACTCCTCTTCCTCTCTTGGGTTTCGATTTTGATCATTTCTTTGTTTTTGTTCAATTTCTCTTTGTCTTTGTTCAATTTCTCTTTGTCTTCTCCTTTCTTCCTGTTGTCTCTCATATTCTCTCATTTGTTCTGCAGTAGGTCCTCTTGCTGATTCTCCTCCTTCCTCAGCCATTTTTGTATATTATTCTTCTAATTTCTCTTCCTCTTGAGACTTTTCAAGGTCAATTTGTTGAAGAAGAGGTTGTTGGGTTCTTTTACCACTCTCTCTTACTATAGAAGATTCAGGTATATGTTTTCTCTTTTCTTTATAAGCTAAAAGAATTTGTCTTTCAATAAGAGTAAGTCTCTGGCCTGATTTTTATTTTTCCTCAAGTTCTTCTACAGTAACTTTTCCAGTTGGTGTTGTAAATTCAACCTTCTCTAAAGTTTCTGCTCCCAATGGTGGGTTAGTTTTTGGATGGGGGGTTTTCAGAAATCTACCTTTTTCATCCCTAAGTCTAGACATAAGGAATCATGGCTTAACAAAATGAAGAATTGAAACTAAATCTATGTTTTTGTTTTTTTTTTAGATTTGTTTTCTTTTTTTTAAAGAAAAATCCTTCTAGCTGCACCTCCCCGGCAATGGCGGCAAAATGTTTGGTCCAATCTACTAGTTTAGATTAGGCTTCAATTTCTTATCAATCCGAGTAGGTACACTTAGAGGTACAAGTTATCTAAAATATATAGATCTAGAATGATTTGGTCTCCTAAATGAGGGTTTAGTGTAAATTGGATTCAATACTCTTTTACAAGAGGTTGTTCCTTGTTTCCTTCTACACTTGAACACCTTATGAAACAAAACAAATCTATTCTCCTAAAAACAGAGTTCTATTATTTATCCGAGATTCTCTAGTGCCTTTACAAGAACTCAATTCATAGAACCTCTTTCAAGTCCTTAAATCAACACACTAAAATCAATTATCTCCTTCAAATCTTAACTCAACACACTTATCAATCATAATTATTCAAAATAGAAATCAAGGTAATAATCTTGAAATCAACCAATAGCTAAGTCCTCTTACAAGGTTTAGTCATTAGACTACAAGTTGAGTTTTGCAATTATAACCATGATCATTAAGCAGAAATGATAAATGAAATAGTAAACACAACTTTCAATTCAAAGACTAATGTCAATTGAATCTTCTTACAAAGACCTTTCACAAAAGACACTGACTTCTATTAACAATTCTATTTCATAAACTTGCAGCATAAGAATTAAATAGAAATGTCTATCAGATCTGATTATGCAAATGTAAATTAAAAACACAAGAAAGTGTACCAGTGTTGTAGTAGGGGGCCTCCACACGTTGCAAGCACACCTTGAGATAACTCAAATGAAGAAAATTATGGACTATAACACCATGAATAACTAAATCTTTGTATTAAAGTCTAAAAGCCGATTACATAAATCAAAGTTTGAAGCTTGTCACATAATGTCTCATGTCTAGTCTTCTATGTCTTTCCTTCTAGCTATTTATCATTAAATTACATAACAAAAGAGGTTATTTGTGTTAATCAAAATCCTAACTAAATTCCCAAAGGAGTTGAATTAGTTCAAATCCCTTTTTACAAGCAAAATATCAAATTTGTTCATTAATTACTTAGGATTTTATGTTGAAATAGCTGGAGTTGACCAACATTGACCAGCCACCTATGGACTTTGAATCTGGAGGTGGATAGATTTTTCACCATCCTTGTACATTCAGGAATAGACCCTCAATCCTCGATTTGGCCAACCTGTCATACAACGTGTCAAAACGTGAAGCCATTACAGGAAGTTACGAAAAACTGTAATATTCTGAAAAGCCTAGTTTTAACACAAAAATTACTAAAATCAATTCCAATGTAAACATAATAATAATGGCATTACTTTAATCATTTTCAAAGGAATATGAGGGATTTATGAAGGTTAAATGAGAAAATATGATGGATAAAATGAATCTTTTAGGTAAAAGGATGAGTCATGAAATGGTACCAACAGTCCCCAATGAGGTTGGGGTATAAATAGTTAGGGCTCGATCAGGTTGAACCTTTTCAAGATCAACCTCGCAAACCCTGACGGCATCCCATGGTGGAAGGAAATAAATATGAGGGAGCAGGATATCCAATAAAAATATTGCTCGAGGAGGCCCTTGAGAAACAAAGGAACGTGATGATGGATAACTTTGACCAAATCCTTCAATGACTACCCACCGGCGGCGCACCTTCATCCAATAGCCACTCTGGAGGCGCCACTCCTTTTAAGGTAAAAGTAAACTTTGGCATTCCCATATTTGAGTGCCAAATAGATGCAAATGTTTTAGATAGATGGTTGAATCTATTAGAAGGATATTTCTCTGTTCATGAATTTTCCAATCAGGAAAAATTTACTTTTTCACTCTTCAAAGCTGCCCCCCATGTCAAGGACTAGTGGGAAACCTACTATGAGCAAAAGGAAGAGAGGGAAACCTCCCTATTCTCGGCGGCACCCACTTAGAATTATTTTCTAGACACAATCAAGGAACAATATTATCCTGTGGGGAGATATGAGGAAAAGTACATACAATGGACTACATTGCGACAACAAAGGGATCAAGATGTGCATGAGCTAATGAATTTGTTCCATACCCTGCGTACAAAGTTGGGTATCAAATATTCAGACAAAAATTTGGTGATGAAGTACCGTAGTTTTCTGTACAAATAAATTCAAGGGGAAATGGAGTTCCTCAACATCTCCTCGCTTGGGGTAACATATCGGTATGCTGCCAATATTGATCATAAATTCAAACAGAAGAAGTGAGACTTTGGATCCATGAATCACAAGCAAGGGAAAGTCACCCCAAAACCACAGAACAAAGGATAAAGCCAAGACAGGGTAGCCCAGGACAACCTACTAAGGTCACAAGTGAATAAAAACACCACAAATCCAAATAAGGACATGCGAAAGTGGTGTGTGTTCCATAAGAGATCCACTCACAACACAAGTGAGTGTCGGTCCAAGCAGTCACTGGTGGTCGAACTGAAGGCTTCTAAATCAAATGCATGTTCCGACTCTGAGTCAGAACCTAACAAGGGGAATGAAAAATGGAAGAATATTATCGATGCAGATCCCAATGTCATTTTTTCCACTGCCAAGATCCAGAAGGAGGAACTAGAAGATTCAGAGGAGGGGGAATGCCTCTTCCATTCCTAGATGTGGGTGAAGGGTTCCTTGCTGCAGTTCATTGTCGACAGTGGGAGCCAAAAGAAGCCCATTTCAGTAAATGTCGTGAAGTGGCTGGGCCTGTTGACCACAAAACACCCACAACTGTACACCATCGGGTGGCTTCACCAAGGACGAGATCTCCACGTCAACTAGCAGTGTCACCTTCCCTACATCATCAAGTCCTACAAGGATGAGGTATTATGTGACATTGCTCCTCTTGATGTTTGTGATGTATTATTAGGCCAAACGTACTTGTGGAAGCGACATGATGTGTTGATTCTAGGTCTCACACTATTATTGTTACCTTGGGAAATAAGTTGCACAAGATATCGGAGGTAGCACCACATACCACCATCTCTTTGATCACTGCAAAACAATGCAATAAGATCATTTCCAAAACCGGGAATTTTTTTTTTCCTGGTGATCTGGCCTCAAAGAAAGAAGAATATTATAGCCATGACCTCTAGAAAGGGCTCCTCTGCACGACAACAACATATGGAAAAGGTTATGGACGAGTACGGGGACATATTCACCTCACCCGTAGGGGTAAATTTGCATTTTTAGGTCAAGCACTCCTCCCCAGGCGCGCCGCTACCAAATGGACCAATCTATCGGCGATTTGTTATAGAGAATAAAAAAATCAAGAAGAAAATTCAGGACTTGTTGCATAAAGGTCACATCCGGCCGAGTTCATCACCTTGTGGAACCCCGATCGTGTTGGTGCGTAAGAAGGATGTGACTTGGAGACTCTGTATTGAATATCAGGTGCTGAACAAGATCACTATCTGGAATAGGTATTTGATCTTGTGGATTGATGGCCTTCTGCACCAACTCAAGGGGACCAAGCATTTAAGCAAGATTGACTTGAAGTCCGGGTATCACCAGGTACCAATCGAACCCTTTGATGTGTGGAAGACGTCCTTCAAAGCCAAGGAGGTCCTTTTTGAATGGCTGGTCATGCCTTTCGAGTTGACAAATTCTCTTGCAACCTTCATGAGGTTGATGGATGACATCTTGTGACCATTCATCGACTTATTCATGGCGGTGTATTTGGATGACATCCTGATCTTCAGCCGAAGTTGGGAAGAGAACCTCCACCACATTCGATAGGTCCTCCAAACACTCTGGCAACACAATTTGTCTGCCAATTTGGATAAATTCACTTTTATCATGACCCAGATTCAATATCTGGGATACATTATTGATGAGTGGGGGGTGTATGTGGATCCAGCCAAGATCCAGGTCATTTGGGATTGGTTAGCCCCAACCACTCTCATAGAGCTCCATAACTTTCTGGGTCTTGCCAACTTTTACTGCGGTTTCATGTTGGGGTTCTCTCATATCACTTAGCCTTTGAGTCAAGTCACCAAGGGAGGAGAAAAATAAAAATTATTTTGGTCTGAATCTCAACAGAAGGCGTTCATAGAGTTGAAGCATCATCTTTGATCTACACCATTTCTCACATTACTAGACTTGCAACAACCATTTGAGATTGAGACAAATGCCTCTGACTATGCTATTAGGGAAGTACTTAATCAGCAGAGGCATCCAGTAGTATATCACAGTGAGACACTTTCAGACATATTCTGAAAGTATCCCACCTATGACAAATAAATGTATTCCATTGTGCAGGCTTGACAACAATGGAAGCATTACATTTTTGGGAGGAAACGGTCATCCACAGAGATCAACGACCCCTGCAATTCATACAAAAACAAGGGAAGTTACGAAACGATTTTCATCGGAAATGGTCCACATACCTGCAATAGTTCCATTTGAACATCAAGTGCAAGAAAGGCAGCACCAATAACATTTCATAATGCCTCAACCGACCGTCGATCGTGGCGCTAACCACTGTGCTCGACTCTTGTGGGCACAAGACTTCGGGTTGGCCGCATCTCTACAAAACTGATCCATAATTCGACAACACATGCTAGATGCTCCCGGAGGGTAATAAAGTTCCAAATTTTCAGCTCCAAGATGCACTGTTATGCCACATGGGACATATTTATGTTCCTTCAAGCAAGAATGCCAAGATGATTTTGGAAGCGCACTACAGTCGGGTCGCTAGACATTTCAGGGTCGAGAAAATAGTGGCAGTTCTGTAGAAGTATTTTTATTGGTCGAACCTTCAACAGGATGTTGGGAAGTACATCAGATGTTGCACTACCTGCGCCATTTCCAAACCGACCATCAAGAATTAAGGCTTATACACTCCACTGCCTACCCCTAGTCGACCTTCGGAATCCATCTCCATGGATTACATGTCGACCTTCCTTCTACCAAGCATGGAAACAAATGTGTTTTTTTGGTCATCGAGAGATTATTTAAAATGGCCATTATGGCAGCCTTTAAGAAGAATATCATAGCAGAAGCCACTGCTAAACTCTTCTTTTAACGAGTGTGGGTACACTTTGGGATCCCATAGTCCATTATCTCATATCGGGATAGCAATTTCCTCAATATATTTTGGTCAAGTATCTAGTCGATGCTGGACATAAAGCTCACTAAGTCCACAACTTTCCACCCCAAAACTGATGGCCAAACAGAGGTCGTCAACAGGATGGTTGCGCACATTCTACCCATGTACAACTCGAAGCATCCATGCACATAGGATGAAAGCATCCCCTATGTCCAACACAACTATAACCACGCTCTCCATAGCTCAACTAGTCACAACCCCTTTCAGGTGGGCTTGGGATTCCATCCACTATGTCCCATTGATGTTGCCATACCATTTGTAGCTACTCAGGAAGATTCTTCTCATGCCCAGTCTGAAGTCGACAAGGAGAACAACTTCATTGAGTACATTCAATGCATCCTCCAACACGTCCATGACATATTGGACAGAGCCAATGTTAAGTACAATCAGCAACATAATCAACATCGGGTGCCACACAAGTTCTAGGTGGGCGACAGAGTTTGGCTACATTTGCAAAAGGAGTGCCTCGCTAGGCCCCACCGCAAGCTTCAACCACTTAATATGGGCTTCGATATTAGGCCATATCTTTACACCACTCAACCACCTATACCTCCTCCTCTTCATCCATAAATGTAAGAGGCCCTCTATGCTTTGTATGAGTGAGCCCATTTATCCAATAATGTATTGATGGTTGAGGAATACCATGTATTTTTGCAGATGTTCGAACTGAATATCCATTAAACTTTTTGTCATCAATTGCAGCTAACATGTATTCTTTTTCCAACCTCTTATAGCGTTGATATTTTTAATTGAAATTTCCCTTTGGAATGTGGTTGATGGTGGCTCTGTGGCTAATAGTGTGACAAAATCATCTTCAGTCACATGGTCATCCTCAACAACATTGTTGGGAGCATTGTTCTCATTCTCATCACCTGCCATGTCCTCATCTGATGAAGGGCATCATAGCTGGGCACCCCTAGTCACTCACATGTCGCTTCTTGTGTGAACAACATAACTAAATCTTTCCATAGGTGAAAATACCTGCAAAATTATTGCATGCATTTAGTTAAGAATAATTGAAATTATGCTTTCATACAAGCCAATAGTATTTCTGCTTTATTACAGAAAATTATCAACATGTATGTTAGTAGTAGCATAATAAATTTTCATACATATGCCTTTTTTACGGTATACATGAAAAATCAAATCTACAAAATGAATTTGTAGTATGTATTCAAATATATCAGTGATTTGTGTTTTGATAACTTGTTTTTACACTTAAAATACCATGATTGTATTTGCAGTTGGAAAACTACTACCAGTGTGTTGAAATTTACCTAGAATTGGTTGTATGTCTTTAATTATATCAATATATGTTTTGGATTAAATGTTTTATGAATTATAGGAAGAATTTCAACTTCAAAAAATGATCTTTCTTGTTAATATGTCGATCTGGTCTAGTTCGTTTTTATAAACTGTTGTTTGACTTAAATTGTTTAGCCTCATGTTTGTCAATATTGTTATTCCTAATCATCAAATTCTCCAGGCATGAAGGAAGTTTTAGGATTTCCTTGCTAAAGGAATTTAGCAGCTCAATAGAAGCTCTATGCTTGCCTTAGTAATGGTTAGTGATTATCCTATTGTGGGAATGGTTATGAGTTTGTCAAATTTATTGTGGGAATGGTTCTTCATTTGTCAATATTTTTATTCCTATAATAAGATATTTATTTGGTCTAGTTATTGTTGTTTGAATTAAATTGTTTAGCCTCATGTTTTTCATTATTGTTATTCCTAATCATTACAATCTCAAGGCATGAAGGAAGTTGTAGGCTTGCCTTGCTAAAGGAATTTAGCAGCTCAATTGAAGCTCTAGGCTTGCCTTTGTAATGGTTAGTGATTCTGCTATTGTGGGAATGGTTCTAAGTTTGTCAATATTGTTATTCCTATATATAACATTGTTTAGGCATGAAGGAATCTCTAGGAGGAATTTCGAATTTAAAAAGTGACACCTAGTTCCTTTTCTAGTTAAGATGTTGATCTAGACTAGTTACTGTTGTTTGCATTAAGTTGCTTAGCCTCATGTTTGTCATTATTTTTATTCCTAATCATCACAATCTCGAGGAATGAAGGAAGTTGTAGGCTTTCCTTGTTAAAGGAATTTAGCAGCTCAATAGAAGCAAGAGGCTTTCCATAGTAATGGTTAGTGATTCTCCTATTGTGGGAATGGTTCTACGTTTGTCAAATTTATTGTGGGAATGGTTTTGAGTTTTCCAATATTGTTATTCTTATAGATAAGATGTTGATTTATTCTAGTTATCGTTGTTTGAATTAAATTGTTTAGACTCATGTTTGTCATTATTTTTATTCCTAATCATTACAATCTCCATGCATGAAGGAAGTTTTAGGATTTCCTTGCTAAAGGAATTTAGCATCTCATTAGAAGCCCTAGGCTTGTCTTAGTAATGGTCAGTGATTATCCTATTGTGGGAATGGTTCTAAGTTTTTCAATACTATTATTCCTATAGATAACACTCTTTAGGCATGAAGGAAGCTCTAGGAGGAATTTCAACTAAAACAAGTGACACCTGGTTCCTTTTGTGGTTAATATGTTGATCTGGTCTAGTTACTGTTGTTTAGTTAATTTGTTTAGCCTCATGTGTGTCATTATTTTTATTGCAAACCATTACAATCTCTAGGCATGAAGGAAGTTTTAGGCTTGCCTTGCTAAATGAATTTAGCAGCTCAATAGAAGCTTTAGGTTTGCCTTAGTAATGGTTAGTGATTCTCCTATTGTGGGAATGGTTCTGAGTTTGTCAAATATATTGTGGAAATGGTTCCGAGTGTAGAAATTATATAATTGATATGTTATATGTCTAATATTCTCCTAGTCACACACTATTTGACTTCATGCACAATACAGAATCTATTCCACCATTGATCATCACATGCGGAAATTAACACAATTGCAATGCACACATGAAACCATAAAAATTCACACACATTAACACAGTGATTTTACGGGAAAGCCTGAAGCTAAAAACCCCAACTATCTATATATAATATATGTCATAGAGATCATGTAACAATACTCATACAAAGCTTATCACAAGCTCTCAATACAATACAATCGCTACACACTAATCAGGTCCGATCTAGCAAATCCATGCATCGATCTCTGCCACCTGCTAGCCTGCCTCTACTGCGCAATACCTGCTGAAGAATGGCTCTGAATGAACTCGAATCCACCTGGCTTGCACTACGCAATCCTCATTGGCATCTCCACTGAGTGTTGGATGAAATCAGTGCATCACTATAGTCACAACTGATAGTCATCTTTCCCTTTCACCTATCTCTCCACTAGTCTCCACTGAAACTGTCCATGCACTATAGTTAACTGATGTATTCTTCAGTTGATTAATGAGTTAATAATTAGTGAATTAATTATTAATTAATTCACACCACTCTCACTAGTGTGTCAATCAGTTAGACTAGATACAACTAGCTCAACTGTGTCTAACTGAGTTAAACTAAACACAACTCCACCAACTACTTCTACAACTCCACCAAACTCTGTCACATGAGTTCTAACTGAAGTCCTCCATGCAATAGCTCCACTAAACCCTCAGAAATAGTGTAATTCCTTCTGTCAGCTGTTGTGCCACATCTGTGCACTTAATTGAAGTGCTCCAAGAGAATAAGATAATGTTTAAAGTCCAAATATTATTAAGAGCTAATAATATTCAACATATCTATTTTTAGACTGGCAATCTAAAAATAGATTACACCCAATATGTCTAAAAATAGAAGTCCATCTATTTTTCCAACTTGACCAACCATCCACAAATAACATCCTGCAACTCATAGAATATGATCGACATGTCTAAAAATAGACATAGTCTAAAAATAAACTTTGCACCAAAAATAACCTACGGGCCCACTTAGTGAAGGCGACTCTTTTCACGAATCTCATCATCTTGTTGAATCTCAACACTCCCTCTCAACAATATAGGGATTATCTGCCACCCCGATCCTGTCTCTATGGTATTCGAATTTGCTCCTGGTGAGCGCCTTCGTCAGAATATTTGCATCCTGATCCTCCGTAGGAATGTAAGATAGTAACATGATCTTCCGCTGCACAAAATCTCTAATATGATGGTACCGGATGTCAATATGTTTAGATCTATCATGAAATACTGGATTAATCAAGAGTTTTATGCAACTCTGATTATCACAATATATCATAGTAGGATCTAAGTGTGAACCGAACAACCCGACCAGGATCTTCCTCGTCCATATAGCCTCGCATGCAGCCAAACTTCCTGCCATGTACTCGGCCTCCGCTGAACTTAGTGCCATGGATCTCTGTTTCCTGCTGTACCAAGAAATTGTTGTAGACCCGATACTGAAAATCCTTTCAGATGTGCTCTTTCTGTCTGTTGGGCTCCCTGCCCAATCTGCATCCGTGAAGCCTTGTAGCTTCACCTCATCCGACTGTCTATACCATAGTCCATATCCCAATGTGCCTTTGAGATACCTCAGAACATGCTTGCCTGCCTTCCAAAATAGCTTGGTAGGCTTAACCATAGCTTGTGAAAGCTGGTTAACAACATAGCATATGTTCGGTCGTGTATTGACCAAATACATGAGCGAACCAACCAACTGTCGATAAACAGTGGCATCCACTACCTCTGCCGATGTAGCATCCTCTTTCCTCCAACCACCAAGAAGAGGAGTGTCGATAGGCTTGCAGCCTTGCATGTGAAACTTCTCCCGATTATCTCCCAGGCATAACCTGCGGCAGGGCTAAGCAGTCCACCCTTCCACTGCCAAATTTCCAATCCCAGGAAATAATGAAGGAGGCCCAAGTCCTTCATCTCAAACTCCTTTGCAAGATCAGCCTTGCATGAGAGTATCAATTGTTCATCACCTGTCAGTATCAAATCATATACATAAAGTACAATGATCAACAACTTACCCTCCACCACAATCTGGTATAGGTTCCGATCTGCCTCACTCTTGGTGAATCCAAGTCTGGTGAAATAACTGTCTATCCATGTGTACCAAGCACGAGATGATTGTTTCAGCCCATACAACGCTCTTTTGAACCTGCACACATGCGACTTGCTGCTGAAGATTTCGAAACCTTCAGGTTGCTCTATGTACACCTCCTCCTCAATGACTCCATTCAGGAATGCATTCTTCACATCCATTTGATGAATGTGTCAACCCATCTGTGTTGAGCGAGCTAGGATGCTCCTTATGGAAGAATACCTTGCGATAGGTGTAAAGGTTTATTCATAGTCGATCCCCTCAATCTGCGAGAAGCCCCGGGCAACAAATCTTGCCTTGTACTTCTCGACGCTCCCGTCAGTAGCTTGCTTCACTTTGTAGATCCATCTCGAACCTACCACTGATTTCCCTTCCGGCCTTGGGACAATCTCCCATGCACTGTTTCTGACAATCAAATCATACTCTTCCACCATGGCATCTACCCATGCAGGGTCCTCCACAGCTTCCTCGAAAGAGGATGGCTCCATCATGATACATTTGCTCATCAGAGCCATGTATCCAGTAAATCGGTCAGGTGACTGTCTCTGTCTGTGCTGTGATGTAGGTGCTCCTACATTTTGCGCTGCATCAAGATTCAGTCACTCAGCTTCTATAGTGCGCTTCCGCCCTCTGATGTTTAGCGCTGCATGAGTGGTTTCTTCCACTCCATGAACCTCCTCTTGTGGCTAATCCACATCCTGAGGCTCATCCTTAGGAACTAATAGCTCCTCATCTGCATGAAAATGTAGCTCCCTCTCAAGCGACAACTTCATGGCTTTCTCCTCATGAAATTTGATATCTCGTCACACAACAGTCTTTCGACTGTCTGGAAAATACATAGGATAGTTGTGGGGTGTATTTGTGTACCCCACAAATATCCCAACCTCTGCGGTCGGCTCCAGCTTCTTCCTGGCATCCTTCATCACATGAATGTAAACAGGTGAGCCAAAAATCTTCAAATGAGAAATATCAGGCTTCTTACCAGAAAACACCTCTTCGGGTGTACTCATGCCAAGTACTCTATAAGGACAACAGTTTTGCACATAAACCGCAGCGTTGCATACTTCAGCCCACAATTGTATGGGAAGGCCCTAATCATGCAACATTGCCCATGCAGCACCCACGATCGTTCTGTTCTTTTGCTCCGCGACCCCATTCTGCTGTGGGTTATGAGGCGCTATGAGCTCTCTTCGAATTCCTTTTGCGCTGCAAAAGTCTTTGAATTCGCCATAGATGAATTCACCACCATTATCGCTCCTAAGAGCCTTCACCTGCTTCCCCGACTCTTTCTCTACCAGTGCCTTGAACTCACAAAACTTTGAGTATGCCTCGCTCTTCTTTTGCATGAAGAAGATCCAGCACTTACGAGAAAATTCATCAACAAATATCACATAATCCATGTGCTTTGCTGTCAAAGCTACTGAGAAAGGTCCACACACGTCTGTGTGAATTCTCTCAAGGATTGTTGTGGCGTGACTATCCTTCTCATGAAAGGTGGCTTTCACAAATTTTCTCAAAGTACATCCCTTGCACTGATCTGACTGCGCAAGTGTACCCTTGGGAAGCCCGATAGAAATCTGCTGCAAAATCTTCAAAGCGCCATGGTGAAGATGGCCCAATCTCCTGTGCCACAATTCGCCCTCATCCTGGCTCACCATTCCTTCTGATTTGCCTGCCATAGTTGCGTAGCCATCTACCTGCAATTGATAAAGGTTCTTAACTCGAACCCCTATCCTCCAGGTTTCACCAGTTGCCTTACTGCACAGGAAAGCCTTTCCCTCGCTAAAGACAACATCATATCCCTTGTCTTCCAACATAGCCACAGAGATCAGATTCTTCTTCAATCCTAGAACATGCATGACATCCTTCAATATGAAAGGTTTACCAGACTCCCTCTCAAAGGAAATGGTCCCGATACCAGTCGCACTGTATCTACCATCATCGCCCATCTCGATGTGCACTCCAAGATCCTTCTCATCTAGATCACTGAACAAATCTTTGTCTCCGGTCATATGAAAAGATGCACCACTGTCAAGAAACCACACTGATTCCATCACATTTGAAACCAAGCATGAAATCAGCGAAAAATCCAGCTCAAACTGCGAGGCTAAGGCCTCTCCAGCTACAGATCCAGCAACCTGCTTATTTTTCTTCTTCTATGGAAAATTAGTGGCGTAATGTCCGTGTTGGTGATAGTGAAAGCACTTCACCTTGGACATGTCCTGCTTCTTGCCTTTCGCACCAGATTGAGAAGGATTTTTATTTCCCTTCCCTTTCCTTGCTTTGGCAGCCAAAGCGCAATTTTCTTCATCTTCATTCTTCAATGAAGATCCATCCCTGGTATTCCACCTTATCTCCTCCTGCACAAGATCCGACCAAAGTCACTCCCATCATGGCAGTTTCTCCCGACCATTGACAGAGTCCTCGTAGTAATGCCAACTCTTCGGAAGCCCAAGGAGAGCCAAGCTCACCAAGTCCTCTTCATCTACAGTAACCCCCACACTTCCCAGCTCATCCTTGCACTGGATAAACTTCGTGAGGTACTTGGCTATACTTTCGCCCTTCTCCATTTTTATTTTTCTGAGCTTGTCTTTAAGCGCCAACTTCCTCTGGTCGCTTTTTCTTTGGAACAAGTCTATCAAAGCTTTCCACATCAAGAATGGAGAAGCTTTACCATGAAGGCTGGAAACTATGTGATCCTTCACACCTTCCAACAGAATCCTTCGACATTTTGTTGTCTTCTTTTGCCATGCATCAAGTGCGGCTGCATCGCTAGAAGAAGGTTTTGGAATTTCTGCATCTATGAACTCCTTCAACCCATTATCCTCTAGCACCGCCTCCATCATGTCCTTCCATGCAATATAATTCGAGCTTCCCTCAAGGGCATACTCCAATCGCAATCCATTGAAAGAAATCTCAACTTCGACACCAAGAAAACACTGCAGCAAATTCGAATTCCACCAGCACAAAACTCAACCGCTTCAATAATTGCAATCTGCTCCAATGATCAACTGCTCCAATACCATGTATAAATTATATAACTGATATGTTATATGTCTAATATTCTCTTGATCACATACTATTTGACTTCATGCACAATACAGAATCTATTCCACCATTGATCATCACATGCGAAAATTAACACAATTGCAATGCACACATGAAACCATAAAAATTCACACACATTAACACAGTGATTTTACGGGAAAGCTTGAAGCTAAAAACCCCAACTATCTATATATAATATACGTCACAGAGATCATTTAACAATCCTCATACAAAGCTTATCACAAGCTCTCAATACAATACAATCACTACACACTAATCAGGTTCGATCTAGCAAATCCATGCACCGATCTCTGCCACCTGCTAGCCTGCCTCTACTACGCAATCCCTGCTGAAGAATGGCTCTGAATGAACTTGAATCCACCTGGCTTGCATTGTTCAATCCTCATTGGCATCTCCACTGAGTGTTGTATGCAATCAATGCATCACTATAGTCACAACTGATAGTCATCTTTCCCTTTCACCTATCTCTCCACTGGTCTCCACTGAAACTGTCCACGCACTGTAGTTAACTGATGTATTCTTCAGTTGATTAATGAGTTAATAATTAGTGAATTAATTATTATTTTATTCACACCACTCTCACTAGTGTATCAATCAGTTAGACTAGATACAACTAGCTCAACTGTGTCTAACTGAGTTAAACTGAACACAACTCCACCAACTACTTCTACAACTCCACCAAACTCTGTCACATGAGTTCTAACTGAAGTCCTCCATGCAATAGCTCCATTAAACCCTCAGGAATAGCGTAATTCCTTCTGTCAGCTGCTGTGCCACATCTGTGCACTTAACTGAAGTGCTCCAAGAGAATAAGATAATGTTTAGAGTCCAAATATTATTAAGAGCTAATAATATTCGACATATCTATTTTTAGACTGGCAATCTAAAAATAGATTCCGCCCAATATGTTTAAAAATAGAAGTCCATCTATTTTTCCAACTTGACCAACCATCCACAAATAGCCTCTTGCAACTCATAGAATATGATCAACATGTCTAAAAATAGACAATGTCTAAAAATAGACATAGTCTAAAAATAGACTTTGCGCCAAAAATAGTCTGCGGGCCCACTTAGTGAAGGCGACTCTTTTCACTAAGCTCATCATATTGTTGAATCTCAACACCGAGTTTGTCAAATTTATTGTGAGAATGGTTCTGAGTTTTTCAATATTGTTATTCCTACAGATAACACTCTTCATGCATGAAGGAATCTCTAGGAGGAATTTCAACTAAAAAAAATAACACTTGGTTCATTTTCTAGTTAAGATGTTGATCTGGTCTAGTTATTGTTGTTTGAATTAATTTTTTTAGCCTCATGTTTGTCATTATTGTTATTCTTAATCATCACAATATCCAGGCATGAAGGAAGTTTTAGGCTTGCCTTGCTAAAGGAATTTAGCAACTCAATAGAAGCTCTAGGCTTCCCTGATTAATGGTTAGTGATTCTCCTATTTTTGGAATGGTTCTGAGTTTGTCAAATTTATTGTGGGAATGGTTTTGAGTTTGTTAATACTGTTATTCCTTTAGATAACACTCTTCAAGCATGAAGGAAGCTCTATGAGGAATTTCAACTAAAAAAAGTGACGCCTAGTTCCTTTTCTGGTTAAGATGCTGATATGATCTAGTTAATGTTGTTAGAAATAAATTTTTTAGCCTCATGTTTGTCAATATTATTGTTATTACTAATCATCAAAATCTCCAAGCATGAAGGAAGTTGTAGGCTTTCCTTGCTAAAGGAATTTAGAAGCTCTAGGCTTTCCTTAGTAATGGTTAGTGATTCTCCTATTATGGGAGTGAATCTGAGTTTGTCAATATTGTTATTCCTATAGATAAGATTTTGATCTAGTCTAGTTACTGTTGTTTGAATTAAATCATTTAGCCTCATGTTTGTCATTATTGTTATTCCTAATGATTACAACCTCCAGGAATGAAGGAAGTTGTAGGCTTCCCTTGTTAAAGGAATTTAGCAGCTCAAAAGAAGCTTTAGGCTTGCCTTAGTAATGGTTAGTGACTCTCCTATTGTGGGAATGGTTCTGAGTTTTTCAATATTGTTATTTCTATAGATAAGATGTTGATCTGGTCTAGTTACTATTGTTTGAATTAAATTGTTTAGCCTCATGTTTTTCATTGTTGTTATTCCTAATCATCACAATCTCCAGGCATGCCAGTAAGTTGTAGGCTTGCCTTGCTAAAGGAATTTAGGAGCTCAATAGAAGCTCTAGGCTTGCCTTATTAATGGTTAGTGATTTTCCTATTGTGGGAATGGTTTTGAGTTTGTCAATATTTTTATTCCTATAGATAACACTCTTCAGGCATGAAGGAATCTCTAGGAGGAATTTCAACTAAAAAAGTGACACCTAGTTCCTTTTATGGTTAAGATGTTGATTTGGTCTTCTTAATTTTGTTTGAAGTAATTTTTTTAGCCTCATGTTTGTCATTATCATTATTCCTAATCATTACAATCTTTAAGCATGAAGGAAGTTGTAGGCTTGCCTTGCTAAAGGAATTTAGCAGCTCAATAAAAGCTCTAGGCTTTCCTTAGTAATGGTTAGTGATTCTCTTATTGTGGGAATTGTTATGAGTTTGTCAAATTTAATGTGGGAACGGTTATGAGTTTGTCAATATTGTTATTCCTATAGATAACACTCTTCATGCATGAATGATGCCCTTGGAGGAATTTCAACTAAAAAGAGTGGCACTTGGTTCCTTTTATGGCTAAGATGTTGATATGGTATAGTTACTGTTGTTTGAATTAAATTGTTTAGCCTCGTGTTTGTCATTATTTTTATTCCTAATCATCACAATCTCTAGGCAAGAAGGAAGTTGTAGGTTTACCTTGCTAAAGGAATTTCGCAGCTCAATAGAAGCTATATGATTGCCTTAGTAATGGTTAGTGATTCTCCTATTGTGGGAATGGTTCTGTGTTTGTCAAATTTATTGTGGGAATTGTTCTATGTTTTTCAATACTATTATTCCTATATATAATACTCTCCAGGCATGAAGGAAGCTCTAGGAGGAATTTCAACTAAACAAAGTGACATCTTGTTCCTTTTCTGGTTAAGATGTTGATCTGGTCTAGTTACTGTTGTTTGAATTAAATTGTTTAGCATCATGTTTGGCATTATTGTTATTCCTAATCATCATAATCTCTAGGCATGAA
Source organism: Pinus albicaulis (assembly GCA_034641835.2). Lineage (NCBI taxonomy): Eukaryota > Viridiplantae > Streptophyta > Pinopsida > Pinales > Pinaceae > Pinus > Pinus albicaulis. The sequence continues at coordinate 619,861,531 of CM076579.1, forward strand.
GGAAGTTGTAGGCTTGTCTTGCTAAAGGAATTTAGGAGCTCAATAAAAGCTTTAGGCTTGCCTTAGTACTAATTAGCGATTCTCCTATTGTGGGAATGGTTCTAAGTTTGTCAAATTTATTGTTGGAATGGTTGTAAGTTTTTCAATATTGATATTTCTATAGATAACACTCTTCAGGCATGAAGGAAGCTCTAGTAGGAATTTAAACTAAAAAAAGTGACACATGGTTCCCTTTCCGGTTAAGATGTTGATCTGGTCTAGTTACTATTGTTTGACTTAAATTAAATCCTTAAATATTGAACATTGTAAACTATGCTGAATTTTGAATTGGATATGGAATTCTTCTTTCTCCATTTCAAGTATGACAAGGTTGGAAACAACCACAAACATCCTAAAATAATTAATGGAAATGTTTAAAATTTAGTCAAAAGGATAAAAAGGAAGTTTGGAGATTGATTTGAGTGGATGTTCCACAAAATGTTTGACAACGTAGAGGGAGAGGATGCTATCATAAAAGATGTTGCAATTGATGAAGGGAAAGACAGATGAAGTATCTTGAGCATTTGAATGCTAAGTAGGTAAGTAGGTTATAGAGAACCATAATGATTATGAAAATTTGCAAGGGAAAACAATTGATAGAGATTTCCTCTTCAAATGCCTTGAGAGAAATGACAAAAATAAGAGAATGCAAAAATGGTGATGATCTTCATCTTTTTCAATAGAAATTTAATCTAAATTTAATCTAGATTGGTTTCATGTCTCAACAAATAGTGACAAGTATTGGAAGAAAGGGAAGCATAAAGGAGTTTCTACGTCTATTTTTTCCATTCCAAATCTCTGTCACCGATAGCCAGTTGAGCAAGGAAATGTTGTCATTTATCGCTAAATTCTTTGCCACTGTTTATTTCCACAAGTCATTAATTTATGCTAAAGCATGGAAGAAATGGAAGCATAAAGGAGTTTCTATGTCTATTTTTGTCATTCCAATTTTATGTCACTAATAGCCACTTGAGCAAGGAACTGTTGTCATTTATCGCTAAATTCTTTGCCATTGTTTATTTCTGAGTGTCATCAATTTATGCTAAAGCCTACACAACCTTTTGGAAAATTTGTTGTGGATTCTCCTTGTTAATTCAGGTGGTCATCGAGTTGTTCTTAAATTGGAGGTAGGAGGTAAGCTAGGAGGCTCGTTTTCCAGTTAATTCTGATTGAGGAACTACTTTTTATGACATTGTTTTGGTTTTGGGATGAATGTGTAGAACTTTATATGAATTCCTTCCCTCCTATAGAAAATGATTGATGTTCAACTAGAAACGAGTTTTGTTCTTTTTCATTTGTAGGTAGCCATACTAACCAAGACTCTCCATTATGGGTGTGTCATATTTTCCATTCAACTTGCAAATGACTTGGAATATAGAAAAATAGAATATATATATTTTCATGAAAATAAACATGTAAGAAAACTAAAATAAAAAGTGAGAAATGAAAATAAAACTATAAGAAAACTAAAATAAAAACTGGAAAAAAATTGTGTTGTAACTGAAATAACTAACCTAAATTGTGTTGTAATTGCGTTTATAGCTTTTTTTCTCTTGAATTTAATTGGTGGCAAGGCCGGACATGGATTGCAATGACTTCATTTTGAATGTGTGATATGGACAGATTTGGATGTGATCCAATGGCTGAGAATTTGTTATGTTGATCCATGTGCTTTGATATGTTTTAAGTCATTTTAAATGTGTGATCTTGATTGATTTGAATGTCATCCAATCCCTGAGAATTTGTTACTGTTAATCCATTTGCTTTGATATGTTTTAATCAGAAATAGAATGGGTTGGGTGACATTTAGTGAAGTTATTGGGTTGGGTGTCATTTATTGAACACAATGGGTTTAAATGTTAAATAATACATTAACTGTTATTATGTGTAGGTATGAATATGCATTTGGGATACATAGCTTTAGTTCACAGCAGTGTTGGGGGGCGGGGGTGGGGGTTGAAGTGACTGATACTTTGTACTTCTAGGGTAGACAATTTTGGAAGGATTTATGGTTTTATTTTTTTTCTAGTTGGGATTTTTGTTTAAATATTGATTGTGCATCTCTCAATTTGTGGTGGCTTAGTGGACTAATACTATAACAATTATTGGTCTATGCACAACATTAGACATCTGTCCCCTAGATTGGAGTGTTACTTACCTTTTTATATTTCTTTTTAAAAAATGATGTATATTATAAAAATTAATAATGAATATATATTATAACTTAAATTAAATTAGATGTATCTTAATCTCATATTTATTAAGTGTCCAAAGCAATCAAATTTCTTGTTATGCAAACCTTTCCTCGTGTTTTGCACTCAAAAGAGAAGTTTGTGCCTCAAGAGATTTGATCTCTCTAGGAATTATTAAGATGGATCTAGTTGGTGTATTTTACATTTTATATTAGATTAGATTAAATTTTACATCTTACATTATATTTTACATTATGTTTTGTTTACTGTGAGAGAGTCAATAATACCCATGGTATTGTAACAAAACTTATTTACAAGTCAATAATAACCATGGTAAAAGTGGGAATGAATATTAATGGTTAAGAATCTAATTATATTGTAAGTATTAAGATTTTATGTACTTATTTAATTAAATTTAAATTTATTTACCCAATTATTATTAGTTCTTGCTAAGGGAAGGCTCTAGCAATCCATATGTTTAGTGATCACTATTAGTTTTAACATAAATTATAATATTCAATTTGAAGAAAAATATATTAATTTTTCAATATTATCAAAAAAACAAAAAATCAAACTATAAATATGTAAACTTACTATTAGTTACTACCCACCAAAATTTTATACAAGTTATTTTGCTTAAATAAACAACCCAATTTGAGAAATGGATTTAAACATGAACATGGTGTTCCGTAGCAAAAGGTTTATGTAATCAATAGCAACCCAATATCTAGAAATGGATAAGTATTGCGATATATATATATATACTCTGACCCATGCAAGTTTGCAACCTGGATTTCTATTTTCTTAAATAATTAACTCATTTTTATCCTAAATTGTATACGTAAATACATGACACCAACTCTTTGTGTAGTCATAAATCTGGTGCGCATTATCAAAACCTTCTAAAATTGAATTAAGCAAGTTGGAAGCTTACACAGGACACTGGCGTTGAGGAGAAAATCCAAGTAGTTAAACTTTAAAAACTAAAAACAGAATCAGCAAAAAGGCACCTATCTATCTAATGACTCCAAATCTGGCGTATTAACAGTCGCAGCCAGCTGCTTCACCAGATCTTTCAGGTATCTATGCACAAAACATTAATCAAAACTTATCCGAGTAATTTGTCCATCCAGTTGATCACATAATCCAGATCTGCAATAATTTTACAAGATACCAGCAAAGACGCTCTCATTTTCAACCTGAAAACCATGTACGCAAGTCAGAGACTGTACACAAACAAAGAAAGAAAGGCACAGCAAGGAATCAAAAAGATTTAGTTTGCAGATACCTTAAATGTTGTGCCGCAGAGCTCCTCCTCCATGGCCGGAACGGCTGTCACTTTGTTTTTGGGATGCTCGTAGCTTCGCAGACTCAGAGCGCTCGAGAACAAACAACCTGATAAAAAATCCCCGTTAAACTCCGGTCTTCCCTCTCCATTAAATCTAACGTCGAATAATTAACAGATAAGTTCCTAAAGGAACAAATACAGAAATTTATAGCTTTTACACCTTGAGGGAACGAAGCCAGGGACTTGCCACAAGCCCCTTTCAAGAGCTCAACATCATCAGAGAACGCTAGGCTTCCATCCGCAGTAATTCCCCAATAAAAGGGTATTTTCCCGTGTGAATCCTGCAATTTTCATCACCTTTAATTTTTTTCATCCAAAAACAAGAAAACAGAAAATTTCAGGCCGAATATTTCAAGATCTCTTACCGTGGCAACAAAGATGCTTGCAGTAGCTCTGTCAAGGATTATAAACGCAAATTGTCCGTCCAAATGTCCAACAACATGACTGGCAGGATATGGCGCACGATCCCTTAGGGTTTTATAAGCTTCGATCACAAGTAAACCCTCGTTTATAGACTTTGACAGACCGTATTGCTGCCTCAGACTCGGCAAATTCTCTAGCGTGCCTTCAAACAGGCAAAAGATATCGTCCTTAGCGGTAAAAGATCTGCAAGAAACGAACAGATGTCGAAGCGTTACAGGAAATATGATAAATTTATTAAAGAACAGGGTAACCTTACCTGGGTCGGAGCAAGTCCTGCTTTTGATGGGTATACGCCATGTCGCCCATGCCGTCCATCTTTAAAGAGATTGCCTGCGGAAAGGCATTGAAGAAGGAGCTCAGCAGATCTGAAGAATCCTTCTTGGGATAATTAGGGCTTCTGTCCCCAGGAATTCTAAGCTCCTCAGGGCCACTGGCCACAGAGCTGTTGAAGACGGCCAACATGATATGAGTACTCTGATCTCTTTCCTACCAAATTTCTTTGGCCTTAAGTTCCCACGGCTTCGAAAGCTCTAGAAAATACTGAAGAACTAGCGAGAACTCTTATATCTTTATAAATATATATACAAGATTTCCATATCTGAATACGTCGTATACAGTTGATATATACACATTTAGTATATGTATCGCCGTGTTTGTGATTCACGGGGGAAATTTTATGGAATTACGTATGAATAATTCCAAGAGAACATAATAAAGCAGAGTGATAGAGTATCGGCGTGTCAGAGATTCGAACCTGACTCGACCCGCACGCGTATTACGAAACTTGGAATGATTTTTCAAGTCCGTTAATTACAATGAATATTTCTGAGATCCGTGGTGTTTGTGTATCTCCTCAAGATTCCTCGGGACCCACTTGCCCGCCGACACGACTCACGCAGCACGCAAATTGTGTCGGGAGATGAAGTATGGATGAGTTTTGTTATCCAATCGGCCTTTGTTCGATTCTCATTGACGTTTGTTTGGCGTGATTAATGTCTGGTACTCACCAAGTTGTTGAAACCGTTGAAAGCGTTGGGATTATTTATTGAACACAAAGCAAATTACGAAACGGAATGTAACATTAATCGCCTTGTCTAATGTGCAAATTACGAGGTTTGGTAGAGCAACACTATCTTCAAATTAGAAAAGGTTGGCCTTCAGCAATCAAGGCATTCACCAATGGGGTTGGGGGTTAGGAGAAAGGGGTGGTAGGTGGTATAACTAGGTGATTTTGTGGTTTTGGTTTTTGTAATTTGATTGGGTATGAGAATAATGTTTTAATTATTTAAACTATTTTAAAATTTATAAATAAATTTAATATTTTTTAAAAATGTGGTATAAATTTATGGCTTAGTTTAAAATATTTACAAAATAACTTAGAAATTCTGGTAAGATAATGAAAATTTTCGGCATAAATTTTTGAAAAATTGGGTTAGGAGTGTCAAATTTCTGGATTTTGATTGCCCAGGGGTTTTTGATGGCGCTAAATCTATTTTACCATCAAAACACCCCAACTACCTGTTTTTTTGAAAGAAAAAAAATAAATAAAATACCAGATTCGTACAAAAAACTGTGGTCCCGACTATTTTGTTGCATTCCTATCCCTAGACCTTCTCTATGTTTACTTGTATTGTGTAGGCAATAGGCCTACCTGTTTTTTGTCTTTTTTTATTAATGTTTTCATGTTTTGAACAATTGGTACTTACCTCTATAGGCTTAGCAGATATGTTTCATCCATGAAAATCATATGAGGACAAGGACAATGCAGTGGTTTGGATGTGCATGTGTTATATTTCACATACAGTATTTCTATCTTTATATAGGTTGTGATCTATTCTCTGTAGTTTCTATGTACTTGTGTTTTTCATATAAATATAAAGTGTTTTTTCCTCTCTAAGCCAAAAAAAAAAAACCTCCTATATTTAATAATTTAAAAATACAATATTCTTAATTTGTAATAAAATGAAATAAAAATGTTTACTTAAAACAATCAAAATATCATAAATTTCATTATTATAATCTTTGGTGATGTAATTATTGTGTGTTTAACCTAGTAAAATGTAAATCTTAAGATGTTTGTAGCTTGAACTAAATTGATGCATTAATAGTTCAGAATTTTGTTGTAAATCTTAATATGATTGTGACTTGAATTGAATTCAATGTAATAATTTTGTTGAAGAAAAAATAATTTAATTTTTGTTCTCATATATGTTTGAATTCAATAGAATGTGACTTTTAACTAACCTTGCACAACATTGTTGAAGAGCAGAACATTTTAATTTATGCATTTAGTTCAGAATTTTGTTGAAGAAAAAGCAGTTCAATTTTTGTTCTTATATGTGTTTGAATTGAATAGAATGTGACTTTAAACTAACAATTCAGAATATTGATGGAAAAAAGAACAATTCAACTTTTTCTTTTCATTTGTGTTTGATTAGTTGTTGGGAGAAAGGAATATTATTATTTGATATAACTATGAATTAATAGTTCAGAATTTTGTTGAAGAATAAATTAATTTTTGTTTCTATATGTGTTTGAATTGAATAGAATGTGACTATCAACTAATAATTCACAACATTGTTGGAAAAAAGAACAATTCAATTTTTGTTTCCATATGGGTTTGATTACTTGTTGGGAGAAATGAATATTATTATAAAATTTAATTCATCAAAATTTATTGTACCAAAAAGTACTTTATACAATTTAGTACGAGGGAGATGTGTAGTTATTTCTTACTGCATATCATTTAAAAAATATTAATAACAAAACACTATTTTAAAGTTAACCATAAATAAATTATTTCTTTTATATCACCTTTAGATAAAGACAAAGAGAAGTTGAAAGTAAAAAATTAATTATTCCATCTCACTACTTTGCTTTCTATTTCCTGGTGCTAGGGAGATGTGTATGTCCTTCAATGCTTAGTATGGACTTGACATGTTTCATTTCAAAAAATAATGTACTATAAATATAATATTGAATGTAATTAGGATATTCAAAATCAACTTCATATATATATATATATATATATATATATGTGTGTGTGTGTGTGTGTGAAAGCAAATAATTCTTATTACAAAGGCATTTTGTTCAATGCATTACGAGGGAGATGTGTAATTCTCTCCATGTTTAAAGAGGTAATAAATGACATAAATGAAAAAAATAATTATAAGAAAATATATTAATATTAACCATAAATAAGATGTTTGAATGCACACTTTAAATAAAATAATTTGATATCAACAATTTATATAGAAAAATATATACAAACAAACAAAAAAGAGTAATTGAAGGTTTAAACATATATTATTTTGATCATACGTGCTTTTTACTTCTTAATATGAGGTAGATGTATAATCTAGTAAATCTTTATTATGGAGCTCACGGGTAGTATTTAAAAAGTATCAAAATATAAAAAATATTTTGATGAAATAAAATATTTTAATACCTACGATAGATAGATAGATAGATAGATGGATAAAAGTGAACAAATTCTTATAGTTAAAACATTTGAATGGACTCTATTAACTCACATGCGAGGAGAGAGATGTGCAATTATTTTCATGTTCAATATGGAGTTGGCATGTGACCTATTAACAACTAATGTAGATCCATCTTAACTCTAGATCTACTATGCATAAAGAGATCAGAATTTGAAAAAGTACTTACACTTTTAATATTGTGATCCCTCTTAACTTAAATAAATTAAAAATTAAGATAAATCTACATTAACATCAAATCATTACCTATTGCTTGTACACATCATAATTTTTTTGAAGAAACAAAAATGTAATTTTTGTTCTTATATGTGTTTGAATGGAACAGAATGTGACTTTTTAACTAACAATTCACAACATTGTTATACAAAAAAAAATTCAATTTATTCATTAATAGTTCATAATTTTGTTGAAGAAAAAACAATTTAATTTTTGCTCCTATATGTGTTTGAATTAAATAGAATGTGACTTTAAACTAACAGTTCACTACATTGTTGAAAGAGAGAACAATTCAATTTTTTTGTTTTCATTTGTATTTGATTAGTTGTTGGAAGAAAGGAATATTATTATCTGATATAACTATAGTTCAGAATTTTGTTGAAGAATAAATTAATTTTTGTTTCTATATGTGTTTGAATTGAATAGAATGTGACTGAAACTAAGTGTTCACAACATTGTTGGAAAAATGAACAAATCAATTTTTGTTTCTATATGTGTTTGATTATTTGTTGGGAGAAAGGAATATTATTATAAAATTTAATTCATTAAAATTTATTGCACTAAAAAGTACTTTATACAATATTTCAATATCAACCATTAATAAGTTATTTCTTTTATATCAACCTTAGATAAAGATAGAAAGAGAAGTTGAAAGTAAAAAATTAATTATTCCACATTGTTTTTCTACTCCTTTTTTCTACTTCTATTGGGAGGGAGATGTGTATGTCCTTCAATGCTTAGTATGGACTTGACATGTGTTATTTTAAAAAATAATGGACTATAAATAAAAATTGAATGTAAGTAGGATATTTCAAAATCAACTTCTTTTATATATATGAAAGCAGAAAAATCTTATTAGAAAGGCACTTCGTGCAATGCAATATGAGGGGAGATGTGTAATTCCTTCCATACTCAATGTGGAACTAAAACATAACATAAATAAAAAAATAGTAATAAGAAAAAATATTAATATTAACCATAAATAAAATATTTGAATTCACACTTTGAATAAATAATTTGATATTAACACTTTGTATATAAAAATATATACAAACAAACAAAAAGTAATTGAAGCTTTAAAGTAATATTATTTTGATCATATATGCTTTTTACTTCTTAATATGAAGTAGATTTGTAATCTAGTAAATCTTTAATATGGAGCTCATACGTGGTATTTAAAAAATATCAATAACAAAAAAATATTTAGATGAAATAAAATAGTTCAGTTCTTATTATAGATAGATAAATAAAAGTGAAATTTTTCTTATTGAGCCGAGATGCTCATTCTATAGCCCATTAAATCTTTAATATGGAGCTCATATGTGGTATTTAAAAAAGTACCAATAATAAAAAAATATTTAGATGAAATAAAATAGTTCAATACTTACTATAATAAATAAATAAATGTGAAAATATTCTTATTGAGCCAAGATGGTCATTCTATAGCCCAGTATGAAGGGATGTGTAAGTTTTTTAGTCGTACTGTGCCTCTTTAAAAAAAAAAAAATTAATAAGTTCTAAATAGAAAAATAATGTCCCCTATAATTAAAAAAAATGAATATGTTGTAATATAATTAGAAGTAAAAAAAAGTGTGAATAAGATGTTTAAATCTTATATTTTTTCAAAAATATTTCAACAAGAGATTTAAATAAACTATTTGAAGATATATGTTAATTAATTTATGTCGATATTTCATATATATATCTATATATATATATAAAAAAAAATTAAGTTTTTGTGGTTAAATTTTTTATTTTGTCCTATATGTACTCTATTTAGCATTCAAAAATACAATTTAAACAATGAAAACTAACACATTGTATTTTCCACTCTAAAAAAGTTTGCATGTGAATATATTTGATCCCTCTGTGCTCATGTTAGATCCATACGTGGCGTCTTCTTGCTTAGTATGAGAGAGATGTGAAATTATTTTCATATTCAATATGGAGTTGGCATGTGACTGTAACATACATCAACATACTCATAAAAAAAAGTATACATTACATAGTTTTAACTTCAATATAATCTAATTTACACCTAAGTATATCAGTCTCCTCGTAACCTTCATACAAACTCGCTCTACCTGAGATATGTATGAATTTCACAAATTAAAAGTTTACCCTATATACAAAAAAGGATTAAACATTTCCCGTGACACGAGGTGAATGATCTGGCAGCAAATCAATTTGGTTTCAAATGTGATATCCATCCCCTCGGTTTCTTCTTTCCTGTACCTTGCATTTATCAAACTATTAATTGATTTTAATTATGATGATCTTTATGCTCAACCTTATCACCGTAGCGAGATCTTGCAAATTATTTGTTTTTTTGTTGGAAATTCTGCACTTGTTGACGGCATTTAACTTTGTGGTGGACAGTTGGACTGTCCCCTTCACCGTCGATCTGATTGCATCAGGATCCCACGGTTGTTTTGGTTTAGGGTTCCAAAACCTAAGGTATCGACCTCCTTCCTCTAATCGTTCTTTGTCATTCGGCGCCTGTCCTCAGCGCTCCGCCAGAGAGCCTTGCGGTCACTGTGCCAATCCCCCAATAGCATACTGCTCAGCGTTGATGAGGTTTTCATCTTTCAAATCATTCGGTAAGTGAACCTCCATTTTTTTTTGCTGTGGGATTACTGGCATTATTTACATTAAGGAAGGTTTAACATGATCGATCGTGAATGTAGATTTGGTTCTTAAATTTCTTAAATGTCATTTCCTCTAATACCTAGTCTCGTTGCTTTTAAGTTTGGTCCTCATCTTGACAAGGGATGCAACGATGCATCAGAATCCTTCCTTCAGATGGAATTCCCTCAGCATCCGAGCTGACACAAACGAAAGCCTCGGTAAAACCCTTACCGACAGCGTCTATTACTTTGAATTATGTAGCTCATGTTTCAAGACCTACATAGTTAATTTTGACCATCATTTTTGTTGATTCCTCTAGCAGGTTGTACCTTCTGCTTCCGGCAATGTTTCTCACAGGTATGATTACCCCATTCTTTGAATCAATTTTCTCCTTTAGCGTTTGGGTGTTTGCAAAATTATTTATTTAACTTCCTTTCGTTTATTCACGCAGGTAAATTCTGGGTCTAGCGTTGCAGCGGGGGATTTTCGTTAAGCCTGGCTTGTTAAATTTTCTAACCTTCCCATACCTGCTCCAACAGGTACTTTTCTCTGCTTATAATTTGGTAGCGGGACCTTGAAGTTACAGGTGTTTCCGGCACTCAAAGGAGTTTCCCATCTTGTTATGGTTACTGTAGCTTTTGGAACTTCATTCCACGAATTGTTCCCATTCTGGACATGTCATAGTTGTTTATGTATGATAGGGGTGTATGTTTATTTTTCTTCTTAAACTCGCGTTCATGCGTGTTTACATCTGGGTCTCGGCTTATGTCCTTAGAAAACTCAAGGTTTAGACTGTAGTTTTGTAACGAGTTTTTCCTCACTGGGTGAGGCGTGCTTAGTGTGATTCATAGTTTAAAATGGAACATTTCATGAACCGAATTCTTGTTTTGTAATTATGAGTTAATCATTTCGCATCTATGGTTACCTTAGTTTACCATATTGTTTTGTCTGTAGCAAAACTGATATGAAAGCTGGTTACCCCAGCGCTGGTCTATATATTTACTGTCTACTATTATCTTTGGACTACTGGGGTTTTTAGTGTTGAATGTAATATTTATAGATTTCACGAATATATTATACAATGGAACTTGCTTTTGCTATGTTCAGGATAAAGCTTCATTACGACATTGTTAATATACTATTCAGTCTTATCTATATTTAGTTCTGTCGCTATTTAGCATTACTGTTGCTATACTTATGAATCAAGAAAGAGTTTTCTGTAATTCATTTCTTTAAATGTCAGGGTTAGAAATGTACAGTAAATTATTATTTCCTTCCATACCATGGTTTAGTCTTCTTTCTAGTACTATGTTGACAGATATATTTTAAATTTAGAAGCAATCATCTTTAATCACAGTTCTTGATTTTTAGTTGCATTGTTTTGCATGGCTCTGTTACTGTATCTAAATTCTCAGTACGATGCCCTCTAAAGCTTTCTATTTTTCTAAAGTTTAGTATTTACAAAGTCTTATCCTGCGATACTGTTAACTACAAAATACTCCTTCTCTATCCATATTTTTCTTTTCTTTCTATTGTTTTAGCAATAAAATGGCCGAACCATTTTGTCTGTGTTTTTATCATAGATACAAAGAACAACCAACATGGAGACTTCGCCTTGCGGGCTCTGTGTTAACAGTTCTCCTTTGTACAATTATTAGTGTTGAGTTTGCTTCTATCTGGTCAGCTTGTTTGTAAAACAAAACATACATAGAAATTTCTCTTTCCATAATAAAGTAATGTAACTACTACAAATTAATTACATACAAACTATTAGTATCTTTCATAAACCAAACTAATATTTCCAGTGACAGAAAAACTTATCTGTCTTTCAATTTCTGACTGATGTTTTCCTCCCTACCTCGAGAGAGGCAATTACGTCCTCGTCTCTCCCATGTGCTCCAAGTCAGAGCTATGTGAGTTGACAGAGATTCTGGAAGAGACCTTGGGACATTCTGGTCCAATCTTCTAATCCAGGAAATTCTCAGGAATCTGAGTAATTCCACTGGTCACCACCAACTCGAGAATTCTTCTCTCCAATTTCCTATCTCCAGTTACTGAACAGAACCCCTCTTCCTCACTGATATATGCCTTTATCCTTAGAGGTTGGGGTAACTGTTTGAACTGTTTCTGTTCGAATAACTCTCAGTTCTTGAAATACTTTTACCATCAGTATATATATATTTTTTTGTGGAAATCAATTCCATAAATAATTTTATTTAATCAAAATTAATTTTTGTTCATAATGTACTATTTCCAAAGAAAAATATCAAATAAATGTCTTGGTGTCTTAAAAAACATAACATAACCATTAGTTAGCACTTAAGCCAGCTGTCACAACTTCCCCCCTGGAAGTGAACACCGTCCTTGGTGTTTCATTCAAACTTAGCAAACATTTCTGGGTAAGCATCTCGAACAAAACCTTTATCTTCCCAGGTGGCTTCATCCAGGCCGAAGTGCTTCCACTACACCTTAACCTGGGTGATGGCTCGCCTTCGGAGCATGATTTCTCTCCAATCGATTATATGCTGAGGTTCGACCAGGAACTCATCGTTCGGTTCAACCTGCAGTTAGCAAACTTTGAATTAATTTCTCATAAACTTCAATATTTTTAATCAGGTTTTGTATTCATATCCTACCTGAATGCTTTTCCAGTGGATTACATGCTTTGGGTCATGTACGTATCGCTTAAGTAACGATACATGAAAGACATTGTGTACACGGATATGACTAGGTAGAGCCAATCGATAAGCCACAGGTCCTACCCTCTCCAATATTTGGAAAGGCCCACAAAACCTGGGAGCCAATTTGGCACAAGAGGCCCACCTTAAAGTGCTCTTCTTTGGTTTGATCCTTACATACACATGATCTCCCACTTAAAACTCACGATAAGTCCTTTTTTTATCTGCATACACTTTTTGTCGATCCTGAGCTGCTTTCAAATTTTGTCTGATCTTTCTTACTTCTGCCTCCATTTCAGCTAGCATTTCTGGTCCAAGCATTATCTTGGTTTCTAGACTACTCCAGTTAATAGGAGCTCGACACTGTCGTCTGTGTAATGCTTTGAACAGACTCATCTTAAGGGACGCCTGATAATCGTTGTTGTATGCAAATTCTACTAGGTGCATATATTCTTCCCACCTGGTTGGCTGTTGTATTACGTACATGCGTAACATATCCTCCAAGATCTGATTCACCCTCCCAGTCTGTCCATCGGTCTGTGGGTGGTAGGAAGTATTGAAATTAATTTGGGTTCCCAAACCAGTAAATAACTTTTTCCATAATGTTGAAGTAAAATTCACATCCCTGTCAGATATGACATTTTTTGGAATTCCAGGCAACCCAAAAATTTCTCTCATAAAGATATCTGCTATTTGCACCATTTTATAAGTGTTATGTACTAGTATGAAATGTGTCGCTTTACTTAATCAATCCACTACCACCATAATGGAGTCATTGTGCTTCTTTGACTTTGGTAACCCAGTAATGAAGTCTAAGGATATTACCTCCCATTTCCACTCATGTACTAGTGTGGGTTGCATTAATCCAGCTGGATGTCGATGCTCCACCTTTACCTGTTGACACTCCAAACATTTGTTCAAATATTCTACAATATCTCTTATCATACCTGTCCAGAAGTAGTTCTTCCTAATTGTGGTTAGCATTTTTTGATACCCGGGATGTCCAGAATAGTTACTCTGGTGGTATTCATTCAGGATCAGTTCCTTCAATTCCATTCGATTTGGAACATAAATCATCTCTTTGAAAATTAACAACTGATCTTTGTTAATTCTGTAATCAACAGATTTTCCTTGTTTTCTGGTCTCCTCTGCTTCCTGCCACATAAATTGGTATTCAGGATCTTTCTTAGCTTCTATTGTTATTTGTTCCAGGAACTCGCATTCAATTTGATGTAGTAAAATTCATAAACACCATGCAAATTTCTACTCAATGCATCTGCTACTCTATTTTCCTTACCCTTCATATGCTGCATATCAATGTCAAACTCGCTTAGGAAAGCATTCCATCTTGTCTGGCGAGAATTAAGATCAAATTTCTTAAAATTACTGGTTAGGCTGCTATGATCGGTTTTAAGTACAAATCTCTTTCCAAACAAGTACTGCCTCCATACTCGAAGTGCATGCACTACTGCTTTCAGCTCTAAGTCATAAGCTGAGTATCGTTGTTCATGCTCTTTTAGCTTCTGTGACTCATAAGCAACTACTTTACCTTCTTGTGACATAATTTCCCCAACTCCTTCTTTACACGCATCCATGCAAACTTCAAACTCTTTATTGGGATCAACTACTCTTAACAGTGGAGTTGTAGTCAATAAAAGTTTTAACTTTTCAAAATTGTTTTGACATTCCTTTGTCCATTTAAATATTTTTCCCTTCCTTTGTAAGGAAGTAACTGGAAAGGAAATTTAATCCTTCAATGAACCGTCGATAATAACCGACCAAACCCATAAAAGATCGGATATCTGCCACATTTTGGGGTACCTTCCATTCCATAATTGTCCTAATTTTCTCCGGGTCAACTGTGATTCCCTCAGCAGAAATAACTTGACCAAGGTACTGTATTTATTCCATGAAGAAATCACACTTGTTGAACTTAGCATACAGTTGATGCTTCCGTAACATCTACAACACTATCCGTAAGTGCTCTTTATGCTCTTCAACATTATTGGAATAAACTAAGATGTCATCAATAAATATCAACACAAAATTATCCAGAAAGGGGTGAAATATACCATGCATCAGCCTCATAAAGGTTGTTGGTGCATTAGCCAATCCAAATGGTAACACTACAAACTCGCAGTGCCCGTCTTTGGTACGGAAAGCAGTTTTGTATATGTCTTCATCTTTTATTCGGATATGATGGTATCCCGACCTTAGATCTATCTTTGAAAATATGGTAGCTCCCTTCACCTGATCAAACAGATCATCAATCCGCGGTAGAGGGTATTTATTTTTTACAGTCAACTTATTGAGTTGTCGATAATCCATGCACATTTGCATGGTTCCGTCTTTCTTATTTACAAATAGCACTAGTGCTCCCCAAGGGGATACACTTGGTGGGATATACCCTTTATCCAACAGTTCTTGTAACTGCATCTTCAATTTGGTCAATTCTGGTACGCTCATTCAATACGGTGCCCTTGAAATCGGTGAGGCTCCTGGAATTAACTCTATAGTAAAATTATTGTCCCTTCTCGGTGGTAAGCCTGATATTTATTTTAGAAATACGTCCATAAAATAATGGCTGAAGTGTCCTCAGACATGTAATTTTATTAATCAGAAAAAATAATTACATTGGAATTATGCAAGAGTTTATACCCGAACAACAAAAACACTCTTGCAATGAGCTATTTATAAGCTCAATGTCCTAACTTCCACTAATTATGGATCACTTATTAAATAAAAAGTGTCCAATTACATTAAATGAGCTTCTAACTATTCTACTAACTTTACTCCTAACTTAGAGCCTAGGAAACGACTCTTTTCTAGAGTCCTATTTTTTAATAACAAATTTCTATTTCTAAGTATCTCAAAAATTTATTAAATATTCTAGAATAATAATTATTAATTTAATATCTTAAATTAATAATTATTTTATTCAAATTTTATAACCTATGATAATATTTATTTTGGATCATCTAACATTCCCCCCTATGATCCAAAGATACATTACAATAGATACCAAGTTCATCCCTGAACTTAGTAAATTTTATTCTGCCAAGAGGTTTCGTGAAAATGTCGGAGGTCTGATCTTCTGAAGGACAATACACTGGCTTGATGACGTCCTTTGCAATGAGTGATCTGATATGATGATACTTGGTGTCCACATGCTTTGTCTTTGAATGAAAAACTAGATTCTTGGC
The DNA here is from genome assembly GCA_034641835.2 of Pinus albicaulis. Classification (NCBI taxonomy): domain Eukaryota; kingdom Viridiplantae; phylum Streptophyta; class Pinopsida; order Pinales; family Pinaceae; genus Pinus; species Pinus albicaulis. The sequence goes on from CM076579.1 coordinate 619,877,758, forward strand.
AAGCTTTATTGCTGATTGATTGTCGATGAATAACGAAGTAGCTTCTGTTGGAGGAATTCCCAAGTCCTGTAAAACTCGATGTAACCAAACAATATCACATGCTGCTTCCCATGCTGAAATGTACTCTGCTTCTGCTGAAGAAGTGGCCACTGTAGCTTGCTTCTTGCAACTCCAGGAAACTGCAGCTGACCCCATGTTCATTAAGTAACCTGAGGTTGATGCCCTGTCATCAATACTTCCAGCAAAGTCGGCATCTGAAAATCCACCAAGTACAAAATTTTTAGTATTTTTGTAAAGAAGACCAAAATCTTTTGTTCCTTGGATATATCGAAGAACTCTTTTGGCTGCATTCCAGTGGCTGTCTAGTGGTTCCTGCCTAAAACGTGAAAGAATACTGACTGCATAAGATAGATCAGGATGAGTGGTTGTCAAATAAATCAAGCTGCCAATCAAATGTATGTAAGTAGTGCTGTCCACCTTTCCCCCCCTTCAAATTTTGAAAGTTTTAAGTTTTGTTCCATAGGGGTAAGGATAGGCTTACAATCCTGCATTCCAAATCGTTGAAGAATTTCTGCTGCATATTTACTCTGGGAAATGAAGATCTGATGTGGACGTTGGAATATTTCAACTCCAAGATAGTAGTGAAGTAGTCTCAAATCTGTCATCTTAAAACCTGCATGTAACTCTTTTTTCACCTAGTCAATGTGATCATCATTGTTGCTTGTGATGATCAAATCATCGACATACATAATCAAAATCACCAGATTTTTACCTTGTTGGCGTACATACAAGGTATCATCAGATTCACTGTGATGAAAACCAACTTTGCGAAGGTATTCATCCATTTTGGCATACTAAGCTTGGGGAGCTTGTTTTAACCCATATAAAGCCTTTATCAGTTTGTAGACTTTATGTTCTTGTCCTTCAACTTCAAAACCTGGTGGTTGTGTCATGTACACTTCTTCCTGTAAATATCCATTGAGAAAAGCACTTTTTGCATCCATTTGATGAACTTTCCACCCTTGTTGAGCTGCTAAGGCAAGTGTGAGGCGGATGGTGTTCCATTTAGCGGTAGGAGCAAACGTTTTCTCATAATCGATCCCTTCCTGCTGCACAAAACCTTTAGCAACAAGTCTTGCTTTATACTTGTCAATATCACCATTTTGCTTGTACTTAATGCGATAAACCCATTTGCATCTAATAGGTTTAACATGTTGAGGACAATCAACAAGTTGCCAAGTGTTGTTGTCTTGAACTGCCTGATATTCATCAACCATTGCTTGTTGCCATGCTTTATGTTTTACTGCCTCTTGAAAAGAAGAAGGTTTAGTAAAATCATTTGCTATCAAAGCAAAATTGCCTTCATTTCGTTTTGATCCCCTTGTTCCTGTTTTGTTTTGTTCATTAGGCCTTACATCTTTCAAAATTTGAACCGCCCATTTTGGCAACTGATGCTCACTGGTTTGGGCTTGTGAAAAATCACCATCATTATAACTGGCATCTTGCACTATCGGAATGTTTTCCATCATCGGAGTCTTTTCTTTGGAATTAGTAAAACCCACTTGAATGGCATATAACTGGCATCCTTTTCTCATGCACTTACTCATTTGAGAGGTTGTAATAGGACGCAGTTGTAGGGGTTTATTTATACCTTGAATCTCCTTACGAGTTCCATCCTACATTTTGTAATATATAACTTTTTCCTTACAATCCACTAACGTCCAGTGCTTCTCCAACCAATCCATGCCAAGAAGCACATCGTAGGATCCTAGGGGTAATATATTCAAGTCTACAGTTAGCTATTTTTCACTAATTTCCAGTGTACAGTTCGAAATTTTGGCACAAAATTTTCTCTTTGCTCCCATGGCTAACTGTACTAGCCACAGATTTCTGAATTTTCGACTTTGCAATTTACATATTTCTATTAATTTGGGACTTACATAGCTTGAACTTGCACCTGGGTCTACCAGAATAGAAATAGGTTGAGAGAGTATCTTACCTTCCAACTCTATCATCGTTGGTTGGTAATTTGCTTGAAGATCTTCCAATGCTGCATTAAGTCTGGGTATATTTCTAGCTACATCCCCCACTGTAGAAGCTTCTTGTAAATTGGTAACCGCCTCGCTCCTTCCTTGTTGCAGACAATTCCTGTAGTAGTGAGCCTCACCACACCCCTAGCGCTGTAGAGGTGGTTTCTGATTTTGTGCTTGGTTTGGCTTGCTGGAGGCTTCCGTGGGTTTATCCTCCGCAGGCCATCGGATCCTTTGATGGTTTTTTCCAAACTGTTTCCTTACTGAGCTTCTGGAAATATTCTTGAAATTACTGGTTCTATTTTTCTTGAAGTTTGAACTTCCTTTATGTTCTTTCTTTGGCTGCCAACTTTTACCCAACTCTCCTTTTGCCTTAGATTACTGATAGCACATTCTTGCCTTCCGGATTGCCTTGTCCATGGTTCTGGGATTTATGAACTCAATTTGTTCCTTCATGTGAGTCGACAAACTGCTCAGGAACCACTGAAATTTAGCCTTTTTGTCCCTTAGATAAGGAACATAGCAAAGTAAAGAAGTGAACTTGGTGATGTATTCATCCGTCGTCAATTGTCCCAATTTTAAATCGTGAAACTCTCTAGATTTTTCGTCATATAAGCACTCAGTCAAGTACTTGTCTTTAAAATATTTCTAGAGCGAATCCCAAGTCACGTCCTGATCTTCTATGTTGCGGAAATTCTTAACTTCCTCCCACCATAATGTGGCATTTTACCTCAACTGATAGATGGCCAATCTGGTTTTAAGATTACTGCTATATTCGTAGACTTTAAAATACTTGTTCATATTTATTAATCATGCCTCAGCCACCTCTTCCGCTTCTCCATCAAATGTAGGTGGTTTTATCTTTTGAAACTCGCCTTGCAGCTCCACTCTCTGCTTCTTAACTTCTTGCTATTTCGACACATTACCCAACTTAGCCTCATTGTAATTTCTATTTTTATTACTTCGCTGTGACTGAATTCTTTCCATTATGTCAGTGGTGTGGTCCCTTTCTTTTCGTTCATTTCTTTCCTGCATGTCTCTATCGAGACTGGGTTGTACCACTCCCTAATTCTGTTTATCCGAAAGGATCTTGAGTATTCTTTCTTGCTCTTGCATCAAGCGCTCATTAGCACTCCAAACCCGGACCATTTCTTCCTGTAGCTTTTGCACTGTATTTAACAGAATGATAGCTTGATGCTATTGTTCCTCCAACAATCTACTTGTTTGCTGGTGTTGATCCACATTCAGCTGAATCCACATCTCAGGATTCATTTCTAATCGTGGTTGGGGTATAGACTCCCTAGTGTTTTTAGGTGGTTGTTGCATTGACCCCCTTCTCATATCGTCTCCTGTTATACTTTCTTAGTTGTGCATCATTTACACACAATTTGTCATATTAGGTGACCCATAGGGTCCCAGCGTGCGAACGCCACTCTGATACCACTTGTAACATACATCAACATACTCATATAATTTTTTTTTACATTACATAGTTTTAACTTCAATATAATCAAATTTACACCTAAGTATATCAGTCTCCTCTTAACCTTCATACAAACTCGCTCTACCTGAGATATGTACGAATTTCACAAATTTAAAGTTTACCCTATATACAACAAAGGATTAAACCTTTCCCACGACACGAGGTGAATGACCTAAAATCAAATCAATTTGGTTTCAAAGGTGATATCCATCCCCTTGGTTTTTGCTTTCCTGTATCTTGCATTTATCAAACTCTTAATTGATTTTAATTATGATGATATTTATGCTCAACCTTATCACCGTAGTGAGATCTTGCAAATTATTTATTTTTTTGTTGGAAATTCTGCCCTTGTTGCCGACATTTAACTTTGTGGTGGACAGCTGGACTGTCCCCTTCACCGTCGATTTGATTGCATCGGGATCCCACGACTGTTTTGGTTTAGGGTTCCAAAACCTAAGGTATCGACCTCCTTCCTCTAACTATTCTTTGTCATTCGATGCTTTTCCTCAACGCTCCACCAGAGAGACTTGCGGTCTTTGTGTCAATCCCCCAATAGGTTACTACTCAGCGTCGATGAGGTTTTCGTCTTTCAAATCATCCGGTAAGTGAAACTCCATTTTTTTTTTTGCTGTGGGATTCAGGCATTATTTATAGTAAGGAAGGTTTAACATGATCAATCATGAATGTAGATTTGGTTATGAGATTTCCTAAATGTCATTTCCTCTAATACCTAGTATCGTTGCTTCTAAGGTCTGGTCCTCATCTTGACAAGGGCTGCAACAATGCATCAAAATCCTTCCTTCAGATGAAATTCCCTTAGCATCTAAGCTGCCACAGATGAAAGCCTCAGTAAAACCCTTACCAGCAACATCTATTACTTTGAATTATGTAGCTTGTGTTTCAAGACCTACATAGTTAATTCTAACCATCATTTCTATTGATTCCTCTTGTAGGTTGTACGTTCTACTTCCGGAAATGTTTCTCACAGGTAAGATTACCCCATTCTTTGAATCGATTTTCTCCTTTAGCGTTTGGGTGTTTGCAAAATTATTTATTTAACTTCCTTCTGTTTATTCGCGCAGGTAAATTCTGGGTCTGGCATTGCAGCGAGGGATTTTCGTTAAGCCTGGCTTGTTAAATTTTATAACCTTCCCAAACCTGCTCCAACGGGTACTTTTCTTTGCTTATAATTTGGTCACGAGACCTTGAAGTTACAGGTGTTTCTAGTTCTCAAAGGAGTTTCCCGTCTTGTTCTAGTTACTGTAGCTTTTGGAACTTCATTCCACGAATTGTTCCCATTCTGGACATGCCGTAGTTGCTTATGTATGATAGGGGTGTATGTTTATTTTCCTTCTTAAACTCGCATTCATGTGTGTTTACATCTGGGTCTCGGATTATGTCCTTAGAAACCTCAAGGTTTAGACTGTAGTTTTGTAACGAGTTTTTCCTCACTGGGTGAGGCGTGCTCAGTGTGAGTCGTAGTTTAAAATGGAACATTTCGTGAACTGAATTCTTGTTTTGTAGTTATGAGTTAATCATTTCGCATCTATGGTTACCTTATTGTACCATATTGTTTTGTCTGTAGCAAAACTGATATGAAAGTTGGTTACCCCAGCGCTGGTCTATATATTTACTGTCTTACTGTTATCTTTGTACTACTGGGGCTTTTAGTGTTGAATGTAATATTTCTAGATTTCACGAAAATATATTATACAATGGAATTTGATTTTTCTATGTTCAGGATAAAGCTTCGTTCCGGCATTGTTAATATAATATTCAGTCTTATCTATATTTAGTTCTGTCACTGTTTAACATTATTGTTGCTATACTTATGAATCAAGAAAGAGTTTTTTGTAATTCATTTCTTTAAATGTCAGGGTTAGAAATGTACAACAAATTATTATTTCCTTCCATACCATGGTTTAGTCTTCTTTCTTGTACCATGTTGACAGATATATTTTAAATTTAGAAGCAATCATCTTTAATCACAGTTCTTGATTTTTAGTTGTATTGTTCTGCATGGCTATGTTACTGTATCTAAATTCTCAGTACGATGCCCTCTACAACTTTATGTTTTTCTAAAGTTTAGTATTTACAAAGTCTTATCCTGCTATAATGTTAACTACAGAATACTCCTCTGTCCATATTTTTCTTTTATTTCTGTTGTTTTAGAAATAAAATGGCCAGACCATTCTGTCTGTGTTTTTATCATAGATACAAAGAAAAACCAACACGGAGTCTCTGCCTTGCGGGCTCTGTGTTTACAGTTCTCCATCACACAATTATTAGTGTTGAGTTTACTTCTATCTGGCCAACTTGTTTGTAAAACAAAACATACATAGAAATTTCTCTTTCCATAATTAAGTACTGTAACTACTATAGATTCATTACATAAAAACTGTTAGTATCTTTCATAAACCAAAATAAGATTTCCAGTGACAGATAAACTTATATGTATTTCAATTTCTGACTGATGTTGTCCTCCCTACCTTGAGAGAAGCAATTACGTCCTTGTCTCTTCCTCGTGCTCCAAGTCTGAGCTATGTGAGTTGACAGAGATTCTAGAAGAGACCTCAAGACATTCTGGTCCAGTCTTCTAATCCAGGAAATTCTCAGGAATATGAGTAATTCCACTGGTCACCACCAGCTCGGGAATTCTTCTCTCCAATTTCCTACCTCCAGTTACCGAACAGAACCCCTCTTCCTCACTAAGATATGCCTTTATCCTTAGAGTGTCAGGCAATCGTTTGAACCGAAGCTTCTGCTATTTCAACTTCGGGCCCTTGAAATGCTTTTAACATTAGTCTATGATGCAGACATCAAGACCTTTTTCTCCATTTGTAAATATGGGGTGTGATAATATTAACTTGTAAATATAAAAGATGATTTTAAATATTTTATTAATTAATTTGAATTAAATAGGAGAAGGTGAGGATTTATGTAAATATCTTTTTATTAATAAAAGGATATGAGGAAATTTAATAAATTGAAGGATTTTAGGAATAAAAACCTATCCTTTAGGGATGTTGAGAGATTTAGGGGTTTGTTGAGGATTTTAAGGGATTGAACATTTAATTAAATGATTTTTAAAATTGTATAAATAGGAAAGGGATTTGTGAGAAAAAAAAAAACATTGAGTGAGGTGAGTGAGAGTGGTTGAAGAAGACTTGAATAGCCAAGGTCGTACGCCTCTCGGCATTGTAAGGGCCATCATCCGAAATACTGTGCCAAACAAAGTCCGAAGTAATCTTTAGTTGATTTCTCGTATTATAAATATATACATTTGGAGATTGCTGGGCAGTTATAGTATTTTCTTGTTAAATGTATATATATGGTTGAGGAATTAATTATTGGAAAGATCGATTAATGAATTCCGTCATGAAAGAAATGGTGGAATCGATTTATGTGACAAAGTTAAAAGGATTGATTTTAATATAGAAATTGTTATCTAGACATGTGCTTTCGAATGGTTTTGTTATATCAGTTTGAATTCGATTAATTGCAAATGAAAGGAGAGCACCAGCGTTTTAATACAAGTCTGCAGTGTCAAGCTTTTGAAATCTGGAGGGATCGATAGCAGGATTGCTATTCGTTGTGTATTGTGTGCGCCCAGTAAATATAAAATCGTAAGCTTATAACCAATTAAAGGGAGTTCGTTTTTAGGAATTGTATGTTAAATTGATAGTGAATGCGTTGATGCAACAAATTGTCAGTGAATGCGTTGGTTGCCGGAGTAGTCTGATATAAAAACTGAGTGCGTTGATGCAACGAATTGACAGTGAATGCGTTGATTTCTGGAATAATCTTATATAAAAACTGAATCCAATGAGTAGGAGGTCGATATTCTCAGAGTTTGAAGGCGCTAACTGGTAAATCGATTAAGTGTTTAATCTGCAGGTGGAACAGAGACTCTAATGAAATTCGGTCCAGTTTGCAGTGTTTAAGCTTGAGGTTATATCCAGAAGTTTTTATTGTAAAAACGATTGATGAATTTGAACAGAATGTTGGCAACCGATGACAGAAGCGATATTGTGGTGAAATTCGATTTTTCAGTTCAAATGTATAGCTGTGGGGAATTCAATGTATATTGAGATTTGATGTGATATATATATGGCGCTGAGTTTGTATCAAATTGAATTTAAACCACACGCTGTTGCAAGAATTGCATAATTCATGAGAAGTGTTGAAACATCTGTCTTAAAACGGAATCTGGCATTGAAGCTTCTGTTGGGTCGATTTCATGGCTCTAACAGAGTTTAAACTCATAGTTTGTTACCATATACAAAAATGCTGAAGTTGCATAGTTTGTTGATAGCGCAGAGTTTGTTGATGAATTGATAGCACAGAGTTTGTGTTGTTGATGAAGTTGCATAGTTTGTTGATAGTGCAGAGTTGAAGAGCAGGATCGATCTACAGTGATGATAATTGCAGAGTGAAATCGTGGTCTGAACCGAGGTAAGAGAAATTGCCAGATTGCAATATTTAAATCTGATTATATGGCATGAGCGCACTCTTTTAATCCAGTCACATATAAATGGGAAGATTATTGGGTTTATTTGTGGACGCATTCAAAGTTTAGGACTGAAGTTATTTAAATTGGGATTTTGGGTTGTATCCAAGTCAGGTGGATTAGAATTAAATTGTGAGTTATTTTGATTGTGAGATTATGCTTCCGCATGCAAATGGCATAGATGTTGAATTTGCCATAAATTTGAAATAAGCTTCAGTGGATGAAATTGTCCGATTGTTTTGTGAATAATTGGACAGTAAATGCAATGTATGGTTAAGAGCACAGAGAATAAAGATTCTGGAGTATTTGCAGGCCTAGTACTTGTGTATCACTGGGTACGCTGTAAGAGAAAGAGCGCACATATATTTGGTGCTTTGACTGGTTGAAACAGGTAAATTTGTGCATGCAAATGATATTGGAGTTGAATGGAATTTATGCATTCAGATTGAAAAGCTTGTTATCTTGGAATTATTTTAGAGGGAAAGTATTTGAGTTTATAAATTGAGTTTTAATTCCAAGCATGGTCTTTGTTAATCATGGAACAAGCTTCCGCAAATTTAAGTGGGAATTTGCCATGTATCGATTTTGAATTGAGGAAAAGTTTGGACGCATGTTTTACAAGAATGGGTGATGGAGGATCCTGGGTATTGCAAGCTCCATGTTTGCGTCATTTTTGGTATCAAAGCCCGGAATGCTCTGTTGGAATGTTTATCTTCTGAATGATGACAAGAAGGTTTTTGTTAATTGAAATGTATTCTTGAATGTATGATGAATGATGAAGATCAGATTTTAAATGCAGCATATACAATTGCAAGTGAACAGAATGCAGGTAAAAAGAGATCAGATTCTAATCTGACAGTCAAAGCAAACCAGAGTACAGCTGAAGAATTGAGCAGGTATTGGGTGTGGTTAATTTTGGTTTGAATTTTACTGACAAGAAATGGAATGAGAATTGATGATTGCAGCAAACTCAGCAAGGAAGGAATTGTTGCTGACAGCTAAAGTTTGCCAGAGCAAGCCAGAAGGTTGGAAGAGAGAATCAGATTTTAAAATCTGATTGACAGTGAATTTGTGCAGAGGAAGAAATGAAGATTTGCTAAAACAAAATTGCAGGAATGATGAGACTGAAGTGCAGGAAGGACAAGATCAGCCGATATCTTGAAGGTAAGGTGATCTGGGTTTTTTTGAATTTGAAGATTGTAGTCTTTGCATAAGTATTTTTGCAACTCATAAAAGGAAAATCCATAGAAGACATGTTTAAAATTGCTAACAGAAAACTGGTGAAAGCATAAGTGACAGAACCTTGAAGAAATCCAATAGAGATTGGATAATGAGGACAGTTGTGAACATGCAGATGAGTTGAAGCCAAGAAGAGCAAAGAGAAGTGCTCAAAGGAGGTTCCGTAGATAGAGAACCAATTGCTTGCCGAAAGACTGAGTGAGGAGAGCTTGGTGAGGTAAGTGGCGGCAGGACAGGACTTGCTGCTGAAGAGGCTTTAGTACAACTCATAGTAAAGTGAGTAAGGGACTCATAGAGATGGAAAGGATGATGACTAGTGACAGTGGTAACATAGGTTCTGAAATAAACCACAGCAGAGGATAAAAGGAGAAGGGTGCCAAGGCAGTTGGCATACAGAGACAGTTAAGCAAAGAGGAACATGAAAGGGAGAAGGCTGAAATAGAAGTTCAGCTTGAGGCGTTAATGGAGATGTTGCAAAGAAATGAGGAAGACCAGAAGCATGGTTATGTCATAAGAAAGAAGCTAAAGTGGCAGAGGCTACAAGAGAAGTGGAATCATAAGGTAAATATGCAGTTGATAAAGGAACTATGAACTGCGAATAAAAGCAGGAGTGTTGATAGGATGAGAGAAGTCGAACAGGTTTGATGAAGAAAGAAAGCAAGATGTCAAGATGTTGAAGTTTCGATATGTTACCCATAGAGTGGACCATTACTTTTTGAAAGTGATGAAGAGCTGAAGGAGTTGAATCATATGAATGATCTAAAGAAGACGAAGATTTGATGATCGGCGTACCGAAACAAGACCCCAAGGTCCCAGTGATTTTCAACCGATAATTTGTAAGATTGCAAAATGATGAAGATAGACAGCTTTGAAATGACAAAAGATGTGGAAGAGTACCTCTGGTGGAAGATGAAAGTTTTGGAAGTTTAAGCCAAGAATCAGCTCACTACAAAGTGGGACAATGCTTCGGAAGACATCATTGAGAGATAGCTGAGAGAAGTGGAGACTAGAACACAGCCTCGAAGACATGTTTCAAAGACATCGAAGGCTTGTAAATAAGAAGAGAAATCAAACACAACATACCTAAGTGTTGCTAACGGGACAGTAGTGTATAGTCAAATGAAAGAAGAAGAGGAAGAACATCTACTGAAGGATGTCCAGGATAGATTGCTGAAGAAGGATGACAAAGCAGTTGTCATAAATGATAATCAAAAAGAAATTGCAGATAAAATTGCAGGTGACAAGCAAAGGAATGTTGCAGAGAGAAAGGAAGATTGGGAGACCGCAACATCCATAGTGACAGCAAGAGCAACATGGTTTATTGAAGATGTTGGAAACAATCAGCGGACAGAGGACATACTGGACAAAGAAATTGAGATGATAAGGAGGTTAATGACAAAAACATCCCAGAGAAAGACAGCCGAAAGAAAGAAAAGGAGCGACAACAAGAGAGTGACAGCGGAAGATTGCAAGAGCAGAGCAAGTGGAGCACTACAACACAAAATATGGAAACCTGGAAGACAATGTTAGAGCACAACAAAGAAAGGAAGCACCGATACACTAAGATTTACAAAATAAAATTTGGGATCCAGGAGGAGATATCCAGACTTATGACCAGGTGGTCATGAATTTTCTTACATGGGGAGTCCGATGCAGGAGCATCAAGACCTTTTTCTCCATTTGTAAATATGGGGTGTGCTAATATTAATTTGTAAATATGGGGTGTGATGATTTTAATATTTTATTAATTAATTTGAATTAAATAGGAGAAGGTGAGGATTTATGTAAATATCATTTTATTAAAAGTTGATGAGGAAATTTAATAAATTGAAGGATTTTAGGATAAAACCTATCCTTTAGGGATGATGAGAGATTTTAGGGTTGTTGAGGATTTTAAGGGATTAAGCATTTAATTAAATGATTTTTAAATTTGTATAAATAGGAAAGGGATTTGTGAGAAAAAGAACATTGAGTGAGTGTGAGTGAGAGTGGTTGAAGAAGACTTGAATAGCCAAGGCTGTACGCCTCTGGCATTTTGTAAGGGCCATCAATCTGAAATATCAGGCCAAACAAAATCTGTAAGTAATCTTGTTTTGATTTCAGATTATAAATATATATACATTTGGAGATTGGTTGCGAAAGTTATAGTATTTTCTGGTTAAATGTATATATATATGGTTGAGGAATTAATTATTGGAAAGATCGATTAATGGAATCCTGCAATCAAAGAAATGGTGGAATCGATTTATGTGACAAAGTTAAAAGGATTGATTTTAATATAGAAATTGTTATCTAGACATGTGCTTTCGAATGGTTTTGTTATATCAGTTTGAATTCGATTAATTGCAAATGAAAGGAGAGCACCAGCGTTTTAATACAAGTCTGCAGTGTCAAGCTTTTGAAATCTGGAGGGATCGATAGCAGGATTGCTATTCGTTGTGTATTGTGTGCGCCCAGTAAATATAAAATCGTAAGCTTATAACCAATTAAAGGGAGTTCGTTTTTAGGAATTGTATGTTAAATTGATAGTGAATGCGTTGATGCAACAAATTGTCAGTGAATGCGTTGGTTGCCGGAGTAGTCTGATATAAAAACTGAGTGCGTTGATGCAACGAATTGACAGTGAATGCGTTGATTTCTGGAATAATCTTATATAAAAACTGAATCCAATGAGTAGGAGGTCGATATTCTCAGAGTTTGAAGGCGCTAACTGGTAAATCGATTAAGTGTTTAATCTGCAGGTGGAACAGAGACTCTAATGAAATTCGGTCCATTTTGCAGTGTTTAAGCTCGAGGTTATATCTAGAAGTTTTTATTGTAAAAACGATTGATGAATTTGAACAGAATGTTGGCAACCGATGACAGAAGCGATATTGTGGTGAAATTCGATTTTTCAGTTCAAATGTATAGCTGTGGGGAATTCAATGTATATTGAGATTTGATGTGATATATATATGGCGCTGAGTTTGTATCAAATTGAATTTAAACCACACGCTGTTGCAAGAATTGCATAATTCATGAGAAGTGTTGAAACATCTGTCTTAAAACGGAATCTGGCATTGAAGCTTCTGTTGGGTCGATTTCATGGCTCTAACAGAGTTTAAACTCATAGTTTGTTACCATATACAAAAATGCTGAAGTTGCATAGTTTGTTGATAGCGCAGAGTTTGTTGATGAATTGATAGCACAGAGTTTGTGTTGTTGATGAAGTTGCATAGTTTGTTGATAGTGCAGAGTTGAAGAGCAGGATCGATCTACAGTGATGATAATTGCAGAGTGAAATCGTGGTCTGAACCGAGGTAAGAGAAATTGCCAGATTGCAATATTTAAATCTGATTATATGGCATGAGCGCACTCTTTTAATCCAGTCACATATAAATGGGAAGATTATTGGGTTTATTTGTGGACGCATTCAAAGTTTAGGACTGAAGTTATTTAAATTGGGATTTTGGGTTGTATCCAAGTCAGGTGGATTAGAATTAAATTGTGAGTTATTTTGATTGTGAGATTATGCTTCCGCATGCAAATGGCATAGATGTTGAATTTGCCATAAATTTGAAATAAGCTTCAGTGGATGAAATTGTCCGATTGTTTTGTGAATAATTGGACAGTAAATGCAATGTATGGTTAAGAGCACAGAGAATAAAGATTCTGGAGTATTTGCAGGCCTAGTACTTGTGTATCACTGGGTACGCTGTAAGAGAAAGAGCGCACATATATTTGGTGCTTTGACTGGTTGAAACAGGTAAATTTGTGCATGCAAATGATATTGGAGTTGAATGGAATTTATGCATTCAGATTGAAAAGCTTGTTATCTTGGAATTATTTTAGAGGGAAAGTATTTGAGTTTATAAATTGAGTTTTAATTCCAAGCATGGTCTTTGTTAATCATGGAACAAGCTTCCGCAAATTTAAGTGGGAATTTGCCATGTATCGATTTTGAATTGAGGAAAAGTTTGGACGCATGTTTTACAAGAATGGGTGATGGAGGATCCTGGGTATTGCAAGCTCCATGTTTGCGTCAGTCTATTATTTTATTTTTTATGGAAATCACTTCCATAACTAATTTTATTTAATCAAAATTAATTTCTGTTCATAATGTACTATTTCCAAAGAAAAATAACAAATAAATGTCTTAGTGTCTTAACAAACATAACATAACCATTAGTTAGCACTTAAGCCAACTGTCACAGTGACCTATTAACATCTAATGTAGATCCATTTTAACTCTGGATCTACCGTGCATAAAGAGATCAAAATTTGAGGAAATGCTTGCACTTTTAAGATTGTGATCCCTCTTAACTTAGGATAGATTAAAAATTAAGATAAATCTACACTAACATCAAATCATTAACTATTACTTGTACACATCACATTATATAAATTATTTAAATTAACTTCAAAATAAATAAAAAATTATATAATTGCAGTACTAATTGTTTGTGAAAAAGAGAAATAACATACATTCATGAAGAAGAACTCATATTTAGAAAAAGAAGGTTTTTCCTAAGTGAGTTTTTTACATCTTATTAAGTTGTAAATCTTATCTTACCTTCATGAAAAAGAGCTATAAACGAAGAGGTGAGAGCAAGTGATGTATATTTACAAAGACAATTAAAATGATCCTCGGTTGCCAAAAAAATTTGCTTATATAAGTTCTATAGTTATTAGGTGTTACTTGCGTTTATCACACAATCCCATATACAATTACTTAAGTTGTTATTTTGTTCATCGAGTTCTCACGCTTGTCGTAGGAAATTTTCTACGAAGAGAGAAATTGTGTAATAACAAATTGTACATATAGCGTTAAGAATGATACAACCCAATATCCAAATAGTTTGCAATTTTTTTCATAATTTTGTTTGTGTATAAGTTTTATTTTGTTTGCAAATAAGGTGATAGTTCATTTGTGTGGAAAGCTAAATTAGCATTATGTATGGTTAATTATGAAAAATGTTTAAAAATATATTTTTTTGATTAAGGAGCTTTAAGTTCACATTTATGAGATTTTGAATATACATGATTCATTTTAACCTTCAATTTATACAAGATTTAGAGGGATCAAATCTCTTGAGAGATAAACCTTTCTTCAAGATTTAAACTTTATATGGATCCAGTAAATCTTTAATATGGATTCTAGCGTTTGAGGAAGGAGATTACTTGAGATTTGAAGGAATCTTGAATTGTTTATGATGGTCATCAATAGCAGTGGTAGGTATGCATTAAATTGGATTGATCATATCAGTTAATGGAGTTGGGCAAGAGGACAAAGTAACATTCCTACCTTGGATAAATTCACAAGGTAGAAAGGACAAAATTTATGGATGATGGGCTACATTGGTAACTGGAAAAATTGAAGTAAACCAACAAGATGTGTTGGGGAAGTGCTGGCACAGTCGCATTCCCCACCACCATTGAAAAAATGGCATAACCACCGCGGTCGAGCGGGAGGACACGTGACAGGAGTGTTGACCCACACAACCGAAACATTTGCAACATGATTAAAAAAAACTTGTAGAGAAGGAACATAGACAAGAACATTCTTTAATCACATTCTCACACGCTAAGGAGGGAGGAACCTATGTGAAAAAATAGAGAAAAAAAATAAGTCTGAGGTTGAGAGACTCTTGGGAACATTCAGTCATTCACGAAGGGGAAAAGTTAGCATAAGGGAAAAGGAATTAAGAAATTCCTTGTAAATAGGAAGGAAATAGGAAGAGGTAATTTGACAAAGAGGGGGAACTCAGACTAAGGAATAGACCAGTTGAAGAATCCAAGAGGGTTCGTTGGTGGAGGATAGAGAGTAGTGGCTTGCCAAGGACTGATGAAGCCACCAAGAGTGGTTTTCCTTGGATTGAGGAACCCATTGGAAAGTTTGTGGATTGATGAAACTACTGGATTAAGAAGAGACACTCAAGTATTTCAAAGGACTAAAGAACCACCAGGAGTTGCCTTGAGGTTGAAGCTCTAGTTCTTGAGTCAATGATAAAGTACCTAGAGAGGTTATCTATTTATCCATCAATAGCTTATCCAGTTGATGAACCTTCCCATATTGAACTCTCATCCTCCTGTGGTTGCCTTAGGACTGAAGAAATCACTGAGGGTGGCTTGCCTTAGGAAACCACTCAAAAGCTTATGGTCTAAAGAACCTATTGAATTATCAATAGCTTTACATTGAAGAACCTTCCCATCTTTTCATATTGAGCTCTCCTCCTCTTGTAATTGAATATTGGCTTGTCTAATGCTAACAACCCACCAAGAGTGGCTTTCCTTAGGACTAAATAAACCACTTGAAATCTTGTGGTATGAAGAACCTACTGATTCAACAGTAGCTTTCCATTGAAGAACCTCCCCATCTCATAATAATATTTCTCTCCTATTTTAGAGATGCGATTCTATATGAAACAGTGGACCCTTGTGATAAAAGTTGATTGGGTTTAAGTTACTGAGATTTGAGCAGTAATTTTCTTAAGGCTGGGAAAAATTGTTGGGAAGCTTATGGTCTGAAGAATCTACTGATTCATATGTAAATTTCCACTGAGGAACCTTCCCATACAATAATGGAAGTATGCTCCTGAATTAGAGATGTCAATCTCTATGTTTATGAAAGACCTTGTGATAAAGTTGAATGAGATCAAGCCCTACGACATGATAGCAAAAAATTATTGAGAATAGTTGAGGGAAGTGAGTGCATGTGCATTTGGTTCTGTAATTGGTTTGTGGGTGAAGGTAGTGTGGCCTTGTGACATCTTGTTTCAGCATGTGACGGTATAGCTATATTTATTATGAAGCAACTGAAGGGTGTAGGTGGTGGACCTCTGGATTACTTGTAAGAAATTGACTGCATGAACTAGTTGGTGGGTGGTGGTGGAGGTGGATGAGATCATAATTAAAGGTTTTATGAAGATTTTTCTAGCAAAATGAGAACCATGATTATGCAATATAATAGAGAGTACAGAGAAAAGCGGAAAATTCACTAATAATGATAATGAGAATGGGAGACCAAGTTCCATAAGCCTTGAATTGCTATCAAACATCACTAATATATTGTGCTTATGTGTTCTGCATCATTATTGTTCTTTCGTAGAATAATGTTATAGAGAATATTATATGCTTAACTAAGAGAAAATAAAATTTTCTTGTTGCAGTTGTTTGGATTCTAAGACTAATATTATCTCTAAATGATGCTTATCTTTATTGCCACATAGAGGGAAGGGTCCAAATCATTCAGGTTAGGTGAATAACATTGTTGATCAGAGAAAGAAGGAAAATGATGGAGACCTTGACAAATAAGAGTAATATTACTTCAATGAGTGAATGTTGGGAGCTAATCGAGTGGTCATTGTAGACTCTACGTGGAACCCAAGCATAAAAAATGAAAGTATGATCATACATATTGCATTAGGCAGTTAATAAATGTGTTGGTCTATTGTTTAAATACTTTTTGTGCCATTGAATGAGAAGATTTATTGAAAACAAGTATTTTAGGGCGGTCTATTCAAAACTATAATAGAAACAACAAACTTTGTATTTAGTCACAAGGAGTTTTGCGAACTATTTGGCATACCTAAAATTGGTTTTGATGTTTCTATGAACCAACAACAACTTCATGAAGAACATGATAGTTAATGTGAAATTGATGCTTTGTTGAATTAAAAAATTGGGTTCCTGTAAGGCCAAGGAATTGTTGGGATTAGTAATCATTATTTGCTATGAAATTTACACCGCCTGAGGATAATGACATGTCAAAGTGGGACCCAAGGAGAACATCATGTTCCCCTTGCGGGAACTATAATATGTTAAGAGTTAAAATAATGAACATTTATTCGAAGGACTCTTCCTTAATAGAAATGGAAACATTGCAAAGACTGGAAATGTAACATTTGCTTTAGTAAATGACTGCCCTACATAAGGATATGATGGGAAATAATGGCGTAACATCCCAAGGGGTGGATGATCCTATCCCCTCAGTCATTGATTTTTCTCATTATTTTCCATTCTCTCAATGACTACAAAATTTTATGGTTGATTTTATTGTGGTATGCAACAAAAATAACTAGAGTGACTATGAAGATACTATGAGATGGTAACAAAATTCAACAAATTCGGTTGAGGTAACCCTCGCTCTTGGAGTCTCTACTCATATTATGAGAGACCCTTCCTTCTTGTATAGAAATTTGAACATGGTATTCAAAAATGAGCTCCACCAATGGTTCTGGAATCCAAGAACAAGAATGGTGTTGGGTTGCTTGGAAGTCATCTGTAACCTTGTAGTTGCTTCCCTGATTTGTTTATATTGTTCCAATAACATGTGATTCATCATCAACTTCTTGTGCGTGAAGACAATCTTTGTTGTTGCAACGCTTACTATTCTAAAAGTGGGATTATCACATTCATTCTCTTAGTTTTTATAGTAGAGCCAATTGAACTTCAAGCTTCTAAAAATTATAGTAACCATTGGTAGGTATAGATGTCGATATTTGAAAATAAAATCTATTTACCACAAATAGTTGTGAAAAATTTGGTGAAGTCTAAGAAATGGAATCGAAATATGTGTATACCAAAGTCGTGACAGAGAGATGAATTTTTTGATTGCGCTATATCACAAGAATATATTATTCGTAAAACTGAAAAACTGAAAATGAAGGGAACAATACATTGATTCCATCTGAGGTCCAGTTACATAGTTGTCTAATCAGTTATTACCAATCCGGCAAAAAAAGAAGTAACTAGTTCACCGCATCGTAGGTTTTGATCAATATTGAAGTTTCAAGAATGTGGAATAGTTGGCATCTACATATTTCTTTTGGAATACATCCCAATGGATCTTTAATTCTTGCATTAAATAAGAATGTATGTTGTTGTAGAAATTGAGTTTAGAGTTTGAAGTATTTTGTTCAGGCATAGATACTACACTTCTTGAATTTTTTTCATTTGAAAACAAAGTAGAAAAGAGCAGTGCTTCCAATGGAAATTGGCAAGTAGATGATGCATGTCAATGATTGATTAAATTGTGGAGCCCTTCTCTATATCAACTATTGTGCCAAACACTGTCCTTGTAGAAAATACACATAGATTTAAACTAATATTTGTAATATGCTAAAGCAAAAAAATTGAATCTACTTTACAAATTGTGGAAACCAATTACGATCGCACAATCACATGAACATGAAAGAGAAATAATTTCAATCGCACAACACAAATATTTTAATGGGGAAAGCCTCAAGTAAAAACCTCACCATCTGTATATTTCATAAGTGAGAAAATATGAGAACAATATAATGCTTATCTCAGGCTTGAGAGCTCTTTGCACTATCTCTGTCTGTCTCAATAATTCCTAGGAAAGCTTGGCTCAATACTTAACCAAATTCTTAGCCTCAAGGATCCCTATTTCCTTACGCAGTTTCCTAGGGAATTAGGCCCCTATTAACAAGGAAATTAATCAATAATGATTGTGAAATACATCAAGGCTCTTCCTATGACTCCATGCACCACTTGTATAATTAGATGATTATACAACTGATAGCACACTTCCCTTTAACTTCGATCTCAACTGGGTGTTTCTCAGAATTTACATGCATGAGTTATTTATGAGTGAAGTATTAGTTATTTGATTGATGACTACATGTGAATTAAATATAATTTTAACACTTTGAACTCTCTCCAGTTCCTCCATCAGTTAGAACTAGTTAAACTGACTTTAACTCAGATAAACTGAGTTAATTAATTACAACTCAAAACAAACTCAACAAGGGCTCCTAAAAAGTAGGAGATACTCTACTTGCATCTAGTTTGACTCTTGACTCGAATTCACTGAACCAAATAAGTATTCATAACTTATTTAACTCGTACAAGCTGTCATGTGATGCAAAATTGCAATTTTCTTCTAATTCAATTAAAGGGAAAATTAAATTAAAATCCTTCTTGATGCCATTTTCAAGATTTCTTGTTTCCATTTTCAACACTCCCTCTCAACAAGAAAGGAATTCAACTCTATCCCGATCTAGTACCTTTGGGATGTTCTGCATGCAACAATTCTCTCTAGTGTTTTTGCTACTACAACTTCTGATATTGAAAAGCATCCAAAAAACTGAATCAAATATGATCAGTATGATTCATCTGTCACCCGGGTCTTTGACTGCTACTAGCTACTACAATGTCTACTGAAAAATTCACGCTATTGTTGACTTTTCACTATGCCATCTGCACGTTGCCAACTCTGCTTTGTGCTACCCAATATGACTGCTAGTAGTATCTAGATATGTCACTCTGACATATGACTACATAAATTTCCAATGATCCATCCTGCTGCTGTGTACTATGGGCCCTCGTAGCAAGGTAATGATCCATGAGACAAGACATCTCAATGGACCCTACCCAAATTTCTGTACTCTTGATACTATTACTTCACATCACCCCACCTCTCTCCTGGAGGTATGGCTGCATGTGCTCCCTCTGCCCACTTGGATCAAAATTCCCCCCTACTGGAGGTCTCTACTTGAGTGGATGTCTCCACTCAGTCTCCTATCTACTTCTCCAATTGTGCCTACTCAACAAATTTCTTAGGATCCTTCTGATGCTGCATGTTGAGAGGTAATTCATGATCCCTCTCAACCATCAAGTCTCTAACATTTTCCTTGCTCGTTAAAGCTTTGCATGCATCTTTGACCTTGATAGCGTACAAGTTCTTGACTCGCACACCGATCTGCTTCACCCGTCCTGTGGCGATGTTTCTATGGAAAACATTTTCTTTACTAAATATCACATCATAGCCACGGTCTTCCATTACCGTGATGGAAACAAGATTCTTATTTAGTCCTAGAAAAAACTACCCATATGTGAGTCTAAGAGGGGGGCTTGAATCCCTCTGAAAGGTAACAATACCGATGCCAGTTGCGCTATACCTCCCATCATCTCCAAACTCTATGTTTTGTGTGAGGTTTTTCTCCTCGAAGTCACTGAAGAGATCTCTATCCCCCATCATATTGAACGAGGCACCGTTGTCGAGATACCATATGCATCCCATTACAGTGCTTTCCATGCATGCAATGAGAGTGAATCAAGTTCGAACTATGAAGCTAGAGATTCACCTACTACTGCTACTACATGATCCTTCTTGCTCACCTTCTTCTGTGGACATTTCATGGCATAGTGCTTGAACTCGTGACAGTGAAAACACTTGATGTTCGACAAGTATTTGTTCTTTCCCTCTTTACCTTGGGAAATATTTCTCTTGGCTTTATTTCCTTTACTGACTAATGAAAATTCCTCTTCTTTGGAAGAGGTCCCATCTTTGTTGTTTCTCCTAATATCTTCCTGCACCAATTTATACCACAATCACTCCCACCCTCGTAGATTCTCTCCCACCCTCGTAGATTCTCCCTCCCATTTACCGAACCCTGGTAGTTATGCCATCTATTGGGAAGGACTAGAAGTGCTAGTCTCATGAGATATACCTTGACAATGGTAACACCAAAACTTCCAATCTCATCCCGACTTTGAGTGAACTTGGTCAAGTACTTTGGTATTGTGTCGCCCTCCTCCTTCTTGATTTTTCTGAGCTTTTCCTTCAACACCAACTTCCTTTGTTCGTTGTTGTTCTGAAACAAATCTGTTAAGGCCTTCAACATAGCATATTGAGTTACCTTTCCATGGAGTTTCAAGACAATATGATCTAAAACTCCTTCTAATGGAATCCTTATTGGATTTGCTACGTTCTTCTTCCATGCCACCAGATCTTGAGCATCTGCTGCTGCAGGGTTAGGAATGTCATTGTTTATGAATTCCTTTAGCCCGTTATCTTCCAACACTGCTTCCATTTTTTCCTTCCAAGATATGTAATTCGAACTACCCTCAAGGGCATATTAAAGTCTCAATCCAAAGAATTCCTTTAGCCCACTATCTTCCAACACTGCTTCCATTTTTTCCTTCCAAGATATATAATTCAAACTACCCTCAAGGGCATATTCAAGTCTCAATCCAAAGAAAGACATTGTGATGCTATTGCTAGTCGTTAAGAGTAGATTTGCAAATTTATTCCCCTGCTCAGAACAAACTCATATTCTTCTCTTCTATAGTGATTCCTGCTCTACTACCATGTATAAAATCTGTGTAGATTCAAATTGATATTTTTAATATGATAAAACAAAATAATTTAATTTACTCTACAAATTGCGGAAACCAATTACGATCGCATAATCACATGGACATGAAAGAGAAATAATTTCAACCTCACAACACAAAGATTTATATGGGGAAAGCCTCAGATAAAAACCCTATTATATTTATATTACATAATTTAGAAAATATGAGAACAATACAATGCTTCTCTCAATCTTGAGAGCTCTCTGCATTATCTCTGTCTATCTCACTATTTCCTAGGCAAGCATGGCTTAATAATTAACCAAATTATTGGCCTCATGGATCCCTATTTCCTTGCACAATTTTCTAGGGATTTAGGCCCCTATTAACAAGGAAATTCCCCAATAATTATTGCACAATATATCAAGGCTCTACCTCTGACTCCATGCACCACCTATACAATTGGATGATTATACAAATGATAGTACAATTCCCTTTAACTCCAATCTAAATTGAGTCTTTCTCAAAATTGACATGCATGAGTTATTTATGAGTGAATTATCAATTATATGATTGATCAATGCATGTGAATTAAATCTAGTTTTCACACTTTGACTTTTCTCCAGTTCCTCCATTAGTTAGAACTAGTTAAACTAGCTTTACTTAGATAAACTGAGTTAATTAATTACAACTCAAAATAAACTCAACCAGGGCTCCAAAAAAGTAAGAGACACTATACATGCCTCTAGTTTGACCCTAAACTCAAATTAACTAAACCAACTAAGTATTCCTAACTTATTTAACTCATACAAGTTGTCATGTGATGTGGAATTAGAATTTTCTTCTAGATTAATTAAAGGGAAAATTAAATTAAAATACTTCTTGATGCCATTTTCAAGATTTCTTGTTGCCATTTTCAACAATCCTCCTCCTGCTCTATCACTATCCCTGTCGTCCACATGTATCTCATGATGATCTGTTAGAGAAGAAAATATTGAAATAAGTTGTGAAGCATGAGCACCCATCACCTTTCCAAATGATTTATGTGGGAAATTATTCTAAAGAGTTATCAAAAAGTTTCATACAGGGAATTATGGTGTATGCTTTTGATGTTTTTGATGCTCAATTTTTCTTCAAAAAATAATTCAATGTTAAAATTAAGTCATCGATAAATTCTCCCACATTTGTGGTCACTAAAGTTGTTGCATATGAAGAATTCCATAGAGACTTCTCAACATGGAAAAGTATAATGGGTTCAACATATGTGGAATTTTATTGTCTAATTCTAAATTATATTCTCACCTCGAGAAATTAATAGAAACACCATGGGAGACTAATGTTAAGTTGTTGAGTGTATTGTTCGATACTATAGCATCCATAAAAAGTTTTGTCTTCTTTAGGAACTACACCAAAAATATAGGAGTTGATCAATTACACCGAAAGGTAATTTTCCTTTTAATGAGTACGCAAGGACATGTTTTGATATAGGATGATAATTTTTTCCAGTATTTGATGGTAGTATATCCACATACAAATCACGATGACATGGAATTTATTTCAATTCCTTTCCCCGTTGAAGTCCATGGGGACCATCAAAGATAACTAGCTTCTAATCTAGCTCAATTTGAGAGAACTTTAAAAAAGGTGTCATGGCTTGTACTATGAAATCCCTTGTCATTGAAGACAAAGGTGTAATTGTTTTTGCAAAGAGACTTATATCACATCCAAGATGGCATGTGGATTGTAGTGTACCTCTTTTAAAGTTTCATTTTGAAGAAATAAGAGCTCAGAACAAAGGTTTGATTCAAAATCCAATGTTAGAAACAATCAAATGGGAGAAAGGAGCTACATATGAGTAAAAAATCTCTTGAAAAAATAATTCAAGTCTTAAAGCAGTTAGCGACCCATATTCTTTGATGTTTAGATTCAACAGGCTGTATGATTTATAGGCCATTTTGTCACATTTGGTTAATAAGACTTAAAATAAGTTCATTTACATCCTTTGAACACTTTTTCATCCCCCCTACAGAAATCCCTAAGCATGCCTCTCTTAGTAATTTTTAGGTCCAACCCACCCTAACCCTTCAATGGACAACGTTCACCAGTAGGTTGAACCTCTTTGGACCTGCACTGATCACCAATGTGTTGCCCTATGCTGGGGGTGCGTTAATTCTAGAAATTATTGAAAAATTAAAAGAATGCCAAAGCTTCCAAGAGTTGTTATAAATATTTACCTTGGATGAAAGTCTTGAATCCTATCCTATACTAAATTGGAGATTTCACCCCTTATCCCTTGAGATCATCCTCCCATCAAGAGTGGATCTCAAGCCGAGATTGTTAAATGGATAGGAACTCTCAAATTACCATCCTGTTTTATATATTTGTGGCCATCCACAAGCTAGGGGTTGGCTTTTGGAGATAGATTATACCCTCATGCTATTACTATGAGATCAATTATTCCATGCATTAGGGTGACATAGAGGTACACTTTGTGGCAAGGAAGAACAAGTCAACTTGGAGGAGCTCTTCTACAATATCAACTCCTATATTTGGTTGTAACTCACTCCATTTCTATTAATACAAAGGGTTCATTGTTTTCCTATATGTGATGTTATGATTTCATGTATTTCGATGCCATGTTGATCCATGGAATAAGGTGATTAGATGATGCTACATAGATTGTGTAGATCATTGGCTTGTGTTGTTTGATTTTGGAGGTTCTAAGTATAGAAAATGGAGCTAGGATTGGAGTGTACAAGCAAAGGGAGGAGAAAAGCATATGGAAGATTCCACACTAAATTCATTTCATTATATATTTACTTTAAGGAAAACATTAACTTACTTGTCCTTATGTTTTTCCAGGCTAGGCCATCAAGTCTAGTGAATATACTTCTGTCCCCAGTCATATATTTCACATAACAAATTGGCGACTCTGATGTGGAACGATGTATTCCATTGGTGGTTTCCTTGTCCTTGGTGTTTTTTTACCTCTTCTTTAGACCTTCACTATCTTACTAAGCCAAGAACAAACCTAGGAAGACATGTCATTGAGTTTCAATGCAATTTTTGTGTCAGAACCTTGCATCCCTTTACCAATTCTCCCTCTGGTCTAGAGAGAGAGCATTGCACCGCACCTAATACTTCTATGTGCCTGCGTTGCATAACACTAGTGCCCCTTCAACACCTACGTTGGCCCCTTTTTATACACAATTTTTTTTTTCTTGATTTTCTCTATGTCCAGCTTTGTTCTAGCTGCTCTTTTTTGAGTCTTTGAGTGTCTTGTGGTCTCTCTAAAGCCTCCATTAGTTTTATTTTTGTTTTTGAGTGCCTTTGGTAAGGATTTGTTTAGATTTTTATTTTTTCTTATCATTAAGTAATTAGAGAAATGATTTAGTTTGATCATTGAATGCTTGAATTAATTGGTGTTTTAGTCATCATTATGAAAAGTTCAATTTAATTAGTGATTAGACATGCATCTTAGTTTTCGTCATATTTGAAAATTAAGTAAAATTGAAAAGTAAATTTATATGCATTGGCATATAGGGTTTTGTGTGTCCATCAACATTGGAACGGTTGCATTAAAAGGGAATTTGACTTAGCATCTTGTTGGTTGCCTTTTCTTTGTCTCTTCCCTCATTTAGATATATTTTCATTGAAAGTGAAATATTTCATTTCTTCATGCTAGATCGCATTTTAGGGAATTCAGGTGAAACTCGTGGTGAGCCCTAAAAATAAAACTTAATTCAAGATAAACATTAAAATTTACCGAATAAACCTATGGATCATTTGTAACATTAACGAAAAAATTTAGAGGTCTAGGTTAGAGACGTGTTTTGACATTTTTAAAAGTAGGAGTTTCTGTTGTTTGCCAGCGTTGTATCCCAGGGGTGATATCTCGTTCCACGTACATAAGTGTATCATGCCATTCTCCGCATACCTTTGGGTATATTTGATTGCACTCCACACATGATAAGTATATGGGAACACTCTCATCGAGAAATTACGCATTAGACAATGCTACTATGGACTGCACTTCCACATACCATTGAGTATATTTTGGAAGTCCACCATAGGTTATTATCCTCACCATAGGTAACCGAGGTGACCACCTTGTATACCGTGATACATTGAACACAACATTCGGGGAGACATCTTACTCATCATTTAAGTCCTAATTGGTTCACCAAGGTGTATATTGTAGTTCATGATTGCTTGGTAAACCTTTATGCCTATTTTTACTCCTTTTTTATTTATTTTTATGTTAGTTGTTAAAATTTATTAGTCTAACATTTAAGAACCAACACCTACACATCTTCGTTCATGTAGAATGAAAAATAAGTCTCCTCTTCCACCAGAGGCAACTCTTGGCCATCGTCAGAAGCATAAGAAAATGTAAACTACCAAATCAGGAACTACTTCTGGTCCTCCTCCTGAAATTGATCCACCAGAATCATCCTTCCATTTTAGTACTGAGCCTGAGATTAAATATCCTCTTGCATGCTGAATGTGACACAATACAAACATAAGCACTTGAATCCTTATTTCCTGAGATTATTGAACCTGATTTCACTAAATCAGATACCTTATTACCTGAGGTTATACAACTTGAGGTGCCTCAAACATCTTTAACTATTACTTTAGGACCTTCCTCTTCTCTTCCTTTGTCTCATAAAAAATCGCAAGCTCTATATATTGGAATCGATGAAGAAGCCCTTCCATATGGTCTTATGAGTATTGAAGAGAGTATTGAAGAGATCTTAGAGGAAGAACCTCGTCCCTATTCTCCTGTTTATTTGATAGGGATACATATTTATCAAGATCATCCTTTTCCTCCTCTTCAAACTCCACCTCAAGTTCTTTTATCTGATTCTTTTCATTTAAGTTCACCCGTGAGTTTCTCATGGAAATCATATTTGGGGATGTCAGCCATGACTGAATAAGTTATGGTTTCCCAACCTGCATCTGCTACTATGGCTGATACATCAAATGTTTCTTCATCATATATGTTCATAACATCACCAAAGACACATCTGTATGGTGGCCCATTCATCCCACTTGGTTATAAATCATTATATGGTACCTTCTCTGGTGAAAAATCCAGTCCTTGGACCTCTCCCATGAAATATATTTCTGAAATTTTGTCTAAATATTCTCTAATGAGCACTATACAGTCTGATCCTTCTCCTCCACCTAAACCTACAGTTGAATAGCAGGTTGGTCCTTATATTAGTGGAGACCTTCAAAAAACCAACTCTCTTTATGTTGGGTATCCCTCATCTGGTGTGCAATTTCCTCCATCATCCCCTCCTCCTTTGGTAGGGGAGAAACCTATTTTTGGTATACAAAAATTAGTGTCCAAAATTCGTTAAATCCTCCTTATCCTGTTTTGGAAGCTAATGTTTGGCAACCCACTTTTCTAGTCCAACCTGGTTCGGTTATGATTACATACGTATATTCTCAACCTATACCATCTGCATCCCAAATTCCTACTTACTAGTATATATACCCCAACAAGCTCAAATAAATGCAAGTCAACCTTTAGAGGATGCTACTATGACTCAATCTAATCCACTGGTATCCGGTCCCTCCCAAGTCCCTCTTACTTAGCCTTTACAAGGCACCTTACAATTTCAACAACTTGGGCAAGGTATTCCTCAAATTCCAGTAGGAAAAACCACATATGGTATAGAAAAACCCCCACTGAATCTACCTTTTGTTGGAATGATGAAAAATACCACAGGGAAACAGTATCAACCTTTTCAAGGTATCCCTCAAGTGCCTTACCAAGGCCAACAAGTCCAAACACAACCATTCTAGCATTTTAAAGGCTATCCTAGATCCAGACAATAAGTTCATGCCTATGCTAGTTACCAGAATCCTCCTTATCCTGCTACCCAGAATCCTCTTTATCATAACCGTCCTTATTATGGAAAGAAAATACATGTTGCTCAGGCTATCCCATCCTATCCAGATTATCCTCCTCTGGATTTAAACAAACAATTGTCGTTTGTGGCCACTATTGAAATTCCATACTTGACTCGGTTCACGAATGACCCCATTTCTCATTCTCCTTGGTGGTAGATAATTCCAACCAAATTTCCTTCTGATATCTAAAAATTTAATGGGAATACTGGAGAAAACACTTCGACACACGTGATGAATTAACATATGTGGTGTTCTTAGAACACCCTTAATGATCATTCCATTCGATTTCATCTTTTCCAATGTACACTTATAGGTACCACAAATAAATGGTATATTTAATTGCCTAGAGGTTTGTTTCACAATTTCAGTTACTTCATTCCTCACACATTTCTAGTCACCCATATGATATGAGATTGGAACAAAAATTTTGACCAATTTTAAACAATATGATTCCAATCATATCTTGGATCATATTCATGAGTGGCGACGTCATCTTCAGTTGGTTAAAACTTATGTTCTCGACCAATTGTTAGCATAATGGTTTACTAAGTCTATGTTGTCACCTATAACAAAATACGTGGCCGCATGTGGAGTCGTGACCAAAGAGAAAGTGGTTTCTCGTGTGCCGTATTTGGATCTCTTTTACACCCAATCATGCACGCTTTATGATAATATATGGAACACTTTGAGACATTCAAACACTTTTCCTCAACATCCTGGTGAATAATATCATGTTTTTGATGGCATGATTGGTTCTACTAGTTCACAGTCGGTGAGTAAACTATATGGTTATACTCTTACAACATTTTCCCATAACCCTCCATCCAATCCTCCTATGGATTCTATTTCTGAGATAAATGTTGTTGAGCCTAATAAAGGAAAATATCAATAGCAAACAGGAAGTAAGAAGAAAGGTAAAGGAAAGAAGAAGAAATATTTTGATTCTTCTTTGTAGAATAAATAAACTAGTCAGTCCTTTGATGAGAGACAAAAGCCTTGCTATCCATGTTTGATCTGTAATGAGGATCACTTCACTCATGACTGTCCTCACTGAGCAGAAGTGAACCAATTTCTGAAATCTTCTGCTTCACCTATTGTGTTGACCAATCCGTTTCCCAATCAAGAGACTCACATGGTTTCACGGGACCCTGCTTCCTCTAACTCAATTTTAATTCTTTCACCGAAAAGACTAAATCTGATGTTATGGTGTCTACCCAAAATAAATACTATGGTAATGTGAATCCTCCAAATGGTTAGGCTACTAATCAACCTACTAGTTCGACTTCATATCTATAGGATCCCACTTCGCCTACGATTCCTACAGAATGAAATATTAAGCCTATGAAGGGCATCATTCATAAATCTTCTTTCAACCCTCTCGTGAGAGTTGCTCAAAATTATAATGTAGTTGAAGACTTGGCTCAATATCCCTCTACTATGTCTATTCTCGAGGTGTTGCAAAACTTCCCTGCCTAGAATAAGGCTTTACTTTTTGATATTGGATGTGTTTATCCTTCTGATTCCAACCTAGTCATTTTTAACCATAAGAAATATTCCCCTCGACTTCTAGCTCAATTGGATTTTATGATCCAGGTTTTCTTCAACGGTAAGAGAATTCATCGTTATATTGTGTATGACGGAGCCTCAACCTGTATTATGTCTTTGTATTGTTGGAAAGTGATTGGTTATCCTCAATTGAGTCAGTCACCAACCACCTTGAAAGCTTTAGATGGGAAACGTATAAACCTTGTGGTATTTTGAACTCCTTAAAAGTAGAATTAATAGGTAAATATGCATCCATAGAAGTTGAAGCTATTGACAGACCTCTTGACTATAATATTATATTGGGTCACACGTGGGTTTACGTCATGATTACCGTCATTTCAATGTATTTTTGTATGATCGCCTTTCCCACAAACGAGGATTATAACCATCGATCAACTCATCTTTTCGCCTCCAATTCTCAAGTTACAAGAAGAGTCCCTCTAGTAGGGGAAACTCTACACTATTATTAGCATGTGAGGGTTGGAATAATTAAGGATTCCTCTCTCATGGGAACCTTTTCACTCCCTCCTCCTTCACTACCCGACAACTCCCCTTCGGTTGCTTTTATCAATATGATATCATCTTATACTATTCCAACTAATCCTTGGGTTGCACTAGATGAAACTAACAACATTAGTTTTGGAAACCCAATTCTGCTTAGCCCCATTGAGCTTGATTATGAAGCCATATATTCAGCTTGTGCGGCCTGCTCTTATTTTTCCTCTTCAATTATTGGTTCAATCACTCATTGGATTATGGCACATCTTTTGATATTTTCTCTTACACGTTTCCCAACAATTATAGCATAATGGAGATCATGATGCCAGATGATGTGCCATGGGATGATCATCACCATCATTCCTCCTTATCGTTGATAAACATATCCATATTGGAAAATGAACTATTACCCCGAGCTTAAGCACTATATTCTCTCATTCAGTTGAATTATATGCTTGATTAGGTGGATGAGGATAACCATCGATGTTCGACGATGGGGGGTCGATTCCCGTTATTCATTCGGTCAGCAAAGTGACCTTCCTATTTATGCTATCCATTTTTTCCAAGAGCTTAGCCATGTAGATGACAAGCTCATACTAAGTGTCTTCTATGTCTGTAAGAAATCTTCCCATGAGAGTTTTACATGCCAATACAATTGGATAGTCTGCATATAAGAATATTCTCTAGCTCTGGTGGAATTTGCAACATTATGGGTCCAATCTTTGGTCTCCTTCTCCATGTGTGTGTTTGGGCTAAACTTGTGAGCTTGCTTGACTTTCTCCTCAACATTTTAAATTTCCCTCTGGATGGCTTCAGGGATAACATCCCTATATCACTCCATAGTTTCCCAGGTAGAGGATTGAGCACGAGTGTCTCTCAGGGTTGGGGGGTGAAGTCAGGAGAAGAGGGATCCCTGGGTCTGCCTCTTATTCAACAATGTGAGGGTCCAACAAGCTGACATTGAACCATGATTGAGAAGGGCATAGTGACAGGGGAGGTGAGGAGGGAGGGATAATCCAAGGAAAGAGGAAGTGAGAAGAGGGTTGAGTTAGGGGTGAAGGTAACAAAACAGAGGATGAAAACATGGAACTATAGGCTGGAACTAGAGAGGGAGCAAGTGATAGGTTCAACTGATATCTAGGAAGAGAGGAGAGCTAAGAGAGTGATCTTAATGTGGGAAAACTTGTTAATGCTATGCAAGCTACCTCATCAGTATTAAAAATGTGTTTCTTATGTGCATGGAAATTTTACTGAGCTTTCAGATTATCGGAAGGATTTATTTTTGGTGTCTTCCAATATGTAATTTCATGAGTAGGTTATAGACATGAAACCATTAGAACATGAAATAAAAATACATCATACAAAAAAATACATCATACAAAAAAATACAAGCCATTTGATGAAGGAGTTCACCCCTCCTGGGCTACATCTCCTTGAATCAGCTCTAAGGCATGATTCATTGTTATTATGCTCCAATTTCAAAATGATGAGTACATCAATGTGTTGATCTGAAATGGTAAGTTTCTCCTAAAAAGAAACAACTCTTGCAAAGTCCCTTTACCATACACCGAATGTCAACAGCACATGGGCATCTTACCAAGAACCCTTACTCAAATATGAAAGAGAATCAAATTTGTACTTCAATAACTATAAGTACATCAACAGTATTTTTCTATAAAATAAATAAAGAGAAAAGATGAGAAAAATGCTACATAACTACTACAAAGGCTGCTGCTACAAACATATGGAGGTTGGAAGATCCTTGAAAGATCATTGATGGGCCTCTAAATTAGACATAAATTAAGGCCCATCTAACTTTATTAAGAACGTAAAAAGATATATTAAATCTCTCCTTCTACAATTAATACTGTTTTCTTATGCTTTAATATGTTATTAGGAAGGTTTAAGGGTAATTGCATATTTGTGCCTAATATTGGTTATTTTTGTAGAATATTGTGAGAATATTGGGCATATTATGCAGATTTGGAGGAGACAATTTAGGGACTTGCTCCCTCCCACTGGAAGATCAAGCTTGAAGAATAAATGAGCACAATGTCAGGAAATTATGGAGAGATATTGGAGAGATTCAAGGGGGTTTTCCACCCTCTTTAACTATCAAAAGCAACCAATAAAATTGAAGATGAAGTGCACTCAATCTATGGTTTACTTGGAGTCAAGTGTGTTGTGGTTCCTGTGTTTTGGAAGATTTGGAAATACCAAAATACAAGGCTAAATCAAACCACTTTGGGATCTCAGGATCTAGCCCTCCTGGATCCAGAGAGGGATCTCTCTATAAAGGCAAAGAAATATGTATCTTTGAGGTTCAATTTAAGGTATTAGGCTAGTTATAGGGCATGAAGGTTGTTGTTTTGTTTTGTTGTTTGGTTGGGAAACATGAAAGAAGGGTTCAATGTAAGACAAAAGAGTGAGCAAAGAAGGATTTTAGGCAATGGGAAGATAATTCAAAGAAAACTCAAGTCCATTGGGCAATGGGGTTATAAAAGGGTTTACTTGCAATTGAATATCCAAGGCTTTCAAATGGGCTAGTCATATAAAACAGAGGATCTCTTCAGATGATAGAAATGGTATGAAGTGATAGGAAATGAAGGTGAATGACAAGGAAACCTTCCAAGGTGACCACTTAGGAGAAAATCTAGGGACAGGGCGTGCCTTAACCGTCTATGATCAAAATCATAATAAGGCTAACTCTTCAGACAATAGAAAACATTTAAGATTTGACACAAAGTGAAGCCTAAGATCAGAGAAATACTTTTAACCTTCTATGCTTTTGACATTCAAATTAAGGGATCTTAGAAAGGATTAATTGTTGGAAAAGGACCCTAGTGAGATAGAACTGAATCTAAATCTCCCAGTTTCCCAATTCTTTCAGCTAAAACCAGACAAGAACATCTGAAAACAAACTCTAAATTCATACATCAGTAAGCAGGGAGAACCAACTACTATATTGGTTAAATTATATTGAATTTGTTCTTAGATCACATAATTAGCAGAAAACATCAAAGATAAGAAGAGTAGGAAGCATTAGGGTACTTTACAGCAGTATATCCTAAGCTAGATTACTGATTCTTATCAGAGAAATGAAATATGATGAATAACAAAGGGAAAACATTGAAAAAGATAGAACACATCACCACTGATTTAGATCGAGATCCAATGAACATGCTTGTCATATTAAAGAGCAACACTAGTCACATACATCATTGTCCAACAGCTTGATATCAACTAGAAATCATCTCCCAGCCTATTTTACAACTAATACACACAGAAATCTATCTCAAAGAAACAACTTACAATCCACGGTTTACCAACATTTACAATGTATTTCTGAGGAGTTCTTATAGCTGAAAGTGTGGCAGTAGAGGTAGATAGAAATTTAAATGGCTCATTAAAATAGAGGGGGAAGTGTTGTATAGCCCATTCTACTTAATATCCCTGTATTGACTTTCAGTACCCTTTGGATGAATTACTGGTCTTCGACAGGTTGATAATTACTTCAGAGGTATGTTTCTTGAAGTACTCTCTGGCAGGTAGTACTCTGTTTGTACACTGGGACAAGTAAGGAATATAAATTACTTTCAGGTCTTCCATATTGTGTAACTAATGCTCTGGCAATATTAGGACTACTATCAAGGTGGTGATCTTCTCGGGAACATTGATGGAGAATAAAGACATTATGGGAACTCGTCATTTCTTGGGAAAGATCCTTCTGCTGATGTGAAACACTGATGAGGTTTGTTTTATGTGCTTTAGGCCTTATTAGGCCTCTTGTATCATTCATGAGGTCTTCAATCTGTATATTCACCCTTTAATACTAGATTATGATATTAATCTTCAATAACAGGCTTTTAATCTCTTTAAGCTTTCACTGATACTCTTTTGCCGCTTTTGTTGACCACCTCTATGAATACTGTAGGTTTTCATGGCACTGGAGGGTTTGGAACATAGTTAATAACTCTGATTTGGATAAAACATGTGTTTAAAAACCCCCTCAGGAGTCTTTCCTGCAATCTCTGGCTCTGAAAAAGCTTCTCTGCGCTCTAGATTTTCCTGTCTGTGCTGGTGAGATAGGGAGCGATTTTAATCATTTGTGGCTCTGCAAAACACAACAAACTTGTTAAGAAAAATCCATGGGAGTGGAGGTGGATGCTATGTAGGCTCATGGAAGATGGAGGTGCAGTGACGGACGTGGTGGATGCAGTGGGAAACGGCTGAAAATCGTTGCGAAATGGTGAAAGAATGATTTGACAGAGGTCTGGTGTGAAGAGGACTCTGGACCGTTGGATTAGAATGGGAGATGCTGATCGACGGTCGAGATTCATCGGTGGAGCTGTTGTAGAGGTTAGGTGAAATAAATTAACCTTTAGTGTAAAACACTAAAGTTTAGCTTTTGGGCGAATACAAAGGAAAAAAGATGAAAATGAATGAAATCAGGGTAATTGGATGGTGGGACTGGAAGGGCGGAGGGCGATTGAACGTGGATCATTGGATCTCAGGAGGAGATCAACGGCGGAGATTTTCGGATGAAACTCTATGGAAGCTTCGATGAAGAAAATAATGGATGAAGACACAATGCAATGTGAACCGTAAGATCAAACAATCAACAACCAGGATTAAAGAAGAATTATATCGGGGAGGGGCAGTTTCAGTGAGAAAACAGCTGGTTTCATGTGGCTTCAAGGTGTTTTCAAAATTTTTCCAAAAAAACGTGATATGCCTTGCCGTCTGACACGTGTCCTCCCCAAAACCACTTTCATCGCGTGATTTTGAAACCTTAACAGTCGGGAATTGAAAAAACGCGATATGCACCTCAGCCGTTGGATGTGGGACCGGGAGATCTGATGGTGCGGGATAGTGCGCAATCTGGAAAGATGCGTGGCCAGTAAGGCGGAGAAGAGTCAGCGGTGGTTTTAATGCAGACCGTCGGATCTACAGGATGGACGACGGAGAGAGAAAGTAGAGGCAAAGGGGAAAATAAACGGGTGGGAAGAAGGAGAGCCGTTGGATCAATTGGAATAAACAGCTGAGATCTAATCGCATCGGAGGAAGGCAGGGGGCCAAGACTCTGATTTTTGATGTTGTGATTACACGTGGACCGTCAAATCTGTAGAATGGACGGTCAGGATAAAAATTAGGGGCGCTAATTTTCCAAAGGGAAAAAGGTTATATAGATGGGCGGAACAAATCCTGACCATTGGATCTATTGGGGCGGATGGTGGAGATTAAGCTGGATATCTCTGGAACAGTGAAACGATGGAAGAGGAAGGCAGAGTGCGATGAAATCTGGACCGTCAGATCTGGCGGAATGGACGATAGAGATTAAATCGCATCGGAGAAAGGCAAGGGGCCAAAACTCCGCGGTTCACTGATCTTGCGATTTTCGATTTAGCGCGGACCATTGGATCATGAAAGAGATCAACGGTGGAGATCTGATCGGAGGGGGAATGATGGGGGGCACAAGAGGCGGAGCGCGATTGGATCTGGGCCGTTGGTTCTTATGGATTCAATGATCCAGATTAAAACCAGCGGGGCGATGATGGGCTCTGTGAACGTAGGCATGACGAATCCTAACCGTTGGTTCTTGTGGATTCAACGGCCAGGATTGAATCGGAAAATCGCGAATCGGAGGTGACAAAGGGTGGCACATTAAGATTTTACGATTGGCGATCGTGCGAGGGCCGTCGAATTACGAAGGGAAATCAATGGTCTGCATACAATCAACGGGGCAATGAAAGGTCTAATGGGCGCAGTGAGACCTAAGCGCTGGCCGTTATATCTATACAGATCAACGGTTGATATCACAGCGGAGGTCGGCAGGACGAATGACAATCGCATCGGAGAATTTTTAATTAACAAAGGAAAAGCGCTCACAAAAAACTTCTGATTGCAACTAGTGCTTGAGGGCTTAGCGCCTGGTCCTGGTGCCAGTCGTATGTGGAAAATGGGCTAAGGGTCAGGCCAAAAGGGGCTTAAGCCTGTTATAAGGTGAAAATGGGTTTTTAGGCCAAAAACAGAGTTTTTGAGGCTAAACAGTGGGTTCCGGTAAAAGGAAAAAGGGGTTTTTAAACCAAATGAAGGGATTCACAAGGTTTTAAAAGGGGAACTTGACGATTTAGATGACTTAGGAAGGGATTTTGGGGGTTTTTAGGGAAATTTTGAGAAGGAAAAAAAAAGGGTTAAAATGGGGAATTTGCAGGGATAAAAGGGAGCAGATGGAGGCTTTCTTGAGCACAATTCTTTCACAAACAGTGAGGATTTTCAATGGAAACAACAGTGAGGGCTATTCAGAGGATACACAACACAAGGAGACTTCAAGAATGATAGGTTTTCAAAGGAAATGTATCTCTTGAAGACTCAGAAACAAATTTAGCCACCTGTTTGCTATGTCAAAATTCATAGGTGGCTAACAAAGTGGACTCAATCACTATTTTTTAGGGAGCTGTTGGTAGGTACCCTTTAGGATAAATAAAGTTGATCAAGATCTAATTAGGGTCGAGTCAGTTCCATTCAGAAATTTTGCTGCAAGCTATTAATATTTTTATTATTGTACTCAGTGATTAAACTTTCAAAAATGTAACGAGGCTATTCTCTTCCTGAAATGGGCTGTCAAACTCCATTTTATTGATTTAATTCCAGAGAGTTAGCCTCATGGGTTAGGGCCCAACCCATGTGCCTTAGCTTCTCTGTTGTTTTCATTCTTTCCTTTCTGTCATTTAGCTAGTTTTGTTTATGTCATTTAGTTAGTTTTGCTTATGATAGTTTCATTGTTGTTTATTTTTTTCTTTCAGTGTGCTATTGTAGTTTTTAATTTGCTTATGAGAGTAATAGAATAGAGGAAAAATACAAAATTTATGGATCCAACCTTTCCCTATCATCTTTGTTGATAGAGCTCGAGGAGGATAGACCTTCCCTTAGACCAAAAATGCTTTCTGTTTATGATTCGCTGCTTCTCAGATTAGAGTAGAGTGCAATAACAGTTTCAGTCTTTCTTCCATTGTCTTATCATGAATTTTGTTTATTTTTTCGTGCATGGATTAGCAGGGTTGTTTGCAAGAATAAGCATCAAAAGCTCCAGATAAGTTCATTAAGCCGTTCAGCTTCATTTTTCAATTACTCTCCATCTCTGTGTTACGCTTCTGAACCTTGCTGTTGCGCCTCCATTTCCCTCCTTTTTTCTCTTCTTATAAGCTACTGCACCCTTTTTATTCAAAAAAACCATTAAAAGTTTGACCTCTGCGTTTCCTCCTCGAAATTCCTGCTATCACATTTTGCATCTCACAACATCCTCCATCTCCTTCATTTTCTGTTCATCAACATCTCTACGATTTTCCCTTTCACCTTACCTTTGTCGATCATTACGAAATTATTCGAAGAACCCTTTAGAAATCAATATTTCCCTTCTCCCTTGAAGACTTACCGCAAATCACAATCACATTTCCCATTTGGTCCTTATTAACACCTTCCGCTTCCAAACCCCAATTGTGATATTCCTTTGCACCTTACGTTTACCATATATATTATTAAAAATATTCAAAAAATTGGAAACCCCTTTACCCTTACCTTTGAACTTACCACATTTCCCTTTCACTCCATCGCAAATTGTAATCTCTATCCACTCTCCGTTAATACTTACCGCTTATGTCCGCCGATTGTGATATTATTAAAGCACTCTACTACCAACCCTATCACCCTGTCATCCCGTCGCATTTCACATTTCGAAATTTCCATCCCATCGTATTTCGCAACCTTTTCCATTTTTCCATTTAAGGCTTGCTGCAAATTGTAAATCACATTTTCTGTTGGTTCTCGTTAATAATTTCCACCTCTGAACGTTGATTGCGAAATTACCGTACTCTGTTTCCATGTCACCCATTTCATTTCACAACATTTTCCCTTATTCCTTTAAAGACTTGCTACAAATCGCAAATCACATTTTATATTGGTTTCCATTAGTACTTTCCACCTCCGAACCCCGATTACGATATTAATGTACTCCATTGCCATGTCACCCATCGCATTTTTCATTTCTCAATTTCGGCTGTATCACATTTCGCACTTCACACTTTCCTCTCGAATGCGCTGTTGCTTCTCCTCCGGCTTTGCGCTATTGCGAATTGCGATATTGCATATTGCATATCGCACTTCCATCCTCCCATTGCAATTCTGCCATCACACTTTTCAAAACCTCCCTCTCCAAAGAATTTTTGTGATATTATGCACTTTAATAAAGTCCAAACACCTTTTTCACTCCTCTAAGTCTGGTTTCATGTGGTTAGTCTTCCCTTGACATATTTAGCCCTTTTTCCTCCAAACTGCAAGCAATTTTTTTTTAAAGTTTAGTTATATCATGAATATTTGCATGGTTAGAAGCATGATAGCATGGAAGATATATCATAGGATGAATAGGGTGTGTTTAGTCGATTGGCCAAGTTAAGTGTGGTTTAAATTAGTTTCTTTTCTACCATTTCTTTTCAACAAGTTAAAATAGTTTCCTTTCCTATCATTTCTTTTCAACAAGTTAAAATAGTTTCCTTTCCTATCATTTCTTTTCAACAATTTAGTTTAGTTTCCTTTCTGTCATTTCCTTTTTGCAATTTATTTTAGTTTCATTGAAGTGCGATATACTTCACTAAGAAATCCTAGAAGTAGCACCCTTTCGTAGAGCACAGGAGGATGACATGAGTAGAATTCATATGTTTTGTATATAGCACTGTCACCTCCAAGCTTGTATGAACCCTAGGTTGGTAAAGTAAAGTAGGACAACCCCTGGGAGTTGCAACACTCTTGGTGCCATACGAGGGCTCACCACTTTTTGGCACCGTTTCCTGGGAGGTGTCTAGTAGATGCTTTGATTCTGTTTTAGAATTATTTTCTGCTTTCCTTTTTCATGTTGTTTCCAAAACATTCAAAAATACAAAAAAATCTGATTTTCATGCTTGATAGGAGTAGGGATACTCATAAATTTTAAAAAAATACTTCTCCAATACCAATCTCCCCACTTGACCACGTGGTGCAGTAAGAACCACATCACCATACACTTTTGAAGGTAGAAGAGATGGATGGATATGATGACAATGAAGAAGATCTTATTGGGTTTCCCATTCAAGATATGGACATCAATGTAAATATGAAGTACATCCCTCCATCTTTCCTTCCCAACTTCCATGGTATGAGGACAAAGGATATGGAAACATTTCTATTTGAATTTGAGATACTTTGTAGATCTTATGGGTACTTATCACACACTCAAAAACTAATATTATTTCCTGCAGAATTGAAGGATAGAGCTTGTTGAGCCCCAAATATGTTCTTCTCACTCACCACATTCCACTTCATTTTCTTTGTCCCTCATCAATTACAGGCTTAAATGATTAGTAGGATTAATCAAAATTGCTTTAAGAATTTATATAATGGCTAACTTGCTATGTTTTCATGATTTTGTTGGTGTAGTAATTTTGACTAAGACTTGGCTACAGAATACAGGCATTCCGTAGCCAGTCGTCTGTTCTGCAACCATCCTCATGTTTATGTAGGTTCTAGGTGTCACTGCAAAGAAAAAGGCATATGGGTGAAATCTACAACACCTCCCCATCATCTCTTGCTCCCCACGAAGTCTGAGTTAAAGGATCAAAGCGGTTATGCACGTAGAAGAGAAGCAGTTTCCTATCAAAACACGGACTCTACAGATGTCCGCAGTTAAGCACAAGACTGTTAATAAGAGTTTTAATTTGATTAGAAGTGGGAGAGACACTTATCCCCATTTTTCTCAAAGAGTAGTTATGTAACTTCATTATAAGT
Source organism: Pinus albicaulis (assembly GCA_034641835.2). Taxonomy (NCBI): domain Eukaryota; kingdom Viridiplantae; phylum Streptophyta; class Pinopsida; order Pinales; family Pinaceae; genus Pinus; species Pinus albicaulis. Next base: position 619,916,885 of record CM076579.1, read on the forward strand.
ATGACTCGGGAGATCGAGAAACTATTGGTTAGATTTTGTTTTTGGTTGCTAGATCTTAGAAGTCCGAAACACTCTGTTTTGAAGTTATTTCTCCTCTAATGAAAGAAGCATCAGTTTATTGAACACACTGAGCCAATCTTGAAGTAGATTTTGCGTGCTACTTCGGTGGTAGAGGGCCCCTGCTACCTAAGCAGCCTTGTTCATATGTTTAGATAAGTAACTGCATTCTTAGTTTAACCAATTTTCTGAATTTCGTGTTTTTATATTCATTTGAATCGGATGCTACAGATTAGTCTTGTTCTCACGAATTCTTCCAAAAGACTACTAATATGGAATGAGGCATAACTGTAGTATTTTAGGAGTTAGTTACATTTCTTTAAGCTTTATTTTTTCATGCTCAATCACATCAGTTGTTACAGCTAGTCTTGTTTTTATCAATCTCTTCCAAAATATCACTAATTCCGGATGAGACATAGTTGTGGTGGTGTTTCAGAGCTTACTGCATTTTGTTGAACTTTATATTTTATGTTTTATGCATGGAATGATACAGCCAGACTTGTTTCTACAAGCTATTCCAAAACATTACTCATATTGAACAAAGTAGGCTGTAGTATTTCATAGAATTAGTTGCATTTTAGCTCAGTCAATACTCCGGAGGTAGATGTCATTCTAGTTTAATTCTGTCACTGTATTTTAAGTTTGATAATGGCATTCTAGTATAACTCTGTTCACTGTACTTCAAGTTAGATTAGTGACATTCTAGTTCAGCTCCAGTTCACTGTATTTCAAGTTAGGTTCATGACATCTTAGTTTAGTTTTGGTCACTGTGTTTTAAGTTTGATCAGTTGCATTCTAGTTCAGTGTCACCCATTGCATTGTAAGCTGTCAAAATTAGGTTTCACGGCCTTCATTATTTACAAATTAATCTTGTTTTGAATTTCTATTTATACATCTTTATATGAACAAGAGTTAGTGATATCAGTTTAAGGCCTTGATTGTTCTGCAAACTTTTGCAATTTCATAAATAAGCCTTTTTCCCAAAATTATTCAAATCTTTAACTTTTGAAAAAGGCTTAGTAGTGATAAGTTGAAGTTGCAGAATGGATTAATATTAGTATTGCAAGTTAATTTAGAGTAGAAATCTTATTGTGCTACAAGTAATCTTTTCCAAATTGTGTTCCAATAAACTTCTAGCAATGGATGAGATTCTTTGAAATATTGTAAGATAATTGTTTATTTAGGAAAACCTCATTTGCACTAAACTTGTCCTCTTTTCAAGCTATTCCAACATATATCTAATGAATAAATTAGATAAGTTCATGCTCTGAGTTATTGAGTTCATGTTGTGATTTAGGAGTCATTATCAAGCTTTGCATTTTCTGTTCTTTAGTGCCATACACAAGTTTAGAAAAGGTTTTTCTCTGTTTTAGTGTAACCATTCACTTCTCTTTCCCAACATTTAGTTCTTTTCCTTTTAAACATAAAACCATAAAACCAAAAACATCATAAAAACACTAAACACAACGTAGTGAGAAACAAATACCTAGGCACATACAGTGCACCACACTTCAGCAGTTTACTAGCCCTGGTTGACAATTAATGAACCCAATTTAGGAACACTAAGTTGAGCACAACAGAGCTCTTAAATGGTTCATGAGTATAGTTACTAATTCAATAAGATCATGGAATGATATGAAAAATATATTTATAGAAAAAATATAAAGATCGTGGTCTTAGAGAAGAAATTTTTAGAATGAACCAAGAAGAATATTAGAGCCTTGAGGATCTAATAGAGAGGTTCATGTATAATTTTAGGAGGGAAAAATTGCATCATCTAGGATTTGACACAATAAAAAACCTCTTACTTAGGACAATTAGGGATGAGTGGATTGATCTCCTTAATCTCATGAGTAGAGGAGATGTATAACAACTGTCATTTGAAGAAATTTGTGAAACATGTGAGCACATATCAAGAGGAAGGGAAAGAGTAAGTAAATCAACATCAACATTGGTAAGGCAAGAGGAACATGGAAAATTTCTTGATAACTTTAAAACATAAATTCTTAGCAATCTAAGTGAACAAGTAGAAATGTTAAAAATGAAAAATGAGCAAAAAGAAGATGCGGATATTTTTGTTATCCATGCAGAATCATATGCTACTAACTGTTGTTAATCATTCCCCAGGTTTAAAGAAGTTTACCAAGAAGACAATGGAGCAAGGAAATCACCAAAGAAGCTATGTTATGTAGCTCCAAGGAGACCTTGTTAACCTCGTCAACTTGATATGATGCGAGGACATACTTCACAATGTCAAGCTTATTCACGTCCATCTCAAACTAATTGGGACACACTCCCTCCTTGGAAACCTTGGCCATCTTAACCTAAAACCCAACCTTGGGAACATGGTTGGAAAGGACCTTATTAGGAAAATCCACAACATACTCAATATTTCCCTCAACATCCTCCATACCCAACTCCATGCTACCCCTACCATCCACCTCCATCACAACCACAACCTCAACCATATCCATCTCATATATCCACCCCCACTCAACTACCTGTACCACCATTTCCAAACCCACACAATGAAGTATCTCATCCCACTTACAATGCTGAGGTACAACACTACCAAACATATCCTATTGATCTAGATGGTATTCATCTTAGTTCAAGAAAGGTATTACAAAGAAGAGATTTTATTAATGTCATTGAAGGACAACATCAAGAAGAAGAAGATCCAAATGAGGAGATAAAAATATCAAGGGTTCCACTTGATGAAGAACCAACATCAAAATTAGATGTTGAGAAAGTTTCCTCATGTTTAGTAGCATTTCCTCCATGTGTTCAAGAGAACAATCAACAAAAAGAGAAAGATTTGAATGTCATAATAGAAGAGGACATCCAAGGTGATCCAACTCAGCAAGTGGACCAAGGGCATCAAAACTAGATTGACATATGGTTCCAAAAAATCATTAAGTTGCAGCAATACACTCTTCTCCAATAGTACTTGATACAATCCTAGTCAAAGCAATTCGTCTCTCATTTTCAGGTACATGTCAAAGCATGTATTCCAAATGTGAACATGATTTTATCTGTCATATTGATGTGTACATGGCTTCATTGGAAGTATTCCTATACTTGAAAAAGGTTTTGTTTTTTCAAGTAGAGTAGGAAAGTGAAAAAAGAAAAAAAGAAAAAAAAAAGGGAAATAATAAAATCTTAGGTGAAAACCTCTTTTGAGGCATCTAAGATTGGATCACTGATTGAAAACCTCCATGGGATAGTCATTGGGTTGAAAAAAAAAAGAGAGAAAAAAAATATCCAAGGTGAAAACCTCCTTTGAGGCTCCTAGGTAGACCTACTAGTGGAAAACCTCATTGAGGCAACTAGTAGGCCTTGCAAAAAAAAAAAAAAAATCATTTCTCCATGTATCTCTCTAATAAATGCAGGTGCTTTCCAACCTTTGCAAGCAGGAAAAAAACAAGTTGGCACAAAAATAAAATTTGGTCAACACCCTGGTCAAAGGAAGTCAAATTTGGACTTCCCCCTGTGCTCAGAAGTTCCAAAAGGACCTCAAGTAGATTATCACATGCAGCTTCAGAGCAGCTTCATAACCACCAAAGACAACTTCAACAGCCATATCAGCAGCTTCAATATCACCTGCAAAATCAAATCAATGGTAAGGCTTAGGTATGCAATCATCTAACCCTTTATTATAACCTATTTTAGCTTAAGAAAACATTAAAAAGTGTGAGAAGAAAAGTTTTTTACAGGAAAAACCGGTAGCAAGGCAACCTCACTTTTTCCACCAAGAAGAGGAACAAGACAAAATTAAAAAGGATGTGAGAAAGGGGGTAGTAAGAGTTCATGTAACGGAATACAAGGGGAACCAAAGGGGTAACCAAGGGTGAAATAAGTTCACAGAAAAATAACTGTGAGTTTATTCTGCATGCAATTAAAAAATAAAAATAAAAATAAATAAATAAAAGGTGGATCCACCACATCTAGGCATGCGAAACAGATTTGCTTAAGGCATCTAAGGACCTCCATGAAGCACCTACGAGAAGAAATGCAAGAAGAATAGAAAGAAGATTAGCAGGAGGAGCAATGCATGGGCCAATAAACATAAAACGAAAAAAGCCATCATGCAGGAAGAACCAAAAGGCAAGGAGGATGAATAGGTTTCTCAGAGGATGAGAAACAGTTCCAGTAGGGGGTGATGATGGGCCTCTAAATTAGATATAAATTAAGGCCCATCTACCTTCTACACCTAATAATGATTTCTTATGCTTTAATATGTTCTTAGGAAGGTTTAAAGGTAATTGTGTATTTGTGCTTAATATAGGTTATTTTTGTAGAATATTGTGAGTATATTGGGTAGAGTATGCAGATTTGGAGAAGGAGATAATCTAGGGACTTTCTCCCTAGCACTGGAAGATAAATATTGAAGAATAAATGAGAAAAATGTCAGGAAATTACGGAGAAATATTGGAGAGATTCAAGGGAGTTTTCCACCCTCCTTAACTATCAAAGGCAGCTAAGAAAACTAAAGACGAAGTGCACTCAATCTATGGTTTACTTGGAGTCAAAGTGGACTCAATCACTATTTTTTAGGGAGTTGATGGTAGCTTCCATTTAGGATAAATAAAGCTTATCAAGAGCTAATTAGGGTCGATTCGATTCCATTCAGAACTTTTGCTACAATCTATTAAGATTTTTATTATTGTACTCAGTGATTAAAATTTCAGAAATGTAACGAGGCTATTCTCTTCCTGAAATGAGGAGACATACTCCATTTTATCGATTTAGCTCCAGAGAGTTGGGCTCGTGGGTTAGGGCCCAACCCATGTGCCTCAGCTTCTCTGTTGTTTTCATTCTTTCCTTTCTGTCATTTAGCTAGTTTTGTTTCTGTCATTTAGTTAGTTCTGCTTCTGATAGTTTCATTGCTATTTATTTTTTGCTTCCAGTGTGCTGCTGTAGTTTTTAATTTACTTATGAGAGTAACATAATAGAGGAAAAATCCAAAAGCTGCGGATCAAGCCTGCCCCTCTCATCTCTTTTGATAGAGCTCGAGGAGGCTAGACCTTCCCGCAGAGCAAAAATACTTTCTGTTTATGATTCACTGCTTCTTAGCTTAAAGTAGAGTGAAATAATAGTTTCAGTCTTTCTTCCACTGTGTTAACACACATTTTGTCTATTTTTTGTGCATGGATCAACAGGGTTGTTTGAAGGAATAAACATCAAAAGTTCCAGACAAGTTCATTAAGTCGTTCAAATTCATTTTCCAATTCCTCTCCATCTCTGTGTTACATTTTTGAACCTTGTTGTTGCACCTCCATTTCCCTCCTTTTTTCTCTTCTTATTAGCCGCCGCACCCTTTTTATTCACAAAAACCATTAAAAGTTTGACCTCTGCCTTTCCTCCTCGAAATTATCGCTATCACATTTTGAATCTCGTAGGATCCTCCATCTCCTTCCTTTTCCATTCATTAACATCTCTACGATTTTCCCTTTCACCCTACCTTTACCAATCATTACGAAATTATTTGAAGAACCCTTTAAAAATCGACCTTTCCCTTCTTCCTTTAAGACTTACTGAAAATCTCAATAGCATTTCCCATTTGGTCCTTATTAACACCTTCTGCTTCTAGACCTTGATTGGGATATTCCTTTGCAGCTTACCTTCACCATATATATTATTAAAATTCTTCAAAACATTGGAAACCACTTTACCCTTACCTTTTAACTTACCACATTTCCCTTTTGCTCCATCGCAAATTGCAATCTCTATCCGCTCTCCGTTAATACTTACCGCTCCTATCCGCTGATTGCAACATTATTAAAGCGCTCTACCACCATCCCTACCACCCCATCATCCCATCTTATTTCACATTTTTCAATTTCTATCCCATCGCATTTATCATTCCACAATATCTATCCCATCACATTTCGCATTTCGCAATTTCTATCCCATCGCATTTCACATTTCACAACCTTTTCCCTTTTTCCTTTAAAGACTTGATGCAAATTGAAAATCGCATGTTCTATTGGTTCTCGTTAATACTTTCCACCTTCAAAACCCGATTGCGATATTACTGTACTCCGATGCCATGTCATCCATCGCATTTCGCAACCTTTTCCCTTTTTCCTTTAAAGACTTGCAGCAATTCGCAAATCACATTTTCTATTGGTTTCTGTTAATACTTCCGCCTCCGAACCTTGATTGCGATATTACCGTACTTCGTTGCCACATCACCCATCGCATTTTGCATTTCACAATTTCGGTTGTATCGCATTTCGCACTTCACACTTTCCTACCGACTGCACTACTGCTTCTCCTCCAGCTTTGCGATATTGCAAATTTTGATATCGTATGTCGCATATCGCACTTCCATCCTCCCATTGCAATTCTGCCATCGCACTTTTCAAAGGCTCCCTCTCCAAATCATTTTTGCGATATTATGCTCTTTAATAAAGTCCAAACACCTTTTACACTCCTCTAAGCCTGGTTTCATGTGGTTAGCCTTCCCTTGGCATCTTTAGCCCTTTTTCCTCCAAGTTGCAAGATTTTTTTTTTATAGTTTAGTTAGATCATGAATAGTTGCATGGTTAGAAGCATGATAGCATGGTAGATAGATCATAGGATAAATAGGGTGTGTTTAGCCAATTGGCCAAGTTAAGTGTGGTTTAAATTAGTTTCTTTTCTACCATTTATTTCCAGCAAGTTAAAATAGTTTCCTTTCCTGTCATTTATTTTCAACAATTTAGTTTAGTTTCCTTTCTATCATTTCCTTTCTACAATTTATTTTAGTTTCAGGGAAGTGTGACATACTTCACTGAGAAACCCTAGAAGTATCACCCTTTCGTAGAGCGGAAGAAGATAACATGAGTAGAATGCATCTGTTGTATATAGCACTGTTACCTCCAAGTTTGTATGAACCCCGGGTTGATAAACTAAAGTAGGGCAGCTCCTGGGAGTTGCAACACTCTTGGTGCAATATCAGGGCTCACCACTTTTTTGCGTTGTTGCTGGGGAGGTGTCTAGTAGATGATTTGATTATGTTTTAGCATTATTTTCTTCTTTCCTTTTTCATGTTGTTTTTGAAATATTGAAAAATACAAAAAAAATCTGATTTTCATGCCTCATAGGAGTAGGGATACTCAAATTTAAAAAAAAAAATACTTCTCCAATACCAACCCCCCCACTTGACCACGTGGTGCAATAAGAACCACATCACCATACACTTTTGAATGTAGAAGAGATGGATGGATATGATGACAATGAAGAAGATCTTATTAGGTTTCCCATTCAAGATATGGACATCAATGTACATATGAAGAAAATACCTTCATCTTTCCTTCCCAACTTCCACGGTATGAGGACAAAAGATCCGGAAACATTTCTCGTTGAATTTGAGATACTTTGTAGATCTTAAGGCTACTTATCACGCACTCAAAAAATGAGATCGTTTCCTGCAATATTGAATGATAGAGCTCTTTCATGAGTCTAGGTACTAATTCAATAAGTTCATGGAATGATATGCAAAATATATTTCTAGAAAAATATAAATATCATGATCTTATAGAGGAAATTTTTAGAATGAACCAAGAAGAATATGAGAGCCTTGAGGATCTAATATAGAGGTTCATGTATAATGTTAAGAGGGGAAAATTGCATCATCTAAGATTTGACGCACTAAAAACCCTCTTACTTAGAAAAATTCGGGATGAGTGGATTGATTAGTTAATCCCATGAGTAGAGGAGATGTATACCAATTTTCATTTGAAAAAAATTGTGAAACATGAAAGCACATATCAAGAGGAAGGGAAAGAGTAAGTAAATTAGCATCAACATTGGTAAGGCAAGGGGAACTTGGAAACTTGCTTGATAACTTTAAAACATAAATTCTTAGCAATCTAAGTGAACAAGTAGAAATGTTAAGAATGCAAAATGAGAAAAAATAAGATGCTGATTTTTTTGTTATCCATGCAAAACCATATGCTACTAACTATTGTTCATCATTCCCTAGGTTTAGATAAGTTTACCAAGAAGAAAATGGAGCAAGGAAATCACCAAAGAAGCTATGTTATGTAGCTCCAAGGAGACCTTGGTAGCATAGTCAACTTGATATAATGCAAGGAACTACTTCACAATGTCAAGCTTATTCAAATCCATCTCAAAATAATTGGGACACACTCCCTCCTTGGAAAAATTGGCCATCTCAACCTCAAACCCAATCTTGGAAACATGGTTGGCAAGGAACTTATTGGGAAAATCCACAACATCCTCAATATTTCCCTCAATATCCCCCATACCCAAATCCATGCTATCCCTACCATCCACCTCCATCACAACCACAACCTCAACCATATCCATCTCATATATCCACCCCCACCCAAATACCTATACCACCATTTCCTAACCCACACCATGAAGTATCTCAACCCAGTCTTACAATGCTGAGGTACAACACTACCAAACATAACCTCTTAATCTAGATGGTATTCATCTTAGTTCAAGAAAGGTATTGAAAAGAAGATATTTTCTTAAAGTCATTGAAGGACAACATTAAGAAGAAGAAGATCGAAATGAGGATATCAAAAGATCAAGGGCTACACTTAATGAAGAACCAACATCAGAATCAATTGTTGATAAAGTTTCCTCATGTTTACCAACATTTCCTCCATGTGTTGAAGAGAACAATTAGCAAAAAGAGGAAGATTTGAATGTCATAATAGAACAAGACATCAAAGGTGATCCAACTCAGCAAGTGGACCATGGGAATCACAACTATATTTCCATATGGTTCCAAACAATCATTAAGTTGCATCAACACGCTCTTCTCCAACAGTACTTGATAGAATCTCAGTCAAAGAAATTCATGCCACATATTTAGGTACATGTCAAAAAATGTATTCTAAGTGTGCACATGATTTTATCTGTCATCTTGAGGTGTACATGGCTCCATTCGAAGTATTCCTATACTTGAAAAAGGTTTTTTTTGTTCAAGTAGAGTAGGAAAGTGAAAAAAAAGGAAAAAAGAAAAGAAAAAGGGAAAGAATAAAACCTCAGGTGAAAACCTCTTTTGAGGTGTTTGAGATTGGCTCACTGATTGAAAACCTCCATGAGGCAGTCATTGGGTTGAAAAAAAAAAGAGAAAAAAAAATATCCTAGGTGAAAACCTCCTTTGAGGTGCCTAGGCAGGCCTACTAGTGGAAAATCTCATTGAGGCAGCTAGTAGGTCTTCCAAAAAAAAAAAGCATTTCTCCTTGTATCTCTCTAATAAATGCAGGTGCTCTCCAACCTTTGCAAGCATAAAAACAACAAGTTGGTACAAAAATAAAATTTGGTAAAATCCCTAGTCAAAGGTAGTCAAACTTGGATTTCCTCCTCTTGTGCTCAGAAGCTCCAAAAGGACCTCAAGCAGATTATCACATGCACCTTCAGAACCACCGAAGACAGCTCAACAACCATATCAACTGCTTCAATATCACTTGCAAAAACAAATCAATGGTAAGGCTGAGGTATGCAATCATCTAACCCTTTCTTCGAATCTATTTTAGCTTAAGAAAATAGTAAAAAGTGTGATAAGGAAAGTTTTTTACAACCAAAATCAGTAGTAGGGCAACCTAAGCCTTATCTATCAACTAGCCTCACCTTTTCCACCAAGAAGAGGAAAAAGACAAAATTAAAAAGGACTTGAAAAAGGGGGTAGTAAGCAGTTCATGTAATGGTAGACAAGGAGTGCCAAAGGGGTAACCAAGGGTGAACTCAGTTCACAGAAAAAAGAACTGTGAGTTTATTCTGCATGCAATTAAAAAATAATAATAAAAAATAAAAGGTGGATCCACCACATCTTGGCATGCGAAACAAATTTGCTTAAGGCATATGATCCATGAAGCACCTACGAGAATAAATGCGAGAAGAATAGAAAGAATATTAGCAGGAGGAGCAGCACATGGGCCAATAAACAGAAAACGAAATAAGTCGGCGTGCAGGAAGAACCAAAAGGTAGGGAGGATGATTAACAGAGGATGAGCAACAGTTTCAGTAGGGGGGTGATGACGAGCCTCTAAATTAGACATAAATTAAGGCTCATCTAACCTTTCTTAGGCCCATATACCTTTCTTATGCACGTAAAAATATATATTAAATCTCTCCTTCTGCACTTAATAATTTTTTCTTATGCTTTAATATGTTCTTAGGAAGGTTTAAAGTAATTTCATATTTGTTCCTAATATTGGTTATTTTTGTATAATATTGTGAAAATATTGGGCAGATTATGTAGATTTGAAGAAGGAGATAATTTAGGTACTTTCTCCCTACTACTGGAAGATCAATATTGAAGAATAAATGAGCACAATTTCGGGAAATTATGGAGAAATATTGGAGAGATTCAAGGGGGTTGTCCACCCTCCTTAACTATCAAAGGTAGCCAAGCAAACTGAAGACGAAGTGCACTCAACCTATGGTTTACTTGGAGTCAAAGTGGACTCAATCACTATTTTTTAAGGAGTTGTTGTTAACTTCCCTTTAGGATAAATAAAGTTGATCAAGAGCTAATTAGGGTCGATTCGATTCCATTCAAAACTTTTGCTGCAAGCTATTACGCTTTTTATTATTGTACTCAGTGATTAAAATTTCAGAAATGTAACGAGGCTATTCTCTTCCTGAAATGAGAAGACAAACTCCATTTTACTGATTTAGTTCCAGAGATTTGGGCTCGTGGGTCAGGGCACAATCCATGTGCCTCATATTCTCTGTTTCTTTCATTCTTTCCTTTCTGTCATTTAGCTAGTTTTGTTTCTGTCATTTAGTTAAATCTACTTCTGATAGTTTCATTTTTGTTTATTTTTTGCTTTCAGTGTGCTCCTGTAGTTTTTCATTTTCTTATGAGTACTAGAATAGAGGAAAAATACTAAAGCTGTGGATTGAGCCTTCCCCTCTCATCTTTGTCGATAGAGCTCGAGGAGTGTAGAACTTCTAGCAGACCAAAAATGTTTTTTTTGTTTATGATTCGATGCTTCTAAGATTAGAGTAGAGTGCAATAACAGTTTCAGTCTTTCTTCCACTATGTTATCACACATTTTTTCTATTTTTTCATGCAAGGATCAACAAGGTTGTTCTAAGGAATAAGCATCAAAATTTCTAGAGAAGTGCATTAAGTCGTTCCGCTTCATTTTCCAATTCCTCTCCATCTTTGTGTTACACTTCTGAACCTTGCTGTTGTGCCTCCATTTCCCTCCTTTTTTCTCTTCTTATCAGCTGCTGCACCCTTTTTATTCACAAAAACCATTAAAATTTTGACCACCTCCTCTCCTCCTCGAAATTCCTGCTATTGCATTTCGCATCTCGCGTGATCCTCCATCTCCTTCTTTTGCCATTCATCATCATCTCTGCAATTTTCTCTTTCACCTTACCTTTACTGATAATTACGAAATTATTCGAAGAAACCTTTAGAAATCGACCTTTCCTTTCTCCCTTTAAGACTTACCGCAAATCACAATCACATTTCCCATTTGGTCCTTATTAACACCTTCAGCTTCCAGACCCGAATTGCGATATTCCTTTGCACCTTACCTTCACCATATATATTATTAAAAATATTCAAAACGTTATAAACCCCTTTACCCTTACCTTTGAACTTACCACATTTCCCTTTCACTCCATCGCAAATCGAAATATCTATCCGCTCTTTGTTAATCCTTACCGCTCCTGTCCACCGACAGTGATTTTATTAATGCGCTATGCCACCGGTCCTACCACCTTGTCATCCCATCGCATTTCGCATTTCGCAATTTCTATCCCATCACATTTCACATTTCACAACCTTTTCCCTATTTCCTTTAAAGACTTGCCGCAAATTGCAAATCAAATTTTCTATTGGTTCTCGTTAATACTTTTCGCCTCCGAACCCCAATTGCGATATTACCGTACTCCGCTGCCACGTCACCCATAGAATTTCACAACCTTTTCCCTTTTTCCTTTAAAGACTTGCCACAAATTGCAAATCACATTTTAAATTGGTTTTCGTTAATACGTTCCACCTCCGATTCCCGATTGTGATATTACCGTACTCCACTACCACGTCACCCATCACATTTCACATTTCGCAATTTCGGCCGTATCGCATTTCACACTTCGCACTTTCCTCCTGACTATACTGTTTCTTCTCCTCCAGCTTTGTGATATTGTGAATTTGGATATCGCATATCACATATCGCACTTCCGTCGTCCCATTGCAATTCCGCCATCGCAATTTTCTAAGCCTCCCTCTCCAAAGAATTTTTGTGATATTATGTGCTTTAATAAAGTCCAAAGACCTTTTTCACTCCTCTAAGCCTAGTTTCGTGTGGTTAGCCTTCCCTTGGCATCTTTAGCCCTTTTCCATCCAAACTGCAAGATTTTTTTTTTAAAGTTTAGTTAGATCATGAATAGTTGCATGGTTAGAAGCATGATAGCATGGTAGATAGATCATATGATAAATAGGGTGTTTTAGCTGATTGGCCAAGTTAAGTGTGGTTTAAATTAATTTATTTTTTTCCATTTATTTTTAGCAAGTTAAAATAGTTTCCTTTCTAGTCATTTATTTTCAACAATTTAGTTTAGTTTCCTTTCTGTCATTTCCTTTTTGCAATTTATTTTAGTTTCACTGAAGTGTGATAGACTTCATTGGTAAACCCTAGAAGTATCACCCTTTCATAGAGTGGAAGAGGATGACATGAGTAGAATGCATCTGCTGTGTATATAGCACTGTCACCTCCAAGTTTGTATGAACCTCGAGTTGATAAAGTAAAGTAGGGCAGCCCCTGGGAGTTGCATCACTCTTTGTGTAATACCAGGGCTCACCAATCATCTTCATCTCAAAATCCTCCAAGAATTGGCTCAAAATCTGAATGATCCATGCACCCTCCTGTTTCAACCTAAAATTTGAACTTGAAGATGTTCTCTAAAAAGAAAAAAATTGTTACCAATGGATTCAGAGCATCCATAAAATGCTGAGTAACCTCTTCTGGTTCTTCAGTTGGTCTACAGTTCCTTTAGGCATGGCCTCCTCTCCTAGTGGCCCTAGGAATTTTTAATCTTCAAGTGGGAAAAACACCATCAAGAAGTGCTCCTCTGCCACTAAAACCTATTCCAAAGGATTCCCAACATGCCAAAATGCTAATAATAACTTTTCTTTAGCCCCATTTGGTTGAACATTTCTCAAGATAGGCCTCATTTACTCCAGGCCTAGAAAACTGCCACTAAATCTGGAAGATTGCCAGTTAGGTCCACTAAAAGTGGAGCTCTGCCGAATCTCACGGGTCTGCCAAAGGCACCGCAAAGTTAAGCGCGTTTAGCGCTAACTTGCACTTATTCATTAACATAACATAACCACGTATTACATATTAAAACTCAGTTTAAATTCATTTAAAAATCCACAGATCACATCGTAGTACTTATCACAGATCGCAAATCGCATCGCAACGTTTATTGTAGATCGTAGATCATAGATCCACTATAAATCATTCTACGTTGCCTACTCCTTCTTGCGATTGCGATACCCCAATGCTATATATCACATCGCAACTCTGCATCACATCGAAGCTCTGCATCCGATAACCTTATCTCCACGTCACTTATCGCTATTGTGAAATCGCAAATCCACCACCCGATAATGCATTCACGTCCGCTCCTAAACCCCCGATGTGATTGGTAGGACCCACCTTATCGCCAATCAAAAATAATTTTGTTGAACATTGCAAAGGTTTCAAACCATAGTTAAAAGACTTGTGAATATAGATATATGTTGCGAATATATGTTGTAGACCATTCAACTATGGCTTCAACCATTAATCCCAACCTTTATTTAAAAAAATATGCGAACAACCAAACTTGCAATATAAAATGTATGCGGCTTCTAAACTTAGGAAATAAGAGAAAAAATCAACTTCCCCAAGCAACATTGGCGAATATGGAGATGATACTTGTCACAGTCCCATTGGGCTAAAAACTGAAGAAGATTCCCTAAATGCTGACTGGGCTGCCATGTTATCAGCCTGTACCTGTTCTGCTATTTTTTAATGAAAATTTGCATGTTCTGAACGGTGGTCAACAAAGCATAACTTCCTCATCTGAAATCGGTTTTCAATGAAACGAGTTGCATTGGATTCCTTGGGATAGGACAATCATTTTGAATCTGGTTTGGTTCAATTTCAGCACTCACATTTTTGAGCTAATTTTTTCCCTTGATCCAAATTTTAATCACTCCTTCCCACTGACATGCTTTTGGACCCCAAAAGCTAGTTATCTCATGAGTGATGAACACTCTTATGTTTCCCAAGTTCTCATTAGGGGATTTTTGAGGTCTAAAATGGGCCTCCTAAGAAAAATGTACAACCAAAATAAACTTTATAAGAACTAATAGGATTCAAGATGATGATGTCAACCATGGTGGATGATTCACTATTTTTTAAGTACAAGGGTACAAATATTAAAAAATAATAAAATATTAAAACTACTTTTTAAACTCGTATTTCAACTTATCTCCCAATTTTTTTACTCAATTTTCGATTGGGAGTACTCTTTGGATGCAAAATTTAATTACTCATCCAAGGAGTACCCATGTTGTATACTTTTGATGGACCTTGCTACACGAAAAATGAGAAATACATGAAAAAACATGATTGCAATCATGTTTTTCATGTATTTTTCATTTTTCATGTAGCAGGATCCATCGAAAGTATGTACCATGGGTACTCCTTGGATGAGGAATTAAATTTTGCATCCAACGAGTACTCCCGCTCGAAATTTGAGTAAACACTTTGGGAGATAATGTTATAGGTCAATTTGTGAATCATTCCCAATGACCTGGTTAACTGGGCATCATCTCCAGGACCAATGACTAAGGGTATATCATCCCCTATCATTTCAAGTTGCTACATGCCCTAAGACAAGAACAAGACAAATCAAACATGACTTTCATCAAGCAAAGGTTTCCAAGGTTTGAAGTTTACTATATAGAATATGAGAGCTCATCAACGTTGCCTCTAAAGGGACTAGGTGTGTTGCATATGCAGGTAGCCCCATGCAAGGCTGCTCTGTAAAGAACTTCCCGACATTCACAAGTGCGTTGGTCACATTGGGAGCAAAATTCTCATTGTTCCAGAATCTCCACTTGGCCAGTGCCTTCTAGAAGAGTTCACATGTGTCAAGCTTCGAATCCAAGTGTCCATTTGACATCTACAATATTGGGAACATGTTTTGCCTATTATTGGAAAGTCATTGATTGCAAAGCAACCTTCAAATCCTCTATAAATTGAGCACATATCTGAGTGTTTGAGAAGGAAGAATTTGAGTAGAGAAATGCTGGTGGATTTTCAATTGAGAGTTAGATTTGTGTAACAGTTGTTGGAGAGATTTATATTGTGATGGGGCTAGGAATGTTGCTGGAATGGTCACTTCAAATCAGTCACTAGGTTGTAACCTCTCCTTCTATCATCAATAAAGAATACAAGTTACTTTTCCCTATATGCATTTGTATTGGCTTTGATTCTCCATATTGTAAGATCTTAGTTGATGTATATGGTTTATGCTTGACTGATTTAGCTAACTAAATTGAATAGACATATGTATTACAGCTATCTTCTGTTGTTTTAGTGTTCTTTCTTGCAGGAAGAATTTTTCCCAAAACCGCTTGAATTTGACGCTACAACAGAAGTGACAGAAGGAGCCATTTAGAAGCGCTTGGATTACAAGTAAGCCTCTAATCCTTTCTGTGTGTCTACTTTGATTTAGGAAAAGTAGTCGTATAGTATTTAATCTGTTGTTATAGATTATCACCTGTCTAGGGAAGCATGTTTTATCCGTAATTCACAATTCTGTCCAACAGATAAGTTATAAATACGAGTTGAAAAAAGTAGTTTTAAAACTTTTCCCTCTAAAATTTGATGATGTAATCAAATCTTATTTTGTTATTTATACTATTATTTTATAATTTCCTTAGGAGGCCCATTTTAGACCTCAAAATTCCCCTAATGATCACCTTGATTTTACTTGGAGAAATTGCTATGACAACCACTTCGGTCACTAACATGTCTTGCCTTGCCAATGGCTTACCTCTTCAACCATTGTTCTCCTATGCTGCTGACCCAAATATCCAACATTTGCTGGTTGATGTAACACTTTTCTGTAACAAAGTGATCCCTATGTGCTTGGAAAGTTGCCTTGCCTTCCCACTGAGAATCATGTTCCTCCTTTTTGCACAAACTTGCACTTGATGCAAGCTTCTCTTTTGGAAACCACTTTTCCAATAAGCCCATCTGAGTGAACTACAAAAACGAATTCAAAAATCAGTAAAATAAGAAAATAAATGACCATTCTTTTACCTCCACAGTTCCAAGTTCCACATCTGGAAGAATGCATTCACCATCTCCTTCTCTTCTTGGTGTCAACACATAAATGGTCTACAATGGCTGCAAAATTTTTCTTGCTGAAATTTCTTGGACATCTTGTCTCAAACACAATCGTCAATATGAAAAAAACATCATGCAAGAAACATAACTTGATGACATATCCTCTTGCGCCTAAAAAATCAAAAAAATTCACATCATGTGAGCATCACCGTGTACTCTTGGTGTAAAACATCATCGACCAAACACAAGTAAAAAAACATGCCTCTTCAAAAAATTGACTCACAAGTCAAGCATAAGCATGCATAATGATTTGATGATTATTTTCCCAAACAAAAATAATTTCCCATTTCATGAAAACTTCGTCAACATCTCCCTTTCACATTTGGAGACAAAATCAACTTTTCCAAGTCGATATGACATGCATGTACACACAATCGACCAACACAAGTCGACACTCATGCATATTCAAACAGAATGAAATAATCAAAATTCCAGTGTTCATACACACATCTCTTATGCATGTATATGATTCCTCAACTCTCTCACATAAATACAATCATAGTACAAGAATTCCACATTCACATGTACATGTACTCTTAGAGATGAATAAACAAATTTGCTGCAATAAAGTGAGTCTCAACATAATCCACTTTCAATCATCTTCGTGACATAAGATGCAACATGCATTCAATTAGAAAGAATGAAACAATCATAAAAATACATGTAGAGCCTTTAATTGGATAAGAAATCTATCCATTTCTTACCAAACCATTTCAATGGCACATATCCAGAGAACCAAAAAAGTACAAGATCTGGATGCAAAGTCCAACACCTTGCTTCTTCATGTTCTCTTTTGCGACAGTAGGCACATGATACCCAATCACTATCATCAGAAGACCATTCTTTTTGTTCAAAATACCCCAAGCCTTCATGCTTAGGCCCTTATTTTTCCTTTATTGGGTTCTTGATGCCTTGCTGCTTTACACCAAGCCCTAAGCCTTCTTGGTATCCCATCTTTTCCAAGATCTTGGACCCAATACCTTTGTTGTGTCTTTCAAAGGCTACAAAATAATTTTCATCAATATGTTCATATAAATAAGAAGCATATGCATTCTCACCATTTTTCTCATCTCTTGATTGAGACACAAAAATGGCTTCATACTCCTTCCGGATTCTCAAGGTGTCCTCTTGGACTCTTTTGTCTTCTTCTTTCAGCTCCTCAACATAAGGTGCCGATTGAAACTCTTACACATCACGTGGACAAAAAGCACAAATATTTCCATCTTCCATCTTGGAAGGATTTTCTACATCAACGAATTGCATCAAATTTGTAGAAAATAAAGAAGTTTGTGGTGAAGATGGTGGTGAAACACCATTCTTTTTACCTTCTTCCCTTGTGAGACTTGTAGGCTCTTCTCCTTGAGATATGATCTTCGAAGCCTCAATACTTTCTGAAGGTGAAACTTGAGGTCGAGCTTGTGGAAATCCTAGCCTCATTCTCCTTGTTCCTATTTTGGAAGCTATACCAACAAGTTTTCCTTCTCCTTTCCGAAGCTTCAACTTGGTAAGAATTTTCACCTTAAAATAGACAAGCCTCTTTGCTCAAATCAACACAAGAAACAATGAACCTGATGCTCTGATACCAACTGATATGAATGTGGGAAAACTTGTTAATGCTATGCAAGTTCCCTCATCAGTATTAAAAATGTGTTTCTTATGTGCATAGAAATTTTACTGAGCTTTCAAATTATCACAAGGATTTGTTTTTGGTGTCTTTCAATGTGTAATTTCATGAGTAGGTTATAGAAATTAAAGCATTATCACATGAAATAAAAATAAATCATACAAGAAAACACAAGCCATTTGATGATGGAGTTCACCCCGCCTGGGCTACATCTCCTTGAATAAGCTCTAAGGCATGATTCATTGTTATTATGCTCCAATTTCAAAATGAGGAGTACATCAATGTGTTGATATGAAATGGTAATTTTGTCCTAGAAAGAAATAAATCCTGCAAAGTCCCTTTACCATACACCTACTGTCAGCAACACATGGGCATATTACCAAGATCCCTTACTCAAATATGAAAGAGCATCAAATTTGTACTTCAATAACTATAAGTACATCAATAGTCTTTTTCTATAAAACACATAAAGAGAAAAGATGAGAAAAATGCTACAACATTGCTGCAAAGGTTGTTGCTGCAAACATATGGAAGCTGGAAGATCCCTGCAAGATCATCTCCATCTCAAAATCCTCAAAGAACTGGCTCAACATTTGAATGATCCATACACCCTCCTGGTTCAACCTGCAATTTGAACTTGAATATGTGCTCTAAATAGAAAACTGAAGTTACTAATGGATTCAAAGCATCCATAAACCCCTGAGTAGCCTCTTCTAGTTCTTCAATTGGTCTACAATTCCTCTAGGCATGGCCTCCTCCCCTGGTGTCCCTAAGCATTTTTTATCTTCAAGTGGGAAAAACACCATCAAGAAGTGATTCTTTGCCTCTGAAACCTATTTGAATGGATTCCTAGCATGCCAAAATACTAAGAATGACTTCTCTTGAGCCCCATTTGGTCGAATATTTCTCAAGGTAGGCCTCATTTACTCCAAGCCTAGAAACATACTACTAAATCTGGAGGACTATTAGCTAAGTACACTAAAAGTGGAGCTCCGCCAAATTTGGTGGGTCTGCCAAAGGTGCTGCCAAGTTAAGCACTCTTAATTAGGGATAAGTTTGAGTTTAATGATAAATTAAGTGGGTGATAAGTGGTGTTTAAGTGGGGTTAAGCGCGTTTAGTGCTAACCCACACTTATCCGTTAACATAACATAACCACGTATTACATATTGAAAATCGGTTTAAATTCATTTAAAACTCCGTAGATAGCATCACAGTACTTATAACAGATCATAGATCACAACGTAGCACTTATCGCAGATCAGAGATCCTCTATAAATCATTCTATGTTGCCTGATCCTTCTTGTGATTGCAATACCTCAATGCGATATATCGCATCGCAACTCTGCATCGCATCGCAGCTTTGCATCCGATAACCTTACCGCCACATCACTTATCGTTATTGCGAAATCATAGATCTGCCACCCAATAATGCATTCACATCCACTCTTAAGCCCCCGATGCGATTGGTAGGACCCACCTTATTGCCAATCACAAATCATTTTGTTGAACATTGCAAAGGTTTCGAACCATAGTTAAAAGACTTTGGAATATAGATATATTTTGCGAAAATATGTTGTAGCCCATTCGACTATGGTTTTGGCCATTAGTCCCAACCTTTACTTAAAAAAATATGTGACCAACCAACCTTGCAATATAAAATGTATGCGCCTTCTAAACTTAGGAAACAAGAGAAAAAATCAACTTCCCCAAGCAACATTGGTGAATCTAGAGATGACACTTGTCATGGTCCCATTGGACTAAAATCTGAAGAAGGTTCCCTAAATGCTAACTGGGCTACCATGTCATCAACCTGTACTTGTTCTGCAATTTTTTAATAAAAATTTGCATGTTCTGAACGACGATAAGTAAATCATAACTTCCTCATCTGAACTCGGTTTTCAACCAAACGAGTTTTCAACCAAACAAGTTGTGTTGGATTCCTAGTGATGGGGTGGTTGTTTTGAATCTAATTTCATGCAATTATGAGCACTTTCATTTTTGAGCTACTTTTTTCCCCTGATCCAGATTCTGATAAGAGAGAAACTGAAAAGAGGTAGCCTCCCAAGAACACAAGGCCCAGGATGGGGATGGAGGACCATAAATAAAAATAGCATACAAATGAAAATGGATTAAACATAAATTTATGAAAATCTGGAATAGAGTTGCAAGGAAAGAGCAGGAAAAAGAAAAACCTAAATAATAAATTCTTCTGGATAGGAGTGACATGTAGGAATATTTATAGCCTTGAACTATCAAGATGTAAGATGATAATTAGGGCCTTTATATACATGTTCTCTATATGATCAAAGTGACAATCTAGAGTTTCATATCTTGGAGGAATTTTTCTATAGTTGGTAGTTTATAAGCGAATCCAAGCTCCTTCTACCTGCTACGTTCTTTCCTTCCCCCCACTTCTTAGCATAATAACCTTGTCCCTGTTTATTTTCTGCCATAATTGAAGCTCAGAATTTCAAAATGTGTAAACCATTGTTCCAGTGTACCTTCCCAACCCTTCAAACATGTCTAGTTTTCACAAACAAAAAATTACCATCTTTGTATCGATCCTTGCAGGGGTAGGGTGGCCATGCAATATGTCAGCTGTAGGAAACCTACTTCCCATCATAAATATTGATTACTCTCACTTCTGGTAGCATGTTGTGTGGTAGATGGGAACCCCTTATGCGTAAATTATCCTTCGAATTGTTGAACATCATTATAATAATTAAATATCTTCAAAATAAATATCAACAATAGGTAAACAATAAACATAGATTAATCAAGTAATCTATTGGATCCCTTAATATCCCTATTTCCTCTCCTTCCTTCAAGTTTTTAATTACACTCAACAACCAAGTGATTAATCCTCTTCCCCAATCCTTTTTCTTTATGGTGGATGATTCGTTTTTGTGGTAGAATATCACTTCATTATAACCATTATGATGCATATTGAAGATTCTACTAGGAGTTTCTACCAAACTTTCCTTTTTTCAAGTGATAGATTATTATTATTATTTTTTTTCCATTTTCCTTTTCTTTTTCTCTCATTTACCTTACAATAGGGAATGATTTTTCTATTTTTCTCTAGGCCTCAAGTGAAAGAGCATCTATTCCACCATTATAGTCTTGCATTTAAGGATTATCTAAGGTTTCCCCTTCTCTTATGCTTTAATTTTCAACCTTGGATATGATGCAAAAAAAACTTATCAACGTGAAATTGTGTCACTTAGCAATGGATGCAATGAATGTTCACCATTCAACATGCATATCTAAGGTATTAACCTAAATTTTTTCCATGGGCTTAAATTTCCATGAGGTGTTTATGTTCACCATATTATTCACCTACATCCATGCCCCAAGCACAAAGCCTAGATTATGATAACCTTTCAATAGGATTTGATTCTTGTGTCCCATGGGAGTGTATCCATTTATCACAAAATAATGACCATTATTCTATCATTGGGCTTAGTTGAACCATTCCTTAAGAAATGGATGGCCATTGCTATTTTATATTTTGTTAAGTCCTTCAAGGTATCTATTCCATTTTTCCTCTACCTCAATGTAATCCTACAATGTGTAAAACTCTTCCACCTCAAGTGGTGGTGTCCAAACATGTCCCCTTTATTATCTATCAAATTTCATTCATTATAATGCTAGTCATGATTAAAGCTTGCAACTAGGCTATAACTATTCATGTAACCATTATGATTTGAGCATTTGTATTCTCATGGTGGTCTCCCAAACGTTTACTTAAATATTTCCTCAAATTTCCACATGAACAAAATACAAAGTCAACCATCACAAAATTTTCCTCAAATTCAAAACATGTGGAACCAAAAAATGTGAGAAGTTTCTCATTTTAAAATTCTATAAGTCTAATCAATCCAAGTAAACATGTTTTCACATGCCACCTTCGTCTCCTTCAAATCCTTTCCAAGGAGGTCCCTTTCATCTAAGTATACATTCAATTTAGGTATACAATCATATGACCAAAGTTAAATTTCAAGGATGATACACCTCAACATGTCGTCAAGTTTTCATTACAACACTAACACATTAAACTATAGAGTATTCTTAGGACCTCCCCTAGTTATGGTAGTGGTTCTCCAACCTTTTACTGAAGATATGGTCCATGATTTTCCACTTAAAAAACATTGAAAACCCTTTGGATTATAATCTAAGTTCTCCTACTAACAAAGCATACCAAAACCACAACAACTTAAGTACTCTCTCTAGATGAATTTATGCATATATATTCCATAACCAACTAACCCTACAAATAATTACAAATTGTATTCCTCAAAACCTTCCCAAACATATGAATTTTAGTATTGAGTTAAGTTAATATCTAGAGAGTCATATTTAAGCCTTGTCTCCCACCTATGTTGATTTTATCCATGATAACTATATGGTGGTAAATCCTTCTTTAAGATTCTAGTTGGATATAACCTTCATTTCTTTCATGACTTACATGAGGGATTCATTTGCTAACCTACAACATGTTGTTGATTACTTTCTCGCACATTGCAATATCCATAAAGTTGATGAACATAGGCTTGTAAATATTCTAAACAAATAAAAAATACCATAAGGAATTCAATTGAACTTCATTCACAAGTGGCACTAACTACATTCCATAACACAATGACCACCTTAAACAAATTTACCGATCAAACGAGAAATTTTACCTCAAAATGAGAACTCTAACAAAAAAAAAAAAAAAAACCACGAAAAAACAACCTGAAAATGAAAAGTTGTATTCTAGAATAAACTCTTTTTTTTCGGGGTAAATTTTCAACATTTTTTAAAAATGGAAGTAAAATCCAATTTTTTGTGTGCAAAAAACAACCTGGAAATGAAATGTGTTGATGCTGGAATAAATTCGCCAAATTTTTGCGTGCAAAATTCAACCTGAAAACGAAAAGTGTCGATGATGGAATAACATCGCCAATTTTGTGTGTGCAAAAAACGACTTGAAAATGAAAAGTGTTGATGTTGGAATAACATCGACCCTGAAAACGAAAAGTGTTGATGCTGGAATAATGTCATCAATTTTTTGTGTGCAAAAAACACCTTCAAAACAAAAAGTGTTGTTGTTGGAGTAACGCCTTTTTCTTTTCGGGGTAAATTGTCAACAATTTTTAATAATGGTATTAAAGATAAAATATCATCACTGTAAAAAACCTTAAAATTTCAACGATAAACATGACGTTAAAGATAAAATATCAAAAGTAAAAAAATTCCAACGATTTTTAGGGATGGTATTAAAGATAAATATCATGTATTTGAAAAGCCTTAAAAATCCAAGGATGACAATAAAGATAAAATATCACTTGTAAAAAAAACACACACACACAATTTAAAGAAAAAAAACAAAAATTAGCCCAAATATATATATATATATATATATATATATATATATATATATATATATATATATATATATATATTAAATAATAAAAAAAATGCATAATTATAAAAAAAACGAAAGAATAAAATGATGAAAATAAAATTTTTAAAATTAGTTAAAATAAAAATAAAAATAATTAAAATAAAAAATAATTAAAATTTAAAAAATTAATTAAAAAAATTAAAATTTAAAAAGAAAATTAAAATAATAATTAAATAGACACACACACACACACACACGAAAAATACATTTTCAAATAAAAAATTAAAATGAAAATTCATTTAAAAATAAATATATTTAAAAAAAATAATAATAATAAAAAAATTCAAACATAATTTTTTTGTGTAAATCAGCCGATTGTATTAAAAGGAAAATAATGTACATAGAGTTACGAAAAGGGGCATGTCGGTATTAGTACAAAAATGAAACCCTGTTAACTAGGCATGCCAAAAGACTGTAGCACAAAACCCAAACTGAACAGTTTGCTTAGCCTTCGAAGGCTTGGACAACCCCTGTTGCAAACTACAAAACTTGGTCTTCCTCCTAGGAAGGAAGCCAATGGCTATTAGCCAGCTGAAAAAAGAGGCCACAGAAAGAAAAGCAGGAAAACAGCAACACATTCAATGATAGAGGGCACAAACAAGAAATTAATCCTTACTGCCCGCGTCCGCATCCTCTTTACTAACAGCTACGCTCGGGCCAACTATCTCCTCCTGGCTTGGCGCGTTCCGAGGTTTGAACCTGTGGATCACGGTGGTCTTGTGGTTATCATCGGGAATTTGGATAGAAATATTCACCACATACTTCAGGTAGGTCTCAAAGAGCTACACAAAACCTTCGAGACGCTGGGACTGTGCTCTCATTTCCTCTACCAGGGACTTCAGGGTCACTTCCAAATTATCCAACTGGGTTGAATTTCTAGCCGACCGTAAGTTTCCCGCCTGGAACACCGCCCGGTTTGAAGCCTCCTGCATGTTCATCGATTTAGTTAACAGGGTCTTCATATGCTAGGCCACAGCCTAGGTACGCAAGAATTGCGTGGACCTGGTAGCAGGGGTACCAGGGTCGGTAATCCAATCGACTTCCTCCTGAATGGCCTTATCAGCCACATTTTCTCTAACTTTAGCCACTTCAGCCTGCAATGACTCCATTGTTTTCTTGCCTTTGCAAGAGATAGGTCTGTTAAAGCCTTCCTTCGCCACCTGAACCTCGGTTATAGCCTTGGAGATGCGCAAGGAACATTTAGCCATGATATGCCCCCACCCCTTATCACCAGGTGTGATATTAAGAATAAGAAAGTTGAGAAACTTGAGATCAAGAGGCTGGACTATATGCACAATATCAATGCCCTCACCGTTATGACCCTGCCCAGTATTTATAATATGGAAGCAGTTATTTCAAAATTGGGAATGAGTTGTCCATATTTTTCCATTATTCCTCCTTGTAATCCAATCATTCATCAAGTGGGGGAGATCTCCCAACCCCGTGTGATCCCCCTTGGAAGGATTGTCGCACACTCGCATTATATCTCTCTGCCACCTCATAGGATTACAGGTCATGGTGTACCTGGCCTGATCCCTGCTATAACTCTCCATCCACCTCCCACGCTTCCCACATGACAGAAGGCATTGATACCATTGCATCGGCTTAAAAGATCTGGGGAACCGCATACAACCTTAATGTTGTGAGAACTGTCCTCGCCATCTGACAATATAGTCAAATACTTGATGGCAGCCTGTTCGCACTCCTTCCGCAAGTTTTCAAGTGTCACATCCTGCCAGCGGGCATCAATAACAACCTCATGGTTGTCCACTGCATGATTAGCCAAAATATCCGCGATTGAGTTTGCTGAGTGACGGACAACTTGAAACACAATACCCTTTAGCATAGAAGTGTGGGCAAAGAGAAGTGTCGTGGCTTGCGAGAGGCACCAATGCTTGGTGACCTTAATCGGCTTTGTCCCATTCTGCAAACGTTTCGCAGCATTAATCGCCAGCATAGAGTCCCCTTCAACAATGACACTTCCACTATTCAAATGGACCAGAATCCTTAGACCATGTTCCAACGCAGCAAATTCTGCTTCGTTATTAGTAGCTTCACCCAACGAGCTACTATAGATATGCAGGATTGCACCTCTGTCATCTCTAATAACCCCTCCAAACCCTGCTGAGCCCGGATTTCCTCTCGAAGCACCATCAAAGTTCAACTTACAGTAACTAGGGATAAGGAGTTGCCAACTTTGAAGGGAGGGAGGAAGCGCTAGAGGGCAAGCAAGCAGACCCAGGCCACAAGCACCTTCAAGTCTGAACAAAGCTAGAATGCACTGCTCGCCAGCTGAAGGCCTGTCATTCTGATCCCCTTTAACCTTGGTAAGAACCACTTCCCTCATAATTTTCATGATCTCGATTTTGATTTGGTCAATTTGGAATCCCTCATCCTAGAAGATGCACCTGTTTCTTTCCTTCCAAACCGACCAAACGAGGAACCCAGGGCATAGACTCCATAATAGGTTAACAGTTTCGTGATTGATATACTTAGCCCTCCACCTAGCGATAGTGTCTTGGATGGAATCTATGTTTCTGTCTGATTTCCAGAAAACCTCCGCCATCCAATCCCATAAATTAGTGGCCCAGTTGCAGGAATTCAGGAGGTGGTTCATCATTTCCTCCTCTGCCTCACACAGACAATAGCGCGACGGGCCTATGAACCCTTTTCTGATTAGATTCTCCCAAGTGAAAATTTTCCTATTCATTAGGAGCCAAAGGAAAGTTTTAATCTTGGGCCAGTATATAGGGTCCCAAACATTTTCATGCCAGTGTACTTTTTCTTCTAAATCCCTATTTTCTAGGTAGTCTCTCACCTCTTTGAGGTTAAAATTCCCCCCCTCCATTCTACCCCACCGGAGCTAATCGGCCTCCCACGAGCTTCACACCTTCCTGTTCTCCACCCTCGGACGCAGAGAAGTCAACTGGTTCAGGACCCTTTCATCTTGGGAGGGAAGGTCCAAAGCCCATTGCTGCCACTAGGGGTTCGAATGATCATTGTTCCAATAGTGATAAACCTTTATCTTGCACAAACTATGAAAAATTTTCTGCGTGAGTTGATACTTCGGACTCCCCAACTTAGGAATTTGTTGCCAGGAATCTTCCCAAAATAATTCCGTTTGGCCATTCTGAATTTCCCAAAAGCAATGATCTTAGATGATATGTTTATTACCCCAAGCTAAGTTCCAAATAGGGGATCCTATGATCTCCCCTGTCAATCTGACTAAATCAGGGGGGCGCCAATCCTCTGCGTATTTGTCCTTCCAGAGCGCTGCCCATGGGGCAGTGGGTTGCTTAAGCCATCTCCACAAGAGCTTAGCCCCGCAAGATTTATTAACAGTTTCTGGGTCTTGAAGACCAAGACCTTCGAGGATCTTAGGTTTACATATATTCCTCTAAGCCACTAGGGCCCACTTCTTATTTTTAGATTTTACTGACCAAAGGAACTTCCGTTGGATGTTTTTAATTTTCTGGAAGACCCCCTTTGGTGCTAGAAAAATGGAAAGCGTATAGTGCAGGATAGCTTGCAGCACCGCCTTTGTCATGACCAGACGACCTGCAAAATTCAGAGCCCTGTTCATCCAATAATTTCCTCGTTCTTCCAAGGAAGAAAGGAGTTTTTCCTAGTGAATATTCTGCCATGGTTTATCCATTAAGGGAATCCCCAGGTATTTAGATGAGAGGCTTTTCCTTTGAAAGCTAAGAATGGCTGTGAGGTTCCTCTAAATGGCTACATGTGTATTGAAGAAAAAAATCATTGATTTTTCTAAATTTAAGTCCATACTAGAAGCTCGACTGAAGAGGTCTAGAATAGCCTTGAAACCTCGAGCCTCTCGAACAGTAGGAATCCCATGGAGCATCGTATCATCAACAAATTTATGATGGGTAGTCGCAGGGCTCGTTTGAAGAGGTTGAAGGCTGACAATGTTAGCTCTTGCCTTAGCTGTTTTAATGATGCAGCTTAACCCCTCCATAAGGATGAAAAATAGAAATGGAGAGATCGGGTCGCCTTGTCTGATCCCCCTTGAGGGAATGAAGGGGTTAGCAGGGTCTCCATTAACCATGATCGAAAAACTCGGGGATGTAACCAAAGCCATCACCCAAGTAGTCCATCATTGGCCAAACCCAAATTCTGCCAACACAACCTCCATATATCTCCAACTAACTTTATCATAATATTTCGACAGATCAAGCTGGATTATCATACCTGCTTTTTTCTGGGACTGTAAGGAGTGAATCATCTCATGTGCTATCCATTATCTGTCTACCTTCAACAAAGCAGGATTGCTTATCAGAGATAATCAACAGAAGGATAGTCTTTAATCTGTTAGCCATCACCTTAGAAATAATTTTATATAGAACATTGCAAAGGGCTATAGGGTGGAATTTCACCGGAGAGCAGGCCTCCACTTCCTTAGGAATCGGCACAATAAAAGTAGAAGTCAGGGATTTCGGGATAGATGAGGTTTTACGTGAGTCTTCAACTACCTCCCAAATATCATTTTGCATCGTGTCCCAGTAAGCTTTGAAAAAATCAATGGTAAAGACATTGGGTCCAAGTGATTTACCATTAGGCATATCCTGAACTACTTCTCCCACTTCTGCCATGGAGATGGGGCGGTCCAAATTTCTATTGTGATCCTTGGTTAAGATCCTAGGTATGGAAGCGGCCACTTCCCGGATGGCTTCTTACCTATCCATATCAGGTTCATTGGAAATGTGAGCAAAGTGGTTTACCAGGAGGTCAGATATTTCCTTATGAGATTCAAAAGAGATCCCTTGCTCATACTTTAATTGAATGATCTTATTAGCCCATCTGTAGTCCATAGCTGACCTGTGGAAAAATTTAGTGTTCTTTTCACCTTCCTTTAGCCACTGGACCCGAGATTTCTGTCTCCATAAGGTATCCTCTTGCTGACATCTCTCATCCCATTTCCTCATGAGATCTTGCTCCATACGTTTTGAATCCTGAGAAATTTAATCATTGATCCATTCCTGATGCAGTCTTTCCATTTTTCCTCCAAGGCTAGCTTCTCCTTGAAGATATTTCCAAACACTTCGTGATTCTAGGTTTTGATTCGGGCTTTGATATGTTTCAGCCTTGCTTGAAGACGAAACATCTTCATACCTCTGATCATTATGGGCTCCTACCTCCATTGTTTAATTTTCGATTTGAAGTCAGGGTGGTCTAGCCAGAATTTTTCAAACCTGAAAGGGCGATTTTTGGGAGTACCCAAAATTGCAACATCCAAGCTAATAGGCTAGTGGTCAGAACCACCACTTGGGATAATATCTGTCTCCACTGTTACTCCTGCTAAAATGATGTCTTCTATTAAGAGTAAGCAGTCAAGTCTAGAGGCAATTTTCCTATCGCCTCCCCTTTTTTTATTCCAGGTAAACATCCCGCTCCTTGGAAAGATATCAACTAGCCTGGCTGTCCTGATGAAGTATCTGAGGGCCTCTGCATCCCAGTTTAGCTTCCTCAACACGCCTTTTTTTTCCCCTAGCGAGGTGATCATGTTGAAATCACCCCCATAGATCCCTTTAACACTAGTGTGCCTATGCTGCAATTGGGAAAGGTGGTCCAAAAGTCTCAACTTATCTTCCAATATTTGAGGCCCTCAAACATTGGTAAAGAGATATGTACCTGGTTCTCCAATGATTTGTATCTTCAAAGACACATAATATCTTATTGCCTCTACATAGACTAAGTGAAATGATTGCAGGTTCCATAAATTTTCCAGTCCTCCTTCATTTCCATGACCTTCAACTTCTAGATACTCCATTCTTTTACTGATTTTCCTACTTACTTCCTGCATCTTTTTACTTGAGCATTTTGTTTCTTTTAGAAAGATCATATCTGGGTTTTATTTTTTTGAATTTCTTCTTCAGAAGTCGTTGTTTCCTTAGGATATTTAGCCCCCTAGAATTCCAAGATAATATCTTCATGATAAAAATACAGAGTTAAGAAGAGGAAGTAAAAGCCTCGAGGGCTTTCATCTTACCAGAGTTTAGGAGCATTTGTCCTAGTTCTTGGAGAGCTTCATTATTTGATCGTCTCCTCCTCTTGCGCCGAGGTTTTTCCTTTGGGTTAATCTGTTGCAGGCCTTGGAATTTGATTCCCAGACCTTTGGTCGCACCATGCCCTCTTTTCTGGCCCTTGGACTCTGCCTCTTGCTGAGCCAGAAATAGGAAATTTACTCTGTCCATTTCCTCTGCCGAGATGTGTTCCATTCATATTTCCTTCCATTGTTCGACCATAGTGACCAGGTCCATGCCTTCTCTATCCAAGATGTCCCTTAGTTCTAGATCCTCTATGCCTACTTCACTTATTTCCATCTCTGCATCCCCTTCTACATCGTAACCGTGTTCTGTTCCTTCAGGGGTCTCTTCCATAGTTTGCATTTTAGGGCTTAGGTTCTCTTGTTGGGTAGCTCCCATTATATCTGGTTGTGAGTCCAACAGATTAGAGTCTTCTTCTGTAACATTTTTTCCTCCCAGAGCTGCAAAGGAATTGCCATTCCCTTTAGTGGATGTCCCTATTTTAGGGTGGTTCCTTCTGTTAGATCTTTGTCTCCCGTTTGGACAAGTAAAGCCTTCCTAGTATTTCGGCGTTCCTTCCTTACTCTTTTATGTTTGTTTGTTAAGAGGGCATTCCCATAAAAGGTGTCCATGTTCATGGCATCTACGGCATCGAAAGGGGATCTGCTCATAGTTGATGGCTTGAAAGAAAAATTCATCTCGGAATTCCAGCCACAACCCTTCATGCAGTGCTCCTGAAACATCCATTTCAACACATATTCTTGCAAAGGAGGTATACCTTTTTTGCAAGGTAGCCTCTGAGGCTTGGAAACATTTTCCCAGTTTGTTACCAATATGTTCAATCGCCGAGGGCCTCCAATAGTTGATGGGGAGTGAGAAGAGATGAATCCATACCGGCACATGGGTAAAATTTTCCTGTTCTGGAGCAAAGTTGGGTTTCCATGGTCTCATGTATAGACCTGCCGAAGCATAGAAATAGGGGCCCCCATCAAAAATACGGTCCCTGTCTTTCAGGTTGGAAAAAACCACCGTAAAAAACTTCTTCGCTCCTAGGTGAAGTTGAACATCGCCTCTGGGTTTCCATTGTTGCTTAATCCATTGGCATAAGGTTTTTTCAGTAGGCCAAAAACACATAAATTTACAGATAAATGCACATATAGACATGTGATCCCTATATTCCTGCATTTCTGGATCTGTGATGATGACCCAAAGAATTTTCGAAGTTTTCGGTTTACAACGCCCATTTTCCACCTGATTTTTATCGCCTATAACAGATCCTGAAGGATTTGAGCAATCCTGTGCTTGGGCTTGATTTTCTACTGTAGCTTTTGTCCCTTCTACTATCTTAGAGATTCCTTCTCAGGAGAAGGTTTATCCTTGTCTTCTTCTTTCATTATCTTGATACCACCTGCCAGCATTTGACTCTGCGCCTCCTTGAAGACCACACTATCCTTTTTCTTCTTGCAAGCAGCTTCCTTGCCGACAGCATCAGAACCCGCAATCTGCACTCCTTCACTAGGCCTTTACCCTTGTCCAAAACCATTTGTTTATATGACGGGGCCCCATTGGCCCCTGTGCATCTCATATGATTGGCCAGTAGTGATCCGCGTTTGAGGAGCTCAGCAAGATGGGCCCTGCCATTCGCTAGAGCTTGCTACAGCATTCAGAGGGAACCAAGAAACCTTCTGACTTGCAACTCACAAACCTTAGAGCTCAAGAGATAATTTTCCCCAATGATAAAAATATTCAAACATATAAATTAAATTTTAAAAAAATTAAAAAAAGAATTAAATTAAAAAAAAAATAAAAATAAAAATAAAATAAAAAATATTAAATTTAAGAAAAATAACTATTTCCAAGCTTTGTCGACTCTTAGCAGGGAGAGTCAAAGACACGAGATCTCTCTTCAATTTTGAATGAATAATTTGACACCTTTGTAAGGTGCATTGCTGTATGTTTGATTCCCAAGGTATATCGGAAATGTCAGACGGATAAGTCGTGGTTGGTGTACAACCTTCTTCTTGAATGACACGTTCTGTCCTACATCTTTTTCGAGCAACATTTGGAGCAACATTTTCAACCTCTACATCAATATATAAAATTTTGTATATTAAAAAAACATGTAAAAAAATTTGTACAAATTGAATGAAAATAATATTCAGATTGATGGCCACCTCGATATGGTTGGCTAGCATCTTGCCCACCTTGAGACTGTTTAGAACCACAACGACCACCGATTGGTTGAGAACCAACACAACCATCCATTTATTGGCCTTTGGGGGAATACATATCACCACCTTCATGCAATTATCCACCACCTATTAATGGCCCTCCAAGGGAATGTCTAGCACCACCAACCTCACGAGACGAGAGGGAAGATTCATAAAAAAAATATGAATTTATAATCAATTCAAAAATACATTCATACATATAAATATGGGTACATATTAATTGATTAAATTGCATGAACCATACCACGATTGCGTGAACCAAGGCCATGCTCCATTGATGGAGTAGACACCCTTGTCCTCCTACCTCCTAAAAAATAAAAAAATGAAACTTATTAACAACTAATTTAACTCACAAAATTGATAAAAAATCAATTCCATATGAACACACATGTATGTATGGAGATAAGATTATATTTAAATACCATGAACATCCCTTGATCCATGATCCCCCTCTCTCATGGAGATATGGGATTCTATTGATCTTCGCCCTTCATCCTCCATGATATATATGGATATATCTACAATGGACATTTACAATTATTTTTAAATTACTATTTAAAATAAATTCAAAAGAAATTTCAAAAAATTAATGTAATTTAGTGTATACAAATTATGTAAAACACAAGTTTCAAAGCACTAATTGATGTGTGAAGCTCAATTTAAGCAATTTTTTTTATAAAAATGTTAAGTTCACAAAATTGCGCTTTACCTGGTGGGAGCACACTTGATATATAATTGAAAAAAACACATGGTCATTAAAAAAGACGCGTGAAACCCCATTTAAACAAAAAATTGTTGAAGTCCTCACATTTTAATTTGATAAAAATGTGAAGTTCACCAATTTGCAAATGTGAAGTTCACCATGTTTCACTTTACATGGTGGGAGCACACTTGGTATATATTGAAAAATACACACGGTCATTAAAAAGACGCATTTATAAGTTAAAAACACACACATAAAAAAATGTGACAATGTCCATCAATAAATTTTGCAGGAGAGCATCTCAACACTAATTCATCTTTGAGAGATGAATCTTGAATTTTTGAAGAAGAGCGTCTCAACACTAATTCATCTTTGAGAGATGAATCTTGGATTGACATTTCCCCACACAATAGATCAACAGACATCTTATTAACATTTGTACGTCTTATACTAAAAAATTGAAATTGGTTAACAATATTGTTTGCTTTTCCATGCAGTTGTTTTAGCCTCTCCTTCTCAACTTGGTACATGTCTTTCATCTAGTTGCACACAAGTTTAGAATTGGTAAAAAATACAATTCCATTTGATCCATACTCCTTGGCTATTCCCAAACCTTCTATCAATGCAATATAATATGCCTCGTTGTTTGTTGTTCTTCCCGGTATATTCATTTTCCTTTGGAGGACATTGTTAGTCACAATTTTTCAAAGCACATATGTAATCACTACTTTCCCTAGATTGGGATAGCAAGAAACATCTATGCATAATGTCCATTTTTCAACCATATTTAGTGGGTTTTTTTATCCCTAAAAAAAACAAATTCAATAAAATATATTAAATTAACATTTATTGCAAATGTATGGGAGAAATGACATGTGCATGGTTTGCCTTAAAGTTTATGGGAGAAATCACATCTAGAAATGACATGCCTTAAAGTTTTCCTTGCCTAGAGTTTAAGGGATAAATGACATGTACATGGTTTTCCTTAATGTTTGCCTTATAGTTTATGGGAGAAATGGCATAGAAATGACAAAGAAATAACATAGAAATTCCATGCCTTAAAGTTTGCATAAAAGTTTATGGGAGAAATGACACATGTATGGGAGAAATGACACATGTACATGGTTTTCCTTAAAGTTTTCCTTAAAGTGTGTGAGAGAAATGACATGTACATGGTTTGCAAAATTATTTTATGCACTTAATAATATTTATGGGAGAAATGACATGTATGTACTACATGGTTTGCCTTAAATTTTGCCATAAATTTTATGGGAGAAATGACATGTACATGGTTCCAAAAACACTAGCCAATGCCTAAAAGTTTATGGGAGAAATGGAATGTATAGAAATGGATATTACAATGAAGAACTTCTATTTAGATATGTTCTAGAGATTGAATATAGGGGAATTTACTGTATATGTCACCTTTGAGAAAAGATGAGATCCAGAGGCTACTTGGCCCTTTACAGGCTCTGCCTTTACAACTTGTAGAAGTTAACACTCAACAGACATACTAAAATCCTATCGAAGTTCAACCACTTTAGGTTTGTTTTTTAGGCCTTAAAGTTTGCCTTGAATTAATGGGAGAAAGCCTTGAGTTTGTGGGAGAAATGACATGTGCATGGTTTGCCTTAAAGTTTATGCGAGAAATCACATCTAGAAATGACATGCCTTAAAGTTTTCCTTGCCTAGAGTTTAAGGGAGAAATGACATGTACATGGTTTGCCTTAAAGTTTTCCTTATAGTTTATGGGAAAAATGAAATTTCCTTATAGTTTATGGGAGAAATGACATAGAAATGGCATGCCCTAAAGTTTGACTAAAATTTTATGGGAAAAATGACACATGTATGGGAGAAATGACACATGTACATGGTTTGCCTTAAAATTTTCCTTAAAGTGTGTGGGAGAGATGGCATGTACATGGTTTGCAAAATTATTTTATGCACTTACTAAAATTTATGGGAGAAATGGGAGAAATGACATGTATGTACTACATGGTTTGCCTTAAAGTTTGCCACAAATTTTATGGGAGAAATGACAGAATTGACATGTACATGGTTCTAAAAACACTAGCAAATGCATTGAAGTTTATGGGAGAAATGGCATGTACAAAAATGGATATTACAATGAAGAAATTATATTTAGATATGTTCTAGAGATTGATTGTAGGGGAATTTACTAGATATGTCACCTTGAAAAGATGAGATCCAGAGGCTACCTGGCCCTTTACAGACTCTGCCTTTAGAACTTGTAGAAGTTAACACTCAACATACAGACTAAAATCCTATGGAAGTTCAGCCACTTTAGGTTCGGTTTTTAGGCCTTAAAATTTTCCTTGAATTAATGGGAGAAAGCCTTGAGTTTGTGGGAGAAATAACATGTTCATGGTTTGCCTTAAATTTTTCCTTAAATTTTATGGGAGAAATCACATCTAGAAATGACATGCCTTGAAGTTTGCCTTGCCTAGAGTTTAAGGGAGAAATGACATGTACATGGTTTGCCTTAAAGTTTGCCTTATAGTTTATGGGAGAAATGGCATTGCCTTATAGTTTATGGGAGAAATTACATAGAAATGACATAAAAATGACATAGAAAAGGCATGCCTTAAAGTTTGCCTAAAATTTTATGGGAGAAATCACGCACATTCATGTTTTGCCTTAAAGTTTGCCTTAAAGTGTGTGGGAGAAATGTAAATGACACATGTACATGTTTTGCCTTAAAATTTTCCTTTGTGGGAGAAATGTCATGTACATGGTTTGAAAAAATATTTTATAAACTTACTAACATTTATGGGAAAAATGGGAGAAATGACATGTATGTACATGGTTTTCCTTAAATTTTATGGGAGAAATGACATAGAAATTACATGTACATGGTTCCAAAAACACTACCAAATGCTGCCTTAAAGTTTATGGGAGAAATGGAATGTACAAAAATGGATATTACAATGAAGAACTTCTATTTAGATCTGTTCGAGACAATGGCATGCCTTAAAGTTTGCCTAAAATTTTATGGGAGAAATGACACATGTATGGGAGAAAATACACATGTACATGGTTTGCCTTAAAGTGTGTGGGAGAAATGACATGTACATGGCTTGAAAAATTATTTTATGCACTTACTAAAATTTATAGGAGAAATGGGATAAATGACATGTATGTACATGGTTTGCCTTAAATTTTATGGGAGAAATGACTTAGAAATGACATGTGCATGGTTCCAAAAACACTAGAAAATTCCTAAAAGTTTATGGGAGAAAAATCATCTACAGAAATGGATATTACAATGAAGAATTTCTATTTAGATCTGTTCCAGAGATTGATTGTAGGGGCATTTACTGGATATGTCACCTTTGAGAAAAGATGAGATCCAAAGGCTACCTGGCCCTTTACAAACTCTTCCTTTAGAACTTGTAGAAGTTAACACTCAACAGACAGACTAAAATCCTACAGAAGTTTAGCCACTTTAGGTTCGGTTTTTAGTCCTTAAAGTTTTCCTTGAATTAATGGGAGAAAGCCTTGCGTTTGTGGGAGAAATGACACATGCATGGTTTTCCTTAAAGTTTGCCTTAAAAATTATGGGATAAATCACATCTAGAAATGACATGCATTCAATTTTTTCTTACCTAGAGTTTAAGAGAGAAATGACATGTACATGGTTTGCCTTATAGCATATGGGAGAATGACATTGCCTTATAGTTTATGGGAGAAATGACATAAAAATGACTGAGAAATGACATAGAAATGACAGATGCCTTAAATTTTTCCTAAAATTTTATGGGAGAAATGGCACATGTATGAGAGAAATGACACATTTACACGGTTTGCCTTAAAGTGGTAGTGGTTTGCACTTACTTAAACACTAGTGGTAGTGGTTGATTAAGTTATGTCAAATGTCACACCTTGATGGGTTTGTGGGAGAAATGACATGTACATGGTTTGCATAATTATTTTATGCACTTACTAAAGCAACTAGTGGCAGTGGTTGATGAAGTTATTTAAAAAGTCACACCTTGATGAGTTTGTGGGAGAAATGATATGTACATGGTTTGCCTTAAAGTTTAGTTTTCCTTGAAGTTTATGGGAGAAGTCACATCTAGAAACCTTTACTTTGACATCTATAAATAGGCTAAGAACATTAAAAAAGAATTTTTAACTTGCATTAGTTATGTCCTTAATAAGAAGTGTGATTTAGCACCTAACAGATTGTTCAATAATTTATAATAATGTCATTTTTGGATTGTACTATCATTCATCCTTGATATATACAATAATTTTACAACTTTAACATCAACCTACACTATCAACATATCACTGTACATAATCTAGATTATTAATATCCATTACATCATAAAACACTCCACATTTAACATTTTACAAGATTAGAAGCATCATGGAAGGTGTAAATTTAGGTACATCAATAAAATACATTGGGCTGATTTAAATATTACAAGAAAATTTTAAATATTACAACAAGAAGAAGAGACTAGTGATGAAGCTACAATTAAGAAAGAAGGTACTCAAGGTACAACATGAGATATAAAGTCACAATTGATTTCATTTATTCTTAACACGAAAGACAATGCTAAGAAACATTTCCTTGGAAACAATTGGAGGGTGGACTATTTTAGAATTTGCGGTATATTTTGAAGGTCTAATCTATGCAAACATTTGAGGATATTGCATACAGCTAAAGAAAATAAATGACATTGTTTGGGTAGGTAAGTTTGTTGCGCTAATACATTTATAATTTTTTTTTTTTATAGCAAAGGTACTAGAGCTAGATCTATAGCTTGGACCAATATTGTAAAGGAAAATTTAGAAGAAATGCACGACATGCATGATGAATTATTGGAATATCTGATCTTCTTAATCCATAGTGAGCTGATTGATCTGCTCATATGTATAATAAGCTATACCAGTCCAGAAAATCAGCGATCAACTTGAAATGCAATAGAAAATTTAGGGAAGATTGATAAATGCCTAATGCTTCTTCTGTTTCCTAGTATTGGCATTTGAGCATACTAGCTGTTGTTTATATATTAATGTTGGTATTTTTTTCTCACTGCATTTTAGTTGTGTTTCATATAACATTGGGATTCAATACATAAAGGTTGATGTATCTCCACATTCATTTGTGGTATTTATAGTAAATTTGTAAGCATAAGCAACTGCTATTATTATTTGAACCAGGTAATTGTAACACAAAACTAATAAAATAAATAGAAACAAATTTGAGAACAACAAGTTAAGAAAATCCCTTGAATTATGGTGCTTGGCTATCTATAAAATAAAAAATTAATGTCTACATGCAAAAAAATCCCTTAAATTGTTAAGAGGACTAATGTATTTTGTTTAATAGTTGAAATACAATGATTTTGGAACCATTGGTCTAAAATTGGAATGTAACTGATTTGGTTAGGAGAGAATGAAATGATGGCACGAGAAGTGCTTCTTGCAGCAGATCACTGTTGTGTATTTCTTAGGAATGTAACTGATTTTGTTAGGGGAGAATGAAATGATGGCACGGGAAGTGCTTCTTGCAGCAGGTCACTGTTGTGTATTTCTTGATCCTTGCAAAAAGATTTGAACTTGTTTCCAATTATGAAGTGACTTAAATTTTTTTAACAAAACCCAAAATCTTGTAAGTACCAAGGAATGTGATGATTATCAAAGCAAATTGATAATCATATAGCTTGGACCAATGCCATGGGGCTTCTAAGGAAAGAAAAGAGGATATTGAGAATCATGGCATTTGGACACAGGATTAAGAGGAATTATCATCAAGTACTGAATGTTCCATAAATAAGATATCATATTATTGATTTTGTTGAAGCTGGAGATCTACATGATAATGTTGCAGGTATTCCTAAGTTCCTATATGATTTGGTAAAAAGGCTTTTATTTTTTATATTTCTTAATATCCTTGGAAATGATGTGTAATTTACATCCATGTCCGATGTTGGAAGGACATGCTGAACATATTCGATATCTATGTGTTCCACTTCAAAAGGAACTTTTTCGGATCGAAAGCAGAACAACATGACTAGAAGGAGGGATCGCTGAAGCAGAATCTGTAAATTACTCTACAAAAAAGAATGTAATACGTTTTTTCCCGAAGGACAGAACTAAGATGAACTCCACCGATTAGAATATCGTGTTTCCTTTATATGAAGATAGTGAATGTACCATGTGGCTTATTCTACACAGGATGACAAAGCTACTGTTACTGTTACAATCTTTGTTGACTAGATCCACATCATTTAACAATATGAATAGTAAAAATTTTGATTCCCTTCATTATTTGTAACCTACTAGAAATAACTTGTGAAAATTGGCTATATATACTATTTACTGTTCGATTATATATAGCTTGTCTTTCCTTTTTTTCCATGGTCAAGAAGAAAATTACAATCAGAAAACCTCGTGATGGTTCTTTGAATGTATGAAAGATGAGTGTTTATGTAAAACCATTGAATAAAGATACCAGTGTTCTGAGTTGCTGAATTTTGTGTGTGAATTTCTTTGCGGTGTTTAATTATGTTCATAAGCTTTTTTAGATTCTGTTTTATACTTTTTGTTGTTGAATACTAAGAATACTTGGGTAGATAAGAAAAGAAAACATATATTATTTCTAATACTAATAAGTATGTATTCATATGATATAATGGCATCTAGATGTTGAGCAAGACTTATCATGTTCCAAATAACTACTTTCAAATTACAAGAACAGAGACTGACAGGAAGTATCTTTTATTTCTCTTTCAAATTACAAGAATGGAGACTATTCACTAGAGCTCTTAGAAGCGACCAGGAGGTACCGAAGGGAGGGATGGGTCAGACAACCAAGTATTCAAGGGCATAAACTTTATGTGTTGCATTTCTAAATCACAATATCTGTAATTAGCCTATCAAAGAAGATTTAAGTTGATGCGACATAGAAATTTATAGTCATAAATCATAAGGACTACTTTTATTTCAATTTTAATGACTAATTTAATTTTTTTCCTTGCTAAAAACAGAGGTTACGACGATGCATACTTGGAAATTTGGAGATGACAAGACAATGAGGATGCAACGAGAAGACGAGGCGGGAGATCACTGAGGACATCGTGGAGGATGCAGATCAAATTCCCTGCGAACAAAAAAACAGATCAATAAAATTAAAATCAACAAAAAAAGTTCACAAAAAAATAGAGCAAAAAATCTCTCACCTTGTCGCCGTGGCACAACACCAAACCCCTACAACAACAAACAGATAACACAGAGATGACACCGCAAACAGGCAGACACGAGACAAATGCGACAACGGTAATAAGCCCGAAATCTGTTAAGGTTTGCGGACCGGTATATTTATAAGTACAAGTTCAACCGAATTATTTTAAAAGTTCAGTCGGACTAATAGTTCAGCCAGACTATTAGTTCGACCGAACTTTGGTTGTCGATTTTCCCATCTCCGACCAAAAATCTGTTTTCCCATGTCATCAATGTAAACGACAGAATTATTTCGGCCAAACTAATTTTGAAACTTTGGCTAAATTGTCAAACAGTTTGGCTGAAATTTTATAAAAGTTCGGCCTAACTGTTGGGAAAATGACTTTTCCGCCCGCGATTCTCACAAAAGTGTAACCCACCTTCGCATTTTTACCCTACAATTAGATATTGAACCAACTTGAATATTTTGTTTTTTCTTTGTTTGTAAATAAATTGGTCGTCATTAATATGTTGTTGAAAGCCAGAAGTTTCTTCATGTGTGTGATGAAGGAAGTACTACAATTCTTATTATGTATATTTTCTCTTTATGGAATGTGGTCACGTCTTCATTTTTTATCATATTCTTTAAACATATGAATTGTCAAACAAGAAAGCTTATTGGAAAAATAAAAATAAAATAAAAATGGAATGAAAATATGTTTGTCTAATTATGGATCTCATTTACTCAGAAAAAAGAAAAAGAAAAAAATTCTCTTAATTATAGGTGAACATGCAGGAGACCCTTTTCTTCATCAAAGGAAATAGGTGTTCTTAATTATAGGTGAACATGTAGGAGATCCTTTTCTTCATCAAAGGAGTTTTGTATTGGCATTTATGAAACTTTCGATACATGATCTTAAATACTATACTTTAGTTGCTTATTTTTTTTCATATTGCAAAGCTCTCATCTTTGAACTTGTAGGTGGGAATGAAATTTCTAGTATATTTCAAATTCTATTTCAGGAAGAGTTTCAAATGAAAAATCTACTCATGAAGAATGAACATGTTATA
The DNA here is from genome assembly GCA_034641835.2 of Pinus albicaulis. Classification (NCBI taxonomy): domain Eukaryota; kingdom Viridiplantae; phylum Streptophyta; class Pinopsida; order Pinales; family Pinaceae; genus Pinus; species Pinus albicaulis. The sequence continues at coordinate 619,957,659 of CM076579.1, forward strand.
AGTGAGATTTAAATTCAAATGGGGAGAATAACTACTTTTCTTCATTATCATTTTAATAATACCTAATCAACAATCTCACTTAACTTATTATTTAATAATATAAAATAACATAATCTATGTTTTTTTTTAGCATTTTATAAATATATAGATTATCATCTGATTTGATTAAGTATTTTATATTTGTGTAATTGTACCAAAAATGTCCCTACAACTCAGTATAAAGGAGATAATGTCACATAATATTACATTTAAAACTAACAAAGTAATACTTACATTAACAAATTAAAAAAATAGTAATAACAAAAAAAATCAATCTCTGCCATAAATAAAATATTTCAACTTTTACTTTAATTTTACATCAACCTTATAAAAAGATAAAGTTAATGAAAATAAAAAAATATATTTAATTTTCTTTTAGTATTAGAAAATTATAATATGTAATATAATATTATTAATATTTGGCATGATGTGTAATCATTTTTAGTTCATTTGCCATGTAATTAATTTATATATAACAAACAAATATTTTCCTATTAGCTGTAAATAAAGTATTTCAATCTAAACATTGCGTTAAAAAGTATAACTTATTTTGGTTAATGCTAAATTAATAGTGGTCAATAGGAATATCGAATCCTATAGTCTTTCATTGACACAAACCAATAAATTGAGATGTGAAGTAGATAAATTAATTGCTTGCATAGATTTTGGTGAGTTAAGTTTACACATTTACAATTTTACTCCTACATAAGTGCTAATGAAAACATACATAATGGTCAAAAGTAACTATTGGTCAATATATTTATTTATATATTTTTCAAACCATTTTTTAGACAAAGACTTTCTTAAATTATGATGGGAAGTAATTGATAATAAATATGTTATTTACATAAGTATGAGTTATTTTCAATGATTTTATTTTTGGATGGCTTTTCTACAAAGCTTAGGTATAAAAAGTCACTATACAAATTTCAAGAATTCAAGCATGAATACTGCAACTATATCCATAAATTATGGCATTAAATATGTGAGTGAGTTGTCCACATGGCATTATATTGTGCAAAGACTGCTAGACTACTATAAAACTTTCAAGTTATTGTCTAATCAAATGTTTGAAAAATGATTTTAATGATTATATAAAAAAAATTGTATATGTTTTTATTAACATTTCAATGTGTAAAAAGTGAATCATTTAAGCAAAACATTTTTCGTATAATTCACATCAATATTTTAGGATCCACTCGTTTCTAACCCCTATTGTGGTTCATCACGACAAAGATGGATATTTAGATTAATCAACGGGGACAAAGATGGATAATGAGATCAACATATCACAAAATTATAGTAGAGATGTTGATCTCACTATCCCAAAGAAAACGTTCATATATAACAACTAATAATAATAATAAATTAATTAATTATGAATGTTGAAAGTTCTATGGGTAAAAATCACATAAAGAACTTTTACTTATTCTTTTTTATTTATTTATTTAGTAATATTAATAATATTAATATTATTATTATTTTAAATCAAAGTTTCTAGTATTTTTATTTATATACGATTCATTTTATTTTTTATTTTTTTTGGATTTAAATAATAAAATCTAGTTAATTCATTATCTTGATTTATATTTATATTTATTTTATTTTTTCCATTTTATTATTATTATTATTTTAGTTTTATTCTTTATAATAGGTAAATTCGACCTTATTATTTTTATTTTATTTATTTATTTCATTTTCTTATTACTATTTTTCAGTTTTATTGTTTAAAATAATTAAATTTGACCTTATTATTTATATTTTGTTTAATTATTTATTTTTCATTTTTTTCATTTTTTATGTATTATCTATTTATTTTCATTTTCTTATTATTATTTTTTGTTTTATTGTTTAGAATAAATAAGTTTGACCTTATTATAATAGAGATGCAATAGGAAAAGTCATAAAAATAAATAATATAATTATAAAATGGAACCTTACGGTAAACTTAATAAATTATTAAATTAAACAAGAAAAATAATAATAATAATAATTATTATTATTTTCATAAATTAATAAATAAATAAGTTAGAAATTTTCTAGAGTAACAATAAAAAGAGAGAAATTAACAAAATTAAAATTAAAGAAGTGTATAAAAAAATAAAATATAAATATATATACATTGTTATAATATTACTTTATTATTTTAAAATAAATCTTTTGGGAAATCACATGAGATTTTTTTTTTTGGACCTCACATTTTTGGAACAACTGAATGTAGTTCATCATCAGGATAATGAAGATTGGCTGTTTCGACTATCATATAAATATCATGTAGAGAAGAGAAAAAGTAGACCTCTGGAAAATTAGACGTTAAAAATTGTCAAAAACAATAAATAAATAAATAAATCTCCTCATAAAGTAATAAAAAATAAAGACCAAGTCAAAAAACAAATAGTTAAGATAAAAATAAAATGAAATAAAACAATCAAAATAGTCAAAATCTTACAAAGACTAATTAACCATAAAATAAAAGTAAAAAAATTAACATATAACTAGATAAAATAAAATCGAAATTAAAAATAAATAATTAAATAAAATCAAAAGATAAATAAATAAATAAATAAAAATAAAAAATAAAAAATAAATAAAAATGAAAATAAATAAATATAATTAAATAAATAAAATAATAATAATAATTGATGATGATGATGATGGTGGTGGTTAACGCCCACTGAGACCAATCTTTATTATTATTATTATTATTATTTATTTATTTATTTATTTTTATTTTTATTTTTTATTTTTTATTTTTATTTATTTATTTATTTTTATATTTAACCTTTGATTTTATTTATTTATTTATTTTTAATTTCTATTTCATTTTAATCTAATTATATGTTAATTTTTTTACTTTTATTTTATGGTTAATTAGCCTTTGTAAGAATTTGACTATTTTGATTATTTTATTTCATTTTATTTTTATCTTGACAATTTGTTTTTTGACTTGGTCTTTATTTTTTATTACTTTATGATGAGATTTATTCATTTATTGATTGTTTTTGACCATTTTTAACGTTAATTTTGAGGTTTTGACCGTTGCTTTTCTCTGCATGATATTTATATGATAGTCGGAACAACCAGTCTTCATTATCCTGATGATGAACTACATTTAGTAGTTAAAAAATAAAAAAATTTCATGTGATTTCCTGGAAGATTTATTTTAATTTGTTATGGATCATAGAAGTTTACACTCTCAAATTATTTTATTATAATAATGAGGTCAAATTTAATTATTCTAAACAATAAAACTAAAAAATAGTAATATGAAAATGAAAAAATTAAATAATAAATAAATAAATAAAATGAAATTAATAAGGTCAAATTTAACTATTCTAAAGAATAAAATTAAAAAATAACAATAAGAAAATGGAAAAAATAAAATAAATAAAATATAAATATAAATCAAGATAATGAGTTAACTCAATTTTATTATTTAAATCCAAAAAAATGAATAGTAAATAAATAAGAATAAAAGAAATTTTGATTTAAAATAATAATAAAATTCTTATTATTAATATTACTACATAAAAAAAAATGACTAAATGTTCTTTTATGTTATGTGGTTTTTACCTATAGATCTCTCAACATTCATAATTAATTAATTATATATTATTATTAATTGTTATTTATGCCAGTTTTCTTTGAGTAGTTTTTATTTTTATTTTTTCCTTTAATTTTCTATTTATAATTTATCTTTTTATAATTATTTGTATCATGTATTTATTTATAATTTTTTCTATTCATTTTTTAAATTTCTCTTTTTATATATAATATTATTTATTAAAATAACATTTTTTTGGTAACTTCTTTTTATAATATATTATATATATAATAGTATTTATTAAAATAAAAATAACTATATTATAATTTCTTATTATAATAAAGTAATATTATAAGAATGTATATGTATTTATATTTTATTTTTTTGATACTCTTATAATAATTATTGTTATTTTTATTGTTTAATTTAATAATTTATTAAGTTTATTGTAAGGTTCTATTTTATAATTATATTATTTATTTTCTATTTTATAATTATATTTTTTATTTATTTTTATGACTTTCCTATTGCATCTCTATTATAATATGGTCAAACTTATTTATTTATTTATCATTTATTTATTTATTTTCATTTTCTTATTATTATTTTTTAGTTTTATGGTTTAGAATAAAAAAGTTTGATCTTATTATCACTGGACATGTTTTGATTAAAATAATAAGATTAATACAAATAATTTAATTATTTATTTATGTTGTAGCTAATTTCTATCCATTACTTTATTGTAATTAAAAATTGTTTATTAATTAATGATAATGTTTTAGTCAAAACTAGTTATATTCTAATGGCTAGAAAACATTTATCTCCATCTATTTAATTTAATGCCATGATCTTGATCTTTATCTTATCATCACCAAATTAATTAATTAATTAATTAAATTAATAATAATAATAATAATATTTTGCAAGAATAAAACAAGTGAAATTATTAAAAAATAAAAAAAATAAAAAAATAAATAAATAAATTGATTAAATTTTTTTATTAGTGTGTTGCTCAAAATCCACATAGATCCATTTTAAATTTTGAATCTACCAAGATCCAAAAGGAATCAAATTTTTCTAGGTGAAAATATTTCCATAAGTTTTGAATCCACAAAAAAATTGCATCTTGAGAAATTCGATCCCTCTAAACTTGGTAGATTAGAAACTAAAATGAATCTATGCTAGTTTTATATATCATAATATTTGGAAAATAAATAAACCTAAAGCAAAACATGTTCTATTTTTTTGTCTATCAAGTTGTCTGTGATCCTCCAAACTTGACGTGTGGCTTGAGGAGCCTGGACCCAGGAGCATCTAAGCTATCAAAGTCACTCGGGGATCGAACCTAGGCTGGGCCACACTAACCCATTAGGTGACTGGATTTTTCATCATGTCTCCCCCCCCTAAAAGATGGCACAACCACCCCCGAGGTTTGGTTTGATTTCGAGTCATCTTGCTGACCAAGCCCATCCTCAATCAGTTGTGCTAGTAAGACTAGACAAAACAAAACATTTAAGGCGTGAATGTTTCCCCACTCAATACATTAAGTTGTTGAGAACTTCTGGAGGCCTGTGTATTATGATTAAAGACACATTAAGTAGTTGAGAACTTCTGAGGACCTATGTATTATGATTGAAGAGCCCGTCCACTCTCCCTCTTCTCCTAATTTAATCATTTTACTCCCTCCTCCTTAATTTAATTTTATGCATTTTTGTCCCTTAGGGTTTTATTCGATCTATCATTAACCTTGTTTTGATTCAAACTTCAATCATAATAATCATCCCTTATAAAAATATCATTATCCTTATCATATTATTTAATTTAATTATTCCAGTCCTTTTAATCCTAAACCCCTTCCCTCCTCTTCCTTTCCCTAATGGCTAGTTCTCTTAGTATCATTTATTTAATAAATAATTTTATAGTCTTATCCTTAATTGATTTAATAAATTATTTATTTATTTAAATTAAATATTACTTATTTTAATTAATTTAAAAAGGCTAAATGACTTATATCTTCTTTTTAATCATTAATTTAATTATTTTAACTTCTTTAATTCATTAATCCATTACCTTAATACCCTAAACAAAACATGTTTGGTTAATAACTTTATATATATATATATATATATATATATATATATATATATATATATGGGGTCATATTCATTAAAGAGGTATAATATTTGATTACAAATATGGAATAATAAAAAATATATTCTTTTATTAAATTAATGATTTATTAATATTTAATTTAATGCATATATAATGTATTAAAGATGTTTTATTAAATTATTATTATTATTATCCAAATTTAAGGTCACTGTCAAGGAAGACACCAAATTGGTGTATGAGACCCCTTATTTGTGGGAAGGGACCCACCTCCGTGCAAGGATTTGATTACTAAATATACTGGTGTATGAGACCCCTTGTTTTTGGGACAAGGGACCCACCTCCTCCTTGCAAGGATTTGACTACTAAATATACTAGTGTATGAGACCCCTTGTTTTTGGGACAAGGGACCCACCACCTTGCAAGGATTTGACTACTAAATATCAGAAGACATACATACTCTACCCCCTCTAGTTGACCTCTTAGAAGGAAACACATGCTCTTAACCATTAGGCCCACTCAAGTTGTTTCCTCTTAGAATCATTTATTTAATAAATAATTTTATATTCCTATCCTTAATGGATTTAATAAATTATTTATTTATTTAAATTAAATATTAAATATTTTAATTTATTTAATTAATTTAAATGATTTTCCATGTTCCTATGAACAATATCACTTATTATCTTCTTTTTAATCATTTATTTAATTATTTTAACTTCTTCAATGTTTTAATCCATTATCCTAATACCCTAACCACTATTAAATAATTATTATTTTAATTTTATTTTATTTTAAAATCATATTTTATTGACCTTCTCCAACAATTTTATATTTATTTTTATTCTCCTCTCTGCACTCTTCCTATTCCGTTAATAACTATATATATATATATATATATATATATATATATATATATATATATATATAATCATTATGAATATGACAATTAAATCTATATATGAAATTTTTTTAATTAAATAAAAAAGTCATTAATTTTTAATTGTCATATTCATTAAAAAAGTTTAATATCTGATTGCACATATGGAATAATAAAAAATATATTCTTAAATCTATTCTTTTATTAAATTAAAGTTTTAATAATATTTAATTTAATGTATATACAATACATCAAAGATATTTTATTAAATTATTATTATTAATATACGAAGGCATATTTATTTTATTTTTTTAGTTTTGAATCTATGATCTTTTAAAAGGAAGCATATGCCTTTAACTATTAAGTTCACTCTCACTCATATTTAATTATATTTAATTATTGTTGTAATATTGAATAGAATAAACCATACATAAAAACAAATAAAAACAAATGGAGTAAATCTGGTATATATGGCTTGTAATTTAAACATTTTAAATTCATAAAAATAATTTTAAGCACTCAACTTAAAGTATGGACTACTTATTTTTTTGTCGTTGTATTATACCCACGACGCTTCTCAAAAACATATTAAGAAGCCAAGCAAATATGTACATTCATCAACAACCCATTTGTTTAAAATTAATTACATAATTCTTTTGAATGAGCGGATTTGTTAATTTGGGTGGGTTTGTATTTGTGAGCGGATTTGTTGATTTGAGTGGGTTTGTATATGTACGTTTTTTTGAATTGGTAGAACTAATAGTGAGGTGGCATAGGGTTGATTTTGATCATTAACTATCCTTCACACAAGATTAAATGGAAGTTTACGTTAACAATATTATAAAAAAATATTTTAATAGTAACTTTATTAATACTTAATCGATTTCTTAAACCAATAATAGCATATATTACTACACCTGACTTTAATCGTTTTCTTTTATATAAAAAATAACATTTGGTAAATATCACTCAATGCATTTATTTATTAAAAATTATACAATTTTAATCAACGTGAAGCTCTTCGCTCAATAAGGATTTCAATGCTAGAACTTGTTATAAGTATGAAAATTTAGTATTTTTTGATATATATATATATATATATATATATATATATATATATATATATATATATATATATATATATATATATATATATATATATATATATATATATATATATATATATATAAAATTGGTTTAGAATTTGGTAAAAAAGAATTTAAAATTATAAGTTTGAGTTGTAATTTTTTTCATAATTTTAGCACTTAATTTTTTTTAGAGTGTTGAATCTATATATAGTAAAAATTTATTTTAAATAACAAACATTAAGATTTCGCACAAAAAAAAACACCAAATTTTTAAAAAAATTCTAAAACATAACATGTTTAAAGGAAATTTATAACTTAGATCATTAAATGTCACGAACTCGTTTTTTTAATAAATGATGATGTAAAATATTAATTTATTTTAAATTAAAATCCACAAAAATAATTATATTTTTTGTGGTAGATGTAAAATTTGTCTATCGATATACATGATTTTTTTAATTTTAATTATTTTAGATCTAATAAAAATTAATATAAAAATATTTTATTTAATTAAGGTTGAAATTATCTATTTATAATTAATATTGAATTTTTGGTTTGTTTTATTATTTGTCAAGGAATTATATCCTTTTCATATTGATGTATAAAAGACACTACTTGTCACATACATACATTTTTTTTTTTACTTTTACCTTAATGATAACTATACTCACCAATTTTGGGTCACAATAAGTCTATTACACAATAGCTATGTTAGTCTCATCACATAAATTCAATAACTAACTAAAGAGTTTATGGAGGTCTTAAACATTATTCGTATAAGATTTAATTAATCACCCACAAACAATTCCATTTTCCATGGAATACTTAATTGTTATATAGATAATGCATGAATGGTACTTATATTATTTCTCCGGTGCAATCTTGGATTATATACTATGCTTTAACGTTTGCCCACAATATAAAACCTATCGGTGTTATTGATTCCTTCGAGGTATCGCTGGCACATTGTGAATATTGAATGCGGTAAGTACAGGAATTAAATCCCTTTGACAGATGTAATATTTACAGGGTTCATTGCGAGTTTCGATGGTCCTGCCATAGACCTTCACTGTTGGATCTCTGGAGATCGACGACGAATCACTTCCAGCGGGAAATGACATAGATAATCCTGCAACGCTAGTTGGCACCGCCATTTGTTACTGCGTTGGTGTCGAGAAATTTCTTCCACTCTAAGGATTTGTTCTACGACATCTTTGAGCTTTGGCTCCGCTAGTAATTAGTTTTCAATCGGGCCTATGAGGTTATCGGGCCCCCCATGGTACTGCGGCATAGAGGAGAGGAGGTCTCGATGTCAACCGCGATGAGTTGCTGGTATAAATCTTCCTCTGTCGCCATGGAAACCGCTCCAGTACTGCTTCTTATGCTCTTCACCTTGCATCGTTCAGGTAATATTCTGCTTTCTCTGCATTTACAGTTTTCCTCTTCAATACATTTCAGATTTCAGAGTTTATCTCTTAAACCGTTTTCCGTGTTTAATATTTTTGGTTTTCTCGGTTGTTTTCTTTGAAGGTTTATGGTTCGATGACCAGAATAATGAGGCGCATCTTCCTCCATAGGTAACCCTTTATTTCCTCTTTCCTTTTTGGCTCGTTAGATATGGAAGCACCTTAGAAATTCTTGGCTCACAGACTTCTTCTGGTTTTTTAATGGTTGCAGGTCAATTCTTCCACTGATTGGCAAATTTACCTGTGTCGATTTCTTCATAATGCACCCAGATGTATTAGCTCATCGTTAACAGTTCTTATTTAAGGTATTTCTACGGTTTTCTCATAGTTCTTAGAGGTATTTCAATCTCAGGCGAATGTTATAGCCTTCTCTGGGTTATGAACCTAGTGCCGGTTTGTTTTTTTAAAGAATTGTCTGTCGGTCTCGTTTTGAGTACTGAACTTTCCCTAATTTGTAAAGTTAAATAACTATTGTGAGATTTAATAACCCTTTCTCGGCCAAAAGCCTTAAGGCCTCGATTCAGTCCTTCTGGAATTTTACTTTACTATGGAAATTCATCGTGCTATGTTTATCCGTAATTTACTAAGGGTTCTTTTTGGAAAGATTCGACTCTTGTTTAGTTCCCATTTTCAGAAATGGCTTCTACTATAATAATAATCCTTGAAATAGATTTTATTTCATTCCATATATAATTATGTATATATACATCTAAGCACTCTTGCTTATTCGTTTTATGCTTGAAATTTTAAGTTTTGTATTCGTAAGAACTGTGCATGGAAAGAATATATATTACGGTTCTATTTTATGATATGAATAAAATTCTCTGTTCATTCAAATACATAAATATATGGTTATGCTCAATCTTCAGGTTTGGTGCTCTATTTTAGCAAAAAATGTCAATATACTGTCTTTTATAGTATTCTACACCTCCAGCTTTATTTTTGTTTCTTAAGATGTATATTTGTTTTCTTTTCATCTTTTCTTAAGACTACGACTCGGTGGTCAAACCACCTAACCATTATGTCAGTGTATAGAGGATTAGGGGTGGTGATGGATGCTGGACCGGGGTTTCATCCTCGTGTCCAAAATCAACGGCTCACCCCATACTAGTTTAATAGACAATGATATTTTAACATTTGTTTCCTTCACAGCAATTTAGAAGTTTAATTAAATTTTTCTTATCAACATATATCTCAATCCTAGTTTTCTTGAATGCATCTGGACAAATAAGGAAATTCTGGCAAGAACACTCCATGTTCTGTTGTATAATTATTTTCTTGATTTTCTGGTTTGTATTTGCTATTTATCTGTTGTAACTCCAAGCATTTCACAACAGTAATGTTCTTTTATATAAAGTTAAACATGAATCCTCTATAAATCTTAAAGAAATTATCATAGAGTTTACCATTGTCTGCTGAATTGTTTTTAAATAATAACTTGTTATTTTTCTATCAGCAAGAAAATGTTCAACAACTAAACAACTTTCTTCTGAATTAAAACACACTTAAATGAGTACAAATAACTCATAAACGACCTTCCTGTCTAATTAATTCTATGAGAATAGTCACTTATCTAACAATGTAATTGGTTTTTGGTGTCCACCCAACCATCAAGAGAGGCAATCACGTCCTCCTCTTGCCCCCGTGCTCCACTCCTGAAGAGGTATAGGTTGAAAGTATATTTTCTGGTGTGACCTCAGGACTCCAAGTCTAGTCAATGCTAGAAAACTTCAGGACATTGCTGAGTGATTTCCACTGGTCTCTACCAGCCCAGGAAAATCTTCACTCCTTCCTTAGCCCTTGAACAGAACCCCTATTCCTCACTGGGATGAGTCTCTTATCCCAGAGGAGCAGGTAGTTGTTCCAATTTTCCAACCACCTTTCAGTTCTTGGAAAACATTACCATTAGCCTTTTTAATTTTTATGGAATCACTTTCCATAACTAATTTTATTATTCACAATTAATAATAAAGAAAAATAAATTTTCCAACAAAACATTAATTGTCTCAAAATTTTCCTTAAACAAATAATAAAAATGCCATTTAACTAGTTAACATTAAATGCAACTATCACAACTTCCCCCCTGGAAGTAACACTGTCCTTGGTGTTTCACTCTAGCTCAGAAAATAGCTCTGGGTAAGCCTCGCGCACAAACCCTTCGTCCTCCCAAGTAGCCTCATCCAGGTCGAAGTGCTTCCATTGCACTTTAACCTGGATGATGACTCGCTTCTGGAGCATTATTTCTCTCCGGTCAGGTATGTGTTCTGGCTCGACCAGAAACTCGCCATCCGGATCTACCTGCAAACAACAAAGTTCCTTGTCAAAATTTCATAGAGAAATCATATTTCAAGTTAGGATTTTTAATTCTATCCTACCTGTATATTATGCCAATGAATTATGTGCTTCTAATCATGCACATATCACTTTAACAGGGACACATAAAACACATTGTGTACCCGGATTGTGACTGGGTAAAGCCAGCCGATAGGCCACAGGTCCTACCCTTTCCAAAATTTGGAAGGGTCCACAGAACCTGGGAGCCAACTTGGCACAAGAGGTCCACCACAAGGTACTCTTCTTGGGTTTGATCCTCACATACACATGGTCTCCCACTTTGAATTCCTAATAAGTCCTCTTCTTATCCACATAGATCTTCTGCCAATCTTGTACAACCTTCAAATTTTGGCTTATCTTTCTTACTTCTGATTCCATTTCAACCATCATTTCTGGTCCCAACATTAGTTTTGTTTCTAGACTGCTCCAATTTATGGGTGTGCCACATTGCCTCCCATATAGGGCTTCAAAAAGACTCATTTTAAGGGACTCCTGATAACCATTGTTGTAGGAAAATTCAACCAGATGCAAGTAGTCTTCCCATTTAGTTGGCTGTTGCATCACGTAAATACGCAACATGTCTTCCAAAACTTGGTTTACTTGCTCTGTTTGACCATCTGTCTAGGGATGATAAGCAGTGCTAAAGTTTATTTGGGTCCCCAAACCTGTAAACAGAGTTTTCCAAAATGCAGAAGTAAACTTAACATATCTATCCGAAATAACAGTTTTTGGAATGCTGTGTAGTATGAATATTTATCTCATAAAAATATCCGCTATCTGTATAGTCTTGTAAGTAGACTGTACAGGTATAAAATGTGCAGATTACTCAATATATCAACTACCACCATGATGGAGTCATTGTGCCTCTTTGACCGCGGTAAACCTATAATGAAGTTTACGGATATGACCTCCCACTTCCATTCAGGTATCGGTATGGGCTACAACAATCCTGTGGGATGTCGATGCTCCACCTTAACCTATTAACACTCCAAAAATTTATTTAAATACTCAGCAATATTTTTACGTAGACTAGGCCAAAAATATACTTTTCTAATAGCAGTCAACATTTTCTGGTATTACTACAATGGTATTCATCCATGATTAGCTCCTTTAGGTTCACATGGTTTAGTACGTACACCTTTCCTCTAAAGGTTAGCAGCTGATCTTTATCAACTCCATATTCAGAAGTACTTCCTTGCTTTTTGGTCTCTTCCATTTGTTGCCATAGGAATTGATACTTAGGATCCTTCTGGGCTTCCTCCTTTACTTGATCCAAGAATTTACATTCAATATGTTTATAGTAAAGCTGATAAACACAATGCAGTTTTATACTTAGAGCGCCAACCACCCGGTTTTCCTTTCCCTTCACATGCTGGATGTCCATATCAAACTCACTTAGGAAGGCATTCCACCTTGCCTGTTTGGAGTTTAAATCATCTTGTTTGAAATAATTAGTTAGAATGCTATGATATGTTTTTAGCACAAATTTCTTACCCAACAAGTAGTGTCTCCATACCCTAAGTGCATGTAATACTACTGTTAACTCTAGATCATAGGCTGAGCATCTTTGTTCATGTTTCTTCAGCTTTCTTGACTCATAAGCCATTACCTTTCCTTCCTGAGATAAAAATGCCCCAACACCCTCTTTACTAGCATCTATACAAACTTCAAATTCTTTGTTGGGGCAGCTACCCTCAACACTGGTGCAGTGGTCAGTAACTGCTTCAGCCTCTCAAAACTATTCTGGCACTCAACAGTCCACTTAAAGAATTTTCCTTTTCTCTGTAATGAGGTGATGGGAAAAGCAATTCTGGAAAATCCTTCAATGAATATTCGATAATAACCAGCCAATCCCATGAAGGATCAGATATCCGCCACATTTTGGGGAACTCTCCATTCCATGATTGTCTTGATTTTCTATGAATAAACAACAATTCCCTCTGCTGAGATAACATGTCCTAAGTACTGTATTTCTGTTTTGAAGAAATCACATTTGCTGAACTTAGTGTATAACTGGTGTTTTCTTATCATTTCCAGCACAAACCTTAAATGTTCTTTATGTTCTTCTTGGTTTTTAGAATAGATTAAAATTTCATATATGAATATAAGTACAAAATTATCCAGGAAAGGATGGAAGATACCATGCATTAACCTCATAAATGTTGCTGGTGCATTTGTTAACCCAAAGGGTAACACCTCAAATTCTGGTACGGAAAGCAGTCTTGTCAATGTATTCATCCTTGATTCAGATCTGGTGATATCCATATCTTAAATCTATTTTTGAAAACATCGTGGCCCCCTTCACCTGATCAAACAGATCATCAATCCTTGGTAAATGATATTTATTTTTGGCTTTTAAATTTTTGAGCTGTCTATAGTCCATACACATTCGCATGGTTCCATCCTTCTTCTTCACGAACAACACTAGTGCTCCGCAAGGGGACACACTTGGACGAATGTAACCTTTGTCCAACAGTTCCTATAATTTCATTTTTAATTCAGTTAATTCTGGAACACTCATTCTGTAAGGAGCCCTTGACATAGGTGATGCTCCTAGAATTAATTCTATGGTGAAATCAATATCTCGCCTTGGTGGTAATCCAGGGATATTTTCTAGAAAAACATCCATGAAATCTTGTACCACTGGTATGTTTTCCATCATAGGTGATTTTTCCTTTGAATTAGCATATCCTACTTGGATAGCATAAATCTGACATCCCTTCCTTGTACATTTTTTCATTTGGGATGTTGTAATATGACGTAGCTGTAGGGGTTTCTTGATCCCCTGAATCTCTTTTCTTGTACCATCTTGCATTCTGTAATAGATAATCTTTTATTTGCAGTCCACTAAGGTCCAATATTTTTCTAGCCAATCCATACCCAACAAAACATCATAGGACCCTAATGGAAGTATGTTTAGGTCCACATTTAACTGTTGTTCTGCAATTTCTAATGTATAGTTTGGAATCTTAGTAGTTAATTTAATTTTTTCTCCTGTGGCTAGCTGTACCAGCCAAGGGTTTTGAATTTCTTCCCTTTCAATTTACAAATTTCCATTATTTTGGGATTAACATAACTTAGACTTGCACCTGGGTCTACCAAAATAGAAACAGATTGAGACAATAATTTACCTTCCAACTCTATCATTGTTGGCTAATAATATGCCTATCGATCCTCCAACGCCGTGTTGATACGAGGTATGTTTCAAGCCACATCACCTACTATAGAAGCCCCCCGTAGATTTGCAATTATTTCACTTTTTTCTCGTTGCGGGAAATTTTTGTAGTAATGTGATTCACCACACCCCCAACATTGCAGGGGTGGTTTGGTCACTTGCCCTTGTTCAGGCTTGTTAGATGCCTCTATAGGCCTCCCTTCAGTTGGACATCGGGTTCTTTGATGATTTCTGCCAAATTGTTTACTGGCAGAACTTCGTGTAGAATTCTTAAAGTTATTGTTTTTGGCGCCTTTGAAATTTGAGCTACTTTTCTATCCTTTCCTTGGCTGCCAACTTTTTCCAACCTCCCCTTTTGAATTGGACTGCTGATAGCACATTCGTTCTTTACGAATGGCTTCATCCATGGTTTTGGGATTTACAAATTCAATTCATTCCTTCATATGTGTTGGCAAGCTGCTCAGAAATATTTGTACCTTAGCCTTTTCATCTCAGAGGTATGGGACATATCTTAACAGGGAGGTGAACTTGGTGATATACTCGTCCATGGTCATTTGTCCCAGCTTCAAATCATGAAATTATTTATATTTCTCATCGTAGAACATTCTATTAAATACTTTTGTTTAAAGTATTGCTGGAACGATTCCCAGGTAACATCTTGGTCCTCAATGCTGCGAACATTCTTTACTTCTTCCCACCACAGAGTGGCTTTCTCCCTTAACTGATATATGACTAATCTATTTTTCGGGTTGTTGTTGTATTCATACACCTGAAAATATTTTTTCATGTTTATCAACCATGCCTCTTCCACTTCCTCAGCTTCACCATCAAATGTTGGTGGTTTTATTTTTCGAAACTCCCCTTGAAGCTCCACTTTCTGCTTCTTAACTTCTTGTTGATATGACAAATTTCCAAATTCTGCTTCATTATAGTTTTTGTTCTTGTTGCTTCATTGGGATGGGATTATTTCCACTCTGTCAGTGGTGTTGTCCCTTGTTTGTTTCTCATCACCTTCTCACATTCCCCTATCAACACTGGGGTGTTCCATTCCCTGATTTTTCTTGTCTGACAGGCTCTTGAGTATATTTTCTTGCTCTTGCATCAAGCACTCGTTATCACTTCGAACCTGCACCATTTCTTCCTGTAGCTTCTATACTGTATTCAACAGTATGCTGGTTTGATGCTGTTGTTCCTCCAACAGTCTACTTTTTTGCTGGTGTTGATCCACACTCAGCTGAACCCACACCTCACGGCTCACTACTGGTTGTGTTTGGGGTTCCTCGGTGTTCTAGGGTGTTTGTTGTGTTAACCCTCTTCTCATGAAGTTTTCTTGTTATGCTTCTTTTCTCTATGCATCAATTTACACACAACTTAATCGTTAGTAGACCCTTAGGGTCCCAACATATGAACGCTGCTCTAATACCACTTGTCACATACATACAATTTTATTTTTTAATTTTACCTTAATGATAACAATACTCACCAAGTTTGGGTTACAATAAGACTATTACACAATAGCTATGTTAGTCTCATCACATAAATTCAATAGCTAACTAAATATTTTATGGAGGTCTTAAACATTATTCGTATAAGGTTTAATTAATCACCCACAAACAATTCCATTTGCCATGGAATACTTAATTTTTATATAGATAATGCATGAATGATACTTACATTATTTCTCTAGCGCAATCTTGGATTATATATTATGGTTTAACGTTTTCCCACTATATAAAACGTATCGGTGTTATTGATTCCTTCGAGGTATCGCTGGCACGTTGTGAATATTGAATGTGGTAAGTACAGGAATTAAATCCTTTTAACAGATGTAATATTTACAGGATTCATTGTGAGTTTCGATGGTCCTGCCATAGATCTTCACTGTTGGATCTCTGGAGATCGACGACAAATCACTTCCGGTGGGAAATGACATAGATAACCCCACAACCCTAGCTGGCACTGCCATTTTTTACTGCGTCGATGTCCAGAAATTTCTTCCACTCTAAGGGTTTGTTCTGTGGCATCTTTGAGCTTTGGCTCCGCCAATAATTAGTTTTCAATCAGGCCTGTGAGGTTATCGTCCCCCCCATGGTACTGCGGCATAGAGGAGAGGAGGTCTCGATGTCAACCACGATGAGTTGCTGGTATAAATATTCCTCTGTCGTGATGGAAACTGCTCCAGTACTGGTTCTTATGCTCTTCACCTTGCACCGTTCAGGTAATATTCCGCTTTCTCTGCATTTACAGTTTTCCTCTTCAATACATTTCGGATTTTAGAGTTTATCTCTTAAACCGTTTTCCGTGTTTAATATTTTTGGTTTTCTTGGTTGTTTTCTTTGAAGGTTTATGGTTCGATGACCAGAAAAATGAGGCGCATCTTCCTCCACAGGTAAATCTTTATTTCCTCTTTCATTTTTGGTTTGTTAGTTATGGAAGCACCTTAGAAATTCTTGGCTCACAGACTTCTTCCGGTTTTTTAATGGTTGCAGGTCATTTCTTCCACTGATTGGAAAATTTACCTGAGTCGATTTATTCATAATGCACCTGGATGTCTTAGCTCATCATTAACACTTCTTATTTCAGGTATTTCTATGGTTTTCTCATAGTTCTCAGAGGTATTTCCATCTCAGGCGAATGTTATAGCCTTCTCTGGGTTATGAACCCAGTGTCAGTTCGTTTTTTTAAAGAATTGTCTGTCGGTCTTGTTTTGAGTATTGAACTTTCCCCAATTTGTAAAGTTAAATAACTATTGTGAGATTTAATAACCCTTTCTCGGCCAGAATACTTGAGGCCTCAATTCAGTCCTCTGGCATTTTACTTTACTATGGAAATTCATCGTGCTATGTTTATCCATAATTTACTAAGGGTTATTTTTGGAAAGATTCGACTCTTGTTTAGTTCCCATTTTCAGAAATGGCTTCTACTGTAATAATAATTTTTGAAATATATTTTCTTTCATTCCATATATAATTATGTATATATACATTTCAACACTCTTTCTTATTCGTTTTACCCTTGAAATTTTAAATTTTGTATTCGTAAGAACTATACATGGAAAGAATATATATTCTGGTTCTATTTTCTTATATGAATAAAATTATTTGTTCCTTCGAATACATAAATATATGGTTATGCTCAATCTTTAGGTATAGTACTCCGTTTTAGAAAAACATGTCAATATACTGTCTTTTATAGTATTCTACACCTCCAGCTTTATTTTTGTTTCTTAAGATGTATATTAGTTTTGTTTTCATCTCTACTTAAGACTACAACTCGGTGGACGGACCACCTAACCATTTTGACCATGTATAGAGGATGAGGGGTGGTGACGGATGTTGGACCAGGGTTTCATCCTCGTGTCCAAAATCAACAGCTCACCCTGTACTAGTTTAATAGACAGTGATCTTTTAACATTTGTTTCCTTCACATCAATTTAGAAGTTTAATAAAATTTTTCTTATCAACATATCTCTCAATCCTAGTTTTCTTGAATGCATCTGGACAAATAAGGAAATTCCGGCAAGAACGCTCCATGTTCTGTTGTATAATTCTTTTCCTGATTTTCTAGTTTATATTTGTTATTTATCTGCTATAAATCCAAGCATTTCACAATAGTAATGTATTCTTTTATATAAAAGTACACAAAACTCCTCTATAAATCTTAAAGAAATGATCATAGAGTTTACCATTGTCTGTTGAATTGTTTTTAAATAATAACTTGTTATTTTTCTATCAGTAAGAAAATGTTCAACAACTAAACAGTTTTCTCATGAATTAAAACACACTTAACTAAGTACAAATAACTCATAAACAACCTTCCTATCTAATTAATTCTATGATAAAAGTAACTTATATGACAATATAATTGGTTGTTGGTGTCCACCCAACCATCAATAGAGGAAATCACGTCCTCCTCTTGCCCCCGTGCTCCACTCCTGAAGAGGTACAGGTTGATAGTAGATTTTCTGCTGTGACCTCAGGACTCCAAGTCCAGTCAGTGCTAGAAAACTTCAAGACATTGCTGAGTGGTTTCCACTAGTCTCTACCAGATCAAGAAAAATCTTCACTTCTTCCTTAGCCCTTGAACATAACCCCTATTCCTCAATGGGATGAGTCTCTTATCCCTATAGGAGCAGGTAACTGTTCCAACTGTCCAACCATCTTTCAGTTCTTGGAAAACATTACCATCAACCTTTTTACTCTTTATGGAATCACTTTCCATAACTAATTTTATTATTCACAATTAACAATAAAGAAAAATAACTTTTCCAACAAAACAT
This sequence comes from Pinus albicaulis, assembly GCA_034641835.2. Lineage (NCBI taxonomy): Eukaryota > Viridiplantae > Streptophyta > Pinopsida > Pinales > Pinaceae > Pinus > Pinus albicaulis. The sequence goes on from CM076579.1 coordinate 619,976,573, forward strand.
TAATTGTCTCAGTATTTTCCTTAAACAAATAATAAAAATGCCATTTAACTAGTTAACAACTAGCTAACATTAAATGCAACTGTCACACCACTGAACATGATAATTAAATATATTATTAATAAAATATATGTTATGAATTATTAAAAATATAAATATACATTATAATATAGATTTTAATTAAATTATAATATAAATTTTTAGTTTTAAAAGCGATATTTTTGTAAGTATACATAATAAAATATAAATTTATTAAATATGAAATATTTAATTGAAATATTTATATAAACAAACTTGCATATTTTGGTAATAGATTTTTTAATTAAATTATGTATTTATATTATTTAAGATTTAAATTTTAATATATAAGTGGATTTAAAGTTTTAAAATCCTTTATAGTTAAAGGATTAAGGAGTGATTATGTGTAATTAAAGTTAAATGATAGATATTTGTAACATGAATTTTCTTGAGCTTTAAATCCATTATTTTATTTTTATTACAAATGAAGATACTAAGATTTGTATACTAAACACCATTAGGTGGTTTAAAATGTTTGGAATAATTGATTTTGATATATGGAATTAAGTGTGAACTAGATATCTATCCTCTAGTATTGTAATCCTTTTGTATGTGTTGAACTTAGATAGAATTAAAATGATTTTCAAATTCTTGAAATTTAGAAAAAGAGTATTGTGATAAGATGAAATAACTTTTCTATTGGCTTAAGACAAATTAGGTCTAGGAAAGCCATAATAGTCTCTTTAATGATTTTATCCGTTGAATATTGGTTGAATTATATTTAACCAAATTAATTAGAGAAATTATGAGGATTGAAATCATGTATTGCTCTAAACTATTGGTATTTAGGCAATCGAGTCAAAATTCATATTGTTTATAAATTGTTAAGATAATAAAATGTTTAGAAGGTAAATATTTTATGTGGCGAGAACTTGTTTTATTTGAACTTAAAGAAAAAGGCATGTGATTAATGAAAAGCTAAGTTGAGTTCTTGTTTTACAAGAATATGTTCTTATGATAATTTTTGAGGGAGAAATTGAAGGAGAGTGAGATCGCATTTTGATGAATTGGAATTATTGCATGATTTAGAAGCCTAAGATGATTGTATTGTATGTGGAATGGAAGAGATTGTAGGATTTAGGAATTTTGTGTTGGGATGTATAGTTGTATGAGTATTTATTAGTCCTACAAAATGTTGTAATAATTTGAGAGGGTGGTAATTCTCCTTTAAAAAAAAAAGGTTTAACTTTAGGCTAGAAATTCCCTTGTGATAGTCTAAATCTTATTTAAATTTAACAAGATTTATCACATTTTGAGAAATGTATGGTTTTCAGAGATTGTTGTTGCATAATATTAATAGTAAGGAATAAGACATGAAATCAAATGAATTGATTAATTATTGAATATAAAGCATGAGTGACTTCATAGTTGGAAAAAAAATTAACATAGAGTTATCAAGGTAGATTCAATAATGTAGATACCATATTTCTATAATTGTGAGAGTTGTTCTTGATTACAAGCAGCTTTCAAAAATATATAATTAATTTTCTTTCAGAATAAATATCTTCTAAAAGTGTCATTCATAATTGATTCTCGAGTTAGAGAAGTGCATAATAATGAAGATTATGGAAACTAAAGGAATGATCTATAATACATAAGTGGGTCAATGAGGACTATATTTAACCTTAGCTTGTTAGTTTTAAAAAAAAATGGTGCCTTGAACCTCAAATTATGAATTTTCCTAAAGAGTAAATGTTTAGTAAAAACTAAAGATAGATCCTAAATATTTTGATTGCAAGGATGTCTTATGGAATGAAAAGGGGAAAATTGGATTGAGAATACACAAATCAAGTGGGATGTAAGAGTGGGTTTTATATATATAACATCATGTTTTGTTGTGTAATTTAAATGACAATTGTATGTGGATGATTTTATGCTTATTGTATGCAAATTTGATTGTGATATGGGATGGACCATCATTGTTTTGTATACAACCAATGTGTGATCTATTTATAGCTTGGAAAGCTCAACATACTACATAACCAAGAAGATGACACATGTATGACTCATATAGACTATGAGAAAGAAAAACATGTAGAATATTAAATTATTATAGATAAATTAAGTAGATGTCATATCAATTACATAAAATAGTATTTTGATATGGTACTATAAATTGTATGGCTGGTTATGATATATAAATGTTTTGTATTTTATATCAAAACATGCCTAATATGGCATGGATATATTTTCTACTTGATTAAGAATGGTAAGTTTAGTTTTCATGGAGTTTCTTCCAATTTAGAAAACATTAAACTATGGACTGGCATGAAGAAAAAAATATATCAAATACATATACATAAGGTTAACAACTTATTGATAGGAGAATAAAAAAGAACTAAGTATCTTATGACTTTCAGAAAAATTTCGGGCCAAGTTTAGCCTAAGAGGGGGAGTATGTAGTGTCCCTTCTTGGTGAGATAGCTTTTATGAAACTTAGAGATGGTGATTTTGATATAATGATATAATATTATGCATGGCAGACTTAGGTACATGCTTATATGCTATAGGCCTGGTTTGGGTCACTTGGTTTTTGTGTGCTTATGATAATATCTATGGTTGTGTGTATAAGAATTGATTTTGGTTAAGAGCATATTAGTGATGTTTTCTCTTTTGGTATCCTATTTTGGACATAGGTGTATGACATGGATGGTGATCTAGAATTGAGACACAGATCCATGGATGATCATGCTTATGTGGAACATATGGTTAATTATGATTTATGGATTATACATGATTTGCCTGTTTATATGTGCGTAATCTCGTACTAAGCATGATGTGGTAAGGGACTTGATCATTTCCAACAAGGATGCTCGAGTTATAAATGAATGCAAAAGTCATTTATCAAAAACCCAAATGACTGTGGAAGTCATGCACAATATTTGGTAAAATGTGAATAAGTTAATTATGAAATTAATTTGATTTCTTTGATCTATGAGATTGTGATGTGTGCAGGTCTTGAAAGAAGACCTTACCAATGAACAATCAGATGGGTATGAGCTCACAATCAGTACCTTAAGGTGAAGTGCAGAGTTTCAAAGCAGAGTAGATGAAAAGCCATGGAAATTAGGGTGCAGAGTCCTACATCCATGAAATCTAAGGACGTGGAGTCTTAGATATATAATAAAAGGATTAGGGCACATAGTCTTAAATCCATGAAATATAAAAACATGAAGTTTTGGATCTATAATGAAATTTTTAGGGTGCGGAGTCCTGAATATTTAAAAATATCAAGGTGTGGAATCTTGGATCTTTAGAGTAGATTAGGGCATGGAGTCCTCAATATACTAAGGCACGGAGATGCATGCAATAGGAGTGTGGAATCCCTATTCTCCGGAAGAAAAATACCACTCATGGGAAGCTTAGGGATGTATTTCCTTAATAAAATCTCATTCCTAACAATTTTGGAGTGACTTTCTAAAAATAGAAAGTCATGTCTAGCACCTCAAGTATGACTTTCCAAAAATAGTAAATCACCTCCAATCAATGGATAATAAATTACACTTGAAGGAAAATCACTTTACTTATCATTGATCAATCTTAATAGTTTAATGTCAACTTAATCCTCAATAATATTTATATTATTAATATTATTATTATCTTTTATGAGACTATTATATTATTATTAAAATGGAATTATATATCCTCAATCACTTGATACCTCTCTCCTTGATGATTCTCATGGCTCTATGTAACTCTCTCCCTCTCTCTTTTAATTATACATTACACTCCCTTTTATGCACTCATCAATAATGACATATTCCTCTTACACTCATTACAGACATGTCATAAAATATTCCTCTTACACTCTCTTTAATGCATATGTTACACTCTCCTTAACTAAGGCATGCATACCTCTCCTTAATGGCATAAGTTATAGTCCTCTAAAATGAATACAAGGCATGCATATTACTCTTCTTTTATGAAAAGAATTTGTTTCTCCTCCTATATATGTGCCTCATGTATTCTCACTTGAGGGAGGTGCATTGTGATACCAAGAGTTGGAGATATTTGAAAAATGATTATGAGAGGGAGAGACTTGGAGAGTAGCCAATTTATTTCAAAATGAATTTAAAATTTCTAAACTAAATTACTAAGTATCTCTACATTGTGGAGCTGACCATGAGTGGTATTGGGAGGAACTGAAACTCATCTTCCTCAACTTGCCTTGGATATCTCTCTACCGTTATATTTTTGTACTGTTTGTGAGCTCTTACAGCTCAGGGGTTCCAGGGGGAGAATTTCTCCTTGGATATGGTTGGGTGGAAAACCAAATGGTCACAATGAGTTAGTAAGGATATGCATACTCTCATTGGAGCTGGAGCATATTCCCATCCTTTCGTTGGACATTGGGTTTAATGCTCCCTGTGTCTTTTGTGACATGGACTAACCTCCTCTCATGGATCCTAACTCTGGCAGTTGTAGCAGAGACTAATTCCTGTGGGTTTTGGTATAACGATAATCGTGAGTCCAACAAGTGGTATCAGAGTGACAGGTATCTAGTTCGAAACTCACCTGACTCGCATTGGGGGGGAAATTGTTGGACATTGGGTTCAACGCTCCCCGTGTGTTTTGTGACATGGACTAACCACCTCTCGTGGATCCTAACTCTGGTGTTTGTAGCGGAGACTAATTCCTTTGGGTTTATGTCTAATGGAAATCGTGAGTCCAACACCTTTTGGACTTGTATAAATACACAACCAGGTACGTTCATAAGCATTCTTAAAATTTTTAGTTATTATTAGTTTAAAGTGTTATAAAAATTTCAATTTATTGGAAATGATACTTGTGAATGTTTATGAGATATTTACATAGTTAATTCTAAGCTAACCAATAATGAATGGCAGCTGTAGTTGAGCATGTACATGTAGGAGGGATTAAAACAAGAATGTATTGCTAAAGTTTTTAAGTTTAGTTTATAATGAAATTTTGTTCATATAAGTTTTCATGAGTTGATGAAAATATCATATCAGCATAAATTTTGGTTTTATTTCTCCATGTATAGTTGTAGTTGAAGTTTGCACACTAAGTGTTTGACAAAATTGATAAATGAGGTAGTAGGAATTTGTGTTGTTGCTGTTTTAATAAATTGCATGCTTGGGCATTTCTGTTGCGACTCAACTTAACATCAGGGGGTATCCATACTATTTGGACCTGTAACCCCCTACTTGATTGCAAAACAATACTTTTCCAAACCCAAATCGTAAACTGGGCGATTTTGCAGATTGTTGCTGCCACTATGTGTGTCTATTGTAAAGTTTTGGGTGAAATAATAAGATGATTTAGTCTCTGATTTAATATTTTGTGGTATGAAGAATTAATTTAAAAATTTTATGAGCTAAATAGATTGAAGGAGAATCTTAGATTCATGTCAAATTTTCTTAAGAGATTATTGCTTCCAAGTGTTTGACAAAATGCCTCAATGGCTGTAGATTGCTTGCATGCCTGCAAAGTGTTTGTCAAAAAGCCTCAATGTTTGTAGATTGTATGTTTTAAAAGTGTTTTTCAAAAGGACTCAATGGTTGTAGCTTAAATATTTCATGCTTGCAAAGTAATTGTCAAAACTTCAATGGATGTAGTTATTGTGCATATAAATTGTTAGAGTGAATGTCCTACTTACTGTAGCTTTTATGTACTAGAAAATTTATGAATAAATTATTTAATGGATGTAGCTTCCTATGTCATCAAGTTTTATGAATGTGAAGATGAATCTAATAAACTGCTTAAGTGTGAATAGAGAATATGATAGTTGTTACTTTTATTATATAAAGCTTTCATTTAAAAAAAAGGGGTTGTTGTTGGAAACAATTTTATGGTGACCAATTCTGTTGGATTTTGTTCAAGTGAGCATAATAAGTTTCATCTAAGTTGCATGTATTCAGGGGTGCAATATTATGTTTTAATGGATGTAGCAAACAACTAGTGTGCTCAATTTTGGTAAGTCTATTTCTGAATTGGTAATAGTAGTTGCTTTTGCTGCAACATTCATTATACAATTTTCATGAGTTTGGAATGTTGTTGGGTCAATATATTTTGTGATTCCATTTCATTAACATATCATATTTATTAGATTTACTGATAAAGAGTGGCCTATTCTTCCCTCATTTACCTTGTTATAGGTAGGTTAATAATCATACACTTATATGTAATTTTTGTAATAGAAGCATGATACTTTTGTGGTTATGATATCCAGAGTCAATAAGTGTAGCTTATTTAGCATAATCGAGTAAATTAGATAGATTGATCTAACTTAATGTTCGCAGATGGCATTATGGTGCATTTTACTCCCAATCTTACTTAGAGCTCATGTAAAAGTATGAAAACAGAACATGGTATCATCTTTTAAACTTGAGAGGAAATGTGTTTGGAATTGGTTTTAAGGGAAAGTTATCCCTGACTTCTTATGTGATAGTCTTATAGTGAAGTAGATGAAGGAACATGATTAAATGATAACTATGTTAGTAATGTTACAAAGGAAAAAGAGAGTATTAGTGATTAATGTGACCTCTACTTCTCTATATTATTGATGGTTGGTAAGGTGGGACCTTACACATGCCCACATCATAGCCTATGTATTGAATGCAGTGGTGAAGGATGTGTTGATGCAAACTGATCCAGAAGGGAGGCAAGGGAAATGGATTGCAGCCATGCTTGAGAATGATTTGGAGATTAAGCCGACAAAGATGATCAAGGGGCTAGGTTTGGAAAAGTTGATGGCGGAATCCAATCTACACGCGCTAGACATAAATCCGGTTTCTACACTTTCAGAAGAAGAAGAAGTTGATGATCCGATAAATATCATGGCTCTAAAAAACCTTAAAATTTCAATGATAAACACGGCATTAAAGATAAAATATCAAAACTCTCAAAACTCTAATGATTTTTAGGGATGGTATTAAAGATAAATATCATGTCTCTAAAAAGCCTTAAAAATCCAAGGATGACATTAAAGATAAAATATCACTTGAAAAAAATAAAAAATAGAAAAATTAAAAAAACAAAAAAATAAAAAAATTGAAAAAACACACAATTTAAAGAAAAAAAAACAAAAATTAACCCAAAACAAAAAGAAAAAGAAAAACAATTTTTAAAAAAAGTTATATAGTAATAATAATAATAATAATAATAATAATAATAATAATAATAATAATAAAACTGCATAATTATAAAAAATTATGGAATAAAATAATTAAAATTTAAAAAAACTGAAATTGGTTAAAATTTAAAAATAATAATAATAATAATAATCAAAATACTAGAATAAAAAATATATAAAATTTAGAAATTTAAATTAAAAAATAAAAATAAAAATAAAATAATAAAATTAAATATATATATATATATATATATGAAAAAACAAGTATTGTTTTTAATTAAAAAAAAAAACCATTTTTAAAATTAACATTAAAAAAACAATTTAAATAAAAAAATTAAAAATTAAAAATTAAAAAAACAATAAATTAAATTTAAAAATAATAAAAAAAATTTAAGAATTAAAAATTAAATTAGAAAATAAAAATAAAAATTTAAAAAATTATTAAATTTAAGAAAAAAATAAAAAAACCTTCAAGCTGATGGCGTGGCAATTGAGTCCTCACACAGTGGGGGGATCTGACTCCCACTTTCGCCTTTTTAGTTGACGGCCTTACACAAGGAGCTGCGAAGGTATTTTTTATTTTTTATATTTAATAAAAAAAATTTAATTAACTTTTTTTTTTAATTTAATTTATATTTTTTAATTTATTTTTTTTAAATTGTTTTTTAATTTTTAATATATATATATATATATATATATATATATATATATATATATATATATATATATATATATATATAAGGTTCGATAGACCAAAGTTTGGTCTGAGGAGACAATAACCATCATCATCATCATCATCATTATATATATATATATATATATGATGATGATGATGATGGTTAACGTCCATTGAGACCAAACTTTGGTCTATCGTACCTAAAGAAACGAATTATTTAGTTTTATTTAAAATTGTACTCCTATGCTCAAAGAGCTTGGAGAGAAGCATCCCGAGCTCACTATAATTTTGACATATTAAAAGGCTAGGAAGGTCAATATTGCAACAAAGGTTATGAAACTGAGATCTAATGTGGGTGCACACAGGGCACTCTAAGAGGAAGTGATTTTCATCCTAATGTTCATATTCTCACAGAGATGGCATATCCTTTCCACCCATAGTGTTTTTGGAACTGCCCAACGACCTGTTTCACTATATACTTCTTCTTCTTTTTTAAATTAAATTTTTCTTTTTTTTTAATTTAAAATTCTATTATTTAAAAAAAATTAATTATTTTTTATTTTAGTGTTTTAATTATTTTTAAATTTTAAATTTTAATTATTTTATTTTATCTTTTTTTAATTATGTTGTTTTTTTTAATATAACCTTAAAAAAATGTTTTTGTTTTGGCTTTTCTTCTTCTTCTTTAAATTATGTGCTTTTTGTATTTTTCCTTCTTTTTATTTATTTTTTGAATTTATTTGTTTATTTGTTTATTTATTTTTAAAATATTTTGTTTTTTTTTTTTTTTACATGTTATTTTTATTTTAACACTTTTATTGGTTTTTTTTTTTATCTGATTTTTTTTCATGTTTTTTTTTTTTCTATTATTTTTATGTTTTATTACCAAGATTAAAATCACCTCTAAACAAAAATGGTTGATGTTTCATCAACACTTTTCAAAATTAGTATGGAAATCACTAATATTTTAAAACAAATGTTCATACTTAATAAATAAAAAAATTTGAAGTGCCAACAAAATCACCACTTTTCTAAATCGACATGAAAATCATGATATTAAAAAAAAAATCAAAGAAAATTTAAAGTTCCAAAAATATGCTAAAATAAAACAAGTTATTCTACATCACCACTTTTCAAAATCGACATGAAAATCATGGCATTTAAAAAAAAACAAAAAATTCATAAGAAAATTTAAAGTGCCAAAACTATGCTCCAAAAAAGGGTGATTCTGCATCACCACTTTTCAAAATCGGGTGCTTTTTTTTCTACCTCAAAAAAATGGGTACCAGGTAATTTTCTCATTTAATTGGTAACTTTGTTCTTATTGATGACAAAGTTATGGACCTCTTTGTGAATGCTACTCAACATGATAATAGAACAAACATATACTTCAAGAAACCATCATGTTTGAAGTAGATATTAACTTCCTCATCCTATTAAAAAATGCATATGCTATGGAATTTTCAAGTGAAGAGAAGCCCAATGGTTCTAAAACCTACTGATGAGGTTACTAGGATAGCCCCCACCAAAGTTTGAACCCAAAACTATTCACTTTAGTAAAGTTATGCCTAATGCCTTGAAATACAAGACTAAATTGTTGTGTTATAATAACAAAGTTTATAGTTATAACCTAGAGCATAACCACATACTTGAAAGGACAGATGAAAATGGAGAAAAAACTAAATAACCTTAATAGACATATAAGCTCAAGGTTACCATTGCAGAAGAAAAAATCAAGCAAAAAAAATTATATCCAGGAATACTTTTCTCACTAAAGACCCTCCTAGGACCAAAAAGTATTCTAAGAAAAAAAAGAAGAGAGCCCCTCTCGTAAGTCTCACTTTAATTATTTCAACAAAGAAGGGAATAATCCCTTTTCTAAGTATTACAAGAAGAAAGGGAAGGACCCCCTTGGCCCTTATCTAGCCAAAAAATTCCTAAATGTTTAAAGCATATCCTTTTAGTTGTGTATGTTGATGCCATGTTTTGGATTAAAGTTGTGGTCCTTTATTTCACGGAAGTGGCATACTCCTGGCATGAACTATTGGACCTTCATACAATCCTTCCCATTTGTTTAGTGGAATATTCTATAATTCACTTATTTAAAAAATCTCCCTATCTCCTTAACGTTTATGGAATTTTTGTTGGCCACTAGATTGGAATAATTTATAAGAAACTTGATGGAGGGAATTCAAGTTAAAATGTCCTTTATCTTTCTAGTACTATGCCCACTGGACCTCAATTAATTTCCTCCCTTATTTTCCCTTATCTAAAACATAACATCTTATAACTAATGAATGCTCATGATGGATTCTCTTGTAGCTTTTCCTAACCAAAGGGAATTATTAATCAATGACCTCTTTGATTGGGATTCATGATTTTCAAATATGTAACACTTATATTTCTTTTTATCTTTCCTATCTTCACTCTAATGAACAAAGGAATTCGAATGTGACTAATCTATTCTTCCTCCAAATATGTAGTGGCAATTATAAATATACATATCTACTCTTAGCGTAATAATTATTCCCACCAATTATACCCTCATGTTTTTTATTTTTCTCTTACCTTTATGACTCTTCTAAGATTTAACAAATTTGAGACCAAACCCCTCATAAGTGTAACCTCCCTTTGACCATTGGCCCTAATATTACACAATTTTTTGTCTTCAAAGGAAGCTTAGTGTATAACACCCTTGTTTAATTCTCTTAGCTATGGATGTGATGATAGTTATCCCTTACACCTTAATAGGGGGCTCTTATTCTTCCATGAAGGTCTGTCTCTTAGTACATTGTGACTTTTCATATTTTCCCCTTTGTCTTAAGGCATCTCTTAAGTTCATTTCATTGGTTTTTGTTTAGTACCCTATCCACCCAATGACTTCTTTATATTACTTCTTATTATCCTGTGTGTTATCCTCCTTTCAATTTTTGCATTTTTTGTCATGCACTTAATTTGACCTTGTTGTATCTTTTTTAAACTTATTTCAAAGGTGTTGAGTGTTGTTAGGTATCACCCCTCTCATGGATGATTCTTCATTTGACTTCCCTATTTTATCCCTTACCTTAATCATGCAGGGGAATATTCCTCCTATTTTCCATGCCTTGATATGCTTGGGGATGTTGCCTCCAACCTCGCATGCCTTAGCTCAGTGTAGTTTCCTTCCATTTTTCTTTCGTCTCATCTTTTGTTTGATGATTGATTATTGTTAAATTATCACTTAAGGTGAGGGTCCCACCTAAAATATTCAATCTCGTGTAACAATTAATTTTCATGTACCTTCTATCTTTTTCCTAGGGTGAGAATATTAGTTGACACATTCCACAAAATTGTATTTCAATAAATTCATCTTTCAATCATATTGTTTTCAGCCCTTGTTTCTCCTATATTTTTTTTCATATTGTTTTCCTTCTTTAAACACTTCAACTAATGGATAGGGTCATATTAGCTCCCTTGAGTTTATGTGGCATTTATGGTTAGAAAAACAAGTTAATGAAGCACATATTATCATTTGTTGACCCTAAAAATTTGGAGCAACTTGAGATATATTGACATCCTTTCAAGGTATTAGAGGGTTGGCATGGGTTGATCCCTTGTCACTTGGAAGCTTCAAATATTTCGTAAATCACCTTTTCCCTTTGTCATTTTTTCTCCTTCCTCGTGCATTACCTTCTCTCTTCTCATGAATTTCTTCCCCCTCTTTCCTCCCAAGGGATTTGGTATCACAACACTTCCCTCTTTCCTTGCTTGGAAAGCATACCCATTTCCCCCTAAACATCCAGTGATATTTTTACAAGTATATTCCTCTAGTGCTATAGCATCCCACAACATATGTTTTTTTATTGAGTTATCATTTACATGCATCAATGGGTCTCTTAGAGGGCATCATCAATATAGTAACTACAAGTGATTGTACCCACTTACATCCTCTTTCTTCCATTTTAATCACATATTTAAGTTATCATTTCCTTCCACTGGCTAAACTTATCACTTATTTCATAGTTTAGTTGTTATTTCCTTTCAATAGTCAGGATTTTTTTCATTAATATTTTATTTTTTCTTTCGATTGTAGTAGTTAGAATCATATTTCATTGTTCCAATATGTTTTTCTTTTCATCAATTTGATGCTTGTCTCCCTTCTTTTCTAGTTTGTATTTTTTTGGGGCCATAATGTATGTTTTTTGGCTCTTGTGGTACTTGTATCTTGATGTATGGATATGAGGATCTCCACAATAGCGATGAATATATACCATGACATGTGAGAGAATTACCTTCTAATGTCGGGGTATCAATTCCTTCAACATTTATCAATGGGTATTTCCATTTCATTGATAATTATGTATAATGTTGTCGCATACTTTATTTTCTCTTCATCCTTATTATTCTTGATATTCATTCTCTCTTTTACATAGCACCTCATTGTTATCCCTCCATGGATATAAAATCTTGTTGTGTGGGAGATATGTAGTAGGGGGGATTTTCACTTGGTCCTCATCATACACCCATCCTATATTAGGTGGTAGTAGTATGTGTGAGGTCTAAGTTATTTCCATACACCCAAAGCCTATGGATGAGATTAAGCTTCCTACTTTCTATATGGTTTATATATTCTATTTTTCATTTCTTGCATTGTTCCTTATAGGGGTTTAGATGCATGAGTGGTGTTCCCCATTTTTTATATCCAATGCCTAGGTATGGTCCTTATACCCTTGAATTAGATAATTATTTTTCCTTGTTAGGAATCTCTTAGTTCTTCCCTTATACATTTCCATTCTATTTGGGCATGCCTTAGAATGAATAACTAAATTTAATCCCTTAATTAGATACATATGTTATTTGGATATATACTATGTTCTCTTATTCATTTGAAGGTACAAAAAAAGGACCAACTGGTGAAATTTAGTTTAATTCATTTCTCAACCTTGCTATTACACGTTATATGTGGAATGTTTTTCCCATAGTGTAACTTAATCTCTTGTTTACTAGCCTAACATGTAGAAAAAGCCTTAATTTTTAGTGTAAAATTTGTAGCTCACATGTTAAATTGAAATTTCTTGAGTCAAGATCTAGAATAAATATCCATGGAAGGAGAATTTTACCCAATAGTTAGTTCTAGTTTCCTTGATGCCCATTTGTTATTCTCTTTTCTAGAATTGCATTCGATTTTGATGTATTACAAGTGCCTAGTTTTTGTTCCTATATGTGTTTCATTCATCGTTGGGAGAAAGTGTTATTTTTTTGGTTGACTGTGTTTATTGTCACAAAGGAACATCATTCTCCCACTAGTTTGGTTGAGTAAATTTTTTATAATACATGATAGAAAGTGTGTGCAAATTGTGGTTGTGCATAATATTTGGATCAATTTCAAAGTAGACATGTATTATATAATCTCACTCCTTATAAGATGTGGAGAGTGGAAATTGAATACATTTATGAAGAAGAGTAATAAATGAATAGATGAGAGGAATCACTAATACCATTTGTAAAGGTGACCATGATTTACCTCCAAGTATGGGAACATATGGGTGATTGTGGATTTTTCTTAGGTGAGTTTGATAATGCTATGAAATTTGTGAATATTCACATCCACCATTATATGATATTACTATTCTATTTGCAGAGAATGCATGTGTTCTAGTTGGAGGAGGAGGTGCACACAATTGATATTATTGGTGGTGTTATGTTTAGTGTTTTATATGATTAGATACATGAGTAGTTAATATTCGTTACAATATTTTTGTTATAAGCTAACCTTGATTAGTTCGATTTTCACTATAGACATATTATTAGAAATAGTATAGTTAGATATTGAACCAACTTGAATATTTTTTTTTTCTTTGTTTGTAAATAAATTGGTGGTCATTCATATGTTGTTGAAAGAAAAAATTTTCTTCATGTGTGTGATGAAGGAACTACTACAATTCTTATTGTGTATAATTTCTCTTTGTGGAATGTGGCCCATCTTCATTTTTTATCATATTCTTTAATAATATGAATGGTAAAACCAGAGGGTTTATTAGAAAAATAAAATAAAAATAAAAATAGAATAAAAATATGTTTTTCGGATCACATTTACTCAGAAAAACAAAAAATGCAATGGAAATATGTGTTCTTAATTATAGGTAGACCCTTTTCTTTATCAAAGGAAATAGGTGTTCATAGGTGAACATGTAGGAGACCATTTTCTTCATCAAAGGAATTTTACATTGACATTTATGAAACTTTCGATACGTGATCTTAACTACTATACTTTAGTTGCTTATTTTTTTTCTTATTGCAAAGTTCTCATCTTTGAACTTGTAGACGGGAATGAAAGTTATAGTACATTGCAAATTCCAACTAACAATTATTTCATGAAGAGTTTCAAATGAAAAATCTACTCGTGAAGAATGAGCATGTTACAAGTGATATTCAAATTAAAATGGGGAGAAAAACTACTTCTCTTCATTATCATTTCAATAAGACCAAATAAACAATCTCCCTTAACTTATTATTTATTTTTTAGCATTTTATAAATATATAGATTACCATCTAATTTGATTAAGTATTTTATATTTGTGTAATTGTACCAAGAAGGGCCTACAATCTAGTATAAAAGAGATAATGTCACATAATATTACATTTAAAACTAATAAAATAATATTTACATTAAAAATTTAAAAAAAATGGTAATAACAAAAAAATCAATCTCTGCCTTAAATAAAATATTTCAACTTTAATTTTACATCAACCTTACAAAAAGATAAATTAATTGAGAAGAAAAAAATTATTTAATTTACTTTTAGTATTAGAAAATTATAATATGTAATATAATATTATTAATATTTGGCATGATGTGTAATCATTGTGAGTTCATTTGACATGTAATTAATTTATATATAACAAACAAATATTTTACTATTAGTTGTAAATAAAGTATTTCAATCTTCACACTAAACAAATGTTGGAAGTCATCATAGTCCCTCGTACTCAAGTTACAACTTATGTTTTGGGAAAAATTGCATTAAATATTATAATTTTCATTGGTTAATGCTAAATTAATAGTGGTCAATAGGAAAATCAAATCCTATATTATTTCTTTGACAGGAACCAATAAATTGAGATGTTAAGTAGATAGATTAATTGTTTGCATATGTTTTGGTGGGTAGTAATCACTTGTAAGTTTACACATTTACAATTTTACTCCTACATAAGTGCTAATGAAAACATAAATAATGGTCAAAAGTAACCATTAGTCAATATATTTATTTCTATTTTTTCTGTCCATTTTTTATACAAAGACTTGCTTAAATGATGATGGGAAGTAATTGATAATAAATATGTTATTTACCTAAGTATGAGTTATTTTCAATGATTTTATTTTTGGATGGATTTTCTGCAAAACTTAAGTATAAAAAATCACTATACAAATATCCAAAATTCAAGCATGAATATTGCAACTATATCCATAAATTATGGCATTAAATAGGTGAGTGAGTTATCCTTATGGAATTATATTGTGCAAAGGCGGCTATAAAACCTTCAAGTTATGGTCCAATCAAATATTTAAAAAATGATTTTAATGATTATAACAAAAAATTTCAGTATATGTTTTTATTAACATTTGAATGTGTAAAAAGTGAATCATAAATAAAATATTTCAATGTCAACTATGTGTATATTCTGGGAATGAAGGCTTATGTGATTCATCATTAAAGCAAAACTTTTCCATATAAATCACATCAATATTTTAGGATCGATTCGATTCTAACCCCTATTGTGGTTCATTAGAAAAAGATGAATACTGATATTAATCATCAGGACAAAGATGGATAATGAGATCAGCATATCACAAAATTATAGCGGAGATGTTGATCTCACTATTTGTGACAACTGGTTTAAGTGCAACCTAAATTGTCATGTTATTTATTTTAAAGAGACTAAACATTCATTTGTTTTGAGTAAAGGATTAAAAATGATGAACATAAATTAATTATGTTTGGAAATATAATTTAATTATGGAATTATGGTTCCATAAAATTAAAAAAATATTGATGATAAAAGTATTCCAAGAACTGAGAGTGGTTGAACAGAAAACAATTAAAAACAGTTACTTTTCCTTTGGGGATAAAAAGTACATCCCAGTGAGGAAAATGAGTTCTATGACATAACATAGAAAGGAGAGGTAGGAAGAGAGTGAAAATTCCTGAGCTAGTGGTGACCAGTGGAAACACTCAGCGTTCATGAATCCTTAAAAAGAAGAGTACTAGACTAGGGGTCCTAAGGTCTCTTTTGGAAATTTTGTCAACCTACTCATCTCAAGTGTGGAGCACAGGGGGAGATGAGGACGTAGTCGCCTCTCTCATGGTAGGGAGGATATCATCAGCAATTTCTGAAGCAAGATAAGTAACAATATACAAAAGAAGTAAGAACTAGAAACGTTGTTTAGACAAAATTCTATGTAATATGGAAAATGTTCTTTAAATTAAGAAATTATGATTTTTACACAGAGAATGTTGTAGTTACATTTATTTGTACTTCTCTTAAAGTATTCAAGAAATTAAAACAGAACCGTTATTATTATGTTGACTGTGTAGAAATACCTTTATTGAAATTATTGCTTGGGTTCAAGAAATAAATAGTGTATGTGTTGATAGGAAGAGCAATCCGAAAATATCTACAGGAAGAAAATACCATAAAAATTGTTAGTTCTAGGTCCATAGTCGAAACCCTGGACCCAAAATTGGTTGTTAATCTGCTTGGTCTATGATATACTCGGATAGAATGAGTTGCAAAGAAACGACTCAAATACTCGGATGGTCTGGACATCCCTACTAAATTAGAGCTAAGAGGATAACATGAAAAAAGGAATAATAGGGATAAAACCTCTGTTGTGAACAGTTTAAACACATATAAACTTTAAAGAAAACATAGCCAATGAAACCCAGAAAGAAACTGTCAATGTAAATATATTCATCATCGCAAATATTTTTACTGTAAATATTGCAGTAAATCAATTTTGTTACATGCAAGAGAAAAAGCAAGCATATTTTTAATTACATAAGGTTCACGCGAATGCTCAAGTAAAGAAAACATCTATAACCCTGCTATAATAAAAAGAGGAAACATGGATTTTTTAATTTCTGTTCATAGAAGAAAAAAATTGTACTTAAGAGAGGGTCGATTGGCACCTCTATTTGAATATACATGAATCTACTAAGAAAACCATTGCCAAAAATTTAGACAGCAATAAACCCTGTCGAAATGAGGAATCTCCTCTTAAGTTGGGTCGAGAATTCGACCGGAAACCGTGAGTAAAAGATTTATACAACATAATTCTTAATTGCAAGTAAAACTGTTCAACAGGGAAAAGCCCTTGAAATTAAAGTAACTAATGTAAACGACATCTGGAGCCATAAATAATAATACATAATTCTTAAGTCACAAGTACTGAATAACTAAAGATAGAGAACTTTACTCCAAAATCTAAAACCCTGTCGGTGAAATTAAGTACCTGTGAAGACAAATAGAAAGGTCGGTCATAACAATCGGGATACTTCAGAAATTGACAAATGTAAATTCCTAAGCCTTTCCAAGTGAATGGAGAAGCGGTTACCTGCTTCAAAACTGAATTCATAAAACTTAGAAAAAAACATATTTGTCTAAATGTAGAACAAAGAGTAAAACTTATGAAATACTGTGTGAAAAACTACATTAACTTCTTTATAAATTCAACAGGTCGTGGCTGAAACCCTGCACCAAAGAAAGTCAAGAGGAATTTAAACAGAGTCAAGGAAATCTTAACGCAACGCCAAATGACAAGGTATTCAATGTAAATAAATAGCTAAGTCTGGAACTTCGTTTATTTGGAAGGCTTACCTCCCATGGAGGAAGAAAGTCGTAGTTGGTAGTCGGCAGGAGAATCTGGATTACACATAGCTAGGAATGAAGTTTCCCCAACTCTAGAATATCATTACACATTCAAATTAAATTTTATAACCAAGTATGATCGCATAGAAAACGGTGTAGAGACACTGCTAATTCCCTATGAATAATTAAAACAAAGAGATTAATCAACTTAAGAAATGGTTCAACACTGCTGCAAAGGGCTAAACCCCAAAAATGTAAGTGCAATGGGAATTACCTATTTTGAATACACCATGGAAAGCCAAGGCTTGAGCTAGAGGACTGTCTGCTAGTTGACAGGGCATAGGTCACGACAGAGTTGCAGAGGGGAAACACTGACAAAGCTCGAAATGAAAAATGAAGATTTGGTTAGGGTTATGCGGTGGTCGATACCCTAAACGTGTACCGTGAAAATCTCCACCGTGGATCTCAAAACACCAAATCCGATGACAACTAGAAGGGCATGTGTCATCCGTGCAACTCAAGTCCCCATGCGAAGGTACAATACAAAAAATACTCCTAATAACTCTTAATCTCTAAAGGAAGTTATTTAACAACGAATAAATCATATGATCAAGTTAAAAGACATGACTATCATCGCAATGTCCTCCAAAGTATTAATGATAGGTGTTATGAGTTTAAATATCGACAGATAACCATCGTAAGCTCTCAAGTATCTCATACAGTGACTTGAATATAAACTTAGGTGTCGAGAAACAAAATAAAGGAGCTAGGTAAGATGATCCACATGGATAACCATAATATCATTACTATATGGCTAGTGTCAAGTTGAAATAATATGCAAATAGAATTACTATGTTATGATCGCAATATTAATATCAGACCTATCAGTAAAAGAAGTAAATGTAATTTTTTTTGTTGTTATACAATTATGTATGTTACAAGTGGTATCAGAGTAGCGTTCATATGCTGGGACCCAATCGGTCACCTAACATGATGAATTGTTGTGTGTAAATGGTGCACAAAAAAATAAAAGAAAATAAAATAGCATAATAGGAGACAAAACGAGGAGGGGATCGACACAACCAACACCCTGGAATGTAGGGGAATTGATGCAGGAGCATTATTCAAAGTTCATAAGACTAAAGAGTCTTATCACACATTTACTAAAGGGAGTGGGTTCCCTTAATTATTTTGTTATTTTCCTAAGTTTAGTTGAATTCTAAAGAGATTGAAATCTAATTTGATTAATTTCTTGTAAGTTGTAGAGATCTTAGGGATGAGTGAGCAATCCTAGGAAGAGTGAGGATTTTAGGGATCTAGAGGTCTAATATAGGATTTGGTTGAGTAAAGAATGAAATTGAGAGAAGATTTAGGGAATATTGAGAGATTGTTGGATCTAAACTGAAATTGGTTCATGATTTCTTTTTGTATATATTTGTAAGCATTTTGAAACAAAACAGACAAGAGCGAGGATTGGAGAGATTGGCTCGAGGTTAGCTCGAGGTTGGTTGAGGTTGACTAGTTAATGGAGTGAGAGTATGATGAGTGGAGAAGCCATTTTAGTTGTGTGTATGCAGGCCACAGAGGCTGTAGTATTGTAATCGAAGTAGATTCAAGAATGATTGAGTAATTATCTATTTATTCTGATTTGTTTAAGCGTGGTTTATAAATCTTGTGTAACTGTGTAAATTGTAGGGTGTTGTGTTGTTTAAATTGAACTTCTGTTAATATTTAAGAGTGGATTGAGGTTTTGTGTATTACATTAGAATATTGTACAGCCAAGGGAATGTCAATGTTTGAAAATGAGTAGCAATAAGCATATCTTACAGTGGCGTAAGTGTATTGATGAGTTTTTGCAGAAAGGAGCATGGAGAAACGTTGGTTCATAGAGGGTTGCAACAACATGTTTTCTTAAAAACTCAGAGGTTTCAGAACAGAGGCGAGAAGGAGGAATGGACGGTCACGATCAGATCGCAGATCTGAAAAGGGAAAGATGAACGGACGATATTGTCTCACAAGATCAATTGGAAGGATGTGATTCAAAGAAGGGAAAAACAGGTGAGGACCGTTAGATCTCGTTGCATATCGACGACGGATAGTGCATCGAAAGATCACACATTGGAGAAATTAAAGTTTAACGCGAAGACGTCACAAAGTATGCTATCTTGTTTGTGATGCAGTAAGGGATGAAAGGTGTGATGCAGTGAGGGGCGAACATGTTTCGGCATAGCACGAGAGTGCATAGTGTAAGTTTTACTGTCTAGTGTTATTGGTAAAGAGTTTAGTTTGCAGGCAAGTGGTGGTGATAAGACGAAGAGGTATAATACACCGTTGGATCGGGCGAAGATCTACAACAAAGATTGTGTCGCACTTCGCATCAGTGATCGTATTGTTTTCATTTAAGTTACAACTTAAGTTTGTTGCAATGTGATGAGCCCTGATTGGCTATCATCATGTGGGACC
The DNA here is from genome assembly GCA_034641835.2 of Pinus albicaulis. Lineage (NCBI taxonomy): Eukaryota > Viridiplantae > Streptophyta > Pinopsida > Pinales > Pinaceae > Pinus > Pinus albicaulis. The sequence continues at coordinate 619,996,732 of CM076579.1, forward strand.
TAAGAACCTGTTCAGCATGCATGTAAAGGATTTGGGTATGTATGAACCTGTTTAAAGTGAGCAAAGTTGATTTCTAGTGTATGTATGTTTATGATGTTCTCAGTATTGAAATTCGTTGCAAGATTATTGAGTTTATGTGGGTCATAAACCACAGTGGCATGGTTATATTGAAATGCGGTTTCAGCTGCATCATTTTTTTGGTATCAGAGTGAGACTAGCGCTCTTTAGGGTTTTTATACAAGGATTGAATTTTATTCTCAGTATGTGTAGAGTTTGAATTGGTAATTGATGTAGATACAGGGGGTTATGGTATGAAAGGAATTTTTCGTTGGGAGATCGGAACACAGAAGATTTTACGCAGAAAAGGATCCTGAAATGTTGCAAGTAGCTGTAACAAGGGACAGGGGAGAAAGTGAAGAAATTGCAACAAGAGATGTTGTAATGAAATTAGTTGAAAGAAGAACTCAAGTACATATAGTGAAAAGTAGAGAAACATTTTTATTGTCCAAGCCAATGAAAGCTTAAGGAGATAAAGTCATTGGAATATCTCTCAGGTATGAGTTATATTTTAATGTTTGGTCTAATTTGAATTAGTTTCAAAGTGAAGAGAATGATAGCAGCCAACACATAGCAGTAGACTGTGTAAAGAGAAGAGAAGCTGTGTTCTTGGCAAGTTCAGCAAAGGAGATTGTTGTAGAGAAGAAGAGAATAGAATAATTCTCAAACAGAGAGGGGAAGGTGAGAATTGATTACAAAGTACTGACAGCGTTGGAAGCTGAGGAGCAGGAGTGCTCAAAAGAGGTTTTGTTGCAGAAACCTAAGGAAGCATACCAAGAGGATGACTTGGTGTAGGTGACAAGTACAGACTTGTTACAAAGAAATTAGAGAGGATTATTTTAAGCTCACAGTGGGCAAAGAAAGTCCACATAAAGAATTTGAGATGACTATTAAGGGTCATGAGAGAAGCCACAACAGAAGAAAGAAAGATGCCAAGGAAAATGGCAAGGAAAAGAAGATGAGTCAAGAGGAACTTGAAAAAGACATTGTTGAATTGAAAGAAATTATGGATGCAATAACAATGTTGCTTGAAGACTGTGAAAGGGGCCAAAGATATGGTTGGACTATGAAAAGAAAGAAGATAAAATGGAAGTTGTTGCAAAAACAGATAAAGAGGAGAATGTACATTAGATTAAGAGAAGAACTCAGAGCAGCTGACTTAAAGGTGAAAGATGGTTATTTTAGACCTGAGAAAGAAGTTTACCTTGATGAGGAAGGAATTATTGATGATTTTATGAACTGTTGGACAAGTTTGGATCAGCTGAGATATGTGATGAAGAAGATATCGATGGAAGAGGAGCTCTGTATTTTTGAACCTAATGTTTTATGTATGTCTGCAGGTGATGAACAACCTTTAGAGGATGTATTTATGCAGGTTGATGAAGAAATGAAGTTTCTAGAGGAGATGGTTGTAATAGAAAAATTCTTGATTGAACATGTGCTCAAAGACATTGAAGATGGACAACTGTTGAAGACTACTATGGAAGCTGTAAATGATGAATCTAGTAAGACTTGGAAAAAAGATGGCAGACAGTCTGGAGACAAAAGGAAATTGCAAATTGCATAAGAAGTGGAAAAGAAGTATGACGATAGTCTCATGACAGGATTAAACAAGAGTAGATGTGCAGTGCAAACACTTGAGGTAATGGGATTATCTCTTCAAATTATATTAAAAAATTATGAACCTGTATTGATAATTGATGGACAAGAAATTATTTTGAGAGGACATAATGGAGCATCAATGGAAAGGGGTATTAATAAAGATTGCATTGTGGAAGATGGTAGAACATAAATTTATAAGGAGAATTGGGTCCAAGGAGGTATAGTTAAGCCAGTAAATGAAATTAAGGAGAAAGGAAAGGAGGAGAGTTAGGAACTTAAGGATAGGTTGGCAGAGACTAAGACACAACAGAAAATTGAAGACGATGTTATCTGTAAAAATTGCGAAAGGAGTAAAGGTGAATGTAATCAGAAAACTGGAAGGAGACATGCAATCTCAGAAGATGAAGGCAAGGATGCTTTCATGAACTATGCATTTGCAGTGAATAGAAAGGGGGTTCAATGGAGTGTGATATTCATGCTATTAACAGTAATGTTTAATATTGTAAAAGGGACTTTACAGTGGAATGGAGAATCTATTGTATATGGTTATTTAGTTTCCTGTATAAAAACAAAGAGAAATTTAGCTTCTAAAGTTAGAGAATGGTAGGTTTTTATTGAAAAGAGAGAGGGACAGAAAAAGGAACTTAGTGGCTTACAGATTTGTAAGGAAGAAAATGGAAGAATGAAAAGAAATATGAAAGGAAGGAAGGCCAAAGAGAAGAACAAAGAACAAAATTCAGAAATTAGACAGCATTCAGAACAAAGTAGAAACAAAGAAGACTTTTCCAAGACAAGACAGTATGAAGGAGGGTATGACAAGTCGAACATGTCATATGCACATCAAGGGGATGACAAATCAGAGAAATCTTAGAGCAGAGGTAATGAAGAAAAAGGTGGAAAATGTAATATGTTTTCTGATTTTGAATTATTAACTGTTGAATGTGTTTTTCAAGATAGAAGACAAAATTATTTTGGAGATATATTTGTTTATGCAAATATGAGGAAGCATGCAAGTTCTAGAGATGGAAAAAATGGGAGAAAGAAACTAGTTGATTTAGAAGTTTGGAATGGAGGACAAAGAGCTGATATAACTCTTACAGAAGTCATTGCAGAAGAGAAAGAAGATTGTAGAGGATGTGAAATTGCAGTCCATGAACAATTTTTTTTTTTTTGATCCAAAGAAGATTTAAATGTCAAGAGTTTAACTTGAGATTGCAAATGAGAATTTGGGTGAACAACTCAGTTAAATTTAATGTGAATATGGAGACAATTGAACAAGGTTCAATAACTGAAATTTTTGTAACTAATGGATAGTGTAAAATGGGAAATTCACATGTTCTTGTGTCAAACAAGGAACAATCTTCTTTTGAAGTTGAAAATATTCCACTCAAGGTATTGGATAAGTGGATGATGAAAACAAAAAAGGTGATAGGTATGGGAATTTTTCAAATTCAAAAATTCAAGAAGAGATGGAAATATATGCAAGATAGTATAAATAAAGTGGTTTGGAAACAGAAGAGGATGTTGGTGATAGGGTCAAAAATCAAAACATACAGTCAAGTACAAGACAATGGAACTAGTGGAGAAGACATGAAGTTGAAGTTAAATACTGTTGAGATGATGACAAGACAACACACACATGTACATAAATTTATGTTTCTTGAAGAGATACTCATGCTAAATATTAGTCTCAAAACACTATGCAGTAGAGATGCTCATTATAGCAGAGAAAAAGGACATCCACAATATAGGGTTTGGCATCCGAGAGAAGGAGAGAATGCAGCAAATACACCTGTAGTTCGAAAAGGCCAGACAACTAGTTGGAAGATGAAGTCTAAAGAAGTTTACGATAGAGGAAATTGGAAGACTCATGAACAAGAGTCCATGAATTATTTCAACCTGGGGAGTATGATGCAGGAGCATTCTTCAAAGTTCATAAGAATTAAGAGTCTTATCACACATTTACTAAAGGGAGTGGGTTCCCTTAATTATTTTGTTATTTTCCTGAGTTTAGTTGAGTTCTAAAGATATTTAAATGCAATTTAATTAATATCTTGTAAGTTATAGAGATCTTAGGGATGAGTGATAAATCCTAGGAAGAGTGAGGATTTTAGGGATCTATAGGTCTAATATAGGATTTGTTTGAGTAAAGAATGAAATTGAGATAAGATTTAGGGAATATTGAGAGATTGTTGGATCTGAACTGAAATTGGTTCATGATTTCATTTTGTATATATTTGTAAGAATTTTGAAACAAAACAGGCAAGAGCAAGGATTGGAGAGATTGGTTCGAGATTAGAGGTTGGCTCAAGGTTAGCTCGAGGTTGGCTGAGGTAGAATAGTTAAGGAAGTGAGAGTATAATGAGTGGAGAAGTCATTTTAATTGTGTGTATGCAGGCCAAAGAGGCTGTAGTATTGTAATCTAATTAGATTCAAGAATGATTGATTAATTTTGTATTTATTCTGATTTGTTTAAGCGTGGTTTATAAATCTTCTGTAACTGTGTAAATTGTAGCGTGTTGTGTTGTTTAAATAAAATTGCTATTAAGATTTAAGAGTGGATTGAGGTTCTGTGTATTAAATTAGCAGATTGTATAGTCGATGGAATGTCAATGTTTGAAAATGAGTAGCGATAAGCATATCTTACAGTCGCGTAAGTGTATTGATGAGTTGTTGCAGAAAGGAGCATGGAGAAATGCTGGGTCGCAGAGGGCTACAACAACATGTTTTCTTAAAAAATTAGAGATTTCAGAACAGAGGCGAGAAGGAGGAATGGACAGTCACGATCAAAACACAAATCTGAAAAGGTAAAGATGAACGGACAAGATTCTATCCCAAAATCAGTTGGAAGGATGAGATTCAGAGAAGGGCAGAATAGGTGAGGACTGTTAGATCTCGTTGCAGATCGACGGTGGATAGTCCATCGAAAGATCAGACATCGGAGAAATTAAAGTTTAACACGAATGCATCACAAAGTATGCTATTTTGTTTGCGATGTGGTAAGGGATGAAAGGTGCGATGTAATGAGGGGCGAACACGTGACTGCATAGTGCAAGAGCGCATACCACAAGTTTTACTATTTAGTGTTATCAATAAAGAGTTTAGTTTGCGGGCAAGTGGTGGTGATAAGACGAATAAGTATAATACACCATTGGATCGAGCAAAGATTTACGGCAAAGCTTGTGTCGCACTTCGCATCAGCGATCATATTGTTCCCATTTAAGTTACAACTTAATTTTGCTGCAATGCGATGAGCCCTAATTAGATATCATCATGTGGGACCCAAGAACCTATTTCACGTGCATGTAAAGGATTTGGGTATGTATGAACCTGTTTAAAGTGAGCGATGTTGATTTCTAGTGTATGTATGTTTATGATGTTCTCAGTATTGAAATTCGTTGTAAGATTATTGAGTTTACGTGGGTCATAACCCACAGTGGCAAGGTTATGTTGAAATGCGGTTTCGGCTGCATCAGGAACCCACACCCCAATCCCATCCGGAAATGTGGATTCAGCTTAGTGTAGATCAACACCAATGGACTAGTAGATTTCTAGAAGAACAACAACATCAAACCATTATACTACTAAGCATTGTGTAGAAGTTACAGGAAGAAATGGTTCGGGTTAGGAGTGACAATGAGCACTTGATGCAAGAGTAGGAAAGGATAATCAAAAGCCTTTCCGATAAACAAAATCAAGTAGTGTTACAACCCAGTCCTGAAAGAGATACACAGGAAGAAAATGAATGACAAGTTAAGGACCAAACTAATGACAGAGTGGAAATAAGTCATTCACAACGAAGTAACAAGAATAGAAACTATAATGAGTTTGAGTCTGGTAAGGTGTTAGAACATAAGAAATTAAGAAACAAAAAGTGGAGTTACAAGGTGAGTTTCTAAAGATTAAACTAACTACGTTTGATGGAGAAGCGAAGGAGGTGGAAGAAGCTTGGTTGATTAATATGAGAAAATACTTTCAATTTTATGAGTACAATAGTAACCTTAAAGCCAGGTTGGCCATCTATCAATTGAGAGAAAAATTTACCCTGTGGTGGGAGGAAGTCAATAATGCCTGCAATATCGAAGACCAGGACGTGACATGGGATGAATTTCAGCAATACTTCAAGGAAAAATATCTAACAGGATGTTTCTATAATGAAAAATCCAGAGAATTTCATTATTTGAGATTGGGTCAAATGAAAATGGATGAATACATAACCAAGTTCACTTCCTTATTAAGATATGTTCCTTATTTAAGAGATGAAAAGGCTAAGATTCAGTGGTTCTTTAGTAGTTTTCCAACCCACATGAAATAACGATTTGAGTTCATAAATCTAAGGACCATGGGCGAGACAATTCGAAAAGAAAGAATGTGCTACCAACAGTCCAAGGCAAAAGGAGAAATAGGCAAAAATTGGCAGCCAAGAAAAGGGCAGAATAGAAATTCAAATTACAAAAATGCTAGGACCAGTAACTTTAAGAATTTTGCAAGGAATTCAGTGAGAAAATAGTTTGGAAGAAACCATCAAAGAACCCAGTGGCTTACGAAAGAAAAGCCTACAGAGGCTTCCAGCAAGCCAGAACATGGAAAAAACCAGAAACCTCCCCTACAATGTTGGGGGTGTGGTGAGGCTCACTATTATAAGAATTTCCCACATCGGGGAAGCAATGAACCAATAGCTAATCTACAAGAAGCATCCACAGTGGGATATGTGGCTCAGAATATAGCCAGAATTAATGTAGCTTTGGAATATCGACAGGCAGATTACCAACTAATGATGATAGAACTGGAATGTAAGTTATTTTCACAAATTGTTTCTATTTTGGTTGACCCAGGTGCCAGTTTAAGTTACGTAAACCCAAAAATAGTAGAAATATGTAAATTATAAAGTCAAAAATTCAAAAATACCTGGTCGGTACAGCTAGCCACTGGGGCAAAGAGAAAAGTTTGTGCCAAAGTCCCAAACTATACACTAGAAATTGGAAACCAACAGTTAGATGTGGAATTGAATGTACTGCCTTTGGGATCCTATGATGTACTACTGGGCATGGATTGGTTGGAGAGACACTGGTCTCTGGTAGATTGTAAAGATAATATTATATATTACAAAATTCAAGATGGAACTTGTCAAGAGTTACAAGGAATTAAGAAGCCTTTACAGTTATGTCCTATCACAACCTCTAAATTGAGTAAGTGTATTAGAAAAGGATGTCAGATATATGCCATTCAAGTGGGTTTTTCTAATTCTAAGAAGAAAACCCCTATGATGGAATGCATACAAGTAGTACAAGATTTCATGTATATGTTTTCAGAAAATGTACTAGGTTTACCTCCAAGAAGGGACATCGATTTCACTGTTTAACTAATGCTAGGAGCATCACCAATGTCAGGAGCACCATATCGGATGAGTGTACCAGATCTAACTGAACTGAAAATGCAACTGCAAGAGTTGTTGGACAAAGGGTATATTCGACTAAGTGTGTCTCCTTGGGGAGAATCGGTTTTGTTTGTAAAGAAAAAGGATGGAACCATGCGAATGTGCATGGACTATAGACAACTCAATAAATTGAGAGTAAAAAATAAGTATCCATTACCACGGATAGATGATCTATTTGATCAGGTGATGGGGCCAACTGTGTTCTAGAAAATAGACATAAAATCTGGATATCACCATATCAAAATTAAAGACGAGGATATCCACAAGACTGATTTCTGCACCCGATATGGGCATTACAAGTTTGTGGTATTAACATTTGGTTTAACTAATGCACCAACAACATTTAATTTTTTGGATAGATTTGTTTTGATATTCATTGACGATATATTGATTTATTCAAAAAGCATGCAAGAACAAAAGGAGCACTTAAGGATAGTATTGGAAATGTTAAGAAGATATCAGTTGTACACCAAGTTCAGCAAATGTGACTTTTTCAAAGAATAGATACAGTATCTAGGTCATGTCATTTTCGCTGAAGGAATCACGGTTGATCTAGAGAAAATTAAAAATATTATGAAATGGCGAGTACCCCAAAATGTGGCGGATATCCGTTCCTTTATGGGGTTAGCTAGATATTATCGACGGTTCATAGAAGGATTCTCGAGGATTTCTTTTTCAATTAAATCCTTGCAGAGAAAGGGAAAAGTATTTAAATGGACCAGTGAGTGTCAGAATAGTTTTGAGAAGTTAAAACATTTGGTGACCACTGCCTTGATGTTGAGGGTAGCTGACCCCAACAAAGAATTTGAGGTTTGTACCGATGCTTTTAAGGAAGGAGTTGGGGAAATTTTATTGCAATAAGGAAGGGTGGTTGCCTATGAATCAGGAAAAATAAAGGAGCATGAACAGTGATATTCAGCCTATGACTTAGAACTAACAGCAGTAGTGCACTTTGAGTATGGAGAAACTACTTGTTGGGGAAGAGAATTGTGTTAAAGACCAATCACAACAACCTAACCAGATACTTTAAGCAAGCTGATTTAAATGCTCGCTAGGCAAGGTGGAATGCCTTCTTAAGCGAATTTGATTTTGATATACATCATGTGAAAGGAAAAGAAAATCGTGTGGAAGATACTTTAATCAGGAAACTGCATTGTATATATGAACTATGTTATAATCAAATCAAATGTAAATTTTTAGATCAGATAAAATAATAGGCCAAGAAGGGTCCCGAATATCAATTTTTATGGCAGCAGGTGGAGGAAGCCAGAAAACAGGAAAAATCTTCTAATTATGGAATTAACAAAGACCAATTGTTAACCTTCAAAGAAAAGTTATAAATTCTAAATCGAATGAATTTAAAAGAGTTGATCATGAATGAGTATCACCACAGTAATTATTTGGGACACCGAGGATAACAGAAAATGTTAAGAGTGATTGGAAAGTTTATTTCTGGCATGGTGTGCAAAGAAATATTGCGGAGTACTTAAACAAATGTCTGGAATGTCAACAGGTTAAGGTGGAGCATCAATACCCAGCTGGATTGTTGCAGCCTATACCAGTACTTGAATGGAATAGAGAAGTTATATCCCTAGATTTTATTATTGGTTTACCAACATAAAAAAGACACAATGACTCCATTATGGTGGTGGTTGATAGATTGAGTAAGGCAACACACTTCATACCCGTACAATCTACTTACAAAACCGTGCAAATAGCATATATCTTCATGAGAGATATTTTCAAACTGCATGGAATTCCAAAGACTATTATATCATATAGGGATGTGAAGTTTACTTCAACATTCTGGAAGGCCCTATTTATGGTTTTGGGAACACAAATAAATTTCAGCACCTCTTACCATCCCCAGACGGATGGAAAAACTAAGCGGGTGAATCAAATATTGGAATATATGTTGCGTATGTACGTGATGTAGTAGCCAACGAATTGGGAAGAATATCTACATTTGGCAGAATTTTCATACAATAATGGTTACCAAGAGTCTCTTAAGATGAGCCCCTTTGAAGCTTTGTATGGGTGACAGTGTCATACTCCCATTAACTGGAGCAGTCCCGAAACCAAGTTGATGCTTGGACCGGAGATGTTGGTTGAGATGGAATCGGAAGTGAGAAAGACCAGACAAAATCTAAAAGCGGCTCAATATTGGTAGAAGGTATATGTAGATAAAAAGAGATCTTACCGGGAATTTGAGGTGGGCGATCATGTGTATGTAAGGATTAAACCTAAGAAAATCACACTAAGGTGGACCTCCTGTGCCAAGTTGGCTCCCAGGTTCTGTGAAACTTTCTAGATATTGGAAAGAGTGGGACCTGTGGCTTATCGGTTGGCCTTAACCAGTCATATTCGAGTGCACAATGTGTTTTATGTATCTATACTAAAATGATACGTGCATGACCCAAAGCATGTAATCCATTGGCAACGCATTCATGTAGGGAAAGATTAAAAGTCCTATCTTAAATACCAAGTTTTATGAAATTCTAATTTTAAGCCTTGCTAAATGAAGGTCGAACCAGACGACGAATTTCTGGTCGAAACTCAACGTATACTTGATCAGAGAGAAATCACGCTCCGGAGACGAGCCATCACCCAGGTTAAAGTGAAGTGGAATCACTTCAACTCAGATGAGGCTACCTGGGAAGACGAAGGATTTGTGCATGAGGCCTACTTGGAAATGTGTGTCGAGTTGGAATGAAACACCGAGGACGGTGTTTACTTGCGGGGGGAAGTTGTGAAAGTTGGCTTAAGTGCAAACTAAATTGTCATGTTATTTATTTTAAGGAGACTAAACTTTCATTTTTTTTGAGAAAAGGATTACGAATGATGAACATAATTAATTCTGTTTTTGAAATAAAATTTAATTATGGAATTATGGTTCCATAAAATTAAAAAAAAGACTAATGATAAAAGTATTCCAAGATCTAAGAGTAGTTGAATAGAAAACAATTAAAAATAGTTTCTTTTGCTTTTGGGATAAAAATTACATCCCAGTGAGGAAAAGGGGTTCTGTGACTGAACATAGAAAGGAGAGGTAGGAAGAGAGTGAAAATTCTTGAGCTAGTGGTGACTAATGGAAACACTCAACGTTCCTAAATCCTGAAAAAGAAGAGTACTGGACTAGGGGTCCCAAGGTCTCTTCTGGAAATTCTGTCAACCTACTCATCTCAGGTGTGGAGCACGGGGGGAGATAAGGATGTAATCACCTCTCTCATGGTATTGAGGATATCATCAGCAATTTTTGAAGCTAGATAAGTAATAGTCTACAGAAGAAGTAAGAACTAGAAATGTTGTCTAGACATAATTTTATTTAATATGTAAAATGTTCTTTAAATTAGGAAAGGATTATTTTTACACAGAGAATGTTGTGGTTACATTTATTTGTATTTATCTTAAACTATTCAATAAATTACAACATAACCATTATTATTATGTTGGCTGTGTAGAAATACCTTTATTGAAATTATTGCTTGGGTTCAAGAAAGAAATAGTGTGTGTGTTGATAGGAAGAGAAAACAGAAAATATCTACAGGAAGTAAATACCAGAAAAATGTTAGTTCCAAGTCCATAGTCAAAACCCCGGACCCAAAACTGGTTGTTAATCTGTTTGGTCTATGATATACTCGAACAAAATGAGTTGCAAAGAAACAAATCAAATACTCAGATGGTCCGAAAATCCCTATTAAATTAGAGCTAAGAGGATAACATGACAAAAGGAATAATAGGGATAAAACCTTTGTTTTGAACAGATTAAACAAAAATAAACTTTAAAGAAAGCATAGGCAATGAAACCCAGAAAGCAACTGTCAATGTAAATATATTCATCATCACAAATATTTTTACTATAAATATTGCAGGAAATCAATTTTGTTACATCCAATAAAGAAAGAGAGCATATTTGTAATTAAATAAGATTCACGTGAATGCTCAAGTAAAGAAAACAGATATAACCCTACTATAATAAAAAGAGGAAACATGGATTTTGTAATTTCTATTCATAGAAGCAAAAAAATGTACTTAAGAGAGGGCCGATTGGCAGATCTATTTGAATATATATGAATCTATTAAGAAAACCATTGCCAAAAATTGAGACAATAATAAACCCTGTCGAACTGAGGAATCTCTTCTTAAGCTGGGCTGAGAGTTCGACCAACAACCAGGAGTAAAAGATTTATACAGTAGAATTCTTAATTGCAAGTAAAACTGTTCAACAGGGCAAAGCCCTTGAAATTAAAGTAACTAAGGTAAACGTTATCTGGAGCCATAAATAATAATAAATAATTCTTAAGTCCCAAGTACCGAATAACTAAATATAAAGAACTTTACTGCAAAATCTAAAACCCCGTCGGTGAAATTAAGTACCTGTGAAGAGAAATAGCAGGGTCAGTCATAACAACCGGGATACTTCGGAAATCAACAAATGTAAATTCCTAAACCTTGCTAGGTGAACAGAGAAGCAGTTACCCGCTTCAAAACCCAATTCGTAAAACGTAGAAAAAAACATATTTTTCTAAATGTAGAACGAAGAGTAAAACTTATGAAATACTGTGTGAAAAACTGCATTACCTTGTCTATAAATTCAGCAGGCCGTGGTTGAAACCCTGCACCAAATAAAGTCAAGAGGAAGTTAAATAGAGTCAAGGAAAGCTTAATGCAAAGCCAAATTCCAAGGTATTCAATGTAAATAAATAGCTAAGTCTAGAACTTCGCTTATTTGGAAGGCTTACCTTCAATGGAGGAAGAAAGCCATAGTTGGTAGTCGGCAGGAGAAACTGGATTACACATAGCCAAGAATGAAGTTTCCCCAACCCTAGAAAATCATTACACATTCAAATTAAATTTTATAACCAAGTCTAAGCGCATAGCAAACGGTGTAGATCCACTACTAATTCCTTGTGAATAATAAAAACAAAGTGATTACTCAACTTAAGAACTGGTTCAATGCTGTCGTAAAGGGCTAAACCCCAAAACTATAAGTGAAATGGGAATTTCCTATTTTGAATACGCCATGGCAAGCCAAAGCTTGAGCTGGAGGACTGTCTGCTAGTCGACAGAGCACATGTCATGGCGGAGTTGCATAGGGGAAACGTTGATAGAGCTCGAAATGCAAAATGAAGAGTTGGTTATGGTTAAGCGGTGGTTGATACCCTAAACAGGTACTGTGAAAATCTCCACCGTGGATCTCAAAACCCCAAATACGACGGCGACAAGAAGGGCAAGTGTCATCCGTGCAACTCAAGTCCCCATGCAAAGGTACAATACAAAATATCTTCCTGTAACACACGTCTCCAACCAATTCACGGTAAATAAATATTACTTTAAACGGTTTAATCAAGAAACGATTGACACCGAATTATTGATAACAGTTTTTGGAATTGTTGAGCCATCACTATTAAATTCTGGAAGCTCGAAGCCAAAAAAAAAGAAAGAGGGTAGATTGGTATCGAATTATTGCTTGCAGGGTCGAAATTCAAGGTCGTGCTTGCTACTTCCAAGTTGAGTTTGTCCCTCTATCATTTTCTAGAAAGCCAAGTTTAGAGTGGGGGTCGAGTTATCAATTGCAAATCAAAGAGGCCAAAGTCGTTGTCTGGTGATTGATATGTCTCACTTCCTAAGGTCGAACATTACCATTGAAGGGTCGCCGAGTCACCTATTGAGTGGCACGAATTTGTATGGATGGGTTGTTGGTTTTATAGCTACTGTTGTGGGGCCCGAGTGGCTGTAAAGAAGACCGAGACCTGCTGCTGCTCCACTGGCTAACTTCCTGTTGAATAAAAGAGTACCTAGTTGTTGAAGGTTGACGGACAAGTTCTGCTATAGTTTGATGTGCGTGCCCCCTTACTCTAATCCCGTAAGGACCAAGCTTCATCCTGTAGAATAAAATAATGAAGGGACGAGAGCACACTCATTCTAGTCGCTGAGAATACGTGTAGGAGGAAAGACAAGTTCCTCTTTGTATTTATGATTATAGCAAATGGATGCGAGATGAAGGGGCAGGATGTCTGTATCTCATCATTCTTGGAACCAAATGATAAGTGAATATAGAATTCTTCATGGAGTCAGACATCAAAAGAAGAAGTGCAGGGCGGATTGACATATGCCTTTATTTTCTTTATAATAATTTATTTATTAAAGATATTAATCGTCGGTAGTAGTCCTTTCTAATTTTTGATCATATAATATTGAGTTGAAATATAAACTACTTATTTTACAATTTATTCTACATATCAAAATTGGTAAATATATGAGAAAATATTTCAAGGGAAAATATAATAAGTTGAGATTATATGAGTGAATGTTATGTATATTTTATTGATTATTAGTTAGATATAGTTATCTTAGGTTTTATTAAGTGAAAGGGCATGATCAAAGATCATGCCTCTTAACCAAGGGACACCATGAGGCTATATTTAAAGCCTCGGTGATTCCCCATTGTAATCATATCTCATATCTCATCTTTTATCAATAATAATATATACTTATCAAGTTTACCAGAGTTTTTACACTCCATTGGTATTGGAGCTATCGCTCTTTGGGATCTGTGTGATCACCCAGAATTAAAGAATTACAAAGAATTCCAGATTGCAGATTTTCTTCACCAAGTGCTTGAGCAGCAACCTTGGTTTAAAAAAATAAAAAATAAAATTTTGTGCAGATTTTTGCCCAACCCTTCTGCTCTCTCAACCCCGATTCTAACACGTAAAAAAATAAATAAAAAAATTTTTACAACTCTAAAATCCCCCCTCACGCTTGGCCTTACGTCCCTCACTACCTCTCCGACTGCACAAACCCTACTCTTCCGCCGTCCCACACGCACAGCTCACCGACCCCCTCACGCTAATACATCCGCCCCCATTCGGTGAAGAAAAAAAAAGAAGAAACATAGAAGCAAGATAAGAGGCCGAGAAGGACATAAAGGAATCTGAGATCGCAATATATTTGAAGCGGACGTGAATTGTTTTGCGGCTAGGTCTGAGCCTTGGTTCAGCGAATTCGTCGTCCTGTAGGTGCCTAAAATAAGCCGAAGGTGTTCAGCGTTCAATCCGAGCTATATATTGCGAGATATGGAGGGATATACTCCAACGTGTGACGGTTTATTACACACGTTTGGAATATTCTCTGCGTCTTCTACTTGCTACGAACTTCTTCCGCTGCCATTTTGTATCAATTCACCACCAACAGTCAACACGTTACGCTTCCCATAACCCCCCTCACCGGTCTCTTCCCCATTCGCGGCTACCCTCCCCGCCTGCACTCAACCTGCGTTCCACCACATTCCTTTACTTCCGCCGGCCCTGTCAGCCATCTTCCGCCGCCTTTTCCTGTCCCACCTGTCTTCCGCCCGTCCGCCATCTTCCCTGTTGCTTCCCCACCGCAGCACATAAACACGTTTCGGTCAGCAAATATAAAAATCACGTTTTTTAATTCGTGAAACAGTGTGACGGCTGGCAAGGAAATCGATTTGTTTAAAAAAAATTCTGAGCATAAGAACGATTTTTTTTAAAAAGATTTTTTTTTAATTATATAAAATATATATTATATAGTTCAATTGACAATTATATATATATATATATATATATATATATTATAATTATATAATTCATTTATATATTATATAATTTTCATTTAATAATTATATATATATATATATAATAATTATATAATTAAATTATATATATTAAATAATTTTTAATTACTAATTATATATATATAATAATTATATAGTTGGAAAAAAAAATAATAATAATAATTAATTATTAATTAATTAATTAAATTTAAAGAAAAAAAATTAAGCGGAAAAATATTTCCACCTCCCTTACATATTCGTATGTATTTCTTTATCGATGATGACGGTTGATCAGATAAAAAGGAAAATATGGCTAAAACAAATGGAAACTGGGGCAAATGAGAACAAAATGTGCCGAAATTTAATGCCATTATGGCAGAGTTAGATGGAAATAAGCTTTATCTCCTGACAGGGAACAAACTCAACAAAACAATTTCGCAGATTCAGGGAACTCAGAAGAGCATCAGGAAAAAGCTTATTCCCCACATCACCATGAAGATACAGATGTTTGTAAACAACAAAATGTTCCATCCCCAGACTTGAACGAAACATGTGAAGCGACAAACACATCTGAAGCCACTGATATAACAGCAGACGTTGTTGAGGCCTTCAGTGATGAAGCACATATCGTGGTTAAGAACGAAGCGTTTGATGATGAGAAGAAGTTGCATCAAACAATAATTGTTGGTAACTTTCCTCAAAATCTAAAAAGGAATCACAAAAAATTACCAGAAAAACAAGGAATAGTTGGGAAACATGAAAAAGTATTCCAAGATCTACCCATTAAGGTGCCTTCCGATAGGAAAATCAAACATCCAATAGAAGTCAACATAGTATCCAACTCTGTCGATATCAGATCTTTTCACTATCCACATCACCAACAGATGGAGCTCGAGAAGATGCTTCACGATCTTTTTAAGATGTGGGAAGCAAGAGCTCATCGCTTGAGAAAACCAGACATTCGTCAACATTGTCCATCATTACGTATGCTTTGAGGACAAAGCATCTTTAAGAGAGGGGCAATGTTATGAATATTTTATTAATTATTAGTTAGATATAGCTATATTAGGTTTTATTAACTGAAAGGGCATGATCAAAGATCATGCCTCTTCGCCAAGGGACACCTTGAGGCTATATTTAAAGCCTAGGCGATCCCTCATTGTAATCATCTCTTATCTATCATCATTAATAATATTATATAGCCTCCATGGACCATGTATAGGTACCACTCATTTAATAATTATATATATATAGGTACCATTTCCTGCACGATGGACCATTGCAGGTACATGCACTATACATGCTTATGAATTTGGATAATTACATTTAAGGAAAAGAAAGGTTTCCTTGGGAGGGGAAGGACCCCTTTGGGTTGCTTATATTATTATACCATGAGTATAACTTAAGTCCTAGTACGGGTTGAACACCGAGGACGGTGTTCTCTTAAGGGGGGGAGTATGTAACAAACCTCTTATGTAAATTCACGTGGTAAATATATTTTCACTTTTCAAATCAAGAAAACAAAGAATCGGTTTCATGTAAAACTGATTCTTGAATCAGTTGAAAACGAATATGGAGAAGAAATATTCATCTTCACATTAAGCAAACACTCGGAAAGGAGATTTGAAACTAAGATGGGTAAAATGTTGGGTAGAAGCTGGTTGTCCGTGGATGAGAATATAATGGCTGAATTGAATCCAGAGGAATCGTCAGGTTCCGCAGCTAACCATGGTATTCAAGACAGAGATCGAAATATTATTTATGGACAAAATGCCGGTAACACAGAGAAGAAGAAACGAGGACCCTCTGTTAATACTAACAGTAATAATAAGGGGAAGGCGGATCAGGAACTTTTGCCAGAGGGCGGAAGTGTTGTGAACCGAAGGGAGCGAGGGAGGCCAGTGGGATCGAAGAGAAGGCCCAAGGCTTGTGCAACTACAATCCGTGAGATGTCGAGCGCCATGAAAATGCACGTTGTAGAAGTCCCTAGCGGATACAACCTCATAAAATTACTGTCAAAGTTCGCCAGAACTTGCCCAGCACAGAATCTTCGTTTTGAGTGAAAGCAGGACGGTGAGCAACATTGTGCTGCTGGAGGTAGGCGTTCAGGGAATAAGAACGCATGTAGGGCTGTTTCAAATTATATCTCTGACTGGAACGTTGCCGCAAGGATGTGCAGAGTAGTCGGAGATAAGTGATTTTGGCTTGTCTTCCTTATTAAATAGTTTTTTTCTTTGTGAGTTAAATATATAAGAAAAGATTAAATATAGATGGTGCTAATTCTTTTTATTTGATAATAGTCGACTGCCAAAATAATAATTTTAGCTAAATTTATTTATGATATAATCTCTTTATTTGTGAGATGAACTATATAGTTCACTGGTGAGTTGAAATATATAGCTCATTTATTTTACAATTTATTCTCATGTCAAGATGGGTAAATATATGAGAAAATAATTCAAGGGAATAAGTTGAGATTCTCCTTCTTAAGGTGAAAATATGAGTTGGTGGACATATTGAGATTAAGGCTTTGGTAACCTTATATGGAGATGTTTGAAATGCACACATATTTAAAATAGGCATGTGTCTATTGTGTGAATTTATTTCATGCATATTTGGATATATAAGCATGTTTTCATATTCTCTATACATTGTATCTAATGCATATAGATAGGAATTTTTAATTAAAAGATGATTAAACACGTGATTTTGTGGTTATTTCCTAAAACGAATCCTTGTTGTCTTTTCTTGAAAAGACTCTTACTTTAATATTTTAGAAAGATAATGTTATTAGAGAGATAGAATGTGAAAGGGAAACTTACTGGCGGGTTTTTTGCAAAAGAATCCATGTTGTTTTTTCTTGAGAAGATTTCTATTATGTTATTCTTTGCTATTATGCCAATCTTTTACATAATAATTAAGAGTGGTAGTATACTAAGAAGTTTTTGTAAAAAGAATCCATGTTGTTTTAAAGATTGCTATTATGATAATCTTTCTTTTACATGAGAAATAGTATTTCATGATGATAGAAATCTAAGAAGTAAATATGTGTTTCCTATAGTAAAAGAAGATCTATCTCTCTTGCATGCACAAAAAATAGCCATTATGTTATAGAGGCCTGTTCTTTGCATGTATAAAGAAATGTTGAGCTATCCTAATATTTAGAAGAATATGTGAGTATCTTTATGATATCAAAACTAATATGTTAGTTTATGTTAGTTATTTTGAAATAAGATCTTGCATATACATGCAATATATGTATTAGCTTTTATTGAAAAATAGTATACATTTCTGTATGTAGAAAGATATCCTATTGTAATAAAACTACATTGAATATGATTATTAGTATAATCTTGAAAATGAGACATATATTCATATTCATAATTGCGTATTTTTTTACATATGTTTACATGCTCACTAGAATTGAGATTTTCTTTGGAAGACTCATGAAGGAGGTTATGTGCTTCATTGTGTAAGCACTCCTTTAGGGAGAGTCTTTTGGAATCGGTATGCATTCGCATGCATGGAAGAGACAATAATTATGTTAACTTTCTTTCCATGCACTAATGGTAATAGCTTAAGGGTTAGCTATTTTTATTAAATTTATGTAAAACACATGCATAAATATCTTAGTTGATGTATCCGTTTATTTTAAAGAAATCTTGAGAGATGTAGCCATTGTCTTGCAGGAATGTGTGCTTAGGCGACGTAAGCATTAGTTATTGTGATGACCTATAACTAGCACAAATGAAGTATGTGTTATTAAAGAGAGAATGACCAGGTACTCTACTTGCTTGTCGTGATTACACATGAGTAGATGGAGAAACTACTATAGTGATTGATTAATACTTTATGAATCTTGACATCATTTTATGTTGAAGGCATCATAGTAGGGAATGATGATGACATGTACAAAGGAAGATTATGCTTGACATGGTGGCAGGTAAATGATTAATGTTTGTGCAGACGAGTGCGAGTTGCAGGAAGGTCCAATGTACGATGGTCCATTGTAGGTACATCCATGCCACCAACATATGAAGATATGAAGACCAGAGCGTAAATGGTATCATATTTATTGAATGGTTGAAAGCTAGATATTGTATATTTCCTGGTAAGATTATATAAATGATGGTTAAGGGATGGTCTCCCTTATAAGCCATTGAGTGATGGGTTGAACACCCTCCCGAGCGTTTAATAATAAAATTAAACGTTTGTTGGTTTTCACCCTATGGGGTTTCCAGGGTATATTGGTGTTCAATGATGTGATTGATTATTGTGTCAAGATGATGATGTTGATTCCTTTCTTGTTATGATGTTCATAATGGAAATTATGTGATGACTATATGAGTAATGATATGAATGGATGGTTACATCATATAGTATTAAATTAATATATTGTAATGGAGGTTGTCAAGGGTTAAGGAGTTTACTATTCTTATTTATAAAATTACACTGTGAACTGTTAAACATTCTATGTAATGATGAGTAACTTGTATAGAAAATTTTTAACACCTTACATTTCCCTATGAAGTTAATGGTGTATGTTACAAGTGGTATCAGAGCTAAAGGTTCAAAAACTGGTGCCTTTGGGAGTTAGCGAAAGATCGCATCTCTAATCCAGGTTGAATAAAGAGTTTCAAGAGATAAGTATTATCATTTTTATTTTCTTGAAACACTAGTTATCGCATTTATGCAAAATACACTGCTTACAAAGTAAATACCTGTTGAGTTAGAGTTTCTTTAAAAAAAAAGGATATGTATTTTCCATGTGCGTAAAACTTCTATTGTTGTATTGAAGTTTCCTTGAAAGGAGTTGGGAATTTGGCTTCTTGAAAAAGAAACATGTGTGTGCTTGGAAATCTAACTAATATACATTTGATTCTTCTTGAGAGAAATATGTATATTTTGAAAATAATTCTTGCATGTTAATCTCGCAACTAAAAGAGACAAATATAGAGTAAAACATGGTTCTATTGAATATGCAAGATTGTGCTAGTTGTTTTGGAAAGTAATAAAGCATTGCTGATATGATAATCTATTAGAAAGATATACCATGGTAAAAGACCAAACTACTGTGCTAGTTTTGCTAAGAAGAACACATGTGAGTTCTTGCAAAGATTACTAGTATGTATCTTGAAAGGTGTGAGCAGTAGTAAAACATAAATAAGTAAACTTGCTTTCCTTTATATATATCTTCTTTAAGAAAAGATGGGAATCTTGTTTTTCTTTAAAAAGGGACTACGTACTTGTGTGTTAAGTGAAAAGGAATCCAAGTTCTTTCTTGAAAATAAATATATGTTAAAGAGAATAACCTCTTGAATATATTACCTTGCTAGATGGATTATGTCAACTTCCTGATTTAGGTATATTAAAGGTTAAGATAACCTTGTTAGTTTTGCATAGTTATTATGCATAAAAGAGGCTATCTATGGTAAATTCCTGGAAGAAAAGCATGAGAAATTTCAATGTAGAATCATAGAGGAACAAGGTTCTTTGCATGCAATAGTTGTATTAGATTTCATCAGAAAGAACATAAGTTTATATGTGGAAAATAATAACATGTTTTGTTATCATACTTTAGAAAATATTCTTTGGCAAAGAAGATGAATTACATGTACAAAAACTAAAGTAATGTTTTGGTTTCCTTGAAATATATACATGGCTAATGTGGGTATTATATTTCGAGAATAAGGTATGTATTCTTATGTTTTATTCCAATAGTTTTATGGAAAAGAAAACCATGTTTTGCATGTCTATTATGTTATGTGTCCTCGAAGAGGAATCATGAGTTTCCCTACTCGATTATGTTAAGTAATCTATTGGGAAATTAATCTTTATGCATGGTATGCATAGGAACAACAATCAATGTGTTAGCTTTATTATATTTGCATGTTCCAAAGGCAAAATATGAAGTGGTGGTTCTTTTGTTAAAGTTTAAGTAAAGCAAATGCACATTGTGTCATTTTCCATTAAAGGAATTTATGAACAGATATAGTAATTTGTCTTGTATGAATGTGTGCATGTGTGAAAATTGTCATAATAATGTGGGAGTTATTTGGCATGAATCGATAATTACTTACTCACACTAATGTAGAGATGTTAGAAGAAAGCATGTTGTGACATTGCATTCACATCTCATATATGCACATGAATAGGTGTTAAAGGATCATTCAAAGATTGATTATTTATTGATTGAGGCTTTATCTAATCATGCTATAAAATCTTGTCAATGTTGCTAAAAGAAAAAATTGTTGTGGAGGAGCAATGTGAATTACTGATGAGGATGAGTATTGCAGTAGGGAGAGAAGTCCTTCAAATGAACTAAAGATAAGTATTTTATGTTATTTTATGCATACGCATGTTGATCTCCTTTAAAAATGAATTGCTATATACATGGCATTGCATGAGATTAGCTTCCATTTAAGATAATTCTTAAAAAAGTACATGCTATTATAACATACTTTTTCTGCATAATAATATGCATATGAGATTAATATGTGTATTATGCTTTATTTCTTTAGGAAAGAAAGTATAACAGCATGAAAGAAAAATAGTTACTTTTAATTTGAGCTTGAATGAAAGCAATTGTTTTTGCATGCAATAAAATTTCTAAGTTACCATGCACTACTTGAAAAGAGATGAATGTGTATAGTGATGGTGTGTGAAACTAATGCATGAATGCAAAAGATGAAGAAATTCCTACTATAAGATGATAGAGTGTTAAAATTAAATTGAATGACGTCTCTTAATGGATCAAGTTATGAAACTTAACTAAATGACTAGTTGACTAACTAGTGTTTGCATGAGTCGTCATGGATGCATCAAAACTATTGAGTAGTTATGAATGAATAACTAATGAAAGTTATATGCACGAATTGATCTTGACTAAAGCTATTTGAAAGTTGGGAGCAAGTGATTATGATAATTAGTGGTGTGTCGGTCTGAACAGTTGTTAACAGTTGGAAATGATTTGCACTTATACCATAATGGTTATTGACACATCGTGATGTGGATATTTATATATCTTGGTATGTGTGACAACATCTTATGCGAGACTTAAAATGAATTGCATAAGATAATATCTTGAGAAATGCATATTTATGATTATCTTTGTTTCTTATTGTAAGCATGAGTAGCTTAATGGAAACAGAAAATTTGTGAAAATAAAGCATCGCAAGCATTGCAATGTGAGTTGCAACAGTAAACGTTAAAGTATCATGTTTTAATATACAACACATGTATGTTACTTCCAAGGGGGAAATTATGACATCTTCATTAAAGTTAACTAGTATTAACTAGTTCAAGACAAATTGTTTAATTCTCTTTTATTTAAAAATTAAAACTTAAATCATCACTGTTGATAAAGCAAGTTATTTAAATTGCTAAAATTAATTAATGAAAGAAAATATGTCTAAGCTGATGGTAAAAATGTTTCCAAGAATAGGAAGTGGTTGGGGACAGTTGGAAAGACAGTTACCTACTCCTCTGAGGATAAGCTGGATCCCCAGGAAGGAGTAGGCGTTCTGTGAAATTGGTAAAGGGGGAGTATTTTCTCGAGCTGGTTGGGACCAGTTGAAAATAGCTTCCAGCAACCCTTGTAAAGACAAAAACATCTGAGTATGACTGGAATTGGAGAATTGGACCGGACTGTCCCGAATTTCTCTTCCAGGATTTTCTGAGTGTGACTGGATTGGCCATCCCGATGTCACAGCAGAAGAATCCACTGTTGACCCGTGACACTGTTCAGATTCTGGAGCTAGGGGGCAAGTGGAGGATGTAATAGCCTCACTTGATGGTTGGGAGGACAACAGTTTGAAAGACTAAATTTCCAGATGAGTATAAAGACATTTTAGTGTGGAAATATTGACTGTCTGGATGTGAAAAAAATGACTCGATCCTATGGATTAGGAGGAGCATTTTGGTTACCATTGTGGTTCTCATAGTGGAACAAGTTAAGTAAAAGTTGTGTTATATTAAAGCGAAATTTTATATCTCTTAGGTAGATATTAGAAAAGGTGCTTAGTATTTCGGAAGATGAGTTATGAATCATATAAGTTCATTTATATTACTAATTTGTATGGATGTCTTTAGCAGGAGCTAAGACAGTGTGCATGTGATGCATTTATGAGAGGGTTGGTCCTCTCTGAGTACTTATGGAAGTACTTTGATTAAAACATCTCTTTATATTGCAAGAATGTTTGATAGTTGCCAGTATTTTGATTTTATTGGAGCTATGTGACTAATGTGATTGAATGGTTAGTCATACATTACAGGCTCTTTCCAGGAAGTGTTTATGGGTGTTCAACCATTCTATGAGAGCTTGCGTAAAAGCCATCATTATTCCAATGGTAATTGGTAAATAATGGTAAGTTCTTATGGAGATTTTTCTATACTTTTGTGAATTGAATAAGGGATAAGCAGTTAGAAATGGAAATGAAATTTTCTTTGCATTATACATGCTTATGAATATGTATAAAAAAATTATTATTTCAATTAATTGCATTTAAGGAAAACGAAAGTGTTTCCTTGTGAGGGGAAGGACCCCTTTGGGTTGTTTATATCATTATATCATGAGTATAAGTTTAAGTTTCAGTGAGAGAAGCACACCGAGGACGGTGTTCTCTTAAGGGGGGGAGTATGTAACAGACCTCTCACGTGAATTCAAATGGTAAATATATTTTCACTTTTCAAATCAAGAAAACAAAGAATCGGTTTCATGTAAAACTGATTCTTGAATCAGTTGAAAACGAATATGGAGAAGAAATATTCATCTTCACATTAAGCAAACACTCGGAAAGGAGATTGGAAACTAAGATGGGTAAAATGTTGGGTAGAAGCTGGTTGTCCGTGGATGAGAAGATAATGGCTGAATTGAATCCAGAGGAATCGTCAGGTTCCGCAGCTAACCATGGTATTCAAGCCAGAGATCGAAATATTATTTATGGACAAAACACCGGTAACACAGAGAAGAAGAAACGAGGACCCTCTGTTAATACTAACAGTAATAATAAGGGGAAGGCGGATCATGAACTTTTGCCAGAGGGCGGAAGTGTTGTGAACCGAAGGGAGCGAGGGAGGCCAGTGGGATCGAAGAGAAGGCCCAAGGCTTGTGCAAATGCAATCCGTGAGATGTCGAGCGCCATGAAAATGCACGTTGTAGAAGTCCCTAGCGGATACAACCTCATAAAATTACTGTCAAAGTTCGCCAGAACTTGCCTAGCACAGAATCTTCGTTTTGAGTGAAAGCAGGACAGTGAGCAACATTGTGCTGCTGGAGGCAGGCGTTCAGGGAATAAGAACGCATGTAGGGCTGTTTCAAATTATATCTCTGACTGGAGCGTTGCCGCGAGGATGTGCAGAGTAGTCGGAGATAAGTGATTTTGGCTTGTCTTCCTTATTAAATAGTATTTTTCTTTGTGAGTTAAATATATAAGAAAAGATTAAATATAGATGGTGCTAATTCTTTTTATTTGATAATAGTCGACTGCCAAAATAATAATTTTAGCTAAATTTATTTATGATATAATCTCTTTATTTGTGAGATGAACTATATAGTTCACTGGTGAGTTGAAATATATAGCTCATTTATTTTACAATTTATTCTCATTTCAAGATGGGTAAATATATGAGAAAATAATTCAAGGGAAATAAGTTGAATTTTCCTTCTTAAAGGTGAAAATATGTTTGGTGGACATATTGAGATTAAGGCTTTAGTAACCTTATATGGAGATGTTTGAAGTGAATGCATATTTAAAATGAGCATGTGTCTATTAGTTATTGCAACCATGTTTGGATAATATTAATGTTTTCATATTCTCTATGCATTGTATTTAAGGCATTTAGATAGGAATTTTTAATTAAAAATGATTAACCACGTGATTTTGTGGTTATGTCCTAAAAAGAATCTTTGTATTTTCTTGCAAAGACTCTTACTTTAATATTTTAGAAAGATAATGTTATTAGAGAGATAGAATGGTGAAAGGGAAACTTATTGGCGGGTTTTTTGGAAAAGAATCCTTGTTGTCTTTTCTTGAGAAGATTTCTACTATGTTATTCTTTGCTATTATGTCAATCTTTTACATAATAGTTAAAGAGTGGTAGTATACTAAGAAGTTTTTGTAAAAAAAATCCATGTTGTAAATAGTAATTATTTAATAAATCCATGGATAGTTTACCATGGTAATGGTAAAGATTAATTAATAAATCCATGGATAGTTTTATAAAACCATGGGTAGTTTTTCCATGGTTTTGATGGAGATTAATTGTTTCATAAAACCATGGGTAGATTACCATGGTGTTTGCAAATATTAGTGATTTAATAAATCCATGAATAAATTACCATGATATTGGTAAAGTTAAGTTATTTAATAAATTCATGGTTAAAGGAACTAATTAGTTTTATTACTTAGATGAATAAACTAAGTGATTATTTTATATTATCATGATTATGATGTTAAATTCCTTTGGAGGAAGATCTTGCATATACATGCAACATATGTATTAACTTTTATCGAAAAATAATATACATTTTTGGGTATGTAGAAAGAAAGCTTGTAGTATTAAACGACGTTGAATATGATTGTTAGTATAATCATGAAAATGAGACATGTATTTATATTCTTCATTGCGTATTTTTACTTACGTTTACATGCTCACTAGCATTGAGACTTTCTTTGGAAAGACTCGTGAAGGAGGTTATGTGCTTCGTTGTGTAAGCACTCCTTTAGGGAGAGTCTTTTGGAATCGGTATGCATTCACATGCATGGAAGAAACAATTGTTATGTTAACTTGCATTCCATGCACTAAAGGTAATAGCTTAAAGGTTAGCTATTTTTATTAAATGTATGTAAGTCACATGCATAAATATCTTAGCTTATGTATCAGTTTATTTTAAAGAAAGGCTTGGGAGATGTAGCCATCGTCTTGCAAGAATGTGTGCTTATGCGACGGAAACAATTAGTTATTGTGATGACTTATAACCAGCACATATGAGGTATGTGTTATTATAGAGAGAATGACAAGGTACTTTACTTGCTTGTCATGATTATACATGAGTAGATGGAGAAACTACTATAGTGATTGATTAATACTTTATGAATCTTGACATCATTTTATGTTGAAGGCATCATAGCAGGGAATGATGGTGACATATACAAAGGAAGATTATGCTTGACATGGTGGTAGGGAAATGATTAATGATCGTGCGGATGAGTGCGAGTTGTAGGAAGGTCCAATGTACGATGGTCCATTGGAGGTACATCCATGCCACCAAGATGTGACGATATGAAGACCAGAGGGTAAATGGTATCATATTTATTGTAATGGCTTTAAGCTAGAAATTACATATTTCCTTGTAAGATTATATAAACGATGGTTAAGGGATGGTCTCCCTTATAAGCCATTGAGTGATGGGCTGAACACCCTCACGAGCGTTTAATAATAAAATTAAACGTTTGCTGGTTTTCACCCTACGGGGTTTCCAGGGTATATTGGTGTTCAATGGTCTGATTGATTATCGTGTCCAGATGATGAGGTTGATTCCTTTATTTATATGATGTTCATAATGGAAATTATGTGATGACTATATGAGTAATGGGATGAATGGATGGTTACATCATATAGTATTAAGTTAATATACTGTAATGGAGATTGTTAAGGGTTAAGGAGTTTACTATTCTTATTTATAAAATTACACTAAGAACGGTTAAACATTCTGTGTAATGATGAGTAACTTGTATAAAAAATTTTAACTCCTTACATTTCCCTGTGAAGTTAATGATGTATGTTACAGTACTGAAACCTATTGTTTATTGATTTTTGCTGAAAATTAATGCCGCAATTAAAAATCGAGGAGGAACATGTTAGGTATTTTTGCTAGCAATTGGAGAAAGCGGTTAGAATGATTGAATTTAGATCCGCTGGAGAATGATTTACAGTGCTTTTCATCATTTCGTCAGAGGCTCAGGAACATGGAAATGGAATGAAATCACGACCTGCATCTTATAATGACTGGATGTTCGGCCATGTAGTCTCCGTGTCCCAATAGATGTGGACATGACTATTTTAGAGGTAGATTTTTGGCAAAATTATTAATTTAAATTGTTTAAAATGTGTTTTGGAGAGTATAAATAGTTTTAACCCTTTCAAAAATCAATGAAGGAATTTGATTTCTGCAAATTACATCATTAAAATCTTAGGTCCATTTTATTTCTACAAATTACATCATTAAAACTTTGAAATTTCAATCCAATTTCAGTCAAATTGACCCAACAAAAATAGTTTTTGGGTTCAAGAGGGATTGGAACCAAGACCTAGACATCCCCACACATCACCAAAGCATTCCGCCAAACCCACGCAGGAAAATCCCTAAAGACTTTACATGACTGAATAAGCAAGTCATAGCCTAATGGTCAGTTGCAGAGCCTTAAGTTGATCCATTTTTCTGGAAATATTCAACAGTTGCTTCGTTAAATAGCTTGACAGTCATTTCATAGCCATAGTTGGTGACAATTCCCGGTTGTTTCATCCGTTGGAAAATTATTGAAAATGTCCTCAATGATTCCATCCCTTTTGGAGATTTTAAATGAAAATTTCCTCAATGATTACATCCCTTGTGGAGATTTCACTACCAGAAAATCCAATGGAGGTATATGGAAGTATATTTCTATAATGTGCTTAAAGGAACATTTTGCAACTGTATTACTTTGAAATGATCGGTAATTAGTAATAAGGATTTGCTTGAATTTTCTTTTACCTGAATATGAATATATTTTATTCAATTATAGATTTTGAAGAAAAAGATTTCAAAATTTATGGAAACATGATTCTTCTAGATATACAATTGTTTAGTATCTTTTAGAGTTGAACTTAAATGGATGGCATTTGACCTGAACATGATTCTTCCAGGTATATAGTTGTTCAGTATATTTTAGAGTTAAACTTAAATGGATGGAAAAATATTTCCAAAATCTACCATTTAAGTTATACTCTTGAACATGGTTCACAATTGTATACACATGTGTATCTTGGAAAATGTAACAATCTCAAATCAGTAGATCTGTTCACGAATATTTTTTGGACACCAGACAATATCATATTAAAATAATTCAAGCGGAGATCGAATCTGGAAGTACTAGGGCATCTTATTGATCAGAGAAACAAATATCAGGGATTCTCTTTGAACCTTCAGGTTCCTTCAAACAAATATCTGACATTCCCTTGTTTTCCTGAATACCTTCAAATATTTTTTGTCGAAATTGCCTGAATACCTTCAAATAATTTTGTCGAAATTCCAAAGATAAAGAAATTACTGCAACAATACTAAAACCAAAACAAAACCTACTGTGCGGCATTGATATGCGGCCTAGAAATTATATGAATGAAGAAAAGGGCGTCCCCGAATTGACATGCGCAAATGCAATTCTTGTGTTCAATTGTTTGTGTTTTCATGTCGCAAATCCCTCTCTCAGAACCCTTACATTTTACTCTTAACAACATTATAATTACAAATCTGAGAAGTTTTCCAGAATTCGCCTCCAAGTTGGACCCACTGCCGGAGTTAAATCTAGAGGAAAACCAGTTGATCAACTGTCCAAGTCAAATCTTGGAGGAAAACATATGACAGGTCCCATTTTTTTTTCACAAGAGAAAAAACGCTATTTTGTTTATATATATTTATGAAAACAGTCCATCAGTCAATACATTCTCATCTGATAGGTAGATGACAGGTCCCATTACTCCAGTCTCCCTCCCACTCTTGCAAACCCCAAGAGTCTGTCTACTTTATGGAATCTTGGTGTAAACAAGTTGTATGAAGAAGAAGAGACTATAGTCAGTCAACTAGAAATAGTAAAGTTATTGAACTAGGACTTAACCAATTAGAAGAAGTATACTGGCTGAGAGAGGAATTACTCAATTAGAAGCAGTAGAATGGTTGAAATGCCAAACTTACTCCAAGTTCGAAGGTGGTTTCACCCTTTATCTCAATCACTTTTTTTAGACTTGTTGAAAGGGGACTTAACTAAAAGCACTAAACTAGTTGAAACTTGAAAAAAGACTCTCTGTTTATGTAGGTTTTCAAGTTTAAGCTTAATCTCTATTTTAAAATAAATAATTCATATTTATAAGTTAAATATTCAATTAAATCACATAACATATTTGTTCTTCTATACTACTCATTTCTTCTATACTACTCTTTCCTATATCATTGCTTTACATCGTTTCCTTTGCAACATATGGTGCAATTGCTAGTTAAAAATTACACAATTTTAATTAACGTGAAGCCCTTCGCTCAATTAGTATTTCAATGCTACAACTTGTTATATGTTTGACAATTTAGTATGTTCTATGTTTTAAAAAGTTTTTTGGTATATTTTTTAGTTTAATTTATTTATAATTTTGTAGGAAATTTATTAGAATTACAAGTTTGAGTTGTAAACTTTCCACAATTTCAGTATCCAAAATTTTTTAGGGTGTTGAATATATATATATATAGTAAAAACTCATTTTAAATAACAAAAATTAAGATTTGACACAAAAAAATTCACCAAATTCCCAAAAATATTCTAAAACATAACATGTTTAAAGAAAGCCCATAACTTAGATCATTAAATGTTAGCGAACTTCTTTTTTTAATAAAAGATGGTGTAAAATATTAATTTATTTTAATTTAAATTCCCTTTATAAAATAGAAAAACAATTATATTGTTTGAACTAAGAATTCTATGATTCATAAAGGAGATAAATGTCCTTCGATACATCAAATCCTAATGATGTGATTTATCCAAAAGACATTTAACAATTATATTTTTTTTTATAGTAAATGTAAAAATTGTCTATCAATATACATCATTTTTTATTTTTATTATTTTATATATAATAAAATTAATATAAAATATTTTATTTAAAATAAAGGTTGAAAATATCTATTTATAATTGATATTGAATTTTTGGTTTGTTTTATTATTTGTCAAGGAATTATATCCTTTTCATATTAATGTATAAAAGACACCATTGAACATGATAATTAAATATATTATTAATAAAATATATGTTACTTATGAATTATTAAAAATATAGATATACATTATAATATAAATTTTATTTTTTTAAAGTGATACTTTTTAAAGTATAAGTAATAAAATATAAATTTATTAAATATGAAATATTAATATTAAAAAATTTGCATATTTTGGTAGTAATTTTTTTAATTAAATTATGTTTTTATATTATTTAAGATTTATTTTTAATATATAAGTGGATTTAAAGTTTTGAAATTTTATTTTTAAATATATAAGTGGATTTAAAGTTTTGAAAATCTTTTATAGTTAAAGGATTAAGGAGTGATTATGTGTAATTAAAGTTAAATGGGTAAAGATTTGTAACATGAATTTGCTTGAGATTTAAATTTATTATTTTATTTTTATTACAAATGAAGATACCAAGATTGGTATATTAAACACCATTAGGTGGTTTAGAATGTTTGGAATTATTGATTTTGATATATGGAGTCAAGTGTGAACTAGATATAAATCCTATAGTATTGTACTCCTTTTGTATGTGTTGAATCTAGGTAGAATTAAAATGATTTTCAAATTCTTGAAATGTAGAAAAATATTATTGTGATAATTTGATGAAATAACTTTTCTATTCGCTTAAAACAAATTAGGTCTAGGAAAGCTATAATAGTCTCTTAAAATCAATTAGGTCTAGGAAAGCCATAATAATCTCTTAAATGATTTTATCAGTTGAATATTGGTTGAATTCTATTTAACCAAATTAATTAGAGAAATTATGAGGATTGAACTCATGTATTGCTCTAAACTATTGTTATTTAGGCGATCGATTCAAAATTCAGATTGTTTATAAATTGTTAAGACAATAACAGGTTAAGAAGGTAAACATTTTGTGTGGTGAGAACTTGTTTTATTTGAACTTAAAGAAAAAGGCATGTGCTAATGAAAATCATAGTTGAGTTATTGTTTTACAAGAATATGTTCTTATGATATTTTTTTAGGGAGAAAGTGGAGAGTGAGATCACATTTTGATGAATTGGAATTTTTGCATGATTTAGAAGCCTAAGATGATTGTATTGTATGTGGAATGGAAGAGATCGTGGATTTAGGAATTTTGTGTTGGGGTGTATAGTTGTATGAGTATTTATTAGTCCTACAAAATGTTGTAATAATTTGAGAGGGTGGTAATTCTCCTTAAAAAAAAAGGGTTTAACTTTAGGCTAGAAATACCCTTGTGATAGTCTAAATCTTATTTAAATTTAACAATATTCATCACATTTTGAGAAATGTATGGTTTTCATAGCTTGTTGTTGTGTACGTATTAATAGTAGGGAATAAGACATGAAATCAAATGAATTGATTTATCACTGAATAGAAATCATGAGTGATTTCATAATTCGAAAACAAATTAAGTTAGAGTTATCAAGGTACATTCAATAATGTAGATACCATATTTTCATAATTGTGAGAGTTGTTCATGAGTGATTTCATAACTGGAAAACAAATTAAGTTAGAGTTATCAAGGTACATTCAATAATGTATATACCATATTTTCATAATTGTGAGAGTTGTTCTTGATTACAAGTTGCTTTCAAAAAGATATCATTAATTTGCTTTCAGAATAAATATCTTCTAACAGAGTCATTCATAATTGATTCTCAAGTTAGAGAAGTGAATAATAATGAATATTATGGAAACTAAAGGAATGATCTATAATACATAAGTGGGTCAATGAGGACTGTATTTAACCTTAGCTTGTTAGTTTAAAAAAAAATGGTGCCTTGAACCTCAAATTGTGATTTTTCCTAAAGAGTAAACGTTTAGTAAAAACTAAAGATATATCCTAAATATTTTGATTGCAAGGATGTCTTATGGAATGATAAGGGGAAAATTGGATTGAGAAGACATAACTCAAATTGGATGTAAAAGTGGTTTTTATATATATAACATCATGTTTTGTTGCGTAATTTCACTGACAATTCTATGTGGAAGATTTTATGCTTCTTGTATGAAAATTTGATTGTGATATGGGATGGACCATCATTTTTTTGTATACAAAAAATGTGTGATCTATTTATAGCTTGGAAAGCTCAACGTACTACAGAACCAATAAGATGACACATGTAGGATTCATATAGACTATGAGAAAGAAAAACATGTAGAATATCAAATATTATAGATAAATTAAGTAGATTTCATATCAATTACATAAAATAGTATTTTGATATGTTACTATAAATTGTATGGCTGGTTTTGATATATAAATATTTGGTATTTTATATCAAAACATGCCTAATATGGCATAGATATAGTTTCTACTTGATTAAGAATGGTAAGTTTAGTTTTCATGGAGTTTTTCCACAGAAAAAAATCGAACCATCTATTGATATAGAAAGTTACATAGCATATGCATAGCACATTCCAAAAAACTGTGTTTCCCCCTTACTAAGAGAGAGACAGAGTTACTGCTGAGGTAAATAGAAAGAGCATATTCACCTATCAGCCTAGTCAAGGAAAGTGAGAGTTCTCCTAATATTTCCTCCACCTCCTGGGCTTCCATAGAGGAAAAACACCCGAAACAGAGAGGAGAAAGACAAGGACAATTTGAAGCTTTAAAACTCCAAAAAACGAAACCGGGTAGTAGACACTGTTCCAATTTTCTGATTGTATCATTGCATAAAAAATACATTGAAACCCCAACCCTTCTCAGAGAGGAAAACAACCCAGGGTCGAAAAAAAAAGAGTTTTAGTGTTTCATTCAAAAAAAATTACATAATGTCTGTTCAACATATTTAAAACAAAAAGGCAACAACAGTAGAAACCGGATCCTTAGACAAAGACAGGTTGTTCGATAGCTTGAACCAACCCATCATCCAACTCAACAGCTATCCAAAGCCCCTTATCCTGCTCAGTGCCTTCTTTAGAAAGGCAGTCTGCATCATGGTTCCATTCCCTGTAAATGTGGCAAACAGATATCTCACTAAAAAAACATTTTAGACGAGATATCTCATTAAGCAAAGGAAGTATAATTTTGGCATCATTGAGTCCCATTGAACCACTTCACAATATTCAAAGAGTCCCCGAAGATCTGAACCTCTCTCAATCTCATGAAGGAGAGCCAACATAGGAGATAGTGTAAAGATTTTAGTTCTGCGAAATTATTGGTCCCTTGTCCCAAACCAATTGAGGCTCTAATTTTTTTTCCAGATGGGAGATGAATAACCAGCCCCACTTCGCATCTATTATGCGGATCTGAGGCCCCATCAAAGTAAGCCCAAGGTATATCCCCCCTGATGAATTCTTGTTGAACACACGAGGTTGCTGAGGTATGGAGGGAATAGGAATATGATCATAAATAGATACACCTTCCACCACTAGCTTGTAGATCGAAAAATGTGAATCTTTAAAGATAACATGGTTCCTAGCAATCCAAGTTCCCCATGTGATCAACAATGGAATAGTGCACACCCTGTCATTTGGGGCTTCCTGCCACTACCTTTTCCAAGCTTCCATCACCTCTTGACCCTCCCAACACTGGGGTGTTTTAAGAATCCTCAATGATTCATTCCAGAGACTAATGTTGAAGGGGTAAGTGAGGAAAACATGTTGCACCGATTCCAAACTATCTCTGCAGAGGGAGCACCAACCAGGACCTATCTTTCCCCTACATTGCAAGAAGTCTGAGGTAGGTAATTTTTTCTGGAGAATGCACCAGAAGAACAATCTCAACTTTTTCGGCCCTTTCAGCTCCCTTAATGATTTGAACCACCATTTTGGTTCCCCCCATCCTTTCTGGGACATAAGCCAATTATAACCAAACTTGGGGGAGTAAATCCAAAACTCTTGGGAGTGAACCCATCTAAGCTCGTCTCTTTTATCCTGGATCCTTATGTTTGAATTCTGAAGGTCCGAGATAAATTTCTCCCACTCCCCCATCCATCTTTCCTCTAGCTGCAGAACATCCCCTTTCAACCATTCTTGTCTCCAAATATATGAGCTTTCTTAATCTGCTATTTGGTTAAGAGTAAACAAACCTCTATTGTTCAAATGCTCAATTATTTCTCTTGTTAGTGTGTATATCTCAGAACATCCCACCCAAGGGTCTGGCCCAGTTTGACTCGCACGCTATTGCCCACATGCCAAGCCAAGCCCTGCTCGATTACCTTAATAGATGCTATGGTTGCCTTCCATACAACGGAGGAATTTTTAGTTGCTTTTTGAGGCATTCTCAGCCATTCTAGAAGTGGCATTGGGTCGATATATTTATGTTTTGTAACAGAGGTCCAAATATTATCCTCGATGATAATTCTCCAAGCTAGTTTGGCTGCTAGAGATTTCGAGAAGGAGAAAATATCCTTGATGCCCCAGCCTCCCCATCCTTTTGGCCTAACTATTTTCTCCCATGCCATCCAGGGAGTCACATGTTCCACCTTTGATCTTGCCCACAAGAATCTGCTGCAAATTTTATTAATAGAGGCCAGAATACTTTTTGGGACCCATATAAGGCTAGCCCAATAAACTAGGATGGCCATTGCAATTGATTTTATCAGAACCAGTCTTCCTACTGTAGACAACCATTTGTAAT
Organism: Pinus albicaulis; assembly: GCA_034641835.2. NCBI lineage: Eukaryota > Viridiplantae > Streptophyta > Pinopsida > Pinales > Pinaceae > Pinus > Pinus albicaulis. Next base: position 620,031,009 of record CM076579.1, read on the forward strand.
TCCAGTGTTTCATTCGAGCCTCTATCTTTGCAATAATCCATTTCCAATCCTGGATTAGATATGAGACTGGTTTTAGGAAGAATCCAAAGTACTTGAAAGTTTCCTACAGAGGTTTGACTTCAAAGCATAGGATTGCTTCTATTCTGCCCACTTCATCCCTAGAAAGACCAGCTGTTGTCATGGACGATTTTTGGCCATTTATGCAGAGACCTGTTGCTTTCAGGAAGAGGTTGAGAAGCTCCTTTAGGAAATTACAATCCTTCAGGCTACCATTACTGAACAAAAAAATATCATCAATGAAAAAAAAGTGAGTTACAAATAAATTAATCGCCACTTCAATGCCTGTGAGATCCCCTTGTCTCTTAGCTTCATGGATCATTAAACTCAGACCTTCTACTGCTACTAAAAAGAGGAGTGGGGAGAGGGGGCATCCTTGACGGAGATCCCTTTGAGGATTGAAGAAACTTGTAGCTTCTCCATTTATCAGTATTTCAATTAAAGATGAAGTAATGCATCCCATGACCCATCTTATGAATTCAAACCTAAATCCCATATGTGTTAATAGAAGGCTCAAGTACATCCAAATTATCATGTCATAAGCCTTTGATAGATCAATTTTGACAATAGCTCCTTTTTTCCTGCTTTTTTAAAGGCTATGGAGAGTTTCTTGAGCTACCCCAACAGCTTCGTGGATTTGCCTTCCGTCCAAGAACCCAAATTATTCCAACGAAATATTTTTGGAGAGGAAAGGTTTTAGCCGAGAGGCAATCACTTTAGCTATGATCTTATAGATATAGGTGCATAGAGAGATGGGTCGGAACTCATCAAAAGAAGCAGGATGATCTGTTTTAGGAATAAGGGCTAAGAAAGTTGCATTAAAAGGCTGATAGATAAAGCCAGTACAATGAGACTCCTTTACCAATGCTACGAAGTCCTCCCCTAAAAATTCAAGTAAATGTTGAAAGAATTAAACCGTCCACCCATCAGGGCCATGAATTTTGTTCTTCTGCATAGCCTTAAGAATATACTCCACTTCCTCTTTTGTAACAGGTTCCATGATGCTATCGTTACCTTCCTCATCTATGTAGCTTGGGAAAAACTATGCCACCCTGATAACTTCAGCTATAGAGACTTCCTCAGGAGCTCTGAAAAGTGATTTAAAGTGATTTAATCCAAGAGATGAGAGGTAATCAAAAGAATGTGCCAACTCACCATTGTCCTTTTGCAGCTCCCATATCGTGTTGATATTTTTCCTCCCTTTAGCGTAGTTCTGAAAAAACTTAGTATTTTCATCTCCATCTTGGAGCCAAATGGCTCGAATTTTTAAATGCCAGCTTTCCTCTCTTTCCAACAAAATTTTCTTCTTGACAGTCTCCAACTCCATTATTCTGTTCCTAGACTCCAAGTTAGAATATCCTGCTCCTTCCGGTTTTTCAAGGAAATCTAGTTCCTCATTAACTTTCCTTAATTCCTCCTCCTCCTTTAGTTTCTTGGAATTCGCCCAATCCCTGGTTTCTTTCTACATTCTCTTCAAGTTTTCCATAAAATGTTGACTCCTGCTTTCAGAATCCCTTATGGTATCCTTTCTCCATGTAGCATGGAACATAGTGTTGAAAGACTCTTCTTTTAACCAGGAGGAATTAAATTTAAACGGAGTGCCTGATTTTTTCAGAGCTCCTTTGATCTCCAGAAATATTGGAAGGTGGTCAGATAAACCCCCCTCCCCAACCCAATGCTTGAACACTGAAGATATTTCCACCAGCTCTTCACAAAGAAGGAAACGGTCCAACTTTTTAGCCACCCAGGCATTTCCCACTCTTTTATTCCTCCAAGTACGTCTAGGTTTGATTAAATTAGCATCTACCAGCCGAGAGGATGCCAAATTGTTTGAAAAAAAATTCGAGAGCTGGTATGCCCTTGCCGAGGGACCCCATGATTCTGAAGACCATAAGGAAAAGTTTAGGTCCCATCCCACAATGAGATTAGGGTTTTTAAGGAAATATTTCGCAAAAAAGGAGTTCCAGAACTTCTCTCTCTCCGTGCAAGGTCGATAGACGTTAAGGATCAGAATGGGGTGAAAAAGCTCATTTGAGAACAATTCCATCGCCAGATATTTTTCAAATCCCCAAGATGACAGCTCCTTAAGTCTTCCTGATTTATACCCCATTCCAAGCCCCCAGATCTTCCATTGGCATCTAAGGCTTGAAACACCCAGCCTGGAAACATCCTTGAAAGGATTCCTTTTACTTCCTCCCCCTGCCCCAAGGTTTCTTGGATCAACATTACATCTGGGTTTTGAGACTTTACCAGTTCTCTTAGCACTAGTTTTTTAGGCTGACTAGATAAACCCCTACATTTTAAAGATAAAATGACCATCGAAAACCCTGTGGGGGTGACTGCGCTTCTCTAAGCACCCCTGATAGAGACCTCTGCTTCCCATCTGAGATATACATTTTTTCTTTTAACTGGGCCTTAGACAGGTTCGATTTCCTACCTCTCGCCTTCCTTGGTCCAATTGAGACAAGATCAGATGCTAATCCCCCAACGGAAATTCCTTTCCAGGTTCTATTAGCAAGTGGTCTGAGATTGTAAGGGGGATCCTCAGAAGGGCTGGCTAGGGATGGGACAGGATCAGACTCAGCAATAGAGTGAGAGGGAGTGGTCACAGGAAGGGACGGTAGAGACGTTATGATACTATCATTGGATTCTTGTATGACATGCATATTCAGATGTTCATTAGGGAGCAGCCTGGAGGGACCAGGCTCAAATAAATCCAATACAGAAGTAAAAAAGGATGTGCATAAGGAAGAAGGATAAATAAAAGGCATACCCATTTGAGTCACACCAACTGCCCCCGATTCGGATTGGGGTACCTGGGACAACTCCAGAATGGGATCCATTTCAAATTGATTGTGCGGAGACACAATATGAACCGAAGACAAGTGGTCCTCCTTATTAGCTCCCAAGCCTTCAACACCATCCATCATGGTCACCACCTGTTCCTTGTTCTCCTCTGCTCTGGCTATTGGAAATGTCTCCTTGACAAAAAATTTCTGCCTTCTTCTGCAACGATGCTCGAGGGGACAGTCCTTTGTAAGGTGACCATATTTATGGCACCTGTGACAGCAAAAAGGAAGGTGTTCGTCATCCAAAGTCTGCAGATACTCAAAATCCATGTACTTCAAACTCATTGCATCAGCCAGACCTTCTCTCGGATTGAGGTTTACAAGGATTATCACTACACTCAGGTCTCTTGTTTGAAGAAAGGACATATCAAAATCTAAGAATTGACCAAGGGTGTTCCCAATGGAGCAGAAAGCAGAATCGGTCTAGAAAGGCATTGGGAGGCCCGACAGATTTACCCACACAAGAGACTCTGCCATTTTTTCTTTCTGGGCATCAAACACCAGATTCCATCGCATGAACAGGATCGGTATCTTCCCAAAGCACTAGTTCCTTTCTAAGACCCAATTCAAATGATCTTTATGCATTTAATACTGAACTAGCCCCTGTAAAGGACTTTGATTTCCAATGGGTTCCCAGGGGCTTCTTTCCATTCCGACATGGTCCATTTTTTGATGTAGTCCACCGAGTACTTCCTTCCTCAGACTCTGCCAACAAGAATGGTCTCAGTGGCCTCCATAGCTTCATCTATTCGAATTTCCACTTCAAGAACACAACAGGAGCACTCTTCTTTTCTCCTAATGGCCTTATTCTTCTTTCTTTTCGATCCCACAACCTCCTTTCTCCCTTATTCCTCACCTTCCACCGGTATTTCGGGTGCATCTTTGGCTTCTACAACAGGCGGCCCTGGTCGCCTTCCTTCAACTTCTCTAATACCTCCCCGATTCAAACCCCTTACCGATTCCCGTCCTGTACTAGGACCTTCGCCATGATCTTGTCTATCCTCATGAGCCCTTTTCGAATGCCTTACCGACTCTTCTTCTCCTGCACCAGTTGAAGAAACCCTATATTTACTTCTAAATATCTAGGGCAAGAGCCGAACAGATCGAGGCAAACCATCTCTCAGTGCTGGTTTCAAACTAGCTGCTTATTTCCCTTGAGGAATTGGAAGATTTTCCAATAGATTTAAACCCTGGCTCAGGGAGAGGTTTTGATTCTGAAGGGATTCATCCTTTTCTCTTCCTCTATTGAGTTCCAGGCATTTCTTCCTTTCCTCGCCAAGGGCTTTCATACCCACCAAACCCTGCAAACTGTAACTCGCTGCAATGTCTTCTAAACCTCTTGTATATGAAGGAATGAAATAAATACATGGCCCTGATGATATTGTGAGGGTTGAAGATCACACTGATGCAGACCACTGCCAAAGCATTCCAGAGGGTTCAACGTTTGTGCATAGCCTTTAAAGTCTCTAGTCTTCCACCTCCCACTGAATGTACTCTGTAGTGTTTCTTCTAGCAATAATGCTCTGTTTGAAAAACCACAAGCTCCTCCCACATTGTTGAAACTTTGTTCAGTATCTGCAGTGATAAAAAAGAAATGATCCAAATTTTTCTCTGAGACCTCGTGATCCCAGCATGTGAGAAAATCTTCAGTCGCTGGCTCAACATCCATGTATTCACTATCGAAGCCCATAGCTACTATCGGTTTGTCATCTTAAACTGACTCCACGATAGTGAAACACCCGCGCTTGTTCAGAAACCCTAACACCCAAATGTTGTCTCGCAATAAGAAACAAGGATTTACTGCTAACCTCCATCGTGAACCCAGTTAGGTCGTGGCCAATAGCTGCAAGCACAGGTGGACACAAAGCCCTGACAGGGCAGTACGCCTGTCACATCGCACACCTACACGCGGATGGGCTCTGATTGCTGGGTCAGACCTGCAGCTCCCTATGGTTTTCTCCATTCTTCCACCATCCCAGTTGGTTTCATACCATTTTCTTGTTGCTTCTAGTTTTCATGGAGTTGCTTCCAATTTAGAAAACATTAAACTATGGATTGGCATGAAGATAAAAATATATCAAATACATATACATAAATTTTAACAACTTATTTATAGGAGAATCGAAAAGAACTAAGTATATTATGACTGTCAGAAAAACTTCGGGCCAAGTTTAGCCCAAGAGGGGGAGTATGTAGTGTCTCTTCTTGGTGAGATAGCTTTGATGACACTTAGAGATGGTGATTTGATATAATGATATAATATTATGCATGAAAGACTTATGTACATGCTTATATGCTATAGAATTGGTTTGGGTCATTTGGTTGTTGTGTGATTATGATAATATCTATGGTTGTGTGTATAGGAACTAATTTTGGTTAAGATCATATTAGCGATGTTTTCTCTTTTGGTAGCCTATTTTGGACATAGGTGTATGACATGGATGGTGATCTAGGATTGAGACACAGATCCATGGATGATCATGGTTATGTGGAGCATATGGTTAATTATGATTTATGGATGATACATGATTTGTATGGTTATATGTGCGTAATCTCGTACTAAGCATGATGTGGCAGGGGACTTGGTCATTGCAAACAAGGATGCTCAAGTTATAAATGACTGCGGAAGTTATTTCTCCAAAACCAAAATGACTGTGGAAGTCATGCACAATATTTGGTAAAATGTAAATAATTTAATTATGATATTCATTTGATTTATTTGATCTATTGGATTGTGATGTGTTCAGGTCTTGAAAGAAGACCTTACCAATGAACAATCAAAAGGGTATGAGCTCACAATCAGTAACTTAAGGTGAAGCGCAGAGTTTCAAAGTAGAGCAGATGAGAAGCCATGGAAATTAGGGCATAGAGTCCTAAATCCATGAAACACAAAGACGTGGAGTCTTGGATATATAATAAAAGGATTAGGGTGCGGAGTCCTAAATCCATGAAATATAAAGACATGAAGTCTTGGATCTATAATGAAATGTTTAGGGCACAGAGTCCTGAATATTTAAAAATATCAAGGTGTGGAATATTGGATATTTAGAGTAGATCAGGGCGCGAAGTCCTCAATCTACTAAGGCACGGAGATGCATGCAATAGGGGTGTGGAAGCCCTATTATTTGGAAGAAAAATACCACTCATGGGAAGCTCAAGGATGAATTTCCTTAATAAATTCTCATTCCTGACAATTTTGGAGTGACTTTCTAAAAATATAAATTCATGTCTAGCACCTCAAGTATGACTTTCCAAAAATAGTAAATCACCTCCAATCAATGGGTAATAAAGTATACTTGAAGGAAAATCGTTTAACTTATCATTGATCAATATTAATAGTTCAATGTCACCTTAATCCTAAATATTATTAATATTATTATTATCTTTTATGAGACTATTATATTATTATTAAAATGCAATTATATCTCCTCAATCACTTGAAACCTCTCTCCTTGATGATTTTCATGGCTCTATGTAACTCTCTCTCTCTCTATTTTAATTGTACATTACACTCTCTTTTATGCACTCATCAAATAATGGCATATTCCTCTTACACTCATTAAAGACATGTCAGAAAATATTCCTCTTACACCCTCTTTAATGCATATGTTACACTTTCCTTAACTAAGGCATGCATACCTCTCCTTAATGGCATGAGTTACACTCCTCTAAAAGGAATACAAGGCATGCATAGTACTCCTCTTTTATGACAAGAAATTTTTGCTCCTCCTATATATGTGCCTCATGTATTCTCACTTGAGAGAGGTGCATTGTGATACCAAGAGTTGGAGAGATTTGAAAAAAGATTATGAGAGGGAGAGACTTGGAGAGTAGCCAATTTATTTCAAAATTAATTTGAAATTCCTAAACTAAATTACTAAGTAGCTCTACATGGTGGAGCTGACCATGAGTGGTATTGGGAGGAATTTAAACTTATCTTCCTCAGTTTTCCTTGGATATCTCCCTACTACTATATTTTGGTACTGTTTGTGAGCTCTTACAGCTCCGGGGTTCTAGGGGGAGAATTTATCCCTGGGCATGGTTGGGTGTAAAACCGGATGGTCATAATGAGTTGGTAAGGATATGTGTAATATCATTAGAGCTGGAGCATATTACCATCCTTTTGGACTTGTATAAATACACAACTAGGTATGTTCATAAGAATTATTTAATTTTAGTTATTATTAGTTTAAAGTGTTATAAAAAATTCAATTTATTGGAACTAATACTTGTGAATGTTTAAGAGATAATTACAGAGTTAATTCTAAGCTAACGAATAATGAATGGAAATTCTAGTTGAGCATGTACATGTAGAAGGGATTAGAACAAGAATGTGTTGCTAAAGTTTTTAAGTTCAGTTTATAATGAAATTTTGTTCATAACAAGTTTTCATGAGTTGATGAAAATATCATATCACCATAAATTTGGTTTTTATTTCTCCATGTACAATTGTATTTGAAGTTTTCACACTAAGTGTTTGACAAAAGTGATAAATGAGGTAGTAGGAATTTGTGTTGTTGTTGTTTTAATAAATCGCATTTCTGAGCATTTATGTTGTGATTCAGCTTAACATCGGGGGGTATCCACACCATTTGAACATATAACCCCCTACTTGATTCCAACAAAATACTTTTCCAAACCCACATCGTAAATCTGGGCGATTTTCCAGATTGTTGTTGCCACTATGTGCGCCCGCTGTAAAGTTTTGGGTGAAAGAATAAGATGATTTAGTCTCTGATTTAATATTTTGTGATATGAAGAATTAATTTATAAATTTTATGAGCTAAATAGGTTGAGGCAGAATATTAGATTCATGTCAAATTTCCTTAAGAGATTATGGCTTCCAAGTGTTTGACAAAAAGCCTCAATGGATGTAGATTGCTTCCATGCTTGCAAAGTGTTTGTCAAAAGGCCTTAGTGGTTGTATATTGCATGTTTTCAAAGTTTTTTTTTCAAAAGGCCTCAATGGTTGTAGCTTATAGATTGCATGCGTGCAAAGTGTTTGTCAAAACTTCAATGAATGTATTTTTTGTGCATATAAATTGTTAGAGTAAATGTCCTACTTACTGTAGCTTTTATGTACTAGAAAATTTATGAATAAATTATTTAATGGATGTAGCTTCCTATTTCATCAAGTTGTATGAATGTGAATATGAATCTAATAAATTGTTGCAGTGTGAATAGAGAATATGATAGTTGTTACTTTTATTATCTAAAGCTATCATTAAAAAAAAGGGGGTTGTTGTTGGAAACAATTTTATGGTGACTAATTCTGTTGGATTTTGTGCATGTGAGCATAATAAGTTTCGTCTAAATTTCATGTATTCAAGGGTGAAATAATGTGTTTTAATCGCTGTAGCAAATAGCTAGTGTGTTCAATTTTGGTAACTCTACTTCTGAATTGGTAATAGTAGTTGTTCTTGTTGCAACATTCATTATACAATTTTCATGATTGAAGCATTGCCTTAATAATTGGGATTGAGATATTTTTAATTGATGAGTTTGGAATATTGTTGGGTCAATATATTTTTTGATTCCATTTCATAAACATATCATATTTATTAGATTTACTGATAAAAAGAAGTCTATTCTTCCCTCATTTACCTTGTTATAGGTAGGTTAATACTCATACACTTATATGTAATTTTTGTAATAGAAGCACGATAATTTTGTGGTTATGATATCAAGAGTCAATAAGTATAGCTTATTTAGCATAATCTAGTAAATTAGATAGGTTGATCTAACTTAATGTTGGCACATGGCATTATGGCGGAATTTACTCTCAATCTTACTTAGAGCTTATGTAAAAGTATGAAAAGAGAACATGGTATCATCTTTTAAACTTGAGAGGAAATGTGTTTTGGAATTGGTTTTAAGGGAAAGTTATTCTTGACTTCTTATGTGATAGTCTTATAGTGAAATAGATGAAGGAACGTGATTACATGATAACTAAGTTAGTAATGTTACAAAAAAAAGAGTATTAGTGATTAATATGACCTCTACTTCTCTATATTTTTTATGGTTGGTAAGGTGGGACCTTACACATTCCCACATCATAGCCTATATACTGAATGTAGCAGTGAAGGATGTGCTGATGCAAACTGGTCCGGAAGGGAGGCAAGGGAAATGGATTGCAGCCATGCTTGAGTACGATTTGGAGACTAAGCCAACAAAGTTGATCAAGGGGCAAGGTTTGGCGAAGTTGATGGTAGAATCCAATCTATATGCACTGGACATAAATCTAATTTCTGCACTTTCAAAAGAAGAAGTTGATGATCCGATAAATATCATGACTAAAAAACCTAAAAATTTCAACGATAAACATGACATTAAAGATAAAATGTCAAAGTCTTAAAATTCCAACGATTTTTAGGGATGGTATTAAAGATAAATATCATGTCTCTAAAAAGCCTTAAAAATCCAAGGATGACATTAAATATAAAATATCACTTGTAAAAATAAAATTAAAATTAAAAAGGGAAAAAATTAAAAAACACAATTAATCCAAAAAAAACAATTTTTTTTTTAAGTTATAAAATAATAATAATAATAAATATAAAATTAATAATAATAAACCACATAATTATAAAAAATGATAGAATAAAATAATTAAAATAAAAAATTTGAAATCAGTTAAAATTTTAAAATAATAATAATAATAATAATTAAAATACTAGAATAAAAAATAAAAAAATTTTAGACATTATTTTTTCAAACAAAATTTAAAAAGAAAATTTAAATAATTAAAATTAAAATTTAATACACACACACACACACACGAAAAATACATTTTCAAATAAAAAAATGAAAAACAAAATTATTATTTTTAATTTAAAAAAAAAAATTAAAAATTAACATTTAAAAAAAAAAAAAAAATTAAAAATGCAAAATAAAAAACAAATAAATTCAAACATATAAATTAAATTAAAAAAAAAAAACATTAAAAAATAAAAATTATATTTAAAAAAATTTATAAAAAAAAGACCTTCGCAGCCCCCATTGGGGGGAAGAGGTCGATTCTCACCCAGTGGAGAGGAGCTTCCAGCTCCCACCTGCCTTGCGGCCGAGCCCCGCGACCACAAGTGCCCGCGAAGGTATTTTTTTTTGTATTTAATTAAAAAAAATAATAATAATAAATAATAATAATAATAATTTTAATTTTTTAAAATTGTTTTTAAATTTTTGATATATATGTGTGTGTGTGTGTGTGTGTGTGTGTGTGTGTGTGTGTGTGTGTGTGTGTGTGTGTGAATTTTTGTATTTTTTTCCTTTTTTATTTATTTTTTGAATTTTTTTGTTATTTATTTATTTTTTAACTTTTTGTATAAATTTTGTTTTTTTACAATTTTTTTTTTAGCATTTTGATTGGTTTTTTTTCATTTTTTTATATATCTGTTTTTTTTTTTTTAATATTATTACCAAGATGAAAATCACGTAAACAAAAATGATTGATGTTGCATCAACAAGTTTCAAAATTAGCATGAAAATCACTAACATTTTAAAACAAATTTTCATGCTTAATAAATAAATAAATTTAGAAGTGCCAAAAAAACACCACTTTTCTAAATCGACATGAAAATCATCACATTAAAAAAAAATCAAAGAAAATTTAAAGTTCCAAAAATATGCTCCAAAAAAAACAAGTTATTCTACATCATTTTTCAAAATCGACATGAAAATCATGACATTTAAGAAAATTTGAAGTGCCAAAACTATGCTAAAAAAAAAAGGGTGATTCCACATCACCACTTTTCAAATTCGGTTGTTTTTTTTGCTACCACAAAAAAACGGGTACTAGGTAATTTTCTCATTTGATCAGTAACTTTGTTCTTATTGATGACAAAGTTATGGATCTCTTTGTGAATGCTACTCAACATGATAATAGAACAAACATATACTTTCAAGAAACCATTATGTTTGAAGTAGATATTAACTTCATCATCCTATTAAAAACTGCATATGCTAAAGAATTTTCAAGTGAAGAGAAGCCCAATGCTTCTAAAAACTAGTGATGAGGTTACTAGGATAGCCCCCACCAAAGTTTGAAACCAAAACTATTCAATTTAGTAAAGTTAAGTCGAATGCCTCAAAATACAAGACTAAATTGTTGTGTTATAATAACAAAGTTTACATTTATAATCTAGGTCATAACCACATCCTTGAAAGGATAGATGAAAATGGAGAACAAAATAAATAACCTTAATAGACATATAAGCTCAAGGTTACCATTGCAGAAGAAAAAATCAAGCAAAAAATTATATCCAAGAATACTTTTCTCACTAAAGACCCTCCTAGGACCAAAAAGTATTCTAAGAAAAAAAATAAGAGAGCCCCTCTCCTAACTCTCACTTCAATTATTTCAACAAAGAAGAGAAGAATCCCTTTTCTAAGTATTACAAGAAGAAAGGGAAGGACCCCCTTGGCCATTATCTAGCCAAAAAAATCCTAAACATTTAAAGCATATCCATTTTAGTTGTGTATGTTGATGCCATGTTTTGGATTAAAGTTGTGGTCCTTTATTTCATAGAAGTGGCATACTCCTTGTGTGAACTATTGGACCTTCATACAATCCTTCCCATTTGTTTAGTGGAATATTCTAGAATTCATTTATTTGAAAAATCTCCCTATCTCCTTAACGTTTATGGATTTTTTGTTGGCCACTAGATTGGAATTATTTATAAGAAACTTGAGGGAGGGAATTCAAGTTAAAATGTCCTCTCTCTTCCTAGTACTATGCCCATTGGACCTCAATTCATTTTCCTCCCTTATTTTCCCTTATCTAAAACATAACATATTATAACTAAGGAATGCTCATGATGGATGCTCTTATAACTTTTCCTAACAAAAGGGAATTATTAATCAATGACCTCTTTGATTATAATTCATGGTTTTCAAATATGTAACACTTATATTTCTTTTTATCTCTCCCATATTCGCTCTAATGAACAAAGGAATTCAAATGTGACCAATATATTCTTCCTCCAAATATGTAGTGGAAAATATAAAATCATGATATTTATAGTTAATAACATATCTACTCTTAGCCTAATAATTATTCCCACCAATTATACCCTCATGGTTTTTATTGTTCTCTTACCTTTATGACTCTTCTAAGATTTTAAAAAATTGAGACTAAACCCCTCATAAGTGTAACATCCCTTTGACCATTGGCCCTAATATTATCCAAATTTTTGTACTCTAAGCTTAGTGTAAAACACCCTTGTTTAATTCTCTTAGCTATGGATGTTATGATAGTTTTCCCTTACACTTTAATAGGGGAGCTCTTATTCTTCCATGAAGGTATGTGTCTCTTAGCACATTATGACTTTTCCTATTTTCCCTTTTGTCTTAAGCCATCCCTTAAGTTCATTTCATTGGTTTTTGTTTAGTACCCTATCCACCCAATGAATTCTTTATATTAATTCTTATTATCTTGTGTGTTATCCTCCTTTGAAATTTCACATTGTTTTGTCATGCACTTAATTTTACCTTATTGTGTCTTTGTTAAACTTATCTCAAAGGTGTTGAGTGTTGGTAGGTATCACCCCTCTCATGGATGATTCTTCATATGAATTCCCTATTTTATCCCTCACCTTAATCATGTAGGGGAACATTCTTCCTATTTTCCATGCCTTGATATGCTTGGGGATGTTGCCTCCAACCTCCCATGCCTTAGCTCGGTGTATTTTCCTTCCATCTTTCTTTCGTCTCCTCTTTTGTTTGATGATTGATTATTGTTAAATTATCACTCAAGGTGAGGGTCCCACCTAAAATATTCAATCCTTTGAAACAATTGATTGTCATGTACCTTCTATCTCTTTCCTAGGGTGAGAATATTAGTTGACACATTCGAAAAAATTGTACTTCAATAAATTCTCTTTCAATCATAGTATTTTCATCCTTTGTTTCTCCTATATTTCTTTTCATATTGTTTTCCATATTTAAACACTTCAACTAATGGATAGGGCCATATTAGCTCCCTTGATTTTATGTGGCATTCATGCTTAGGTAAAAAGTTGATGAAGCACATATTATCATTTGTTGACCCTAAAATTTTGGAACAACTTGAGATCTATTGACATCCTTTCAAGGTATTTGTAATACCTACCATCCATATTTACATTAGAAATAAATAAAAAAATTACTTTCACTTGATAAGCTAAACTACATCATTTTATATACAACATTTTAATATCAATTTATAGCTAAACCCTATCAAACATTTCGGGTTGTATGAGACTGGTGTTACCACCGCATATTAAATCGTCATATTGCTCATTTATATTGCACATAAATCAACACTATCGTATGACACTTGTTCAAACTCCGCATTAAATATACCCACTTCCCTTGCACGGTAACTCCATCCCAAATTATTTCTTGTACCTACTAGGATTTATTATCACTGACATATTGATTTTAAAATGGATTTGGATTTAAGTTTTTCAAGGCCACTTGACCAACTCTTAACCATCCAATATACTCTTGCAAATCGACGGTGGAGAGACTTGGCGGGAAGGGCTTTGGGTATAACACTTGTCCCTAACAACCTTTCTTCATTTGCGCCGGTTTGGCCGCTCGAATTCCTGCTCTGCTACATTACCAAACTTTGTGTCTCCATATCTGTTTATGGTTCTGCACTTGTATGCTTTCTTCGCAACATTTAAATCTTGAATCCATCCTAGCTAATTTGGAGGAGTATCTCTGTGATTTTTTCCATTACTGAGATCTCTAGAGGACCTTCTCTGTGCGGGTTCCAGGTATGCTAATGTAATGAAAAAACTCAGAGCCTTTGAAAGAATCCTTTTGCCACCGCACTCACACAGTTATGCCAGTCATATCCAGCTCTCGTTTTAGGTAATACTCTTACTTTTCCTTAGCACTGTAAGGAATTTCCGCTCCTCTGTTGTATATACTATTTAAGCACTTGGTTTTAGGAACTTTTAACCAGTTATACTTTGTCATTCTGCGCTTTCTCTCCAGGGAGGAGGACAGTCACAGTCCCGGAGGTTCGTCTTTCTATCAGGTAAATTATGGTTTAAATTGCACTCTGTTTTCTTTCCACAAAGTTACAAATCCTTACTCTTTTTGTCTTTCCAGACTTATGTTTGTAACCTTGATGGTTTTCAGGTAACCCCACCTATATCTGAAACGAAAACTGTGTGTTTAGTTCGGTCAGGGGCTACAACTAAATGTTTGTCTTCTTCTTGTTTAGGAACAGGTACTTATCCAACGAGTTTAAGCTTTCTATCAAGCTTCGTCGGCATTTTAGTTAGCTTTACAGTCAGGGTTTTGGGTCTGAGATGTCTTTTTATGCCTTTGCAAGGCTCTGTTGTGTTCTCTTCTAGTTTATACGAATCAGTACATTTGTGGCTCATAAGCATGAGTTTATAAAAGTCATACACAAAATTTTACTTATTTATTTTTATATCTTTCCGGTTCAAGATGATTTCCTTCGTGGGTTTATGTTATTGGCTCTGCACCAGGGTTTCACCCGGACGCTATGGTTATCATGTAAGCTAGATACTACTATTATGGTTCCTCATATGTTGATATGTTTTATGCTCCGAATACGGTTTCTAAAGAAACCCTCAGAACTTTCGCATCTAATTCAATATTTATAACTAGAAGTTATTTTCTTAAATGTAAATGCATATACACATATATTTTTTTTTACCTCGAGTTCTGAGGTTTATGTTGAATGATTCTCTCGCTATGCTACTATCTAATGTTTAAGAATGCATTACAGATCTATTCGAGCTTTGGGAATGGTTTATTATCTTGTAGAATGAATTTCCTATTCATGCTTGCTTCCTTCTTTGCTTCAGAACAATTTAACTCTAGTTATTTTATTAATTTCTCAGTTTTTTTTCTTTAGCTTGAGGTGACCGGACCACCTTTACATTCTATCCATGTATAGAAATAATGAGGGAAAACGATGTGCACTAGGAATTCTCGATTTCGGTTGCCAACAATGCTCCCTGTCCATTCATTTTTTTCTTCTAACAGTCTAACAACATTGTTATAGTTTAATAATGTTTGTCACCATTACCCCAAACTTACTTTTTCAGACATAAGTAATAAAATTATGTATATATATGTGTACTTCTTTATTCTAGAAATGGCTATTCTCTGATCCTTATAATAAAAGGCCTACCTACACTTTTTAATCAAAAATAGATTCAGTAACTCATAAACCATTTCATGTATATTTGTCAAATCTGTAACTATAGGTTTTAAGCCAGAAACAATACACAGAGTCCATTTTGATTT
This sequence comes from Pinus albicaulis, assembly GCA_034641835.2. Lineage (NCBI taxonomy): Eukaryota > Viridiplantae > Streptophyta > Pinopsida > Pinales > Pinaceae > Pinus > Pinus albicaulis. The sequence continues at coordinate 620,046,188 of CM076579.1, forward strand.
CATGCATAACTTTATAGATTAAATCACAGTTCGAACTATTAATGAACTAAAATTTCCAGTAAATCCTAGATACATTAAAAGAAATAGTTTTCTATTCAAATTTATTGTATACTCAAATACTTATCTGAGTATTACTCTGCAGATGGTGTTCCTCCCAACCTTTAAGAGAGGCAATAACCTGCGGCTCTTCCCCCGTGCTTCTCCATTGAAAGGTGCAGGTTGACAGTAGATTTTCTGTTGTGACCTCAAGACTCTAAGTCCAGTTAGTACCAAAAATTTTCAGGAATTGTCTGAGTGTTTTTCCACTGTTCTCTACCAGCTCAAAAAAATATCCACTCTTTCCTTAGTCCATGAATAGAACCCCATTCCTCACTGGGATGATTCTTTTATCCCCAGAGGAAAAGGTAACTATTCAAACTGTCCAACCACCTTTTCAGTTCTTGGAAAAAATTTACCATCAGCCTTTTACTTTTTATGGAATTACTTTCCATAACTAATTTATTAAAAAGAAAATAAATTTTCTAGCAAAAAATTAATTGTTTCACTATTTCTCCTTAAATAATAATAAAATTCATTTAACTAGCTAACAACTAGTTAACAATAATAGCAGCTGTCACAACTTCCCCCCTAGAAGTAAACACCGTCCTCAGTGTTTCATTCTAGCTCAGAAAAGAGCTCTAGGTAGGCCTCACATACAAATATTTCATCCTCCCAAGTAGCCTCATCCAGGCCAAAGTACTTCCACTGCACTTTAACCTGGGTGATGACTTGCTTCAGAGCATAATTTCTCTCCGATTAAGTATGTGTTGTGGCTCGACCAAAAACTCACCGTCTAGTTCTACCTACAAACAACAAAGTTCTTTGTCAAATTCTCATATAGAAATAATATTTCAAGTTAGGATTTTTAACTCTATCCTAACTATATATTCTACCAATGAATTATGTGCTTCGAATCATGCACATAATGCTTCAACAGGGACACATGAAACATATCGTGTACTTGGATGTGACTAGGTAAAGCCAGCCGATAGGCCATAGGTCCTACCCTTTCCAAAATTTGGAAGGTCCACAGAACCTGGGAGCCAACTTGGCACAAGAGGTCCACCGCAAGGTACTCCTCTTGGTTTTGATCCTCACATACACATGGTCTCCCACTTCGAATTCCCGATGAGTCCTCTTCTTATCTGCATAGATATTTTTCCAATCTTGTGCAGCCTTCAAATTTTATCTTATCTTCTTTACTTCTGGTTCCATCTCAGCCAACATTTCTGGTCCCAACATTAATTTTGTTTCAGGGCTGCTCCAATTTATGGGTGTGCAACACTTCCTCACATACAAGGCCTTGAAAGGACTCATCTTAAGGGACTCCTGATAACCATTGTTGTAAGAAAATTCAACAAGATGCAAATAGTCTTCCCATTTGGTTGGTTGTTGCATCACGTACATGTGCATCATGTCTTTCAACACTCGGTTTACTCGCTCTAATTGACCATCTATCTGGGGATGATAAGATGTACTAAATTTTATTTGGGTCCCCAGACCTGTAAACAGAGTCTTCCAAAATGCTGATGTAAACTTAACATCCCTGTCCAAGATAACCGTCTTCGGAATACCATGCAGCCTGAAAATTTCTCTCATGAAGATGTTTGCTATCTATACAGTCTTGTAAGTAGACTGCACAGGTATAAAATGTGCAGATTTACTCAATCTTTCAATTAACTCCATGATAGAGTCATTGTGTCTCTTTGACTGTGATAAACCTGTAATGAAGTCCAGGGATATGACCTCCCACTTCCATTCAGGTACCAGTATGGGCTGCAACAATCCTGTAGGATGTCGATGCTCCACCTTAACCTGCACACACTCCAAACATTTATTTAGATATTCAACAATATTTTGTACGCATACCAGGCCAGAAATATACTTTCCTAATAGTTGTTAACATTTTCTGGTATCCTGGGTGACCCGCATAATTACTTCTATGGTATTCATCCATGATCAGCTCTTTTAGGTCCACACGGTTTGGTACATACACTTTTCCTCTAAATGTTAGCATCTGATCATTATTTACTCCATATTCAGAAGTACTTCCTTGCTTTCTGGTCTCTTCCATTTGTTTCCATAGGAATTGATATTCCGGATCTTTTTGTGCTTCTACTTTGACTTGATCTAAGAATTTACTTTCAAGCTAATTGTAATAAAGCTCATAAACACAATGTAGTTTTCTGCTTAAAGCATCAACTACTCGATTTTCCTTACCTTTCACGTGATGGATGTCCATATCAAACTCACTTATAAAGGAATTCCATCTTGCATGTCTAGAGTTTAAATCAACTTGTTTGAAATAACTTGTCAAGCTGCTATGATATGTATTTGGCACAAAATTTTTACCCAGCAAGTAGTGTCTCCATACCCGGAGCGCATGTACTACTGATGTTAATTCTAGATCATAGGCTGAGTATCTTTGTTCATGTTCCTTCAACTTTCTTGACTCATATGCCACTACTTTGCCTTTTTGAGATAAAACTGCCCCAACACCCTCTTTACTTGCGTCTGTACAAACTTCAAATTCCTTGTTTGGGTCAGCTACTCTCAACACTGGTGCAGTGGTCAAAAGATGTTTCAACTTTTCAAAGTTGTTCTGACACTCAACGCTCCACTTAAAGACTTTTCCTTTTCTCTACAAGGAGGTAATGGGAAAAGAAATTCTGGAAAATCCCTCAATAAATCTCTGATAGTACCCAGCCAATCCCATGAAGGATCGAATATCTTCCACATTCTGGGGTACTCGCCATTCCATGATGGTCTTGATTTTCTCTGGATCAAAAACAATCCCTTCCACTGAAATGACATGGCCCAAGTACTGGATTTCTGTTTTAAAGAAGTCACATTTGCTGAACTTAGCGTACAACTGATGTTTTCTTAGCATTTCCAGCACAATCCTTAAATTCTCTCTATGTTCTTCCTGGTTTTTAGAATAGATTAAAATGTCATTTATGAATACAAGTACAAAATCATCCAGGAAAGGATGAAATATACCATGCATTAACCTCATAAAGGTTGCTGGTGCATTTTTTAACCCAAAGGGTAACACCACAAATTCATAATGCATGTACCTGGTACGAAAAGTAGTCTTGTACATGTCTTCATCCTTGATTCGGATTTGGTGATATCCAGATCTTAAATCGATTTTAGAAAACACTGTGGCCCCCTTCACTTGATCAAACAGATCATCAATCTTGGGTAAAGGATATTTATTCTTGACTATTAACTTGTTAAGATATCTATAGTCCATGCACATTCGCATGGTTATGTCCTTATTCTTCACGAACAACACTGGTGCTCCCCAAGGGGACACACTTGGATGAATATACCCTTTGTCCAGCAGTTCTTGTAACTGCATATTTAATTTAGTTAATTCTAGAACACCCATTCTGTAAGGAGCCCTTGACACAGGAGATGCTCCTGGCATTAATTATATGGTGAAATCATTATCTCACCTTGGTGGAAATCAAGGAATATTTTCTGGAAAAACATCCATAAAATCTTGTACCACTGGTATGTTTTCCATCATAGGTGCTTTTTCCTTGGAATTGGCATATCCCACCTGAATAGCATATATCTGACATACCTTTCTCATACAGTTATGCATTTAGGATGTTGTATTTGGACGTAGCTATAATGGCTTCTTGATCCCCTGAATCTCCTTGCGTGTTCCATCTTGCATTCTGTAATAAATGATCTTTTCCTTGCAATCCACTAAGGTCCAATTTTTTTCTAGCCAATCCATGCCCAGCAAAACATCATAGGACCCTAATGGGAGTATGTTCAAATCCACATTTAAATGTTGTTCTACAATTACGAATGTGCATTTTGGAATCTTTGTAGTTACCTTTCTTTTTTCTCATGTGGCTAGTTGTACCAGCCATGAATTTTTGAATTTTTGTTCTTTTAATTTACACATTTCCACTATTTTGGGACTAACATAACTTAGACTTGCACCTGGGTATACCAAAATTGAAACAAATTGAGACAGTAATTTACCTTACAACTCAATCATTGTTGGCTGATAATCTGCCTATCGATCCTCCAATGTTGCATTGATACAAGGAATGTTTCACCCCACATCGCCTACTGTAGAAGCCTCCTGCAAGTTTTCAACTGTGTCATTTCTTGCTCGTTGTGGGAAATTTTTATAATAGTGTGCCTCACCACACCCCCAACACTGTAGAGGTGGCTTGGTCACCTGCCCTTGCTCAGGCTTGCTAGATGCCTCTATGGGATTCTCTTCTGCTGGCCATCGAGGTCTTTGATGATTTCTGCCAAATTGTTTACTGAAAGAACTTTGTGGAGAATTTTTAAAATTATTACTTCTGGCACCCTTAAAATTTGAGCTACTTTTTTGTCCTTTCCTTGGCTGCCAACTTTTTCCAACCTCTCCTTTTTCCTTGGAATGCTAATAGCACATTTGGGCCTTTTGAATGGCTTCGTCCATGGTTCTGGTATTTATAAACTCAATTCGCTCTTTCATATGTGTTGGCAAGCTGCTTATAAATATTTTTACCTTAGCCTTTTCCTCTCTAAGGTATGGAACATATCGTAACAGGGAAGTGAACTTGGTGATATATTCATCCATAGTCATCTGTCCCAACTTAAAGTCATGAAATTCTTTTTCTTTCTCATCGTAGAAACGTTCTATTAAATACTTATCTTTAAAGTATTTTTGGAATGATTCCCAAGTCACATCTTGTTCCTCAATACTGCAAACATTCTTAACTTCTTCCCACCACAGAGCGGCTTTCTCCCTTAACTGATATATGGCCAATCTGGCCTTCAGGTTTTTGTTGTATTCATACACCTGAAAATACTTATTCATGTTTATTAACCATGCCTCTGCCACTTCTTCAGCTTCACCATCAAATGTTGGTGGTTTTATTTTTCGAAACTCCCCTGAAGCTCTACTTTCTGCTTCTTAACCTCTTGTTAATCCGACAAATTGCCAGATTCTGCTTCATTGTAATTTTTGTTCTTGTTTCTTTGCTGGGATGGGCTTATTTCCACTCTGTCAGTGGCGTTGTCTCTTTTTTGATGTTCATCACCTTCTTGCATGCCCCTGTTAGTACTGGGGTGTTCCACTCAGTTTTTCTTGTTTGACAAGCTCTTAAGTATTTTTTCTTTCTCTTTCATTAATCGTTCGTTATCCCTTCGAACTCACACCATCTCTTCCTGTAATTATTGAATTGTATTCAACAAAAAATTGGTTTGATGTTGTTGTTCCTCCAACAGTCTACTCATTTGTTGGTGTTGATCGACACTTAACTGAACCCACATTTCAGGGTTGATAATTGGTTGCGTTTGGGGTTCCCTGGTGTCTTGGGGTGGTTGTTGCATTGTTCCCCTTCTCATGATGTTTCTTGTTATGCTTATATTCTGCGCATCATTATACACACAACCTAAATTGTTAGTTGACCCTTAGGGTCCCAGCGTATGAATGCTGCTCTGATACCACTTGTGACATACATACATACATAAAAAAGAAATTTACTTTGAACCTAAGGATACATTACTAGCCTTACTATATATCCTCCAACCATATTACAACTTCAAACAATACCAAAATTCCATGTCATAAAGTAAGATTTTGAATATGAATATTATAAGGTTTAACCAACACCTTAAAAAAACATTAAATCGTTTCTTGAATGTTATGTGTTTTAAGTTTATACATATAATTAATCCGGCTCTGACATATGGTCATATCTTGGTCTTGTAACATTCACCAATTCCACCGCATACATTTAACTGAAATATTGTTTCAAACGAGGCTTCGCTAGCATGTACTGGATATTTATTGCAATTGTTACCATTGAATAAACCCCGTAACAGGTGTAATTTCTTCCATAATATTGTGCATATTTCGATGTATTTATCTTTAGATCCTCACCATTGGTCTTAGAAGATCCACGGCTCACAATTTAGGCGGGAGTCGACTTGATATCCCCACCAACCCTAGGTGGTTTCCACCATTTGTGTTGCTCTGTGTCGGTTCGCCTTCACTGTTCTCTGAGAATTTTCACCCTCTTAACAAGGGTTTCAGCTCTGGCTCTGCCGAGATGTATCCTCATTCCGACTCCAGAGTTAATCTCATGCCAAGGAATTATGAGATTACAGAATGGCAGAGAGGGAGACTCCTCTTGAAGCATTGGAGCGTTCTCGGTGTTGTTCAACCTCTAGCTCATGACAAACCCACGCATTCTTCCACCACTCTTTGCCTCGTTCAGGTAATCACTTTTGAACTTAAGCTTTGAACTGTTTTCTCTCATGGATTTACGAGTCACGGAGTTTTACCTCCTCGACTTCTTATCCATGCATATTTCTAACTTCTTTTCTCTTGCTATCGAAGGGTTCCAGTACTTAGATTTGTTGTAGCGAATCTTCGTTTATAGGTATAGTTCATTTTCTTATTCTGTACTTCGTTATGTAACTAGGTTCTTCTCTTATAAATTTAATATTTCATTTTAAAATCCCTCTCATTCGTTCTCTCATTGTTATGGATGACAAGTCAGCTCTTTCATTGGTTATAAAGTTAATCTATTTCATGTGGTCGTTTGGAATTGACAGCTACCCTGGTTCATGGCTAATGTGACCAGCTTCTTCCAGGTACTTCAATGTATGCTCACCGACCCAATTATCTTAACTGCTTCGACGTACTCCTAATTTCTCATGAGGGTTTTTGTTTTCCCAGTCTCAGATCTGTTTATAAGTTGATTTTGGGCAAGAATGCCCTATTTATTTTTCGCCCTCTTTTAAGATTGTAGAGGAATTTCGAGACATATTCCGGCCAAACCCTTGAGGCTCAGATAGTCTTCTCATTTACCATATTTGCAGTATAAAATTTCACTGAGCTTAAGTTGTGAAAATATACTATGGTTTCTTTATGAGATTTCGGTCCCGACCAATTTTGTCACTGTAATAACTATTCCGAAAATATTTCTTTCTTTTGGAGAAGATTTTCTTTATTTGGACTGTGTGAAGACATTCTTTTACACACAGTATCTCTTTACGAATTAATGGAAACTATGTTAGTTTTTCCTACGATATTTAAGAATATCAGTTCTAAATATTCTTTGTATTTTCTTTCTATAATTATTTCGAATTTGATAGACATGTGTACAAGCCCAAATTTTGGGTCTTTACTCTACTTATTTAGAAAATTAATGGTTTACTGTCATTACAGAAGTTAAATCTCCAGTTTACATAACCTTATGTCTATTTCTTTCTTTAATAAGGAAAAACCTTTCGGTGACCGGACCACCTACTGTTTTTCCGTGTATAGTTAACAGGAATAACAATGTGTACTAGGTTGGGATCTCCTATAACCAGTGCTAACAGTTATTTCAACTCAGTTTATGTTACAATAAGGTCTCCGGTTGAATTCTTTGTTTGTAGAGTATTAATAATAATATTTTATATTCGTTTATGTCTTTTTATTACATTCCTTCGTACTAGTTCCTGATACATGCATACTGCTAAATTAGATTCAAATCTCTACAACAAAAATGCAATGTACATTTTAGATATTTCACAGTTTAGGTAGTTTACTTCGAGTATTTTATCTACCATTCTTTCTTTGTAACCTTTAGAAAATGATAAATGTCTACAAGATTAAAACTATAGAATATACTGGAGTATTTCTCAGCATCTTTCCCTAGTGTACAAAGTAATATAATTTTCATAACTTCACATTTCTAATAAAAGGTAAATATCCAACAGAATTTAGCATTTATAAGTCTAAAAGCAAAGAAAAGTTCCAACAGAGAAATATTATAACACAGTCTGTCTAGGAAAGAAAGTTTCATAAGAGAAATATTATATCACAGTCTTTCCCTAGTCTAAATATTAGTTATTGTATGCAAAAACTCAGGAACAACAATTCTCTTCTATCCAATATTAACAAATAGACATTCAATTATCTGTAAAAAAAATTGCACGCTGTGGTGTCCACCCAACCTTCAAGAGAGGCGATTACGTCCTCCTCTTGCCCCCAAGCTCCCCCTGAAGAGGTACAGGTTGACAATATATTTTCTGTTGTGACCTCAGGACTCCAAGTCCAGTCAGTGCCAGAAAACTTTAGGAATTTCTTAGTGTTTTTCCATTGGTCTCTACCAGCTCAGGAAATCCTCACTCTTCCTTCGCCCATGACCAAAACCCCCATTCCTCACTGGGATCAGTCCCTTATCCCTAGAGGAATAGGTATCTGTTCCAACTGTCCAACCACCTTTCAGTTCTTGGAAAAAAATTACCATTAGCATTTTTACTTTTACTTTTCATAACTAATTTTATTTTTCATAATTAAAAATAAGGAAAATAAATTTTCCAGCAAAATACCAATTGTCTCAATCTTTTTCCTTAAACAATATTAGAAGTCATTTTAACTAGTTAACAACTAGTTAGCAGTAAATGCAGCGGTCACATATTTCATGAAGAGTTTCAGATGAACAATCTACTCATGAAGAATGAGCATGTTACAAGTGATATTTAAATTCAAATGGGATAATAACTACTTCTCTTTGTTACCATTTCAATAAGACCCAATCAACAATCTCACTTAATTTATTATTTCTTTTTTTAGTATTATATATATATATATATATATATATATATATATATATATATATATATATATATATATATATATATATATATATATATATATATATATATATATATATATATATATATATATATATTATGGTTTAATTTGATTAAGTATTTTTTATTTGTGTAATTTTATTAAAAAGACCCTACAACCGAGTATAAAGGAGATAATATCACATAATATTACATTTAAAACTAACAAAATAATACTTACATTAAAAAATAAAAAATAAAAATAGTAATAACAAAAAAAATCAACATCTACCTTTAAAAAAAAACTATTACAACCTCTACTTTAATTTTACATCAATCTTATAAAAAAATAAAGTAATTGAAAATAAAAAATTATTTAATTTACATTTAGTAACAGCAAATTATAATATGTAATATAATATTATTAATATTTGACATGTAATTAATTTATATATAACAAATAAATATTTTAATATTAATTGTAAATAAAGTATTTTAATCTCCATACTAAACAAATGTTGGAAGGCATCATAGTCCCTGGTACTCAAGTTACAACTTATATTTTGGGAAAATTTGCATTAAAAATTATAACCTACATTGGTTAATGGCAAATCAAATCCTATGTTATTTCTTTGACAGGAACCAATAAATTGAGATGTGAAGTAGATAAATTAATTGCTTGCATACATTTTGGTGGGTAGTAATCACTTGTAAGTCTACACATTTACAATTTTACTCATACATAAGTGCTAAGGAAAACATAAATAATGTTCAAAAGTAACTATTGGTCAATATATTTATTTATATTTTTTTCTATCCATTTTTTATACAAAGACTTGCTTAAGTTATGATGGGAAGTAATTGATAATAAATATGTTATTTACCTAGGTATGAGTTATTTTCAATGATTTTATTTTTGGATGTATTTCTGCAAAGCTTAAGTATAAAAAATCAGTATACAAATATCCAGAATTCAAGCATGAATATTGCAACTATATCCATAAATTATGGCAATAAATAGGTGAGTGAGTTAACCACATGGCATTATATTGTGCAAAGGGTGGTATAAAACCTTTAAGTGATGGTCAATTCAAATGTTTGAAAAATGATATTAATGATTATAACAAAAAAATTCAGAATATGTTTTTATTAACATTTCAATGTGTAAAAAGTGAATCATAAACAAAATATTTCAATGTCAACTATGTGTATATTCTGGGAATGAAGGCTTATGTGATTCATCATTTAAGCAAAACTTTTATGTATGAATGAATGAATGATATTTTAATGTCCACGAGACTAAAAATAGTCTATGGGACCACCAACTTCCTTGTTTTTTTCTTTCTGCAATTCAATTCTTTTCTTACTCAAATTGATGATGAGCTGACCCAACCTTATAAAATTTCCATCACTAAAAAGACAATGCCACAAAATTGATGCTAACATACTATGGTACTGTCCCTGATGTCTCTGAAAGCGTAACATTCAAAAATGAAATGTTTTTTTGATTACACTACCCCAGAAGTGCAAAAAGTGCATACCCTTTCTTCCCAAGCTTCTTTAGGTCTCTTCCACCATCCCATTTCACACCGAAGTTGATGTGAGTTAGTTCTTAATTGAGCTATAAAAACCTTTTCCCTCCACATAATGCTAGCTCCAATGTATTCTTTTTGTTGGAGATCACAAGTGGGGTTGAATTCATGAACATAATACTTCTTCTTTCTACCCAACTCTTTTCCCCATATACGCTTACGAAACTTCTCTAGCACAAAATTCTTTAATTCCTTGCTATTTGTGGGACATGCATTCAAGTAAATATTCCATTTTTGCATCCATTTGTTGTTTTTTCTCATCCATGATTTCTTTCTTTCACTCATACCTTCATTGAAGATAACTTTTGGCCATCTACCTTCTCCCATTTGATCCATTCACTTTAGGTACCTTATAAGGCGCACCATGGCAATTTCTTCGATGGGTGCTACCCCTGTTTCACTCAACATTATCTCATAGGGAACCAAACTTTTTATTTTGAACTTGCTCATGATCAAGCGTTTTTGAATTTTTTCAATTTGTTTCCATTTTTGAAACAGAGATGCTGCTAGCCCACAATTCACACCCATATAATATCACTAGACAAACTAGGAGTCCAAAAATTACTTTGATCGTGTTCCAATCCCATAACTATGCCTCTCTACATATATTTTGAAGTGCATATAATGCTTTCCACCCTCATAAAATTCTTTTCTTTCTGCAATCCTCCCTATTAAGCTTGTTGTTGAAATCGATCCCGAGGTACTTATATTCATTTACTTCTTCAAGAATGTTGTCTTGAAAGAAGAATGTATGATGCCTTTGCTTCCTTTTATTATAGAAAGTCATTATCTTGGTCTTACTGGTATTGACTTGCATCCCCACTTCTTTAAAAAAATGCTCAAGGGCATATAGGTGCATCTGCAATCCATGGGTCGATTTAGCAACCAACACAAGATCATCGGCATATAGAAGAAGCTTTATCACAAACTCCCCCAATTGAACACCCTCCCCACCTTGAAAATTTAGCCACTCTTCTAGTTTGTCAATATATAAACCAAAAATGGTACGAGATAAAGGGAAACTTTGCTTGACTCTGATGTCATTTCTAAAACTTTCTGAAATGCCTGCTGAAGTTCTAATCTTGACTTTCACCTCTTCATAAAGCCTATGGACAACATCTCTATATTGTAAAGGAATTTCAAGTTCTTCCATTATACGCCACAAATTATCTCTAGGGACCATTTCAAATGCCTTTTTGAAGTCAACAAAGCAGCAAAATACTCCTTCTTTGCTCCCCCAAACCTTTTCAACAATGTGTCTCAGCGTGATACCATGATCTACTGTAGAATGCTTCGGCCTAAAACCTGTTTGCCCTTTTTCCCTCTTTTCTTTTACTTCTGCCCACTTACTGATTCTATTTTCTTCCATGACATTGAAAATCTTTGCAAATAGAGGATTGATCATAATGGTTCTATAGTTGGAAGGATTATTAATGTCTACGCTTTTAAAAAGGGGAATTGCTAGACTAGTTGCCCAATCCCTTGGGAACCCTTGCTGAATGACATTGTTGAATATTTCCATGATGCGGGGTGCCAAAATTTTCATTCCCCACTTTAATATTCTACTTGAAGTTAAACCAAGTCCCTTGCCTTCCCTACTTTCAACTTTTTAATTCCTGCCTCCACCTCCTGTACTGTGAAAAGCTTTGTAGATGTGTTGATCCTGGGAGGAGGCTCAACCTCTACTTCTCTCTCATAGAGTTTCCTTGCATAGTCAAACCACTGATTGGTTATAATATGAGTTTCAATTTGCTTCTTCCTTGGTTGAAGTGCCTACCAAAAAATTTTTGTGTTATTCTTTCCTAGATATTTCAGCTCTTCCTGCCTTGTTTGCATGAACTCATACTTTTTCTTTTTTAAAATCTGCTTATATAACTTTACATTCATCTTCCCCTATCCTTCCTTTTTCAAGGTTCTCCTTGCCATTTTGCATAAATCACATCAATATTTTAAGATCGATTCGTTTCTAACCACTATTGTGGTTCATAAGGACAAAGATGGATATTGAGATTAATCATCAGGACAAAATGGATAATGAGATCAACATATCACAAAATTATAGTAGAGATGTTGATCTCACTATCCTAAAGAAAACATGCATAAATAACAAGTAATAATAATAATTAATTAATTAATTACATCGTAAGGCATCATTATATGAAAACAACTTCTCTCAAATCCACTTGTCATCATTATTTTCCATTAGATTATATGTTAGACGATTGGATAAATTGCAGCGGTTCGATGTTCGATTAGATTCATTTTTGATGAGGTGAAAGTAGTTGGAACCGTCGTTCGTTCAAGTTCAAGTAGTTGGAACTTTTCAACCATTCAATATATTTGAAAGAGTCACAATTGAGCAGGTTTGCAATGGGTTTTGGAGAAAATATTGGGTTATAGGAGCTGCATTTGAGTCTGAGATACTTACCCTCAAACGAGGCGCCGAATCTCAGCACTTTCAACATACGAGGAGCTAGAATTGGGGAATATCTATTTCCTTCTCCCCATTCATAAACTCCACTCCTCGCTCTCACCTTCCAAGATGGATTCCCTCGTTTTTAAAGCCGACTCGGCTCTTCAGAAGTTGACTTCGAATTACAGAAGCCTGAACAGAATTCTTACTGTGCTGACCGAGTTGTGCCAATTTCCTAGAGACGGAAATGAGCAGTGGAGATGAGTTGAATGATGCGATTGACAGCGCTTAAAAAATAGCGGAATTGCAAGTGGACGATGCAGATGCTGTGAGGGAATCAAGCATGAGATTTGCGAGGTCAAATCTTGGAAGCTTGTGTTGGAGACAATAAACAAGTCCCCCACTCCTATCAAGAGGAGGATTAACCATATGTAACAAAGCTAATCTTCTCGTTCTTTGCGTATCTAACAACATCACGTTCTGCACAAGAATTTTAGTCTATTGCTTTTTTCCAAGTTATTCACTTCACTTTTCCAACTTATTCTCTTCAAAATAAAATAATGGTCCTTTTTAAATAACTAATTGTAAATATACAGTTTGTGTGTATGTAAATAGTCCTAGTTATAATTAAGTTCACAACCAAAAGAATTTAATTAATTAGTATTCCATGTTTCACAATAATTGATAATATTTTGTTCATAATTTTTTACTGAATTTATATTACTGGCATTAATTTATGAATAATGTAAGTGATTTCTCTTTATCTTATAGCTTTGAACGACATTAATTTATGCCTGTCACATCCATACCCAAATAGTTACACACATAATTTTTTTTTATCTACAGTACACATGTTTACTGATACTATACAAGAAAATTGATTAATTACATCACGCAGAACATTTTTAGCAACACGAAGATAATACCAAATAACCATAACCATGCATTTATAATACCATAACGCATATCATTGATGTATATTTGTTAACTCTATTGTTTACGGCATGTATGGAAAACTCGGCATAACTATGTTTACGTTTAATAAATTTGACCAAGGCCATGCTTTCACTTACGTTGGTCGTGGTGATTAAATCTTATGTGCGTTGAATTGTATACAATCCCGAGACTGTACCACACCGAGATTTGGTAATTAAGGCCTGCTTAAATATCTCTACTCAATTCGATGTGATTTTATCCTTGGCATACGACCCAAACAGACGCGGCATGATTCATCTCGCCACTTGTTGAGAGTTGGCTACCTTGGAATTAAATTAACTTGACAACTGCACCCTATCTCGATTTCCATGGGGTTATTGGAGGGAAAGGAAAACTGTAGTCGTCTCCAGTGATTTTCGCTATACTGTAGCTGTTGCACTTATGCTTGGCGCGCCGGAGGTTCGCCTCTGCTATGGTTTTCTCCATCCAGATTTCAGCTTAAAGGCTGAACACCATCACTGGTAACATCACTTCCCTATGTTGTTAATTTTTCCCATGATTATGAATTCGTCTGTTCACTCCTTCTCTGGTTTAACAGTTTGATAGGTGTCGGTGTTTCTATGGAGACTGTCTCGGGAGAAAGAGATAGTGAGCGGAATGGATAAAAAAAAGTAACTCATGGTTGTTATTTATTCGTTTTCAGAGTTTTTCCCTTCCTTCCGTTTGGTCTTACAGGAATAGGGTAAATACTCAGGCTTGCAATTGTTACTTTCTTACCTTATGGCTCCATTTTTTTTCACAGGACTCCGAACCAGCAAAATGCATACCTGCAGGTAAGCTTAACTGGTGATTTTTCTTTCATTCTTAGCACGAATACACTACTTCTCTTTTGTTAAGTTTTCCATCCATTCTTATGAACAGCTGAACCGCCTCTGGGTCCGGCCTTACGCTTCTGGTAACGCTACTGACAGAGTTTTATTCTCCTTGTGCTTAGGAGGTTAGTGGGTCTTCCCTTAATGGGGCCCTTCTTATTTCGCTTAAGTGGACGAATCACCTGATTTGACCGTGCTCTTCTTATGACAGGTACACAGCTTCAGGCGTATACGTCCATATCCTTCTGCTTAAATTTCTTTTTACCCTTGCGGGTTCTACCAACCCTCTTCTTTTTGCCTCCGGGAACAGGGTTTAATCATGAAGTTCCATGTAACGGTTGTTTCAATTAGGAATTTGTAGTTATTATGTTCCAAGGCTAACTGTAGCGCCTCTACAGACTTTATTACTTGACTGTAAAATTTGTAAACGTTCTTGTGTTGAAGGTCGGGTCTTGAGGGCAATTTTAACCCTTAGACCTCTGACGCTATGACACCTTATTGCAGTTGCGACTGATATCGTACTTCTGTTGTTTCATAGTTTATAGTTTGGTTCGTTTGGTCTAGTTAGAATCTTTCCTCCCGTAGTATATATATAAATATTCAGGTTCTACAGTTCAATGTTTTCATGAGAAACATGCATGCTGGTCTCTCTCTTACCCTTACCGCGAATGAATGATTCGGCAGCAAGGATGATTGTATATTGTTTTGTTCCTAACTATAATGTCTGTCTCATCTATATTTTCTGCAGTTGAATTGAATATACGTTAATTTAGATTGTTACGGTTCTTCCTATTTTCGCATAGCTTGGTAAATTCAGTATTTTCCATTTTATTTCTATATTGCATGCACTGTCAAATTTACTTCTCCCATTTATTGTTATGATTCAGGCGGTTAATAGACCAATTTAGCAATAATCACTCAGAGATGCACATATGTCTGTTATGCATGTTTATATGGTATTCTAGATTATTCTATGGTGACCGACCCACCTTTTTCCTGACTGTGGCCGTGTATAGCTTTAAACGCTAAGCTCAAAGGAGCGAGGACTGGGTAGGGTTTTCAGTTCCCATACCCGGTACTTCGAACTCCCTTATTTTATTTTATTGTAAATTCCTAAGAAAATAATTTAACCCATACAGATTGGTACTTTTAATTCATTAAAGCCATGCATGTTTTCTTTTCTGCTTCCGCTAAAGCTAATAAACTACGACACATTTCCTTTTTCTGTTCTATTGATTAATAAAATAAACATTCAGCCTGTCATTTTTCCTTTCTATGTAACAATAAAGAGTTTTAATATTCACACGCTTTCGTTCCTTCTATTTAACCAAATAACTGGAGCTTTTTCCTACAGTAAGGTAAATAAAAACAATCCCTTTACAATCAAATCACGTGCAGTAACTAAAACAGAGCAGTCTAGTTCAGTGTACTTATCTAGACAGAAAATATGTTTCCTCAGGCTGTTGTCCTCCCAACCATCCAAGTGAGGCAATTACGTCCTCTACTTGCCCCCTAGCTTCAGAATTTCCAAGATGGTCCCACGGAAATAACAGTGGTCTGCTGTGACCTCAGGAAATCTTTCCAGTCACACACAGAAAATTATGGCCTTTCCCAAGGGTTACAGAAAGACACTTTCAACTGGTTTTTTTCCAGCTCTAGAAAAATACTTTCCCCTTTCTTGCCAATTTTCCAGAACCCCCTCTCCTCCTCTGGATTCCAACTTTATCCACTGAGGAGGGGTAACTATTTTTTCCCCAACTGTCTCCAACCACCATCTATTCTGAGAAACTATCACCAACAGCCTAGGATATTTTCTTTCCATTCATTGGTTTCTCCTAATAAATTCAAAAATAAAAATAAAATAGTAATTTTTGTCTCAACACATAACCATCAAGTCTTTCTTGTCAGAAATTAAAATAAACAAATTGTTTTAACTAGTTAATGCTAGTTAATCCTAATGAGGTTGTCACATCTTCCCCCCTAGAAGTGACACCGTCCTCGGTGTTTTTCAGCCCATTTCTGCAAAGAGTTCTGGGTAGGCTTCCTGTATAAACTTTCCGTCCTCCCAAGTAGCTTCGTCCGGTCCAAAGTGCTTCCACTACACTTTCAACTGGGTAACTACTCTTTTACGGAGTTCAATTTCCCTACGATTCAGTATGCGTAGTGGCTCTACCAGAAATTCTCCGTCCAGTTCTACCTGAAAAAGAAAAGCAACAGGTTTACCAGTCAGTGTATTAAATTTATTCAACTTCCAGTTAGGACTTTATTCTTACTCTTTCCTCCTACCTGAATTTTTTGCCAATGAATTACATGTTTTTCATCATGCACATATCGCTTTAAGAAGGACACATGGAACACATTGTGTACTTTGATATGGCTAGGCAAAGCCATTTTATATGCTACTGGTCCCACCCTTTCCAAAATTTGGAAAGGTCCACAGTAACGGGGAGCTAACTTGGCACAATAAGTCCATCTTAAGGTACTTCTTTTAGGCTTAATTCTTACATATACATGGTCTCCTACCTCGAATTCACGGTAGGATCTTTTCTTTTCTGCAAAGACCTTTTGTCGGTCTTGCGCAGCCTTCAATTTTTGCCTTATTCTTCTTACTTCCGCTTCCATCTCGGCCAACATTTCTGGTCCCAACATTAATCTTGTCTCAAGGCTGCTCCAATCTATTGGCGTACGACACTGTTGTCCATACAACGCTTCAAAGGGACTCATTTTCAGAGATTCATGATATCCATTGTTGTATGCGAACTCCACAAGGTGCAAGTAATCTTCCCACTTGGATGGCTGCCGCATTACATACATGCACATCATGTCTTCCAAAACTTGGTTTACCCGCTCTGTCTGCCCATCAGTTTGGGGGTGATATGCAGTACTGAAGTGTATCTGTGTCCCTAGACCTGAAAACAAAGTTTTCCAAAATGCGGATGTAAATTTAACATCCCGGTCTGAAATTACGGTCTTAGGTATACCATGCAACCTAAAGATTTCCTTCATGAAGATGTCTGCAATCTGTACTGTTTTGTATGTATATTGTACAGGTATGAAATGGGCAGATTTACTTAATCTGTCCACTACTACCATGATTGAATCATTCTGTTTCCTTGTTCGAGGTAATCCCATGATGAAGTCTAAAGAGATCACTTCCCATTTCCATTCAGGAATGGGTATGGGCTGCAGTAGCCCTGCAGGGTGCTGGTGCTCCACTTTAACCTGCTGACATTCTAAACATTTTCTCAGATATTCTGCAATGTCCCTCCGCATACCTGGCCAATAATATATCTTTCTTATCGCCGTAAGCATCTTTTGATAGCCTGGATGGCCAGCGTAGTTGCTGCGATGGTATTCGTCCAGGATTAACTCCTTAAGACTTGTGCGATTAGGAACATAGATTCTTCCGCGAAAAATTAACATATCTTCTTCGTTACTTCCATACTCTAATGGCTTGCCTTGCTCCTTATCCTTTTCCATCTGCTGCCACAAGAATTTGTATTCTGGATCCTTCCGTGTTTCTTCCCTTAATTGCTCTGACAATTGGCTTACAGGTTGGCTATAATACATTGCATATATCCCATGCAATTTCCTGCTCAGAGCATCTGCAACTCGGTTTTCTTTTCCTTTAACATGTTGTATATCCATGTCAAATTCACTCAAAAAGGCATTCCACCTTACTTGCCTAGAGTTTAAATCTGCTTGCTTAAAATAGTTGGTCAAATTGCTATGATCTGTTTTAAGTACAAATATTTTACCTAGCAGATAATGCCTCCATACTCGGAGAGCATGCACTACTGCTGTGAGTTCCAAGTCATAAGCAGAATACTTTTGTTCATGCTCTCTCAGCTTTCTGGACTCATAGGCTATCACTTTGCCTTCTTGTGTCAATACTGCACCAACTCCTTCTTTGTTGGCATGAGTACACACCACATAGTCCTTATTGGGGTCAGCTACCTTCAGTACTGGTGCTGTGGTTAAGAGTTGTTTCAACTTTTCAAAGCTGATCTGACATTCATTCGTCCATTTGAAAGATTTGCCTTTCTTTTGCAAGGATGTAATAGGATAAACGATTTTAGAAAACCCTTCAATAAATCTTCTATAATATCCAGCTAGACCCATAAAGGATCTAATATTTGCTACATTTTGAGGTACTCGCCATTCCAGTATGGTTTTGATCTTTTTAGTATCAACAACTATTCCCTCTGCTGACACAACGTGTCCCAAATATTGGATTTCTGATTTAAAGAAATCGCACTTGCTAAACTTTGCATATAGCTGATGCTTCCTCAGTATTTCCAGAACTATTCTCAGATGTTCCTTATGTTCTTCTTCACTTTTTGAATATATCAATATATCATCTATGAAAATCAATACGAATCTATCCAAAAACTGATGAAAGATGCCATTCATCAACCTCATAAAAGTTGCTGGCGCATTTGTCAGTCCAAAAGGCAGTACCACAAACTCATAATGCCCATATCTAGTGTGGAATGCTGTTTTGAAAATATCTTCATCCTTGATTCGTATCTGATGATATCCGGACCTCAAATCTATCTTAGAAAATACTTTAGCACCTCTCACTTGATCAAATAAATCGTCAATTCTGGGTAAAGGGTATTTATTCTTAACAGTTAGCTTATTGAGTTGCCGATAGTCCATACACATGCATAAAGTTTCGTCCTTTTTCCTAACAAAAAGAACTGGTGCTCCCCAAGGTGATACGCTTGGGCGGATATATCCTTTATCTAACAATTCATGCAACTGCATATTTTACTCTGTTAATTCTGGTATACTCATTCGATAAGGAGCTCTTGACACCGGAGAGGCTCCAGGCAGCAATTCAATGGTGAAGTCGATATCCCTTTTGGGTGGCAATCCTGGGATATTTTCTGGAAATACATCCAGAAATTCCTGCACTACAGGAATATCTTCTATAATTGAGGCCTTGTCCTTAGAATCTGCATATCCTACTTGTATTGCGTACAACTGGCACCCTTTTCTAATACATTTTCCCATTTGGGATGCTGTTATTGGGCGTAGTTGTACAAACTTTTTAATACCTTGAATCACTTTACGCGTGCCATCTTACATTCGTAAATGAATTACCTTTTCTTTGCAGTCCACCAGAGTCCAGTGTTTTTCCATCCAATCCATTCCCAATAACACATCATACGACCCTAATGATAGAATGTTTAATTTTGCTTGCAACTCCTGTTCTGCCACCTCCAGTATACAGTTAGTAACCTTTGCGGTTACCCTGCGTTTTGCCCCGGTAGCTAATTGAACTAACCATGGGTTCTTAAATTTCTGTTCTTTTAATTTGCACAACTCCACTATTTTAGGACTCACATAACTTAAACTTGCTCCAGGATCTATTAAAATCGAAACAGTTTTAGTTAGGATAGTACCTTCCAATTCAATCATTGTGGGCTGAAAATCAGCCTGTCGGTCCTCCAAGGCCGCATTTATACGTGGTATGTTACGCGCCACGTCCCCCACTGTTGATGCCTCTTGCAAATTTGCCACAGTTTCACTTTTATTCCGTTGTGGACAGTTTTTGTAGTAGTGTGCTTCCCCACAACCCTAGCACTGTAGGGGAGGTTTAGAATTCGGCCCGTGCTCTGGTTTGCTTGATGCTTCTGTGGGTTTTCCTCAGCTGGCCAATTGATCCTTTGATGGTTTTAATTAAACTACTTGCTAATGGCGTTCCGTCCTGTCCCTTTAAAATCGCTGCTTTTACTGCTTTTGAAAGTAGAGGTATTCTTCTGATTTTTCTTGGGCTGCCAACCCTTCCCCCCTTCCCCCTTGGCCTTATACTGCTGGTAACACATGCGTGCTTTCTGGACAGCTTCATCCATAGTTTGGGGGTTAACAAACTCTATTCTCTCCCTCATGGGAGCAGGCAGACTGCTCAAAAACCTCTGCACCTTAGCTTTTTCCTCTCTGAGATAAGGTACATAGCGTAGCAGGGAGGTAAATTTCGTGACATACTCGTCCATAGTCATCTGGCCCAGCCGAAGATCATGGAATTCCTTGGATTTATCATCATAAAATCTTTCTGTTAGATATTTATCCTTGAAGTACTGCTGAAATAATTCTCATGTAATGTCTCGTTCATCAATGCTACGAACATTCTTTACCTCCTCCCACCACAAGGTGGCTTTCTCTTGCAGCTGGTATATAGCCAGTCTGGCCTTCAGATTGCTGCTATACTCATATAACTGAAAATATTTATTGATATTAATTAACCATGCTTCTGCTGCCTCGCCATCAAACATTGGTGGCTTAATGTTACGAAACTCCCCCTGCAGTTCCACTTTCTGCCTCTTGAGGTCTTGTTGGTCGGACAGGTTGCCCGATTCTGCCTCATTATAATTCCTGTTTTTGCTCTTTTGGGAGGGGCTTCTCTCCATCTTACCAGTAGTATTATTCCTGGTTTGTTGCTCCTCCTGATCTGTTGATAATTTATTTTCAGCACTGGGGTGTTCCATTTCTTGGTTTTGTTTGTCAGACAAACTTTTCAGAATCTTCTCTTGGTCATGCAACAGCCTCTCGTTATCCTTCCGGACTCTTGTCATTTCTTCTTGTAGTTGCTGCACTATATTTAGTAAAAATGCAGTTTGATGTTGCTGCTCTTCAAGCATTCGACTTGTCTTTTGGTGTTGTTCCACAGTTAGTTGAACCCACATTTTTGGATTCATAACGGTTTGGCCTTGAGTCTCCTCCGGTTGTGATTGAGATGCTGTACCTTCTCTCATTTTCCTTGCTTCCTCTCAGTGCACTAATCACATACATAGCTTTACTGTTAGTAGACCCTTAAGGTTCCAGCGTAGCAACCGACTTTGATACCACTTGTCACATCCATACCCAAATAGTTACACACATAATTTTTTTTTTATCTATAGTACACATGTTTACTGATACTGTACAGGAAAATAGATTAATTACATCACGCAGAACATTTTTAGCAACACGAAGTTAATACCAAATAACCATAACCATGTATTTATAATACCATAACGCATATCATTGATGTGTATTTGTTAACTCTATTGTTTACGGCATGTATGGAAAACTCGGCACAACTATGTTTACGTTTAATAAATTCGACCAAGGCCATGCTTTCACTTACGTTGGCCGTGGTGATTAAATCTTCTGTGTGTTGAATTGTATACAATCCCGAGACTGTACCACACCAAGATTTGGTAATTAAGGCCTGCATAAATATCTCTACTCAATTCGATGTGATTTTACCCTTGGCATGCAACCCAAACAGACGTGGCATGATTCATCTCGCCACTTGTTGAGAGTTGGCTACCTTGGAATTAAATTAACTTGAAAACTGCACCCTATCTCGATTTCCACAGGGTTATTGGAGGGAAAGGAAAACTGTAGTCATCTCCAGTGATTTTCGCTATACTGTAGCTGTTGCACTTACGCTTGGCGTGCCGGAGGTTCGCCTTTGCTATGGTTTTCTCCGTCTGGATTTCAGCTTAAAGGCTGAACACCATCATTGGTAACATCACTTCCCTATGTTTTTAATTTTTCCCGTGATTATGAATTCATTTGTTCACTCCTCTGGTTTAACAGTTTGATAGGTGTCGGTGTTTCTATGGAGACTGTCTCGGGAGAAAGAGATAGTGAGAAGAATGGATAAAAAAAAGTAACTCATGGTTGTTATTTATTCGTTTTCAGAGTTTTTCCCTTCCTTCCGTTTGGTCTTACAGGAATAGGGTAAATACTCAGGCTTGCAATTGTTACCTTCTTACCTTATGGCTCCATTTTTTTCACAGGACTCCGAACCAGCAAAATGCATACCTGTAGGTAAGCTTAACTGGTGATTTTGTTTTCATTCTTAGCACGAATACACTACTTCTCTTTTGTTAATTTTTCCATCCATTCTTATGAACGGCTGAACCGCCTCTGGGTCCGGCTTTACGCTTCTGGTAGCGCAACTGACAGAGTTTTATTCTCCTTGTGCTTAGCAGGTTAGTGGGTCTTCCCTTAATGGGGCCCTTCTTATTTCGCTTAAGTGGACGAATCACCTAATTCAACCGTGCTCTTCTTATGACAGGTACACAGCTTCAAGCGTATACGTCCATAGCCTTCTGCTTAAATTTCTTTTTACACTTGCGGGTTCTACCAACCCTCTTCTTTTTGCCTCCGGGCACAGGGTTTAATCATGAATTTCCATGTAACGGTTGTTTCAATTAGGAATTTGTAGTTATTCTGTTCCAAGGCTAACTGTAGTGCCTCTACAGAATTTATTACTTGACTGTAAAATTTGTAAACGTTCTTGTGTTGAAGGTCGGGTCTTGAGGGCGATTTTAACCCTTAGACCTCTGACGCTTCGACACCTTATTGCAGTTGTGACTGATATCGTACTTCTGTTGTTTCATAGTTTATAGTTTGGTTCGTCTGGTCTAGTTAGAATCTTTCCTCCCGTAGTATATATATATATATATATATATATATATATATATATATATATATATATATATATATATTCAGGTTCTACAGTTCAATGTTTTCATGAGAAACATGCATGCTGGTCTCTCTCTTACCCTTATTGTTTTGTTCCTAACTATAATATTTGTCTCATCTATATTTTCTGCAGTCGAATTGAATATATGTTAATTTAGACTGTTACGATTCTTCCTATTTTCACATAGCTTGGTAAATTTAGTATTTTCCATTTTATTTCTATATTGCATGCACTGTCAAATTTACTTCTCCCATTTATTGTTATGATTCAGGCGGTTAATAGACCAATTTAGAAATAATCACTCAGAGATGCACATATGTTTGTTCTGCATGTTTATATGGTCCTCTAGATTATTCTACGGTGACCGGCCCACCTTTTTCCTCACTGTGGCCATGTATAGCTTTAAACGCTAAGCTCAAAGGAGAGAGGACTGGGTAGGGTTTTCAGTTCCCAGACTCGGTACTTCGAACTCCCTTATTTTATTTTATAATAAATTCCTAAGAAAATAATTTAACCCATACAGATTGGTACTTTTAATTCATTAAAGCCATGCATGTTTTCTTTTCTGCTTCCGCTAAAGCTAATAAACTATGGCACATTTCCTTTTTCTGTTCTATTGATTAATAAAAGAAACATTTAGCCTGTCATTTTTCCTTTCTATGTAACAATAAAGAGTTTTAATCTTCACACGCTTCCGTTCCTTCTATTTAACCAAATAACTGGAGCTTTTTCCTACAGTAAGGTAAATCAAAAAAATCCCTTTACAATCAAATCACGTGCAGTAACTAAAACAGAGCAGTCTAGTTCAGTATACTTATCTAGACAGAAAATCTGTTTCCTCAGGCTGTTGTCCTCCCAACCATCCAAGTGAGGCAATTACGTCCTCTACTTGCCCCCTAGCTTCAGAATTTCCAAGATGGTGCCACGGAAATAACAGTGGTCTGCTGTGACCTCAGGAAATATTTCCAGTCACACACAGAAAATTCTGGCCTTTCCCAAGGGTTACAGAAAGATACTTTCAACTGGTGTTTTTCCAGCTCTAGAAAAATACTTTCCCCTTTCTTGCCAATTTTCCAGAACCCCCTCTCCTCCTCTGGATTCCAACTTTATCCACTGAGGAGGGGTAACTGTTTTTTCCCCAACTGTCTCCAACCACCATCTATTCTGAGAAACTATCACCAACAGCCTAGGAGATTTTCTTTCCATTCATTGGTTTCTCCTAATAAATTCAAAAATAAAAATAAAATAGTAATTTTTGTCTCAACACATAACCATCAAGTCTTTCTTGTCAGAAATTAAAATAAACAAAATGTTTTAACTAGTTAATGCTAGTTAATCCTAATGAGGCTGTCACAATTCCTTACGGCTTTTCCTTTGCAACATTTGGAGCAATTGCTAGTTATGAATGTTGAGATATCTATAGGTAAAAATCACATAAAACAACTTTTGGTCATTCTTATTTATTTATTTATTTAGTAATAATAATAATAATAATAATAATAATAATAATAATAATATTGTTATTATTATTTTAAATCAAAATTTAGCCTATTCTTATTTATTTACTATTCATTTTTTTAAGATTTAAATAATAAAATTGAGTTAATTCATTATCTTGATTTATATTTATATTTATATTTTATTTATTTTATTTTTTTGATTTTTTTATTACTATTTTTTAGTTTCATTCTTTAGAATAGTTAAATTTGATCTTATTATTTTTATTTATTTTATTTATTTATTATTTTCTTTTCATTTTCTTATTACTATTTTTCAGTTTTATTGTTTAGAATAATTAAGTTTGACATTATAATTTGTATTTTGTTTATTTATTTATTTATCATTTATTTTTTTCATTTTTATATTACTATTTTTTGTTTTGTTGTTTAGAATAAATAAGTTTGACGTTATTATAATAGAGATGCAATAATAAGAGTCTCGAAAATAAATAATATAATTATAAAATGGAACGTTAAATTAAACTTTATAAATGATTAAATTAAACAAGAAAAATAACTATCATTAATTATTATTATTATTATTATTATTTTAATAAAATAATAAATAAATAAATTAGAAACTTTCTAGAGTAACAATAAAGGGAGAAGGAAATTAACAAAAATAAAATTAAAAAAGAGTATAAAAAAAATAAAATATAAATGCATATACATTCTTATAAATATTACTTTATTATAATAAGAAATTATAATAAATTTTTTTTTTTAATAAATACTAAACGTAGTTGAAACCCAGAAAATGATATCTAAAATACTATTACAAATAAAAAATTCCTAAAGAAAACGTGCATAAATAACAACTAATAATAATAAAATTGAGTTAATTCATTATCTTGATTTATATTTATACTTCTATTTTATTTTTTCCATTTTCTTATTACTATTTTTTAATTTCATTTTTTAGAATAGTTAAATTTGACCTTATCATTTTTATTTTATTTATTTATTTATTATTTATTTTTTTTCGTTTTCATATTACTATTTTTTAGTTTTATTGTTTAGAATAATTAAATTTGACCTTATTATTTATATTTTATTTAATTATTTAGTTACCATTTATTTTTTTATTTTTATTTTCTTATTACTACTATTTTTTAGTTTTATTGTTAAGAGTAAATAAGTTTGACCTTATTATCACTGAACTTGTTTTGATTAAAATAATAAGATTAATAAAAATAATTGAATTATTTATTCATGTTGTACTGGGCCTAATGGTTAAGAGCATGTGTTTCCTCCTAGGAGGTCACAGGTTCAAAACCAGAGGGGGTTAGAGTATGTATGCCATCGTAGACATGCCTTGCTAGACTTAGCAATCAAATCGCAACCCAAAATCACAACCCACAAACAAGGGTGTATGAGGTATGTATGAGGTATGTATGCCTCCGTAGACTTGGGGGTAGAGTATGTAGGGGTAGAGTATGTATGGAATAGCTAGAAAACATTTATCTTCATCTATTTAATCTAATGTCATGATCTTATTATTTATCTTGTAGTAAGGAATAACTAGCAATTGCACCATCACCAAATGTTGCAAAGGAAACGCCGTAATTTCTTTGTGGATCAACATGATCCATGGCCTCTTTTGAGAGCTTGCAAATTATGGGTGTCTTCAGGATTGTAGAGTTATAGTTATCAATGGACACATCCCTTTCATTATTGCTTTCAGTAGTTTTTTAAGGAGGATTAAGTGTCTCAAAACATATTATGCATTCAAAGAAATCCTCTATGTCCATCATGTTAAGGACCTTTTGAGCATGAATCTTGTCACTGTTTTTAAATATTTGTATTACATAACATAGTCGCAAAATAGTTAACCAAAGTGCTCATAAGTTTCCCAAAAATAAGCCTAGGACTTCATCATGTGTTATCATCATATAAAGAATTTGAAGGGATCTAATGATCTTACAAATTTCCTTTGAGGCATGCTATTAAGCATGTTCTTCACGGCCGGATCTGGTTTAAGATTTTCATATGGTAATCTTCCATGTACAAAACTGTACAAGAAATATTTGTTTAGAGTGAGTGAAGAAGGATAGTGTTTCAGGCTAAAAGCAATCACTGGTATTCCAAACAATCAAATTTCATTTGATTTTTCTTAATGTTGAAACATTAGATAGCTGTAAATTCACCAACCAAAAGACATAAGATTTCTTAAGTACCTGTGGTAATCGTCATAGTCAAATTTATAACTTTGAGCCTTCACAAATCACAGAAATTAGTAAGATATAACTAATGAATTCATGTTCCAAAAAATCAAAGTTCATTTTATTTTTCTTAATGTTGAAACATTAGATAGCTATAAATTCACCAACAAGAAGACATAAGATTTCTTAAGTACCTGTGGTAATCGTCATAGTCAAATTTATAACCTTCAGCCTTGAAAAATCACAGAAATTAGTAAGATATAACTAATGAATTCATGAACATGAAAGTCAAGAAAGAGGATCCCAATTTAGTTTCTATTCTCAGCCATGAGGTTGAACATAAGTCCACACTCCATAATTTCCATATATTAGAAATTGATTTGGGTAGTAATAAATAAAAGGACATGTAAAACATCATCAGTGGGGCAAGAAGAGAAGTCCCTGAGATGTAAACGTCATAGATGAGAAATAGGGTTTCGGTTTTATAAATTTGCAAAAGGTTCCTTGGCAGAGTGGTGACCAGTAGATCAATTTCCTTGGGTTAAATAATTTAAACCCACAAAGTATTATGGATAGCATATATCAGATGTTCTGCAATCATTTCAGGAAGCACGATATTATTGAAAGCAGCTCATTAATCCACTCTTAAGCTACTTGCTAAAACTATTACATTTCACATGGTCGCATAATTCCTTAGCAATCAGCTATAAAAGGTCCCCAGTGCCAAAAACTAGTCATTTTAACCCTAAAGTTGAAATACAATATTGAATTACATGAAACAAAAGGGATTAAAATTCTTACCTTGAGTCCAGCCATGGTTGTCCCATAAGTCTCATGTAGTTTTTTGTTATAGTCCCCGATTCTGCTCTCTTAAACTCTGAGATTTTGAATCATATAATTTGTTATATAACAAATAGGCCAAGCACATAATTCAAACCTCTAAAGTTCCCTCAATGCTAAAGAAAAAACCTTATTTGTGTTCAAAATAAAAATAGGGGTGGGACGATCCAACTCTTAATGTGTGCAAAAATGCATTGAATATAAACCATGAAAATGGTATTGAATATGAAAACTAAGAGACCCATACAATCAGCCCACGAGGCGTAGAGCAGTCGGTGATGGGGTGCACTCTTAAGGCACTCCGTTCTGCAAGGTCACCGGTTCGAAACCCGTGGGTGTAGGATTAGTCTAACCGAGCAAAAAAAAAAAAGAGACCCATACAATTTGGGTGTGATCACCTTCAAATTGCAAAGTTGGAGAGACATGTAGGTTAAAATTACTGGTTTTTGGCACTGGGAGGCCTTCTATAGCTGATTGCTGGGAAATTATGCAACCCTGTGAACTGTAATAGGTTTAGAAAGTAGCTTAAGAGTGCATTTATACTCTTCTTTCAATAAGACCATAATATATAAGTAAAGGAAATAATATATAGAAGTAATCAATGCTTCTTTGACAACTGTTGAAAAATAGAAAAATATCAACAAAAGGAGAAAACCTTGCTACACAAATTGTCTATGTGTTTCTCTTATGACTTTTGACTCTTTTTTGTATTATTTCCTTCATGATCCTTGAAACTATTCAAAAGATCACATTGCTCTTTACCACTAATCTCCTTGGTGTCTCCCATGTTCTTATTTTAATCCAAAAAGCTCTACTTAAGAAAATCTAACCCATATCATGCACTTGAAAATAATGTAGAGATCACTCAACAACGTTTAAACCATTTTATCTTAAAATCAAGCAAGTGTGATCCATAAGCACCAAAATGAAAATATTTATTTCTTAGATTAAAATACCACACCTCACATTGGTTTTAAAATAATGCCCCAAAAATTTATATAACCTACTATCTATCTCATTGGTAAGAACAAGAAAGTGTTGCATAAAATAATGGCCCCGAAATTTATATAACCTACTATCTATCTCATTGGTAAAAACATGAAAGTGTTATGCAACGACATTTCATGAATATGAAATGTGGTATATTATTTGTATATACAACATAATTTGGTGCATTTTAGGGCTCACAGGACATTAAGAGTGTGTTGGGTTTGTGTTATATTTTGTCCATGACTAGTCCCACACACTATATGTTGCATCGGGTGTAGTGGAGGGTCACAGGGGGACGCGACTCCCCTGTCTGTAGTTTTGCAAGAGGCAATAGCCCCTTTAAACAAGGTCCAGGGTAACGCTCCGAGATTGTTTTTTTTGCAAACCCAATAATGGGTGGGTAGACCGAAGGATAAAGGGCAAAACTAAACATGGTGGGCAGATCCAAAGATGGTGGTCAGACCTATCCATGTTTTTTTGCATGTTTTTTTGCATGGGTTTTACACATGGTTTTGGGCATGATGGTTTTCTTCCCATGGTATTTTGTAGATCTCGTCAAGGGAACTACTTTTATGTTCTAATCCAGGGTTATAGATTTGGGTTTATGAATGCTTTGGCATGTATATGGGAAGATGTATGTCCTTACACTAGAAAATATATTAATGTTTGGAGATTATGAGACCTTTAGAGATACATGCAACATCAATGTGCTCTTACATTCCTAAAATTATAATAATATGCTCGTGATTAATAGTAATGACAAAAAAATAAATATTAAATAGTATTATTTAATAAAATATTGATTAAATATATCACAATAAAATTTTTCTAATCCATGTATGGTAGTATATGGTGGATGGATAAAATATGTTTATCTTATTTGGAATAAAATAATTTAATATAATTTTAATTATTATTTAGGTCTCATTCCTAAAATTATAATAATATGCTCGTGATTAATAGTAATGACGAAAAATAAATATTAAATAGTAGTATTTAATAAAATATTGATTAAATATATCACAATAATATTTGTCTAATCCATGTATGGTAGTATATGGTGGATGGATAAAATATGTTTGTCTTATTTGAAATAAAATAATTTAATATAATTTTAATTATTATTTAGTTCTCTCAAACATTAATGTGTGATAGGTTTATAATTTTAAAATATCATAGTTTCATTTGTGTGATTGTCTTCATTTGTAAAGCTAGAATTAATGGGAAGATGTATGTCATTACACAAGAAAGTATATTAATGTTTAGACATTAGGAAACCTTTAAAGATACACCCAACATCAATATGCTCTGACATTCCTAAAATTATAGAAATATGATAATAGTAATAACAAAAAATAAATATTAAATAGTAGTATTTAATAAAATATTGATTAAATATATCACAATAATAATTGTCTAATCCATGTATGGTGGTATATGTTGGATGTATAAAATATTTGAAATAAAATAATTTAATATAATTTTAATTATTATTTAGTTTTCTCACAAACATTAATGTGTGATAAGTTTTTTTAGGTGTATTTTATCCATATAGAGATGGTTAAAATATGTTTATCATATTCGAAATAAAATAAATTAATATGATATTAATTATTATTTAATTTTCTCACAAAAATTAATGTGATAGATTTTTTTATAGGCTTAATAAGAGGGTTTAATAGGTTCTCACATGTGTTTGTTGTATCTGTTAAAAGGGTTTAGTAAGAATAAAATAAATTAATATGATATTAATTATTATTTAATTTTCTCACAAACATAAATGTGATAAGTTTTTTATAGGCTTGTTAAGAGGGTTTAATATGATATTTGTCATTAGTTCTATAATAATATATTCTTTTAATCAACCAATTATCCAAATCAATGGACTTGAACCAATAAGATGTAAACTTTTTGTTATTTTTTCTTTTTATATTTTGGATATTCTTTTTGTTATCAATTTATTGGTTGTGTTTCTTTTTCATGTTTAAACCATTTTTTTTATATTTTAAGGATTTGTTTTGTCATCAATTTATTGGTTTTGTTTTTTCATATTTAATTATTATTTTTAAATAAATTTAGAAGTGAATTTCGAATGGTTGCGTTCTTCAAATAAAAATAATAATAATAATAATAAATGTTTTATTAAGGTGTTTGTGAATAACCAACAAATGAGTATGTTTTTTCTTGGGTATCAAAAATTAGAAGTTGTTAGGACCTAATTAAGTGTTCTTACTTCTTGTGATATTTTGTTGGTTTCCAATATAATTTAATTAAAGGATGAAAACCACTAGTTTGAATAAAATGGGTTAAGAAATTAAAAAATTATTAAGACCGAATTAAGTGTTCTTACCTCTTGTGATATTTTGTTGGTTTCCAATATAATTTAATTAAAAGATAAAAACCATAAGATATAAATTTTTGTTATCTTTTCTTTTTATATTTTGAATATTTGTTTTGCTATTAATTTATTGGTTATGTTTTTTTTTAAACATTTTTTTTTTTAATATTTTGAAAATTTATTTTGTCATGTTATGTTTTTTCAAATTTAATTATTTAAAAATAAATAAATTTAGAAGTGAATTTCGAATAGTTGTCTTCTTCAAAATTAAAATAAAAAGAAAGAATTTTCTTCTTCAAATTATTGAAAAAATAAATATATATCATATTATCCTGACCTCATAGTGATTATATATTAGTGATGTGTGGATAAAACACAAATTTAAGTTTATTGAAAAAATAAATATATATTATATTATAATATTTAAAAAAATTCAAAAATAAAAATAGATAAAAATATATTTTAGATTGTAGAAATAAAAGTTTAAAAATAAAAATAGGTAAAATATATTTTAGATTGTAAAAATAAAGTGCGTGAGGAGATTACTGTCAGGTAAAATAACTCTTTTATGGTATATTAATAGTGAGAAGGTATCATCCGAGTGATTAAGATTTGTGGTGTTAAGTGAAAGTGAGGAGATCTTCGATTTCCTGTTTCAAGGAGATTAAACGATCGCAATGGCCTTGAAACAAAACGAACGTTGTGACCTTCAATCAGAAAAAACGTTGTGACATACGTTTTTCAAAGGCATTTTTACTGTAGTGCTTTGACTTACAGTTTTTACAAATAAGTTTTTAATGTGAAATTTTACCTGCTGGTTTTGAATATAGAGATCTAAAGAATCAAAATAATGATTTATTTGAGTTATTTTTCAAAATCATTGAATTACTTAAACGCATTTAAATCTAATAAAATATCATTTTTTGCTTTTTTAGTTTCTAAATAAAACAGTGAAATCTAACTTTTCTTTTTTCCTTTTTGGTTTCTAATAATTAAAATAGAAACCATTTCTAATAATTAAAATGTAAACCATTTACAATCTCATGAATGGTGACCAACAATGCAAGAAATCTCAGATATCCCTTGCCCATTTTCAATTATGCACTGTTCGTGCCTTCCTTAGCTCGACACCCCTTGATTTCATTGCTTCAGCCACTATTGTTGTATATCGGCTGCAAACACAAAGAAAAGACAACATTTTATGTGGTCAAGTACAAAACCATAGAGCTGCCACCCTAATTTCACTCAACAAATATTTTATATTAAAAAAAATAATGCAATATAGACTCTGTTTTGGTAACTCCCGGATAGAATAGAGAAGTGCATAGATGCCACTCAACAGATAAGACAATGTGTGTGCAGATAGAAGAGGCCTCGCCAAGATGAAAAGTGGACACAAGACAAAATATCTCTCAAACAAAAGAAGGAATGATGAAGTTCAATGAGTGAATGCGTCGACTTGACTTGTGCAGATTGCTGGTTTCTGTGGATTGCTGGTTTCTCTGAAGAGTTCATCTCTAAAAGGAAATCACAACAAGAGAAAGGTTTTTATCGAGAAACTATCAAGAAATTGCTAAATTATCAAGAAACAGTTTAACAAGTATACTACTGTTCTGCATCCTCAGCAACATGAATGTGGATGTCTCTGCATTTGCAAACATAAGGAGCATGATGCCCAAAATAGGCCCTTCCCACATGCCTTCATCGTTGTAGCTAGCATCCCATACAAATGCATAAAAAAACATGGGTTTCGATGGGAAGAGCCAGAAAAGCTCTATTATATAGGATTAAGGTCTCTTACAGCTGCAAAGAGAAAGCCCTTGAGGGAAATGAATTAATCAGTGTCTTAAAAAAGCAGCCTAAAGTAAGAGGTCAGTAAGTGAAGAACTAATAAAAATAAAAACGAATTGGATTTGCAGACCTGTTTTACAACACTATGAGCAGAATTTCACTTCATAGTACAGGGAACGCAAGGATTCGAACTTGGGTTGCTAGGTGTTGCATTGATCAGCTTCCCATTAATCAGCCACTTGATTTTAGTAGGAGATCATTTGTTAAAATGAAGTGGCAGCAGCAAGAAAAAATACCACTCGATTTTAGCAGGAAATATTTGATATACTGAACCATCAATCAACAACTCGATTTTAGCAGGAGATCATTTGATAAACGGAACCATCAACCAACCACTCGATTTTAGCACGAAATCAGTTGATAAATGGAAGCGGCGGCAGCAGCCAGAAAAGATACCACCCGATTTTACTAGGAGATCGTTTGATAAATGGAAGCGGCACCAACAAGAAAAGATACCAGAAACACCCATAAACCGAAGTCTCGGCTTTCTTTAACCTTGTCTCGCGAGAGAAGAAACTGAATATTTGTAACTAATATGTCTAACTACTTTTGATTTTGATCGAAGGGTTGATTATGCTTCAATCGTCTAACATATAATCTAATGGTTTGAGATTATGACACCATGCACACAGCAAAGTTGTTTTCAAATAATAACGCCTTACGGCGTAATTAATTAATTAATAATAATGATAATAATAATAATAATAATATTAATAAATATTTTACAAGAATAAAACAAGTGAAATTAAAAAAAATTAAAAAAATTGATTACATTTTTTTATTAATGTGTTACTCAAAGTCAACATAGATCCATTTTCGATTTTGAATCTACCAAGATCCAAAAGGAATCAAAATTTCTTAGGTGCAAATCTTTCCTTAAGTTTTGCATCCACAAAAAAGTTGCATCTCCCTCTAAACCTGGTAGATTCGAAGCTAAAATGAATCTATACTAGTTACGTGTAAGACATTTTTATTTGAAAACAACTCCCCTAGATGTCACTGTGTCAATGTCTGAGCCATTGGATCAAATGTTAGATGATTAAAATGTTTTAGGCCATTCGATTCACAAATATAAGTTTTATATATGTTTTTTATAATGTTATTTTTTTTTAATAAGTGATTGAATTTACGTTTTGGTGACTTTGTCAAATTACACAAAAATAAAAATAAAAGTAAATTAAATAAAAATATTGACATATTGTAATGAACATTTTAACTAGGTCAAATAAAAAATAAAAATTATACTAAACTATAAAAACAACCCATGGTATTGACTCATGGTATTCATGTGGAATGTGGTTTATGTAAAGGGGGAAATTAAGATGGCCTAACTCTGTATCTACCAAGAGCCAAGAGGGATCAAATATCTTGATATGCAAACCTCATTGATCTCTCTCATCAATAATATAGATCTAAACTAATTATTTAATAAAATTATTTACTAAACTGTAAAAACAACCCATGGTATTGACTCATGGTATTCATGTGGAATGGGGTTTATCTAAAGAGGGAAATTAAGATGGCCTAACTCTTGATCTACCAATAGTCAAGAGGGATCAAATGTCTTGATATGCAAACCTCATTGATCCAACTAATTATTTAATAAAATTATTTTAAAATGTTTATAGTCATTATTCTTTTAAATTCTCACTTAATAAAATGTATCTAAATTTTCATACATCCAACTATACATAGTTTTTCTTGTTCTATATTATTTTTGTTACAACTATTTTATTATTCCAAAAATACATGGTTTTTTTTGTTATATATTATTTATGTTACAATTGTTTTATTATTCATGAGTAATATTTCTTAATATATAAAAAAATAAATTAATAATGAAATTTTTTAAAATATGTGATCTTTTTAAATTTTCAAATTATTTCACACAACATGATTTATCTTGAGCAATAATGATCAATGTTCATAATTCTGATTTCTTAAATAACACTAAATTTACCTTTAATTACTTAATTGTAATAGTTTGTAACTACATAACAATTTGTAAATTGTAACTATAGACACACTTTTTTTTAACTAAAAACAAACCATATACATATCTTTAATTACCTAATTTTAGCTAAAAAAAACTTACATGTTTTTTACTTTATAATCATAAACAATTTTCATATTATATGATGTCAAACTTACTCAACTTTTTATTGTGAAATTTTAGACAATGTTTCCCACTACATAATCTTAGCTTTTATAATTTTTTTGTTTATTTTTTAATTCCAAACAAAACTTACAAAAGAAAAATCCCACTCAGTCCTTATTGTAGATTATAGTTTTACAAAATTGACACTATGATTAACAATAGAGTAAATTGAGACAACCTTAAGGGGTTTTTTTTGTACAATTTTTATCATAACCTTTCCCTCCATCCAATATATAATGTAGAGTCTTCTAAAGAGAGAGTATATTTTAGTTTATAACTTGATCCACAATCAAAGAAAATGTCTAGGGATTTCACAAGTTATTAGTTTATAACTTGATCCATAATAAAAGAAAATGGCAAGGGATGTCACAAGTTATCATTCGCACAGTGATGTATTGATGTTCTTAGTTGAAATGGATCTTATTAGATGCATGGTGGCTAGAGACACTAAAAAATTCAAAAAATATATATGTTATGACATCCATATTGTCTACAAACCATCCAAATTTCCCATCTTATACAACAATTTATAACAATAACCACTCAATTTACTCTCCAATTTTTGAAACCCCCACCCATGCTGGGGAGATCACCCTGTAAAATCTAATGTTCCTCTAGTTTTTTTAAGGGGTTCATAAACAAAACAAACAACAAGAAAGTCAATATTGTGGTATTATAACTAATTTTTGAATAATTGTGACAAACAAAACATCACTTTAGCTCACATAGTATATATAATGCTATAAGGATCTAAGATGATAACAAATTTTGAATCATGATAACTAGGTGAAAACCAAAACTAAGTTGTAGCCACAAGAAAAAAATCTCAACAACTCACATAATATATCCAAGGTTTCAATGAACCCCATACATTGTGATGGACCTCATGGGAATTTTAGTGCACATAGAACACCACCCTAATAATTTTATACTCTTCATCAATTTAGAATAACCTAGGATGTGTAAAATATTTTAATAAGATAAACAAAACAAACAACAAGAAAATCAATATTGTGGTATAATAACTGATTTTTGAATCATTGTGACAAACAAAACATCACATTAGCTCACATAATATATATAGTGCTATAAGGATCTAAGATGATAACAAAGTTTTGAATCATGATAACTAGGTGAAAACCAAAACTAAGTTGTAGCCACAAGCAAAAAATCACAACAATTCACAGAATATATCCAAGGTTGCAATGAACCCCATACATTGTGATGGACCTCATGGGAAGTTTAGTGCACATAGAACACCACCCTAATAATTCTATACTCTTGATCAATTTAGAATAACCTAGGATGTGTAAAATATTTTAATAAGAAACTAGATTTGTAATAATGAAATATAAAACTATAACTTAAATTTGTGAATTTACTTTGTATTTTTTTCTTATGTATATAGAGAAAGAATAAACCAAGTTTGGAGTTAAGAAAATGAACCATAACATAAATAACAATATCTCCTTCCAAAAATGTCTCCATATTAAAATGACATTCACTTTCTTGTATACTAAGACTATTGTTCTTCATATACAATTTCTGATAAGCATGCAATTGGCTCTTATATATATAGATGAACTTGAAGTAAACTCTATTTTTGTTAATAAAAAATCTCTTTATTTACATCTATGCTAGATAGATTGTACTTGAATGTATTTAAAATATCTTATTTGAGTTATGTGATGGATTATTAATCACCAAAGGATTTTCACCCCCAATTTCCTATTTCAATATCTATAACAAAATTTGTATATATGTGAACATATTATGTTGGTTTGCATATATGTTTTCACCCCCAATTGCCTATTTCAAAACCTATAACAAAATTTTTTGGTTGATAACTCTTATCATCAATATCTTTGAAACCTCCACGACTTGCTTCCATGGAAGCAAAATTTTCCTTTCATTCCTTTACGATGACTTGTTCTCTGCAACATCTTATTTCTTCTAGGCTACTCTTTCCTATGCTATTGCCTTTTTATTTCTTATAGGCTACTCTTTCCTATGCTATTGCCTTACGACGTTTCTTTTGCAACATATGGTGCAATTGCTAGTTTTAGATATCATAAGATTTGGAAAATAAATAAACCTAAAGCAAAACATGTCTGTTTTTTTTTGTCTGTCAAGTTGTCTGTGATCCTCCAAGCTTGACGTGTGGCTTGAGGAGCCTAGACTCAAGGGCATCTAAGCTTTCAAGTCACTCGGGGATCGCACCTAGCCTAGGACACACCAACCCTTTAGTTGACTGGATTTTTCAACATGTCTCCTCCCCCTAGCACAGGGCACAACCACCCCTGAGGTTTGGTTTGATTCTGGGTCATCTTGTTGACCAGGCCCATCTTCAACTAGTTATGCTAGTAAGACTTTGACAACACAAAACATTTAAGGTGTGAATGTTTCCACAGTAAGATACATTAAGTTGTTGAGAACTTCTGGAGACCTGTATATTGAGATTGAAGATCCCACCCACTTCCTATCATCTAAACTCCTTTCCTCCATTCCCAATTCTAACCCCACCTTTCTCCTAGTTTAATCATTTTATTCCCTCCTCCTTAATTTAATCCCTTAGAGTTTTATTCGTTCTATCATTAACTTTATCCTTTAAATCTTAATTTGATTCAAACTTCAATCATGTCTTTTTAATCCTAAACTGCTACCCACCCCTCATAAATTATTTATTTATTTAAATTAAATATTAATGATTTTAATTATTTTTAATTATTTTTCATCTTCCTAACAGCCAGATCACTTATTATGTTATTTTAATCATTTATTTAATTATTTTAACTTCTTCAATTTTTTAATCCATTACCCTATTTAGTAATAAATAATTATTATTTTAATTTTAATTTTTAAAATCATATTTTATTGACTTTTTCTGAAGGTTTATTTTTTTTTTCCTATATATTCTCCTTTCTCCTATATGGACTTTTCCTATCTTACAAAAAAAAAAAAACAATTTCAGTTATTAACTTTATTTTTTAATTAAAAATATTTTATATTTTATATATATATATATATAATGCTCACATTGATAATGATTATATATATATATATATATATATATATATATATATAGTTGTCATATCCATAAAAGATGTCTTAAAGATGTCATATCCATTAATTACACATATGGAATAATAAAAAATATATTCTTAAATCTATACTTTTATTAAATTAATGTCTTGATAATATTTAATTTAATACACAAACAATGCATCAAAGATGTTTTATTAAATGAATGTCCTAATAATATTTAATTTAATGGGTAAACAATGCATCAAAACAATTATTCAGTCAATGTTATAATATTGAACGGTGTAAACAATGTATCAAAACCAAATAATGGAGTAAAACTGGTATATATGGCTTGTAATTTAAACATTTTAAATTCATAAAAATAATTTTAAGCACTCAACTTAAAGTATGGAGTACTTATTTTCTGTTGTATTATACACACGACACACCTCAAAAAACTATTAGGAAGCCAAGCAAATATGTACATTCATCAACAACCCATTTATTAAAAATTAAATAAATAGGCGGATTTGTTGAATTGGGTGAGTTTGTATTTGTGAGCGGATTTGTTAATTTGGGTGGGTTTGTATTTGTGAGCGGATTTGTTAATTGGGGTGGGTTTGTATTTGTATGTTTTTTTGAATTTGTAGAACTGATAATGAGGTTGATCATTAATGTATCCTTCGCACAAGATTAAATGGAAGTTTACGTTAACAATATTATAAAAAAATTATTTTTAGGTTGATAGGTCTTCTCTTTTGAAAGAGATCAATTTTTTTCCGTCAACATATTCATTTTGCAGAGGACACCTGTTACTCGTTTAAAAAATGACACATGTTACTCATTTAAAAAACTGGTTCGAACTAACTCTACTCTGTTCACCGTCCTGTTCCTGTTATTCGCTCCGTCGACTGTGTAAGTGCATGCTCAACAACCCACTTTGTCTCTAGCTTCTTCTACAGCCGAGAACACGTTTGCCTCCATGCCCCAATGCCGGTGACACTTGTAACTTATTGGTTTATGGGAAGCTTCTGTGGTTTCTCCGTTGTGCCATTTGTTTTTCAATTCTTTCCTTACATTCTTCGCACTTGTCTTGATTCTATTTTCGATTAGTCGATGGATTCCCTATCAACGCAATTTGTTTGATTTTTAGGTTGATTTGAGTTTATTTCCTTACAGAGGGTTTCATGGCTATTCTATCTGTGCATAGAATGTTTATTTTCTCCTCCGGAATTTGTTTCCAGGTTCTGGGTGTGTTTACCCACCTGTTTCTTCTCAACTTTGACGATGGAGGAACTGAAACTTACAGCCTTAAACTTACCAGTCTATAGCCTCTATTTCGCTGAAGGTAATTAGTTTATCTTGGCTCTTTACTGTGGAATTTCAAGGTAACTACTGTTCTTGTTTTTCTCATGATTATAATCTACTTTCTTTACTTCTCACCCTTTCTTGTTGTGGTTTTATCAAGTACGTGGCGAGAGAAATCATTACCTCATTCTACCCTCTCTTGGGCATCTCAGAATGAAACCTACAGGTTCTCAGATTTCCCTTGTTTTTTTGTCTCAATGGTTTAACATAAACAATCTCTTGCTTCCGGTACTGCGTCCTCCTGTCTGCATAGGGGCAGCGTTCCAACATTCTTAGAACTTCATGCAACTCTCCATACTAAGAAGCTTCGGAGTTCTTATAGATACTTTCGTTTCTATGTAAATTGCTTTAGACTTTCTTGGATGTTTTTACACACCCCATTTGTTTTTTTTTTCTCTGATGGTTTTGGATGTTGCGAATTTTGTGGAATTTCCTTATGTGGGCAGTTTTGGCTTCAGGAAGGACTATTTTTCACCATGGGTGGTGCTCTCTTGAGTGAATTTCTATCGCAAATATTGATACCCATTGCTGCTGTTATTGGAATTGGGTTCGCACTACTTCAATGGATGTTGGTTTCGCGCGTTAAAGTGGTTCCTGAGAAGGCCTCATCAGTCAATAATGGAGTGTATAACGAGTTCTTGATCAACGAAGCCGAGGAAGATGGCGGTGATTTAAAACACGTTGTCTCCAAGTGTGCAGAGATTCAGAACGCCATTTTCTTTTTCATTAAGATTTCCCTTGCTAATGTTATTTTTTCTTAAAAGCATTAAGCCGAATTTGAAAACCCTCTGTAAGGAAATGTTAATCGATAGAAGGCTCTGGGTGAAGTTGGGTTTAAGCCGAAGTTGAAAACCCTCTGTAAGGAAATGTTACTCTCTCATTACATCAAGTTTCTTAATTACCTATGAGGGTGGCGAGAGAAATCATTACCTCATTCTACCCTCTCCTGAGCATAATACTGATTATATTTGAATCCTTTTATTATCCTTGATGTTACTGTATCTTGGCTTCTTAGTATGGAGAGTTGCATGAAGTTCTAATAATGTCAGAACCTTCTATCTATTAAGATTTCCCTTGTTTTCTATTTTTCTTAATGCTTTTCTTCTCGTTCCAATAGGTACTCTCTTGATTGGTTTATTACATTTAGTTTATCCTTTTATTTGTACCTCTACTCGTTTGAGTTTATTTCATTTGCCTATCCCTCCTTCATGTTACTATATCTTGGCTTTCTAGACTTATTTTATTAGTCTGCAGATTTTATCTTTATGCTTAAACTTTGGGAAAACATGCCTAATGTTAGCGTGATAAGTACGGTGCTTATTTTGGTCTCCTCTCGGTTGGATTCAATTTGAACTGTTTTATTTTAATCTCTTGCCTGGTTTACAACTTTGAGATTTTTTCGAATTCATTAAATTTGGAAAAAAAAATGTTAGATCTATGTTGGCAACCCCCATCACTATCTTGCATCTATTTTCCCATGATAGCACTGGTCCTGCACCTTCTTGAAAAAGGATCTTATCCAAGCTACTATTCAACATGTAATCATAGACCAAAAGAATCTCTCCTTTCTCATGACACCATCCTTGCAGATGGACTGGGTTTCGATGACTAAGGCGTCCTATGATTGATAGCTCTGCAAGAAATTCATTCTTCCCTTGATTGTTACAGGTAGATCTCTTCACTACCAAAGGAGATAAGAACAAAGTGAAGTAGAGCAAGAGGAAAACCAGGCAACAGCAAAATAAAGAACCCTAGGTGGAATATCGTTCTGTTTTTAGATTTTTATTTAACGTATTGTGACCCTTCCCGAGACTTGGATTGGCAGGCTCTATTCAGCATTTGAAAAAAAATGAATATTCGGCGTTGTAAGTTTCATAATAGGTGAAATCCATTGTGGGACACACATGTGAATTCATAAATCTACAGTTTAATAGAAGTGCTGGATGTGAAAATTTGAGTTTTCCCATCATTTTCTTGTGCCTTTAAAGTTGTGTTTTCTTCCATTTATAAGCTTTATGTTCTTGTTTGAAGAAGATTTGCAGCCCCTGTGGTTGTGGTTGTTTCCATGGCTACCTGTGGGCTGCACCACATCCAACATTGGCAATAATTTAAAAAGTAACAGTAGCCTCTAGATTTAGCTTCCAACGACAACATTTGAAAGATAATGCATCATAATAGCAAGAGTGAAGAGCAGGATCATTTGAACTTCGAGGGTGAAAAGAGAATGACAAACTCCAACAATTAATTGTTGATGAACTAAACACCAAATACAAAATGAAGATAATAAAGAACAAAAAGCATACCTGTTGAGCCATAAAATGCAGCCCAAAATGTCCAAAATTTAAATACAACCCAAAAACACAGGCCAGAAATGCAGTGTCCTAGCCCAGAAATGCAATCCAGAATGTAAGAAACAAAGAAACATAGGTGTTACTCCATGGAATGGTGGATTATAGTCTCAGAAATGCACAGAGAAAAGAGAAAGCGAATACAGTACTTGAAGCAGCAAATTTTGAGGGTGTTTATAGGTTTTGTGTGTGATTTTGGTTTTTGGGCACAATTTTTGGATTTATTAGTGCATTTTTTGGGTTTTTTGGTCAGCCATGCATTATGAAATACCTCGGCTGTATTAAACTATATAGGCACATATATGGTATGGTAAATTCAACTATATGTTGATTATACAATATTCATACCACAGAGATAGTTTTCCGTACCACACAGGAGCTTAATTTCGTACAGGAACCTCCAGTGTGACCAAATTTTGAAACTATACTCCGTTGGTGTAATGCATAAAACATCAACATCTTATAACATTCATTTACGGAAGTGCAATTGTTTCAGAAGAATATTGTATGGTGTTCTGAACAGTATACACTACTAACGCAACGAATATAGAGGAATGAACAATAACATTGGTTTATGCTAATCACATTATACAGTGGTTCATCATGCCGGAGACAAGGTATATGCCTTCTTTGACAACTGAATAATAACAGGATCAAGCAAACATCTATATCACAGTTGCAATTTCCGGGAAAGTGTGCAAAAAAATGTTACTATAAACACTTAAGCTTGTACCTTTGCATCACTCCCAACAATCTTGCAATTGACAATATTAGAGATGAACTACATGTAACTGTGCCAATAACCACACAGATTGAGATTCTTTGTGAATCAATTACTAGCCATTACTAGCTGTCATTACAAGGCAACTGGGAAAAACAATTGCATCTATGAATATTTGTGCTGTGCCTTTTCTAAACTAGAAATGACCAGTAATCCTCACAAGAAAATAATCCATTCTTGAAATGATGGAGATGATTTACATCCATCACAATAATCTCATAGCTGACAATCTCAAAGATGAACTTTGAGGCACTTTGTTAGACACCACA
Organism: Pinus albicaulis; assembly: GCA_034641835.2. NCBI lineage: Eukaryota > Viridiplantae > Streptophyta > Pinopsida > Pinales > Pinaceae > Pinus > Pinus albicaulis. The sequence goes on from CM076579.1 coordinate 620,088,748, forward strand.
TACAAGAAGATTTTTTGTGATGCAATCACTAGCCATTACTAGCCGCCAATCCAGGGAATGTACACAAAAACTTTGTATCTATGAAAATTTATGCGTGTGCTTTTTTTAAACTAAGTATTACCAGTAATCCCCACAAGAACATATTTCGTTCTTGAAATGATGGAAACGATTTACATCCCATCACAGCAATCTCACGATTGACAATCCTGGATATGAACTTTGTCGCACTGTGGCAGTCACCACATACACAGAGATTCTTAGTGATCCAGATAGGGGCGCCAGGTCTTGTGTTAAGTAGTGTGGAGCACGTTTTCTTTCACCTCCTCCTCTACATCATGTAGCACAAAATCTATCATAAGTATATATCCTGCCTCCTTCAATTGTTTGCCCAAGGTCTCCAATATAGCATAAATTTTGTCTGATTGAGGATGTGATATGTCACCGACCAGGATTCTGTGTATCCTGTTATTTAATTCAATCAAGCTGCATCCTGGTGTTTTTTTCAAACCTTTGTCTTTCATTCTTGTTCTCAGCTTTGCCACTTCGTCCCAGCTGCCAGCAGCAACATAAATGTTTGATAATAGTACATAACATCCAAAATTCTCAGGCTCTAAGTCAAAAAGTCTTTTTGCCACCTGTTCACCTAGCTCAATATTGCAATGAATACGACATGCACTAAGTAAAGCTCCCCACACCCCAACACCAAGTTGAAATGCCATCTTCTAAATAAATTCGTGTGCTTCATCTAAATGTCCAGCACGACCAAGAAGGTCAACCATGCATGCATAGTGTTCCTCAGTGGGTGTAATGCAATAATCTCGAATCATACAATGAAAGCATTCCCAGCCCTCATTGACCAGGCTTGCATGACTGCATGCATACAAAATAGAAACAAAGGTGATGTGGTTTGGCTCTATGCCTGCCTCTTGCATTTGTTAAAAAATCGAAAGGGCGTCCTCACCATGTCCATGCATTCCATAACCAGAAATCATTACACTCCATGACACCACGTTTCTTTCAGTCATTTTATCAAAAAAAATTCATGCAATCTCCACACACCCACATTTGGCATACATGTCTATCAAAGCAGTCCCCATAATAACATTAGCTTCGAATCCAGTTTTAACAATGTACGAATGCATCGATTTTCCTTGTTGCAAAGCTGCTACGTGGGTACATGTCAAGAGCACATTTACCATGGTAATTGAGTTAGGCATCACATCTTCCAATTGCATGTCATGAAACAGTGTTAGGGCTTCAGCGGCATGCCTAGTTTGGGCACACGCAGCAATCATTGCACTCCAAGAGACCACATCTTTTTTAGACATTTTTTCGAACAATTGTTGTGAAATTTCCATATAACTGCATTTGGCATACATATCTAGTAGGGAATTCAGCACAAATGTATCTGATTCAAGTCCCCTTTCAAGGACGAATTCGTGAATCCACTTACCCTATTGCAGAGCTCCTGAAAGTGCACATTCTTGGAGAGCACTTACTAAGGTGAAATAATTCAGCTTCATGCCTACTAATTGCATTTCATTAAAGATATTCAAGGCCTCAGTAGCATGCCCACTTTGGGAATACCCAAGAATCATTGCATTCCAAGAGACCTCATTTCGGTGAGACATGTTGTTGAATAATTATTTTGCAATCTCTAATCTTCGACACTTGGCATACATGGTCACAAGAGAATTCTGCACAAAGACATCAGCCTCAAATCCACTTCTAATTATGCAACTGTGTATCCGCATTCCTTCATGCAGACCTGATACTTTGATACAACTCAAGATCTACCTATATCTACTTGTATGGGAATTTCAAGGATAAGATTTAAGATAGTTTGGTGAAGAGATTAGAAATACCCAGTTGTACAAAGGAAGCTGACATTCCCTGAACAGAAATACTCAGCACAGAAAAGTTGCAGGTAAAACCAGTGGATAAAAAAAATTAATGTTGGATAAAGAGATTAGAAATACTAACTGCAGAAAGGAAGCTGACCTCTCCTAAACATAAATACCTAGCACAGAAAAGTCGTAGGTAAAACTAGTGGATAACAAAAATCAATGTTGGATAAAGAGATTAGAAATACTAACTGCAGAACAGAAGATGATAGTCCCCAGAATTTTTCCACTAAATCTGCATTTTGTGGCAGACCTCAGGGTATGCAGTAGCTGCAACTATTGCATGTCACAATTATGATAGAAAGAAACAAGGATTCATTACAAGTTGCAAATATTGATTGTAGCATAGTGCTGATATGATTATCAGCTAGTAGTGATTAATTAATGGGAAAATGAGATAAATATTGGTGTTAATAGAGTTTGGTAGGAGCAATGGAAGATTACGATATATAAATTGTCTACCTCTTTATGTTTCAGCTCATAATTATATATCATAATTATATAAAGGAGGATCACTCAAGATTCACAGTATAAGATCTACATCTGTTGACCCGTAAAATGATGTTTTTCACAGTATAGTGCTCTACACTGCAAATTTCTTCATCTTTTGGGCCATCAAATTGGTCCTCTAAATCAGAAAATATGTTAACATGTCATATATCTGTATTAATGGAGAAAATTTCATCTTTCTGTTTCATGAGTTAAATTTTGATGACTGAAATGCAATTTTCTTTTTTCCCTTCATGTCAAAAACTACAATTACTTCAAATTAATAATTCACAAACAATACTCCTATCGGCCTCTCTTTGCACCTTCTGGGGCAACTGCTAGTAATAGTAACTTTATCATTAACTAATCAATTTCTTAAACCAATAATATCATATATTACCATACCTAACTTTAATTATTTTCTTTTATATAAAAAATAACATTTTGTAAACATAACTCAATGCATTTATTTATTAAAAATTACACAATTTTAATTAACGTGAAGCTCTGCGCTCAATGAGGATTTCAATGCTAGAACTTGTTATATGTATGTAAGTTTTGTATGTTAAAGGTTTTTTTTTTGTTTTTTTTAAGAATTTGGTATAGATTTTATATAATTATAAATTTGAGTTGAAAATTTTTCACAATTTGAATATTTAAAATATTTTTAGAGTGTTGAATATATATATAGTTGAAACACATTTTAAATAATAAAACTTAAGATTTGACTTAAAAAATTCACCAAATTTTAAAAAAATTTCTAAAACATAACATGTTTAAAGAAAGTTCATAATTTAGATCATTAAATATTAGTAAACTCTTTTTTTAATAAATGATGGTGTAAAATATTAATTTATTTTAATTTTAAATTCTCTTATAAAATAGAAAAACAATTGATGGTTTTCAAGCTTTTGTGGTTGTTAATTGAAGAATAGCAATTCGAATTATCCACATTATTAACAAAATTTCATCGACGTTTCGAATTCCAATGGGGATCCATCTTCAGGACATATTTTAAATGAGTGGTTGAGAGGAGAACATACCAGTGATTTTTTGTAGGTCTGGAGCCCTCCTCCCAATCTTCATTCGAGAATTTTCTAGAGAGAAAATCTCTTTCCATGTATCCCTCTGTACAGGGAAATGATGATGGTTTTCAAGCTTTTGTGGTTGTTAATTGAAGAATAGCAATCCAGATTATGCACAGTATTAAAAAAACTTCGTCGACGTTTCGAATCCCAATGGGGATCCATCTTCAAGACAGATTTTGAATGACTTCTTGAGAGGAGAACATACCAGTGAATTTTTGTAGGGCTGCAACCCTCCTCTCAATCTTCATTCTAGAATTTTCAAGAGAGAAAATTTCTTTCCATGTATCCCCTCCGTGCAGGGAAATGATGATGGTTTTCAAGATTATGTGGTTGTTAATTGAAGAATAGAAATTCAGATTATCCAAGGTATTAACAAAATTTCATCGATGTTTCGAATCCCAATGGGGATCCATCTTCAGGACAGATTGTGAATGAGTGATTGAGAGGAGAACAGATCAACTATTTTTTGTAGGCCTATAACCCTCCTCTCAATATTCATTGTCGAATTTTCTAGAGAGAAAATATATTTCCGTGTATCCCTTTAGTGCAAGGAAATGATCATGGTTTTCAAGATTATGTGGTTGTTAATTGAAGAATGGAAATTCGGATTATCCACAATATTAAAAAAAATTCGTCAACGTTTCGAATCCCAATGGGGATCCATCTTCAGGAAAGATTGTGAATAAGTGCTTGAGAGGAGAACAACCCAGTGATTTTGTAGGTCTGCAATCCTCCTCTCAATATTCATTCAAGAATTTTTCATATAGAAAATCTCTTTCCATGTATCCCCTCTGTGCAGGGAAATGATGATGGTTTTCAAAATTTTGTGGTTGTTAATTGAAGAATTATCCACAGTATTAAAAAAACTTCATCAACGTTTCGAATCCCAATGGGGATCCATCTTCAGGAAAAATTGTGAATGAGTGCTTGAGAGGAGAATAAACCAGTGATTTTATAGGTATGCAACCCTCCTCTCAATCTTCATTCTAGAATTTTTGAGAGAGAAAATCTCTTTCCATGTATTCCCTCATGGCAGGGAAATGATGATGGTTTTCAAACTTCTATGGTTGTTAATTGGAGAACTATCCACAGTATTAACAAAACTTCGTCAATATTTTGAATCACAATGGGGATCCATCTTCAGGATAGATTATGAATGAGTGCTTGAGAGGAGAATATTCCAGTGATTTTGTAGGTCTACAACCCTCCTCTCAATCTTCATTCTAGAATTTTCTAGAGAGAAATTATCTTTCCATGTATCCCCTCCGTCCAGGGAAATGATGATGGTTTTCAAGCTTCTATGGTTGTTAATTGAGGAATTATCCATAGTATTAACAAAACTTTGTCTATGTTTCGAATCTCAATGGGGATCCATCTTTAGGAAGGATTATTCACTAGTATGTTCTCATCTCAAGCACTTATTCACAATATGTCCTGAACATGCATCCCCATTGGAATTCAAAACGTCGACGAAGTTTTCTTAATACTATGGATAATTCTTCAATTAACAACCACAGAAGCTTGGAAACCATCATCATTTCCCTGCACAGAGGGGATACATGGAAGGAAATTTTCTCTCTCGAAAATTCTAGAATGAAGATTGAGAGGAGGGTTTCAGACCTACAAAATCATTGGTTTGTTCTCCTCTCAAGCACTCATCCACAATATATCCTAAAGATGGATCCCCATTGGGATTCGAAACGTCAACAAATCATTTTTAATATTGTGGATAATTCTTCAATTAACAACCACAAAAGCTTGAAAACCATCATCATTTCCCTGCACAAAGGGGATACATGGAAAGATATTTTTTCTCTGGAAAATTCTAGAATGAATATTGAGAGGAGGGTTGCAGACCTACAAAATCACTGGTTTTTTCTCCTCTCAAGCACTCATTCACAATCTTTCCTGAAGATGGATCCCCATTGGGATTTGAAACGTCGATGAAGTTTTATTAATACTGTGGATAATTCTTCAATTAACAACCACAAAAGCTTTAAAACCATCATCATTTCCCTGCACGGAGGGGATACATAGAAGGATATTTTCTCTCTCGAAAATTCTAGAATGAAGATTTAGAGGAGGGTTGTAGACCTACAAAATCACTGGTTTGTTCTCCTCTCAAGCACTCATTCACAGTCTTTCCTGAATATGGATCACCATTGGGATTCAAAACATCGACGAAGTTATGTTAATATTGTGGATAATTCTTCAATTAACAACCACAGAAGCTTGAAAACCATCACCATTTCCCTACACGGAGGGAATACATGTAGGAAGGAGATTTTCTATCTCGAAAATTATAGAATGAAGATTGAGAGGAGGGCTGCAGAACATACCAGTGATTTTTTAGGTATGCAACCCTTCTTTCAATCTTCATTCTAGAATTTTCAAGAGAGAAAATCTCCTTCCATGTATCCCCTCCGTGCAAGGAAATGATGATGGTTTTCAATCTTTTGTGGTTGTAAATTAAAGAATTATCCACAGTATTAACAAAACTTTGTCAACATTTTGAATCCCAATGGGGATCCATCTTCAGGAACGATTGTGAATGAGTGCTTGAGAGGAGAACAAACCAGTGATTTTGTAAGTGTGCAACCCTCCTCTCAATATTCATTCTAGAATTTTCCAGAGAGAAAATCTCTTTCGATGTATCCCCTTCGTTCAGGGAAATGATTATGGTTTTCAAGCTTCTATGGTTTTTAATTGAAGAATTATCCACAATATTAACAAAAATTCAACGATGTTTTGAATCCCAATGGGGATCCATCTTCAGGACAGATCCGGAATGAGTGCTTGAGAGGAGAACATACCAGTGATTTTGTAGGTCTACAACCCTCCTCTCAATCTTCATTCTAGAATTTTCCAGAGAGAATCTCTTTCCATGTATCCCCTCCATCCAGGGAAATGATGATGATTTTCAAGCTTCTGTGGTTGTTAATTGAGGAATTATCCACAGTATTAACAAAACTTTGTCGACGTTTCGAACCCCAATGGGGATCCATCTTCAGGACGGATTGTTCACTAGTCTGTTCTCTTCTCAAACACTCATTCACAATATGTCCTGAAGATGGATCCCCATTGGGATTCAAAACGTCGACAATTTTTTCTTAATATTGTGGATAATTCTTCAATTAACAACCACATAAGCTTGAAAACCATCATCATTTACTTGCACGGAGGGGATACATGGAAGGATATTTTCTCTCTCAAAAATTCTAGAATGAAGATTGGGAGGAGGGTTGCAGATCCACAAAATCACTGGCTTGTTCTCCTCTCAACCACTCATTCACAATATGTCCTAAAGATGGATCCCCATTGGGATATGAAACGTCGACGATTTTTTTTTAATACTTTGGATAATTCTTCAATATTGAGATACATAAGCTTGAAAACCATCATCATTTCCCTGCACGAAGGGGATACATGGAAAGAGATTTTTTCTCTAGAAAATTCTATAATGAATATTGAGAGGAGGGTTGCACACCTACGAGATCATGGTTTTTTCTCCTCTCATGCACTCATTCACAATATTTCCTAAAGATAGATCCCCATTGGGATTCGAAACGTTGACAAAGATTTGTTAATTCTGTGGATAATTCTTCAATTAACAACCACAAAAGCTTGAAAACCATCATCATCTCCCTGCACAGAGGGGATACATGGAAGGAGATTTTCTTTCTCGAAAATTCTATAATGAAGATTGAGAAGAGGGTTGCAGACCTGTAAAATCACTGGTATGTTCTCCTCTCAAGCACTCATTCACAATATGTCCTGAAGATGGATCCCCATTGGGATTCAAAACTTCGATGAAGTTTTGTTAATACTGTGGATAATTCTTCAATTAACAACCACAAAAGCTTGAAAACCATCATCATTTACATGCATGGAGGGGATACATGGAAAGAGATTTTCTCTCTGGAAAATTCTAGAATGAAGATTGAGAGGAGGGTTGCATACCTACAAAATCCTTGGTTTTTTCTCCTCTCAAGCACTCTTTCACAATTTGTCCTGAAGATGGATCCCCATTGGGATTCGAAATGTCGATGAAGTTTTGTTAATACTGTGGATAATCTGAATTTCTATTCTTCAATTGCAACCACAGAAGCTTGAAAACCATCATCATTTCCCTGCATAGAGGGGATACATGGAAAGAGATTTTCTTTTTGGAAAATTCTAGAATGAATATTGGGAGGAGGGTTGTAGACCTACAAAAAATCACCAGTTTGTTCTCCTCTCAAGCACTCATTCATAATATGTCCTGAAGATAGATCCCCATTGGGATTCGCAATGTCGACGAATTTTTTTTAATACCGTGGATAATCTGAATTTATATTCTTCAATAAACAACCACAGAAGCTTGAAAACCATCATCATTTCCTTGCACGGAGGGGATACATGGAAAAAGATTTTCTCTCTGGAAAATTCTAGGATGAATATTGAGAGAAGGGTTGCAGACCTACAAAAAATCATTGGTATGTTCTCCTCTCAAACACTCATTCACAACCTGTCCTGAAGATGGTCCATATTGGGATTCAAAACGTCGACGACGTTTTGTTTTTTTCTTTTTCTAAGTAACACTAAATCTATTAATATGTAACATAAAAGTACAAAACTGCCGCTACCTTAGCTGAGAGAGCCTGAGCGCAGGGCTTGACTGCTGCGAGAAACAAGAATTTGGACTGCCCACGGAGGGGAAACCAATCCCTGCAAATTAAGAGTTGCCGCCCTCATAGGGGAAACCGGCCTTTCATCCAAGTAGTTTAACAAAAATACAGAAAGTATAACTGACCACTCTGCAAGCAGAGGGTGAATAAACAGGAAAACCATAATTAACCTAAAAACATTGTGCATGAGAAACAAAAACCTCTGAGGGATTTTCAGACTATTGTTCATTAGTTGGAGAAGGCATTTATTCTACAATTCTGCATTTATACTCGTCGCTGCTTCCGCCTTCATCAGTTGAGGGAAGCTCTTTGCCTTTGTCCTCGCCCTCCGTAGTCTAGACCTGCGTTGAAACGTTAGGGGAAATGTTTAATTGAGCCAAGGAGACCTTGGCGTTTTCAGCAAAGGCAGGATTGGGAGCATTGGGGCTAAGAAATGCGACAGAGGGACCAGGGATTGTGGTCGAAGGAGGTGCAAGGCAGGTAGACTCTTCACAGACAGTGACCGTGACATACGCCGTGAGGACCAGCCTTTCAAACACACAATCAAATTTGAACTCCACACGCTGGGAGGATTGGCGAAGGGAAGAGGAGGAAGGCGGAGGGGGAACGGGAAGAGCAGCGGAGGGGTCGACATGAGGAGCAGAGGAGAATACAAAGGGAGGCGGAGGACGCGCGGATGGATGAGCGGTGTCAGGGGAGCGAGGCCTGCCCCTGCGACTTCTGGTTTCCAGAATGTGGTTGCAGGGGAAATCATTAGAGGATGAGTCCGAAGTGGGAGAAGACTGAGGGCGATAGACACGTCCACGACTGGAGCCATGGCGACATCGCATACGATGGCACAGTCTAGGCATAGCGAGAGGGAGAGGTTGATGGAACGGATAGAGGAGAAGTGACAATGGAGGGCCAGAAGAAGTGCACAGAGAATTTGAACAGCATAGCTTACTATGTGAATGGTGGAACTCAGGAACATTCTCCAAGCAGCAAAGAAGCTCACAACGTCTGCCTGTCTGCGTTCGAGCGCTAGGCTCAGCACAAGCAGGCGGGCAAGAACTTCGGCGAAGCATGATGGTGGTGCAGACAAAGAAATCGCCATACGGGAGGCCAACATCCATACCAGGAGCCGAAGAAGACCAGGAGAAATGCTCAGCGCATCGACGGTTCAAGAGAATGGCATTAATGCATCGCGGGGTGGCATATTGAATGCCCATGTTAATGCATTTGTGGGAGGCCATATGGCCAGCCCAAAACGACGGCCTCGGGAGGCGGCAAGGGACGAGCGTCCCATCACATGCGGGAGGCATCCGCATCCATAAGTCGATGACGTTTTGCTAATACTGTGGATAATTCGAATTTCTATTCTTCTATTAATAACCACAGAAGCCTGAAAGCCATCATCATTTCCCTGCACGGAGGGGATACATGGAAAGATATTTTCTCTTTGGAAAATTCTAGAATGAAGATTGAGATGAGGGTTGCAAACCTATATAAAATCACTGGTATGTTCTCCTCTCAAGCACTCATTCACAATGTGTTCTCAAGATAGATCCCCATTAAGATTCAAAACGTCGACAAAGTTTTGTTAATATTATGAATAATTCGAATTGCTATTTTTCTAGAAAAATAATTATATATTTTTTTGGTAAATGTAAAAATTGTCTATCAATATACATGATTTTTAAAATTATTTTATATATAATAAAAATTAATATAAAAATATTTTATTTAAAATGAAGTTTGAAAATATCTATTTATAATAAATGTTGAATTTTTGGTTTGTTTTAATATTTGTCACTGAATTATATCCTTTTCATATTGATGTATAAAAGACACCATTGAAAATGATAATTAAATATATTATTAATAAAATATATGTTACTTATGAATTATTAAAAATACAGATATAGATTATAATATAAATTTTATTAATTTTTAATTTTTAAAAAGTCACATTTTTGAGATATAAGTAATAAAATATAAATTTATTAAGTATCCAATATTTAATTGAACTATTTATATTAAAAAATTTGCATATTTTGATAATAATTTTTTTAATTAAATTATGTCTTTATATTATTTAAGATTTATTTTTTAATATATAAGTGGATTTAAAGTTTTCAAAATCCTTTATAGTATTATGATTATGTAGATGAGTTCAAAAAATTTGTTTGTTTTTAGAAAAAAACGGATGAGAAAATATATTTTGAAAATAATAAAATTAAAAATTAAAAATTTAAATTATTATAATATTAAATTATATATATATAATAAAATTATTTAAAAAAATTGGAGAGGTGTTCTCTAGATAGTATGGAAGAGATGTAATTATTTTTTTGTAAATTTAGTGGGACTACATCATCATAATGTCTAATATATTATTCTAAGGGAATTGAACCGGTGACTTTACATCAAGGAGTGTATTCTCTAGATAGTATGGAAGAGATGTAATGTTTTTTTTGTAAGCTTAGTGGGACTACATTATCATCATGTCCAATATATTACACTAAGGGAATTGAACCGGTGACTTCACATAAAGGAGTGCCTTAAGAGAGCACCCAACCATCATCTATCCAAGACCCGTGGACATGGAAGAGATGTAATGTTATATAAATATTTTGACTCAATTGAATTACTTAAAAAAATAATAAATAAATAAAATTATTAATTAAAACATTTTGACTAGGTCAAATTACATTAAAAAATAAATAAATAAAATAGAATAAAATAATAAAATTAATAATTAAACTGATGTAGATCCATCTTAACTCCAGATTTATCAATCCTTAAGAGGGATGAACTTTGTTGAGGTACAAACCTTTCCTCAATGTTTGCACTCAATAGAAAGGTTTACACCTTGAAAGATTTAATCCCTCTCAACACATAAATCCAGAATTAAAATGAATCTAGTCTAATTTGTATATTTTCTAATTTTGATAATATTTTTCTATATATATATATATATATCAATTCAAAAAAGATTTACATTGTGAAGAGCATAGCTCCAAACACCATTGGCCTCACTCCTACTAGATTTTTTGGCCAATTGGTAAAGACAAAAATACGCAAACAATAACAAGATGAAATTAGATGTGGCCCAAAATTGTTCGAGAAGCATAATCCATCCCACCTCCATCATTAAGCACCCATATTACCCGAAGTTGGGTCATGAGGGCAATCACCCTTAACTGATGAAATGCCCCATGTACATGTGCCTCTATGTGGACCATTCTCCCTTCCAAGTTGTCCAGGCGCTCCTGAATTCTATCATTGGCCAATTGTTCTACTGCGGATATCAGTTGATGAATTTGTGCTTCGAGTAATTCAAAAGGCAGAGGCAAGTCAACATGCCCGTGGGAGAAGACATTATGTTGCTCCATCTCCTCCCCTTCATCTTGTTGGTCTACTTGATGCACCACCCCCTCGCCACGGGGACCCTCCCCTCTCCGGGCCCGACCACATTGACGGTTCATAGTGTTGTTGTAAACCTTGTGTGGCCCACACCACACGCTCTGGGCCACTCTTCGACTACCCAAATAAGTGAGATACCCCCGCCACTCCTGCATGCCACTCAAATGACCTCCAACAACTTCTTGCCCCGACACCACAACGACGCTCACCCATAATCTCAAAAACAATCGACTGCCATCCCCACGTTGTGGGATCAACCCACTGATGAAAAAACCACCCTCCTGCACTCTAACAGTTACTCCAACCTTGTCTACAACTTCCAACTGCAACCACTAAGAGAATTATGCATTTTGCTTCCAACCCTTCATTGCTTCAAACCAGCTGAGGCCATAAACCACCACGGGACTTGTCATATGTCACCCAAGGGTAATTAACATGTGAATCCTCCCCCAGCCTGACCATAGGACACTCTGCTCTCCCCTACAAGGATACTAAAATTTACCTGCCAAAACACAGAAACTGCGAAACAATAAACTGAGACTAGCTTCAATAGGGAAATTTCTCGCCCCTAGACAAAAGTTTTCATGAAAAACTCCCCTCAAGTTTCCAACCAGATGCTACATTGTATTGACCGAGCATGCCTCCCACCCACAATAGAGCTTCCACCAAAACCAAATCCGAATAAAGCGTACTAAATAATGAAATCAACAATGCACTGATTAGAAAGAATTCAGTGAACGCAGACTCGAGACCCACACAAAGGACAAACCCAAATGCTGAAGCCTATACCCACCAAGCTCACACGAAATTATTCCTGGTCACTACAACACTGCGCATCCCTAAGTTCCAAATGGCACTCTGAGTCACCACTTGAGCCGACGTTGCCCCATACCTCCACCCGAGATAACACTCAATTATCAAATTCAAGTGAAGAATAAGGAATGGCTTAACTAAAAACCTACCCTTTGCACCTAAATAATTTTCACCCATACAGTCCTAACAATCATCACCCACAACCTGAAAATGAACACCACAACCATGCGAAGACCAATCATTTCCTACTCGAGAACCTTCAAAGGCTTTGAAGCACCAAACGAAATGTGTCTTCCATGTTTTGAAATTATTTATGACGCGTGGAGTGTGAATTATTGCATCTGTCGTGAGCCACCCAACGTTCATTAACCACCCCATTGAGGAATAAAATAACGATTGTTAAACAATATTCATAACCTCTATATTAAATTAATTACTAAACTAACTTTAATCACTTTAAGATAAGTAAATTTATAAAATTGGTAACAAATAAAATTGAAATTAAAAATATACATAATTGCTTTATAACGTGTTTTACTTTTAATAATATAAAATATAAACTTTACTTTTCATGACTTCCTCACTTTTCAAAGCTTTTTCTTAAATTTGTTTTTAAGTTAAATAAATTTGATATTTAAGGTTGTACTATATTTATATAAAACATGATATCAATAACCATATTTAATTCAACTCTTAATATTTATTTTATAAAAAATATTAAATAGTAAACATTAATATTTATCAATATATATTCACTAATATATATAATTATATCAATAATCTTTATTATAAATATATTTAACAAATAATAAATAAAATATATTATAATTTATTCATATTTAGTGCATGGATAGATAAACCAAGCATATTTATAAATATATCAATAATATATATTATAAATATAAATATATTATAATTTATTCATCTTTAGTGTATGGATGGATAAATAAAGAAAAAGGGAAGTGAGGATATTTAGTGCATGGATGGATAAACAAAGCAAAGAGGAGGTGAGGGTTTTCCTATTCGCAAGGCAATTCCCATGGTCATTCCACAATCCACTGATATAAGGTGTTCCTCCCTGTTCACTCGTTCAAAGGCCTCAAGTTCTAGAGCCAATAATAAGTCTATATCTAGTGGGTGTCGGGTATCCAAGGTCAAGTAGATTCCCTCCAAAGGCCTCAAGTTCTGGGGCTGGTACATAGAATGTCTTGTATAGGAGGTAGTATGAAAAAGGGTAAGGTAATCTAATACTGTCCCCTACCCTATAGGTACTTACTTTTTGTCCTTCCTGGTAAAAGGGTAAGGGTTCCTCCCCTCCCCCAGGGTGCTAGCTAGGTGGTAAATCAAAGGTAAAGGGACTTCCTAATCCATCTATAAATCCATCCATGGCCACCCACCCAGTATAAGGTCTCTTCATGAACCCACCCATCCAACAATACATCCAATCTTCTGGTTCAAAGGTAAGTGAAATTGTGTCCTGCCTGCTAACTGGGCTATGTGATCCCTGGCATAAGGCTCCTCCTCCATCCATATCTCAAAGTTCTGGAAAGTGAAAGGAAGAGAAGTAGGTATGGTGTTACTATCCTTTATGTGCTCCTGAAAACGTGGGGTACTCCTGGCTGGCTTCAAGGTTGTGGGGGTAAAGAATCCATGCTTAAAGGTGTCTGGTATACAAGGTGTCTGACATAAAGGTGGGTGTTGAAGGTTTTTCAAGTGGGGTTGTTTGAAAGGGTGTATCCGAAAAAGCTTCATAAATGTGTTTTTCTCTATAATAAACAAGGGGTTGTGGGAGAGGTGAGGTTGTTCACGCAAAGGGGAGGTGAGGGTGTTCACCTCACTCTTGTCTTGAGTAATTGAAGAGGGAAGCATGATGGCCACCTTTTCTCATTATGGTTTATGTGGGAGGTACATATTTGATTACTTATCCATGATATAATGTGCTGTTAGATTAATGAAGGCCAGATAACCTAGAGAGAAGGTTTTGGGCACTCAAAATTTTTGGGTTATGATGGTTTAAAATGGTTACAATCATTTTTTGGTTTTGGAAATGTTTATCTCCATTAGCCTTTACTCGTCCATCTCTATCTTTTTGGCTCAACAATTGGCTCTTCTTTCCATCCTTCTAGATCTTTCTCCTCACCTATTAAGCTTTCAACCTTTTCATTGGGGAAATGACCACGCCCTTATAGCCTAGCATCCCCTACTTAGCCTGTAAGTGTCCTCTCAATCCCTCAAATTTATTCACTACATGCTCTCATCTCAAGTGAATCTAGGTGCTCCATTGGCGAGTAACTCAACCCCTCCTAGTTTCAAGCATTAGACAAAAGCTAATATCGCTTCTTTAGAACAAAGGAAAATTTAGGTACTACAAGGTCTGAGCTAGTGTTACACTACTTTCTATGGTACAACATTGTGGTTTAATGATATATTCTTAGCTATTAGATGTTATCAAAGTTCAAAGTTTTTGTTAGTAATTACAAGGAGCAAGAAGCTTCATTTACCTTTTTTATGGTCTCAATTTATACTTCTTTTATGGAAGTGGATTTTTGAAGGGCTTGTAAATTTTCTAGAAAATTTGCCTCTCCCTTCTATGAGCTCATTGCTAGTTGAGACTCTATGTGTTTATGTTCTTAATTTTAGCTTTATTTAGAATTCTCTAAGCTTATTCCACTCTCCCCTGTCATACCTCTCATTCCCAAACAACCGCAGTTGTTAGTATTTTTGTCTCTAGTCATCACCCTTTTGGGGGTTCTTTTTCTCATCTGTCATCTTGTGGCATTTGCATTCCAATATTTCCCACTCTATTTCCTCAAACCTAATTCTTAGATAGAGTGCATACCCCTATCGTGGTGTCGAAAGTACAGGGACACATGGCTTAACCATAGTTCAAGCTAGATCCCAGTCTTAAATCCATCTGTACCACTGACAGACTCCTCCTAAGGTGCAGGAGGAAAATAGGGAGCCAAAAGAAGTGATCATTAAGGATAAGGAATGTTATTCAAATATTGATATTTTTCCTATTTTTTTAGACTAGGTTCCTAATACAAGGCACACTAGAGGTAACCAGAATCAATACTTACATACAATAGACATATACTAGTAGATAAAGTTCTCTCTTGGAAAAGTGCTCCTTGAGAGAAATGATGTCAATGATGAGATTATTCTACATTTGGATGAAATTCATGTGGAATACATGAAAGTGGACAACCACCTAGTTCACATTGAAACCTTCTTATCATGTGGGAAAGGCCTAGCAGTCTTAGATAACTAGGTAGAACCAATGTTGATTGATGTGCCCACCTCCTCTTGATGGTTTCAGTCATGGTTTTCATTGGCTCCTAATATTTCAATGCTTTTTTGTTTTTTAATAGTTCATATAGAGAAGAGGATTGTTTATTTTTTTTATGGGGACTAAGTTGTTTACAATATATTTTTATTAGTTTCTATAGGAAGACAAGCTCAAGAAAATATTTAGTCAATATTGTTTGCATAAAGCTTGTTATTCCAATGCTTTCTTTTTTTAGACTAAGGATTGTGACTGAGAGGGGGGGTGAACCAGTGTAATGGAATATTTTCATCAAGTTAAACAATTTACCAATCAATAAAAAATGTGACCATAATCATGCACCATTAAAGATCATCATCACATCATCATAAGATAACATCAGATGTATGTGGAAACCCTTGTGGGAGAAATGTTCAAAAAAATATTTTTTATATTCTTCAGTTTTGGTTACATATATTTGTAGGTAGTAACCTGTTGGAGCTACACACCTCGAAAAAAAAATTTGCAGGCATCAACCTATAAGAGGAACTAAGCCTAAAACTGTGCAAGCATTGAATTGTAATAGGCTACAACCTGATAGAGGTACCAACCTTGATTATATCTAAGCACTGACTTGCATTAGGCTTCAACTTGAATGAGGCACCAACCTTGATGGAGGCACCCACCTCCTTCTTCAAACTAATGCGGACCACCTTTCACAATCTTTCAAACTCGTCCACAAGCTCTTCACAAAACACTTCTTCCAAATTTGATCATATCAATCCTTCTTGCATCATTCAACTTGCTACTTTTGATCAAAACATTTTGAAACAACTTCTCGTTCTTCAAAACATTTCCTCATCGCTTCTCATGCTGCTTGCATAGATCACAAGTCCTTTCCCTTTTGCTAAAAAAATATCACAAGTCAATACAATCCATTTTCCCTTTTTTTAAATGAAAAATATCTCAAATCACCCACAAAAACATTATAAAAACTAATTGTTCTATAGATTGCACCTTTCTAGTCATCTACATAAAAAATGCAATTTTTCTAGCACATGTTCTACAAAATTCACTTTTTGGTCTGAATAATTGTACAATAGAATATACTTCGGTGGAAAAAAATTAAGCTCTAATAGAGTCCTCCAAACTCGAACATATGACTCCTCCGACAAAAAAAATATCAAAACTAATTGGGCTACTTAAGCAATCGCTCATGTCATCTTATGTAGGGGCATG
This sequence comes from Pinus albicaulis, assembly GCA_034641835.2. NCBI lineage: Eukaryota > Viridiplantae > Streptophyta > Pinopsida > Pinales > Pinaceae > Pinus > Pinus albicaulis. The sequence continues at coordinate 620,105,618 of CM076579.1, forward strand.
TGAATTCTTCTCCAAATCAACTAGGAGGAAAAAAAAAAATTATGAGGAGTAGGTTCCTAATTTTATCTGGGTTGTTAGGATTAGGATTTATTAAAATTTGCTATGTAATTATCCAAATAGACTATATTGTTTCAATTGATATGTAATTTGTTGAAATTTTAGAGTGGTGTCATATTTTGAAGCAACGAAATCCAACCAAATTCATTTTTGGTGGATCTAGATTTATTTGGATAAATATTGTTGTATTTTCTTTAATTTTAATATATCAGATTTGTGGCAGAGGATCTAATCCGCGAGTTTTCTTTGTGTGCAAATGAACTCTATGCTTTCCTCCTTGTTTTCAGTGTGCTACAATTGTTTGATGAATGAATCTTGTGTCTCTCTGAGTGACTGTAATAATATGGAAATTGATCTTCCAGGGGATTTTTAAATAATATTATTGTCATTACATAGGATGAGGATTGCGCTGGCTTTAGAATAGAAGAGACCAAATCCGTATGGGAAAAGTCTATTTGCATTGGGACTACAATGGTCAGTGCAGAATTTAGTCCCCAAATCATGATGGATCCTTAGTCCATCTAAAAATTCATGTGTATTATCCAAATGGGAGTGTAAATGGAGTTTCCACGAGTCATATATTAAAATGGTGCCACGACCTTTACGAACCTGTGAAGAGGTCTTCGACAGAAGATATTTTGTTGGGAAGAGTTGACTTCTCGAAACCAAATATTGATTGAAACTCTATTTCCATAGGGTTAGATCGTCAACAGGTTGGATCAAGGAACATGCATGTAGCTGCATAAAGGAAGTGAGCAACACTTATAGTGAGCTTGCACCTGTACAAGGAGAGAAATTGCACATTTTTTATAGAGGAAGGTGGGATGAATAATAGAATTAATTTCCATAATTGAGTTATTCTAAAAAACTCGAGTTTTTAGAGAGTAGGGAGAGTTATTCTCTTTCTTTTTTTTGTAAGTCAGCACCCACGGGGGGATTGGAACCAGTGACCTATCGCATGGAGTGACTTAACAAAGCACCCTTCACCATCGAACCAAAGCCCCGTGGGCTTAGGGAGAGTTATTCTCTTAATCAAGTGATATCAGAGAAAAATAATTATTGTTATACAAAAAATGGCTCATGTTGGCCATAGAAGAGCTCAAAGACTAGTCACAAATGTAGAATTAAGGAAATGATAAGGACCATGCAAAGAATGGAATAAAGGATGTCATACATGGAAGTTGGAGCCATAAGAGACCCTGAAGTAGAAGAAGAAAAGGTAGCAGAAGAAGAAGGAGCATTGGCACCAATTGAACCAACAGAGGCAAGGACGTTGAAATTTATTCTGGGATTGGTCACAAAGCTCAAACCAGGAATTTCAAACTGTACATGTAGCATGAACCCATAATAACTTATTGATTAGGTTGTAAAAATGGACAAATTTTTTAGTATGAAGAAATTAACAAGGAGAAGAATGATACGAACCTTGGAGGGAGGCCCCCAGGATCTAAAAAATTGAAATGCCAAAATAAAAGAGGAGAACACACAGTAAAAAAAACCACAAAGAAACTTTTTATTAAAATGGAGAATAACTGTAAAAGCTATATTGTGGTGGAAAAATTTTCCTTTTACAAAATGTGACTTGTTACTTATAGTATTTTTTAGTTACAATACCGCAGGTAAATTCCATGGATGGGTAAATACCATGGGTGAATAAATACCATAGGTAGATTCCACTTACGATACCATGGGTAAATATCATGGGTGGATAAATACCATGGGTGGATGAATACCATGGATGGATGAAACTTGCAATACCATCGGTAAATTCCATGGGTAGATTAATACCAAGGGTGGACGAATACCATGGGTGAATGAATACCATGGGTAGATGCCACTTACAACACCATGGGTAAATACCATGGGTGGATGCCACATCCATTCAGATCATTCCTCCCTCCTTAAGAAGAAATGGTCCCCATTGCGTGAAATTACCTCCTAAAAGGCATGTGTTGAATATGAATAGCCATTGAAGAGAAATTTTTTGTTTGGTTAACCCATAACCGTGATGAACAAATATTTGAGGATAGATATACCCTATAATGCCTTTGACTAAATTTGATATTGACAGTGTATGGCCTAGAAAATAAACTTCGATGAAGTGTGGGTTTTTGGATGACCCATAGCCATGAAAAATGAAGATTCAAGGATATAGATACCCCATAATACTTGTGACCAACGGTGATACTAACAGTGTGCGACCTAGCAAATGGAATTCAATGACAAGGATTTTGTGTGGTTGAACCATAATCGTGATGTTGACTATCGATGAAGTAGCAGGTTCCTACATAACCTTGGGTGGGAGGGAAAATTTCCAAATAACCAAATTCAGATGTTTCTATGATGAAGCTTATGAATGTGAAGAAATTTCCTACTAAAGCGGGGTGGGAGGGCACGTCTCAAAAGGGAACTCGCTCTAAATGTTGCTCCAGATATAAAAAATAATTTAAAATGGTCATAACTCGGTCAATATAACTCAAAATATTTATTATAATTTGTTTTTAGAAATAGAATGACCCTTCTACATATTCCCTTGTGATTGAAAACTCTATCTGGACACTTTGGAAACTCAAATTCGTGTCGCAGTTGTCTTGTTGTCACAAAAGTTTTGTAACAATAGCTGGTTTTAAATCAGAGACATCTCCCTCATCCGAACTCCAACTCTACCATTTTTTTTTTTGAAATTGGGTGATTTTTTAAGAGAAACCCATATATGCAATCAATTTTATGAAATTCTGCACAAAAACTGGGAAAAAAATGATAGGAGAGTCGTCGTCCATGAATTGTCGCCAGAAAAAAATCTGTAACACAACTGATTTTAAATCAAAGATATCTCTCTCATCCAAACTCCGATTCGACAAATTTGTTTTTGGATTTGGGTATTTTTTTGCAAGTAATCCAAATATTTTAGATCTAATCTGCAAACGTTCCGCCCAAAATAATCCTACAAAAAAATGGAAAAAAAGTATATATATATATATATATATATATATATATAGAAAGTGTTCTGATACCACTGATTCAGATCTAGGGGGAGGCCCCCAAGATCTAAAAACTTTTGAAAGTCCAGAAGAAAAGCGGAGAAAACACAACAAAACTACAACGAAAGTTTTTATTACAATAGAGAATAACTGTAAAAGCTACATTGTGGTGGACAATCTGTCCTTTTAGAAAATGTGACTTGCTACTTATAGTCTTTTTTAGTTACAATACCAGAGGTAAATTCCATGGATGGGTGAATTAATACTATAGATAGATTCCACTTACAATACCATGGGTAAATATGATGGGTGGATAAATATCATGGGTGGATGAATACCATGGGTGGATGCAACTTACAATACCATGTGTAAATTTCATGGGTAGATGAATACCATGGGTGGATGAATATCATGGAATGAATACCGTGGGTAGATGCCACTTACAACACCATGGTTAAATACCATGGGTGGATGCCACATTCGATACGGATCAAAGAAAGTGAAGTTCACAGTCACAAAGTTGAGAGGACATTCGACTCTTTTGTGGGGTGGACTAAGAGAAGAAGACAAAGCAAGCCCAAAATCAAAATTTGTGATAGAATGGAGGCGAAATTAAGAGGTAAGTTCCTACCAAAATACTATCAGCTCAATTTATTTAGAAAAATGAAAAAATTAAGACAAAGAACCATAGTTTTAAGGGAGTACACCAAAGAATTTTCTAAAATTACTATTAGAGTTGGTTACACTTATGAGACCATAGAGAAAAAAATCAGGTACATCAATGGACTCAAATTTGATATAGAAGATGATGCCACGATACTCTCACCCAGGACAATAGAAGAGGCCTATCAGTTGACCTTGAAATTTGAAGAAAATTTGGTGAGAAAGCAAGTAGGGAGAGGAAAAGGTTTTAGGTAGAGGAAAACCATCTTGCAGAGGGAAAATCTCAACATAGAAAGGAGAAGCAAGTGGAAAATTCACTTCACAAAAAAAAGAAGGAGATTTAAAAGGCTGGAGATCATTTTCCAAAGGAAGAGGAAGAGGATGAGAGATCTATTACTATAGGTGTGGAAAAATGGGACACATGGCTCATGAGTGTCCAGAAAATCAAGAAGTAGGCCCAAGAAATGTTTTTGCAACCCAAATAGAGTAAGGGGAACCTGAAGTGAAAGAAGCAGAAAATGTGTTGGAAATAGGAGTTTCTCTAATGCTAAAAAAGGTATTTTTGAAGCAGGAGAAGGAAACAACTAAACTTGCACAAAGAAAGTATTTATACTGGATTGTTTGAAAATTCCAAGGCATGTGCTACAAGTTGGTGGTATGTTGTGAAACCAGCTCCAAAAATAGAGAGAAAAGTGAGATCAACGCCTTAGAAATAAGACACTTCAAGGGGGGAACATCCTTTACACTACATAAATGAAAAATTCTTGGATGATACAAATGAAAAAACCTCCTTCTATATATAGGATTTCATGGGGTCACAATATAATCCTAGAAAACCTAACAATAATAATTTAAAGGAAAAATAATAACAATATTGGAGTTACAGGGGTACAAAAATAACAATAAGTGGGTTACACTAACAACAATAAAGGACTACACTAGTAATATAGGGACCTAACATGCCCCTCTCCTTCAAAAAAGTGTTGTTCTCAATGCTTGAGTAGCTCTGGATGCTTATGTATAAAATTCTCATCCTCCCATGTAGAATATTCAGTGGGTAAGTTCTTCCACTTGATGAGATACTTTGAAATTGATCGGTTTCGTAGCTGTCAAGTTCTTGTTTTCGTGGCTGCTGCAAGTTATAATATGATTTTCCTTCCTCATAAAGTTCTAGCAATATTTTTTGAACTAGAAGTTTGTCACCTATAACCTTCTTTAAGCATGAAACATGGAAAACTGGATGCACTCGCGAAGAAGGAGGAAGCTCCAATTTGTATTCCATAGTACCAATCTTTTGCAACACCTTGTAAGGACCATAGTAATTCGGTGATAATTTATTATCCTTCTTAGCTTGCTTGAGGGAGATTTGTTTGTATGGTTATTACCGTAAAAATACCGAGTCTCCTACATCAAAACGTCTCTTGCTACGATGTTGATATGCATGTTGTTTCATTCGATTTTGTGCCAAATTTAGGTTATCCTTTAAGAGTTGGAAAACTTCTTGTTGATGCTTGATGTGATCTTCCATTGCTTGAACCTTATAATTTTCTCTTAAATATGATGTGATGGATGGTGGATGATATCCATAAAGTGCCATAAATGGGGTCATTTTTTCTTCAATGTGGAAGGAGGTTTTATACCACCATTCAGCAAGAGGTAACCACTTGACCCATTGTGTTTGCTTATCAGATACAAAACAACGAAGATATCCATCCAAACATTTATTCACTATCTCAGTTTGACCATCGGATTGAGGATAAAAAGATGAGCTATGAGCTACCTGAGTACCCAAACAAGAAAATATTTCGTCCAAAAATTTCCAGTAAAAATGGGATCTTTGTCACTTACAATAATCTTTGCATTTCCATGTAGCTTTTGAATTGTTTCCATAAATGCAGTAGCAACTGTACTTGCTTTAAATGAATGAGATAATGCACAAAATTGATGAGGTAAGTCTATAAACTACCACCATGGTGACAGTCTTTCCTTCGAACTTAGGTAAACCTGTGATAAAATCCATTTAAATCTCCTCCCAATGTTGACTTGGAATGGATAAAGGTTGTAGAAGACCTAGGGTCTTAATTGTCTCAACTTTATTTTCCTGGCAAACCAAACATTCCACCACAAACTTTTGAATATAAGATTTAAGGCCATCCCAAAAAAATTCTTTCTTCACCCTGTGGTAAGTTTTTAAAAATCCTGAGTGTCCTCCTAAAGGAGAAGTGTGAAATTCCAAAAGAATTTTTTGTTTTATTTTGGAATTATTACAAATATATAAGCGATATATGTACCATAAGGAATAATTTTTCCAACTAAATGTATCATATGTACTAGAATCTTACTGCAAATTTTGCATGAGTATCCACACTTCTTCATCCTTCTTCCATTCATCCCTTGCTTCGGTTATCCAATATGGTTGGATAATAGAAATGGCACAAACCAATGCTTCCACCTCTTCACCCTTTATTGAGAGTGCATCTGCAACAACATTTAGCTTCCCTTTTTTTTTAGACGATTTCAAAGTCATAACCCAACATCTTTGTGACCCATTTTTGCTTCTCTTCTGAAGATAGTCTTTGTTCCAAAAAGTGTTTAAGACTATCATGATCAATTTTTACCTTGAAATGTCTTCCCATTAGGTAAGGTCGCCATTTCTTTAGTGCATGTAGTATTGCCAACATTTACTTCTCATAAATAGCTTTTTGTAAATAATTTCCTTTGATTGGAATACTTTCAAAAGCAATAGGTCTTCCTTCTTGCATTAAAACAACACCAATTCGATTTCCCGAGGCATCACATTCCACAATAAAGGTTTTTGTGAAGTCTGGCATAACTAAGACCGGTGCTAGGCACATTGCCTCTTTAATATGTTCAAAGGCCTTAGTTGCTTCAGGAGTCCATGAAAATGCATCTTTCTTCAATAATGTTGCTAGAGGTGCTCCTATTCTCCCATAATTCTTAACAAAATTGCGATAATACCTTGTTAACCTAAGAAATCCTTGCAACTACTTTATGGTTGTGGGGACTTTCCATTCCTTAATGGCTTTAATTTTGTTAGAGTCTACCTTAACACTCTCATGAGATACAATATGACCCAGATATTCCACCTCTTGTACTCCAAAGAAACATTTGGATGTTTTTGCATATAATTGTTTCTCCTCCAATAGTTTAAGCACCATGTCAACATGTTGAACATGATCCTTCCAAGATCTGCTGTAGATTAGTATATCATCAAAAAATACCAGCACAAATTTTCTAAGGAAGGGTTTGAAAATGGAATCCATCAACCCTTGAAATGTAGAAGGTGCATTGGTAAGGCCAAAAGCATGACCAAAAATTCATAATGACTCTCATGAGTTCAAAATGTTGTTTTCATAATATCTTCAGTCTTCATTCTAATTTTATGATATCCTATACGAAGATCCAACTTGGTAAAATAAATTGCACCATGTAATTCATCCGATAATTCATCAATCACAGGAATGGGAAATTTATCTTTAATAGTGAGCTTATTGAGCTCCCTATAATTCGGACACATGTGCCATGATCCATCCTTCTTGTGCACCAATACTACTGGAGCAAAGAAAGAATTTTGACTAGGTTGAATTATACCAGCCTCTAAAATTTCTGCATCATACATTCAATTTCGCTCTTTTAGAAATAAGGATATCTGTAAGGTCTGATGTTTGGAGGAAAACTTCCTGGAATCAAATGAATAGCATGATAATGATCACGAATAGGTGGGAGTCCTTTGGGATTTTCAAACACCTTGGAATGATTTTCCAAGACTTTTTGGAGATCTGGAGAAATAGATGATTTTGATGTTGGAACTTCTAATGAACAAAATTGTGCAATTACACCTGATTGTTATTTCTTCAGAAGCTTTATCATGACATTAGAGCTTATTATATTTCTCGTCTTCCCTGCAATACCCCGTAATTCGACTTCCTTTCCTTCCGAAAAAAATTTCAAGAAAATTTCTTGAAAATTAAAAGCTACCATCCCCAAAGATTGTAACCATTGTACTCCTAGTACAACATCAGAACCTCCCATTGGAATGGAAAGCATTGGAATATTCAATAAATACTCCCCCATGGTTAGCTTGATATTATGGCATTTTCTAGAGAAATTTATAGTTCCTCCATTTGCAACCATCACTTGACGTTCTGGTGTTGGGTATAGGAAACAATTCAATTCCTTGGTTACCTTACAATGAATAAAATTATGGGTACTACCCGAATCAATCAACACTATTACCTTTTTCTTCTTGATATGTCCTTCTATCTTGAGAGTTTAAGGGTTGGTAATTTTTGCCAATGCATTACATGATATGGTAAGACTCATTTCTTCCTCTTATAGGGTTAGTTCCTGGTGTATATCCTCTTATTTTGAAGTTTCTTGTTCATTTTCTTCCTCCTCTTCACAATCTATGTAAAATAATTTCTTCTCAGCACACTTATAACCTTTAGTGTATTTTCTATCACAAATGTAGCAAAGCCCTTTTGCTATTTTTTCTTCCAATTGTTGTGGTGTCAACCTTGTAGCTTGTGGAAGTCTAGGAGTAGAAACACTTCCATATTTATATATGTGAGTGGTATGCTTCCTTGTCGCCATAATTTTACATTTAAATTTTCTTGCCAACCTGAATGCCTTCTCCAATGAATCAGGTTCCCAAAGGTGAACCTCATGTTGGATGTTATCGTTTAAAGTCCCTGTAAAGAAATCAATCATGTGTTCCTTTGGGATACCAGTTAGCCTTATATTCAATTTTCGGAAGTCCTCAATGTGCTCCACCACTGAACCCTTTTGTTTGAGATTTATCAATTGGCTAAAGAAGGCGTTGCTCTTTTTATCCTCATAATTTTCTATCATTTCTTCCATAAAAATTGACCAAGCGACAATTTTTTTACGAGAGCAAAGCCATTGATACCATACAAATGTATTTTGTTCTAAATGTAAACTTTCAATGCGTAACTTTTGTGTGTTTTTCACATTATTGAGATCAAAATATTGCTCCATCTGTAGTGTCTATGTTATGGGATCCTTGCCATAAAACTTCCTCATATCCATCTTTGGAATGTGGTGGTTCTTCCATCCAACATTAGATTTTATGAAATCACGATTAACATTTATTTTTTTCTCATCATGAGTTTCCTCTACTATCTTTTCTCTATTAGGAAACATTTCTTGTATCAACTTTGTCAAACCTTCCATGTCTGGTTTTAGATCATTCTTCATGTTTTCCATGTTGTCTTTCATTTTTTCATCGATCTTAGCTTCCATGTCATCCATATTATCTTCCATGCTAGATTCCATGCCATCCATCTTATATTCCCTGTCTTTCTTCAAACCATCCATCTTAGCTTCCACACCTTTCTTCAAAACTTCCACTTCATTTTTTCTTGCTCTTTGCGAGAGCGAAATTTGGTGCACTTGCTCTTGTAATTTTGATATTTCATGTTGCACTTCTTCGTCTTCATGCGTCATAGTAGAGCCTTCTGAAGGATTAATGGGTGTTGAATTAATTTTAGGGGTCATTTTAGAATCCAATACTGATATCTATTCCACAATATGCCCTTGGAATCAATTCAAACTGATTTTTCAAACAAGGCATATGCAATTCGAAGAAAAAAATACATACTTTTTTCTTGGTTTTGAGGAGCTCGACATTGAAACTGAATTATATCTCTAATTTCAGATATTCAATATTTTAAATTTGGTCCTATAGTATCCCAATGAATATTCTTTCGAATTCCATAGGTCTGACCTGATTTGGATTCTTCAATTCAAATTTATGCCCAATCTCCCACAATGGCCTAATTATGGGCTGGTTCAGTAGAGAGAAAATGTACGGCGTGCCACGTGTCACTGCTTCCTCCTTCATCTCTGAAATTGATACACATGAAACTAAATTCTATGTACTTGCGGCCACTTTTTACAGAATTCCAATCCGATGCTCGGAGAGAGATTTATGACCATTTTCCCACGGTCACCTCTTTGAGATGAAATTTGGGAGCCTAAAAAAACCCAAAATTCGACAGATCATATCTCTGAAAATATTGTGAACCAAGATCTGAAATTTTTATACTAAGTTCCTGAGGATTTTAGTTTCATGTCATAAACATTTCAGCTTCTGAACCTTGGTAGAAAAAATTTTACAACGAAAATTCCACGATGACCTGTTTGGATCAACAAAACCCTAGAATCCAAAGTTTTGATACCAAATGTTATGAAACCAGCTCCAAAAATAGAAGAATAGAGAGATCAGTGCCTTAGAAATAAGCCACTTTGAGGTACCTCCTTTACATTACATAAATGAACAATTCTTGGATGATACAAATGAAAAAACCTACTTCTATATATAGGAGTCAATGGGGTCATAATATAATCCTAGTCGACCTAAAAATAATAATGTAAGGGCACAATAATAACAATATTGGGGTTACAGGGGTACAACAATAAAAATAAGGGGGTTACACTAAAAACATAAAGGACTACACTAGTAATATAGGGACCTAACATGGTAGATAGTGGTAGCATAGAAAATCTAGTGCCCACGGAAGTGGTGGAAAATTTGAAGCTAAAAAATACAAAGCACCCATTTCCTTATAAGGTGTCATGGCTTCAGAAAGGCCATCAGCTATTGGTGAATGAATAATGTGAGAGAGATTTACAAATTAGTAGCTATAAGGACAAAAAAAATTTCAATGTGATCCCTATGGATGTGTGTATCATATTTTCCTTGGTAGGCCATGGCATTTTGATAGAGGAGTGGTGCATGATGGGAAGAAGAATACATACAAGTTTCAGAAATATGGCAACAATCACACCTTACTTTCATTTTAAGAAGAGGGGAAAACTGAGAGTAGCGATTCTAAATCCTTATTAATGAGTGAGAAGGAATTTTTACAACATCTAAAGGATGAAGAGGTAAGTTATTCTATTGTTTGTAAGCCTAAAGTCATCCTCACTTCTACTACTATTATTAACTTGCCTTTACAAGTTCAAGATTTGTTGAATGATTACAATGATATAGTAGTCAATGATTTACCAAATGAACTACCTCCAATAAGAAGCATCAGTCATCATATTGATCTGATATTGGGTGCAATATTGTGTAACAAATTTGCTTATAGAATGAATCCTAAGGAGAACAAGGAGATAAAAATACATGTGCAAGTGTTGTTTGATAAAGGGTTGATAGGTGCAAACCTTAGTGCACGCACGGTGCCTACAGTGTTGAGTCGAAAGAAGGATGGTGGATGACACATGTGCACAGATTCCAGAGCCTTAAATAAAATTACTATCAGGTACAAATTTCCCTTTCCTTGTATTGATGATTTATTATATTGTTTGAGTGGTGATAATTGTTTTCCAATATTGATTTGAAAAGTGGACACCATCAAATTGGAATTAGAGAGGGAGATGAGTGGACAAATTCCTTTAAAATTAATGATGGATTATATGAAGGGCTATTTATTCCATTTGGATTATCTAATGCACCTAGTACTTTTATGAGGCTAATGAATGAAGTATTGAAGGATTTCATAGGGAAATTTGTGATAGTTTACCTAGATAACATCCTGATTGACAACCAGTCAAAAGAGGAACATTTGTGGCACTTGAGGTATGTGTTGGAAAAATTGCAGCAAGAAAAATTACTCATAAATATGAAGAAATGTTCCTTTTCGAAATCAAAACTTGTATATTTAGGATTTTTCATTTCTAAAGAAGGTTTAAATATGGATTATGGAAAATTACAGGCAATTCTTGAATGCACTTCACCTAAAAATGTGTTTGAATTTCACAACTTTTATGGGCTAGACAATTTCTACAATAATTTTATCAAAAAATTTAGCAAGATGAGTGCTCCTATCATAGAAACTGTCAAGAAAAATCAGCAACCATTCCAATGGACTGGTGAAGCTAGAAAGGAGTTTCAACTATTGAATAAGAATATTACTGGACAACCATTTCTTTCACTACCAAATTTCAACAAACAATTTCAGGTAAAGTGTGATGCCAACAATGAAGCCATTGAAGCAGTTCTTAGCCAAGAAGACAAACCCATCACATATTTTAGTGAGATATTAAATGAAGCCATGTGGAAATATATAACATATGATAAGGAATTTTATGTAGTATTTCAAGCACTAAAAAAATGGAGGCATTATTTTTTTTCCAAGGAGTTAATTCTTTACACCGATAATCATGATTTGCATTACATTGTGAAACAACCTAAAATGAGCCAAAAGCATATCAAGTGGATTGAGTATTTTCAATTTTTTACATTTTTCTTGAAACATATTAGTGGGCAGTCTAACAAAAAAATTTAATTCCTTGAGCAGGAGACAATTTCCATTGCAGGAAAGTCATATCTAGGTGTTTGGCTTTGATTTTATAAAATAATTGTATGAAACTAATCCTGATTTCAAGGATGCTTATGAAGCTTGAAAAAATCCATCTACTCAAAATCGAAGCCCGTGGCTTTACTATATGATCCAGGATGGGTTACTATTAAAAAAAAATCAGCTATGCATTCCTAATTGCTCCATGAGGGAAAATCTGAACAAAGAGAAACACAGTGGCAGCCTTGGAGGACATTTTAGCCATGAAAAAACTTATGAACTACTGAAACAAATTATTTCTGGGAAAACTTGAGAGTTGATGTACACAATTTTGTAAATAATTGTAATATTTTTCAATATGGTAAAGGGATAATTCAAAACGTCGATATGCCAATGTTGATTCCACAAATACCTTGGGAGTTGGTCTGTATGGATTTTGTCTTGGTACTGCCAAGAAATAAAAAAGGTAATGATTCTATATTGTTCGTTGTTGATAGATTCTAAAAAATGGATCATTTTGTTCTTTGTGCAAAAGATAGTGATTTCACACATGTTGTTAATTTATTCTTTATGGAAGTTGTAAGATTACATAAAGTTCCCAAAAGGTTTGTATTTGATCGAGACACTAGATTTTTGGGACATTTCAGGAGGACCGTGTGGAGGAAACTTGGCACTGAATTGAACTTTAGCTCAAAATATCACCCACAAACATATGGAAAAACCAAAGTGTTGAATAATTGTTTGGGAAATATATTGTTTATTTTAGTTGGTGATCATCCGAAGCAATGGGATCAAATTGTATCTCAAGCCGAATTCACCTACAATGGCACTCCAAAAAAAAGCGAAAGTCAAAGTAGTTTCCTATTTTTTTATGGTATGAACCCAATAGGAGTGCATGAACACAGAAATTTGAGTAGAACAGAGTAGAGAAGCGCAACAAGAGAGTATATTTCTACATCCATACGAGAAATACATGAACAAGTGAAGCAAAAACTTTATGACAATAGTATTAAATACAAGAGCGGGGAAGATCTCCAGAGGAAGGAACAAAATTTTGAAGTGGGAGATATGGAGTTGGCACATCTACGAAAGGAAAGGTTTCTAAGAGGTGACTATAACAAGTTGAAATTAAAAAAAGATTGGACTTTGCATAATTTTAAAGAAATTTTCAGCAAATTCATATGAGCTTAATCTACCTTCGAGAATTGGAATTTCCCGATCTTCAATGTAGAAGATTTGTACAAATATGAACCTGAAATAGAGCAACCAAAATTCAATAATAAACAACCATTTCAGTGGAAAAAATAATTTCCAAAAAGTAATTTACCTCTGCAACCTAAAATAATCTTGGATAAAATATTTTTAAAAAGGACAAGAGGAAAAGCGTATTTCGAATATTTGGTGAAATGGAAAGATAATACGATTGTAGATGCAACCTAGATGACCACCACACTTTTATAGAAAATTGGCACATCCATTGATGAACTCATGGACAAGAGTCCATGAACTCTTTTCTATGTGGAATCCTGATGCAGGGGCATGTAAATTATTCTCCAAATCGACCAAGAGGTGAAACCTTTTTTTCTTATGAGGAGTAGCTTCCTAATTTTATGTGGGTTGTTAGGATTATGATTTATTAAAAATTTCTATGTAATTAGCCAAGTCGAGTATCTTATTGCAATTGATATGTAATTTTTTAAATTTTCAGAGTGTTGTCATGTTTTAAAGCGATGAAATTCAACCAACTCTAATTTGGGTGGATCAAGATTTCTTTGGATATATATTGTTGTAATTTCTTTAATTTTAATATATCAAGTCTGTGGCAAAGGATATAATCCATGGGTTTTCTTTGTGAGAAAATGAACTTTTTTTTTTCCTCCTTGTTTTTAGTCCTTTTCAATTATTTCATGAATGAATTTTGTGAGTTTCTGAGAGGTTGTAATAGCATGGAAATTGATATTCCAAAGGATTGTTAAATAATATTATTGTCATTACATATGAAGAGGATTGCGCTGGATTCACAACAGGAGAGACCAAATCCATGTTGCAAAAGTGTTTTTGCATTGGGACTACAATGGTTAGCTCAATCTCCAGTCCCCAAATTACGATGGATCCGTAGTCCATCTAAAAATTCATGCATATAGAAAAATGGGAGTGTTAATGGTGTTTCCACGAGTCATATATTGAACCACTTGTAGAAATTATACAAACAATGTATACCAATGGATTCAATCTGATCATGCGATATGCTAAACCAAGATACTGAGTCCTTCTACAAATTAATTACAGAAAATAAACACGATCGCCAATAACAAAATGTAAATAAAGAATCATATCAAATCACAACATAGATATTTTCCTAGGGAAATCATGCTGCTCAAAACCCCTCTATCTTCTATTGTGTATTCACCAAGAAATCATGAAAAAACTACAATGCACTCTTCTCATAAGAGTCTCCTACACTGTCACAACAGTCTCACACTGATCCGAACAAATTCAACCAACACTTAGCCAATTTTCAGCCTTTGCTCAGCCTGCCTTGCTTGCACAATTCATGTGGAATGAAATCCTTATTATTTAGGAGTTTCATCCTTTCAAAACCGCGCAATGTTCATGGGAAATCCTATGAGTGTTTTACTGCATGCGGGCAGTCTACTAATAATACAACTAATAGTTAACATCCCTCTAACCTTTATCTCAACTGGGTCTCCACTAGAACTAACATGCATGCAACTATTAATAGTAAATCATTAGTTACATGACAGATCACTGCATGTGAATTAAATCTGATTTAATTCAATTGACCACTCACTAGTGCAACAAACAATTACAACTAGTTAAACTGATTTTATCTCAATTAATTGAGTTAAATTATTTCTCATGCATTAAATTAATGCAGTAACTGCAAATTGGACTCAAGAAGTAATGGAATCACTCTGCATGCCTCACCAACCACCCTCAACTCGAAATTCATGAGCTAACTAAGTTTATCACACTCAGTTAACTATTACAAGTGATTATGAGATAAGATTACATTTTATTGTCCAATTTAATTAAGGGAAAATTAAATTAGACACACATTTCTTGTTGAATTTTCAACACTCCCTCTCAACAAGAAAGGGATTATCAACTACCTCGATCCTGCCTCTATGGTATTCAAATTTTCTCCTAGCGAGCGCCTTCATCAAAATATATGCATCCTAATCCTCTGTGGGAATGTACTTAAGTAACATAATGCATCTCTAAACACAATCTCTAAGATGGTGGTACCAGATGTCTATATGCTTGGACCTATCATGGAATACCAGATTAACAGAGATGTTAATGCAACTCTGGTTATCACAATGTATCATCGGTGGATCCATCTGATGACCAAACAAACCAACCAGAATCTTCCTTATCCAGATGGCCTCACATGCAACCTGACTAGCTGCCATGTACTCTGCCTCAGCTGAACTGAGTGCCACAAATATCTGCCTCTTGTTGTACCAAGAAAATGAGGTCGATCCTATGCTGAAGATCCCTCCTGATGTGCTATTTCTATCTGATGGATTTCCTTCCCAATATGCATTGGTGAAGCCTTGAATCTTCACTCCCTCTGTCTGTATGTACCATAATCCATACTCTATAGTGCCCCTGAGATATCTCAAGACATGTGTCTCCGACTTCCAAAAGAGCTTGGTCAGCTTAACCATAGCTTGACTCAGTTGTTCAACTGTGTAGAAAATTTATGGTTTGGTGTTCACCAAGTACATCAGTGAACCCGCAAGATGCTTGTAAATAGTAGCATCCACTACCTCACATGAAGTAGCATCCTCCTTCCTCCAGTTTCCTGCAAGAGGAGTCTCCATGGGTTTACATCTCTCCATGTGAAACTTACTCAGAATCTCTTTGGCATACTTGCCTTAAGAAAGCAATATTTCACCATCCCTCTGCCATATCTCAAAACCAAGTAAATAGTGAAGGAGTCCCATGTCCTTCATCTCAAACTCTATTTCAAGGTCCTCTTTGCAAAAATTTATGAACTGCTCATCAGCTGTCAAAATAAGATCATCAACATAAAGTACGATAATCAAAATCTTACCATCAACCACAATTTGGTACAGGTTCTCATCTGCTTCACTCTTTGTGAATCCCAACCCTGTGAAATACTTGTCAATCCTGGTGTACCAAGCACGAGGTGCTTGCTTCAGCCCATACAGTGCTCTCTTGAGTCTTCACACACGTAACTCATTATCAAAGGTCTCAAAACCTTCTGGCTGCTCAATGTACACTTCTTCCTCAAAAACTCCAATGATAAACGTAGTTTTCACATCCATATAATGTATCTTCCACCCCATCTGCGCTGAGAGTGCAAGGATAGATCTAATCGATGAGTATCTCGCAATCGGTGCAAAATTCTCCTCATAGTCAATCCCCTCAACTTGTGAGAATCCCTGGGCTACAAATATAGCCTTGTACTTCTCCACACTCCCATATGCCACCTGCTTCACCTTATATATTCATCTAAATCCAACCATTGATTTTCTGACTGGTCTTGGGACAACTTCCCATGCACTGTTCTTGACGATGGAGTCATACTCCTCAACCATGGCATTAACCCAAATTGGTTGCTGCACTACTTCCCCAAAGGAGGATGGTTTTGTCACAATACACTTTCCCATAAGAGCCATGTATCCAGTAAACTTGTCTGGAGACTGTCTCTATCTGCGGAGTGAAGTAGGTTCTCCTACATGTTCTATCGCATCAAGTCGCAATCAATCAGCTTCGGTGGTGTGCCTTCTACCATGTCTGGTGGATGGCTCTGCATGAGTGTTTTCTACCACTCCATGATCCTCCTCATGTGGCTACTCCACATCTTGAGGTTCAGCCTTTGGAACCAAGAGTTCCTCATCTGCATGCAAATCAAGCTCCCTCTCAAGGGACAATTGCATGACTTTATGCTCATTAAATTTTATATCCCATCTCACAATAGTCATCCTGTTGTTTGGAAAATACACCCAATAATTGTGGAGAGTATCAGTGTCCCGCACAAATATCCAAATCTTAGCTGTTGATTCTAGCTTCTTCCTGGAACGTTTGGTCACATGGAAATAGACAGATAAGCCAAAAATTTTAAAATATGAAACATCAAGTTTCTTACCAAAAAAATCCTCCTCTAGTGTACTCATGCCAAGTATCCAATGAGGACTACGGTTTTGCAAAAATACCGTTGTGTTGCATGCCTCTACCCACAGATGCAATGATAGGACCTGATCATGCAACGTCGCTCGTGCCGCACCCACAATTGTTCTATTATTTCTTTCTGCAACCCCACTCTATTGTGGGTTATGAGGCACAATCAACTCTCTCTGAATCCACTATTTGCTATAGAAGTTCTTGAATTCATTGGAGATGTACTCACCACCATTGTCTCTCCTTAGAGCCTTCACATGCTTCCCTGTGTCTTTCTCAACCAGTGCTTTGAACTCACAAAATTTTAAAAACTTCTAATCTTTCTTTTGCATTAAGTATATCCAACACTTTCTAGAAAAATCATCAACAAATATCACATAATACCTATGCTTTTTTGTCGAAGCTATAGAGAATGATCCATAGACATCTAAGTGAACTCTCTCAAGGGTTTTCGCTGCTCGGTTCTCCTTCTTATGAAAAGTGGCCTTTGCATACTTCCCCATGGTACATCCCTTACATGTGTCTATCTGCACAAGAATACCCTTTGGAAGCCTTGTAGAAATCTACTGAATGACCTTCAAAGCTCCGCGATGTAGATGGCCCAATATCTTGTGCCATAACTCACCCTCATCCTGGCTCACCACTTTGTCTACTTTACCCATCAATGTTGCGCATCCATCTACATCAATTTTGTAGAGATTATTCACATGAATCCCAATCTTCTTGGCTTGTCCTGTGGCTTTGTGATGAATAAATCCTTTCCCTTCACTGAAAACCACATCATAACCTCTATCCTCCAACATAGCAACTGAAACTAAATTCTTTTTCAAGACTGGTACATGCATTACATAATTTAATAAGAAGGGTTTACTTGACTATCTCTGGAAAGTAATTGTACCAATCCCGATAGCACTATACCTCCTATAATCACCCATTTCGATATGCATCTAGAGATCCTTCTCCTCCAAGCTACTAAAAGGTTCTTTGTCTATGTGGAAAGATGCACCACTATCCAAGTACCACACTAATCCCATCGCACTAGACACCATGCATGCGATGAGCGATAATTCCAACTCAAATTGCAAGGCCAAAGCCTCACTAGCTGCAGATCTTGAAGCCTTCTTGTTCTTATTATTCTATGGACAATTAGTGGCATAATTTCCATGCTCGTGACAATGAAAAATTTTCACTCTGGACATGTCATGCTTCTTTCCTTCTTTTGCGGTCTCAGATTTGGAATAGGATTTATTTCCCTTCACCTTCTTTTCCTTACCATCCAAGGCGCAATTTTCCTCATCATCTGTCCTAGATGAGGATCCATCCCTGGTATTCCCCCTGAATTCTTCTTGTACCAAATCTAACCAAATTCGCTCCCAATCTAGTATATTCTCCCTCCCATTGACAGAGTCCTGATAACTATGCCAACTCTTGGGAAGGCCTAGAAGAGTTGGGCTCACCAAGTCATCATCTGCTACAGTAATTTTGACGCTCCCAAGCTCATCTTGACATTGGAAAAACTTGGTTAGATATATTGGAATAGTGTCACCTTTCTCCATTTTTATTTTACTTATCTTGTCCTTCAGTGTCAATTTTTTGTGGTCATTGCTACTCTGAAACATATCTATCAACTCCTTCCACATTGCATATGGAGTCACTTTTCCATGGAGACTTGAGACAATGTGGTCTTGTACTCCCTCCAATAAGATTCTCCTCGCCTTTGCAACCTTCTTTTTCCAAGCATAAAGAAGAGCAGAATCTATTTCTACGGGTTTTGTAGTGTCATTATCAATGAATTCTTTCAACCCAATGTCCTCCATAACTTCCTCCATCCTATCTTTCCACGCAATATAATCTTATCTTCCCTCGAGTGCATATTCCAATCTCAAGCCATTGAAATCCATCTTGATCCGACTGTCGCACCAAAGAATACTTCTACAAATTTGAATGTTATTCAACACAAACTCAATTTCTTCTCCACTATAGTGATTTCCTGGGCTCTGATACCATGTAGAAATTATAAAAAAAAATATGTATACCAATCGATTCAATCGAATCATGTGATATGCTAAAGAAAGATATTGAATCCTTCTACAAATTAATTGTGGAAAATAAACACGATCACTAATCAAAAAAAGTAAAGACAGAAGAAAATCAAACCACAACACAAATATTTTCCCATGAAAGCATGTTGCTCAAAACCCCTCTATCTTATATTATATATTAACCAAGGAATCATGAAACAAGTACAATGCACTCTTCTCACAAGAGTCTCCCGCACTCTCACAACTGTCTCACATTGACCTAGACAAAATTGACCAACACTTAACCAATTTTCAGCCTCTGCTCAGCCTATCTTCCTTGTGCAATTCATGTGGAATGAAATCCATATTCTTTAGGAATTTGAGCCTTCCAAAATTCTGCAATGCTCATGGTCAATCCTATGGGTTTTTTACTGCATGCGGGCAACCTACTAATAATAAAATTACTATTTAACATCCCTTTAACCTTTGTCTCAACTGGGTCTCCACTGGAACTGACATGCATGCAGCTATTAATAGTAAACCATCAGTTACATGACATATTACTGCATGCGAATTAAATATGATTTAATTCACTTGACCTCTCACTAGTGCAACGTACAATTACAACTAGTTAAACAAGTTTTAACTCAATTAATTGAGTTAACTGATTTCTCATGCATTAAATTAATGCACTAACTACAACTTGGACTCAATAACTAATAGAATCACTCTGTATGCCTCACCAACCACCCTCAACTCAAAATTCATGAGCTAACTGATTTTATCACACTCGGTTAAATATTACAAGTGATTATGAGATAATATTACATTTCATTGTCCAATTTAATTAAGGGAAAATTAAATTAGACACACATTTCTTGTTGACTTTTCAACACCACTGCCACGACCTTTAGAAACTCTTGAGGATATCATCAGTAGAAGATAATTTTTTGTGAAGAGTTGACTTCTAGAAACCACAAATTGATTTCTATCCCTTTTCCATATGGCCAGATCGTTGGAATGTTGGATTAAGGATTATTCATGTAGTTGCATAAACGAAGTGAGCACATTTACAGTGAGCTTGCACCTGTACATGGAAATAATTTGTGCATTTTTTATAGAGGAAGGTGTGATGAACAACAAAATGAACTTCTAGAATTGATCTATTATACAGAACTCAAAATTTTAGAGAGTACATAGAGGTATGCTCCGCATCATCATCCTTCAATTTCTTATTAAGATGCTATGACCATGATGGTGAAAATAAAGTATAAGACTTTAGGCTTAACCATACAATATTTGAACACACAACACCATAGAGAAAAATTCCTTCAGGCTTAACCATATAGGGTTTGAACACAAAACAACACAAAGAAAAATACCTTTAGGCACAACCAATATGCCACATAGTTTCACACCACAACTTCAAAATTGAACATGTGGAAAAAATTTATACACCACACCTTCGAATTCTATCTTTTTCCACAAAGGTATGCCCCATGCCATCATGGAATACCATCACCACAATCTAATAGGCCATAGAGTAAACCACATTTAGACACTATTAAAACCACATAGAGAAACTTCCATCGAAGTATTACCAATACCACAAAGAAAAATATCTTCAGGAACCACAAAGAACAACTCCTTTTGGATACATGGTGAAAAGTACCTTTAGGTGCCATAAAGAACAATACCTTCAAGCACTATAGAGAACAACCCCTTATGGAACTGTCAATATTGTAGAGAAAAATGACTTCATGCACTGTTAATACCAAAGAGAAACAATGCCTTCAGGCAATTACAACATCATAATATTTCCAATACCATAGAGAACAAATGCCTTAGGGCACTACCAACACCAAAAAGAAAAAATTCCTTTGGGCATGCCAATACCACAATGAAAAAATGCCTTTGGAAACTACCAATACCACAAAGAACAAATTCCTTCGGCATGCCAATACCATAATGAACAAATGCCTTCAGGAACTACCAATACTATAAATAAAAAACACCTTTGGGAAATTTCTATTACATAAAGAACAACTACCTTCAAGCATGCCAATACACAAAGAAACAAACACCTTCAAGCACTTTCCAATACATGAAGAAAAACCACCTTCAACCATGCCAATACACAAAGAAGATAAAGAAAAACAAACTTCTTTGACCACTTTCCAATACACTAATAAAAATCACCTTTTAGCATGCAAATAAATAGAGAAACAAACTCCTTCAGATACTTTCCAATTCACATATAACAATGACCTTTAAACATGTTATAGCACACATTACTAGATCCATATTGTTATATGCCTTCATGCACCTTTAATAAAATTATATATCAATGAACGATCCCACGATTAATATCACTAGATGCACACACACAACAAATGTGTGTGTGTGTGTGTGTGTGTGTTGGTGCTCCTAAAATTAAATGAGGCTAACGTGAATTCGAGACATAGGCCAAAATTTTGGATTTATGTAGAAACTTCCATGTGACCTCGCCATGTGACTTGGTCTTGGGGATCCATGGCCAAACCATTTCTAACTTTAGAACGATGTCACCATCAACACATGACATGCTTTGAGTGGGTCACGTGTCACTTAGATTCCATCCAGTTGGCCGACCAAACTTGTCCATTTAACATGCCACGTGGAACCTACCACATCATTATTATATGCCCAATATATGCTGCCACATGTCATTGGATGAATGGATTAGTGTGGCGAAGGTCAAGTGACGTGGGGGAGGAACTACTATCATTAAATTCTACGCAAGTTATCACAAAATCGAGTGTCCCTGAATTCTTCAATGGCCAGATCTACCATAAAATGCATAATCTTTAACACAGTTAAATAGTGTGCAAGTACATGTGCCATTTGTCATAGATTACCTAAAAAATCATAGATTCGATCTAAATATGTGTGATATTTAACAAATTTTGTGTTTTTCATAGTAAATTTAGTGTTTTCCCTTATTGTAGATGTCAAATTCAAATTGACATATCTTCTCATCCAAGAAGAGTTAGACCAAGTGTGATATACCATTAGAAAGGTCTCGAAGAGGACTATCTAACCATGTTTTCCATAGATTAATTTGAACATCATAAATATAGGAATAAATCTATAAATTTTGATCCTCTTCGACACCATTTGATGTGATCTTGGCAAAACATTGGGTTATCATGTTGTTTCCTTTGACTCATTAATGACGTTGTTAATTCCTTAGACTTACCCTTTGAAATCAATGACACTGGTTTTCATCAATGACAACACTATGTGCAACAATATCCCCCTTTTTCATCAATGGCAACACCACCATACATTGATGGTCATTGATGGAAATGGACTGAACTCCCCCTGTCATGTTTCTAGGAAAAAGGCTATTGGTTGTGAAACTATTCTTGCTTGTTCCTACTTTTCCTCCTAAATATATTTTCTCTCTCCTTCAATGTCTACTTTCTCTCCAAAATCATCCTACTACTTCAATTTATGCTTTTTCTCCCCCTTTGACATCAATGGCATAGGGACATGTTGATGATGGCTTCTTACCAATACTACATACATGTTCTTCAATCTTCCTACAGACTTGATCCTTTTTCTTATGAATGAATTCTCCCCCCAATAATATGTTCCTTGGCATGTGAAAATACTCTCTTAATGTTAATAAACATTTTTCTATGTACACATTCTTATTTTAATATCTAAGATATGATTTCCAAAACTCATTTGATCTACTATATGAGGCCTACTATGAATTACTTAGCTTCCTTGGACTGCTCAATTTATCAATGTTTTCATATGGCCGTACTCCATTTGTAAATTGCAACAAACTTTTCTTGGTCTCCTTGATCTCTTATATCAATTAATACTTTCTTGTGAATGATCATTTTTCCTGCATAATCTCGCTTCTTCAAATTATTTGGCCCTTGTTCCACTACTACTTGTTGATCCCTTGAGAGGATTTTATGTTATTTTGGGCTTTATATTTCCATCATGGTTCCTTTTTCTTACTTGGGCTAGATGTATCTTTGTAATTCCTAGTGTCTTTATATGTGCAATTTGAGATACTAACATGATCATTCCTAGGATAATTCATCACCTGCTTGGAATCTTCAAATGAGTTGTTGTTGTATATAATGAATGTATGGGCATGACTCTTAGGTTTTTCTCCATTTGGTTTTCTTGAGAGATATTTATCTTTGGATACCTCACAATTTTCCTGATAGCCAATACATGTTTTGATGAGGGGAGATATTTGGATGTTGAGGATGCGATCTAATGACTCTGAACCTTTAAGGATTTTTATGTTGTGATTGACATATTCTAATTGTCCTTCAAAAGCACAACTTATTCTTCTAATTTTTCACAAAGTTCTTCCCTCTTGTTCAATTGTTTCGATAGAAACTCATGTTATCATTTTAGCTTGTTCTATTTCAACTTTGAGAGAGATAATGGAGTTTGAATCCCAATATTTGTCTTGCATTTGTTGTTCTAGTTGGCCCACCATCTTTCTTAGAGTTTTTATTTTTGTTAATGCACTTTCTAAGTTCTCCTTTATAATCTACTACTTCAATTTCTTATTCTTTATCTAAGAACAATATTTCGCCTCTTTAATAATCATTCATACTTCCATTGGTCTCGTAATCACTTTTTTTCTTTGAGTACAAACTTTTCTTTTCATTTAATATTTTCATATTTCCTTATGATCCTCAAACTTGGATTTTACTTCATCATCACTATAATTCATTTTTGCATAAGGAATTTTATAAGCATAATGTCCTACTCTTCCACACTCAAAACATTTAAAAAGCATCTTACCTTTAAACTTTATAGTTCCCTTCTTTAGATTTATGACAAACTCGGCTTCTTATTCATTTGATTTTTTATTGGATTCTTCTTGATTCTCATGCTTCCTTCCTTCCTTGGATACTTTAAATTGTACTTCTTTAATTCAAGACTTGTACTTTTCTATCATCATCTCATATGAAATGAGGGTTCCATGAAGCATATCATTGCTCAACTTAACCATGTTTGATAGCTCCTCAATGGTTGATACTTTGGGATTGAATCTTGAAGGAAGTGATCTTAACATTTTTTAAACAATATTGACTTCCTTGATTTCTTCACTGAGACCTTTGATAAAGTTGACAATATTGACTAATCAAAGAAAATATGAAGCAATATTCTCATCCTCTTCCATTTTCAAACTTTCAAACTTCCCCTATAAGTTTGTATCTTGGCTTCCTTCACTTTCTTGTCACCTTCATAGTAGTTTCCTAGCTTGTTTCATAGATCATGGGCAGGCTTGCAATGGATTACTTTAAAAAATTTAGTATATTATAAGTTAATTAAGATAGCATGTTTAGATATTGCATTGGATGTATCGAGAGCCTTACCAATCATAACAGAGGAAGGAGAAATAGGAACTTGATATTCATTCTCAATATTTTCCCAAACATCTATACCCAATGATTTGATGTAGATTTTCATTCTTATCTTCCAAAAATCATAGTTGTTTCTATCAAACTAATGAGGCTTTCTCGATGATCTGACAGAGGCCATATTCCATATGATTGAACTTCCAAGGATTAATTGTTCCTAAAGGAACCCAATCTAATACCAATTGTTAGAATAAGGATTACACTAAGAGTTTGGGTGAATTAGTGTATTGGTAAATTTCCATCAATTTAAACAATTTACCAATAAATAAAAAATGTAACCATAATAATGCATCATTAAATATCATCATCACATCATCATAAGAGAAAATTGGATGTACATGGAAGCCATCGTGGGAGAAAACCATGAATTATTTTTTATCTTATTTAGCTTTGATTACATATATTTGTAGGTACCCAACCCCAAAAATGAATATGTAGGCACCAACCTACTGGAGGCACCGACCCCCAAAATGTGCAAGCACTAACTTGCAATAGGATACAACATGATTGAAGCACCAACCTCGATGATATGAAAGCACCAACTTGGCTTCAACACAATTGAGGCACACGCCTCCATATTCAAACTCATGTGGACCACTTTTAAAAATCTTTCAAACTGGATCCACAAGTTCTTCACAAAACACTTCTTCCAAATTTGATCATATCAATCCTTCTTGCATCAATAAAATTTCTACTTTTGATCAAAAAAAATTGAAACAACTTCTTGTTCTTAAAAATTCCTCATGGATTTTCATGCTCCTTGCATGTTAGATCACAAGACAATAAAATCCATTCCCCCCTTTTTTAAAAATGAAAAATACCTCAAATTAAGTGTTCTACAGATTGCATCTTTATGGACTGCTTCCTACAAAATGAACTTTTTTTGGCACGTGTTATAAAAAATGCACATTTTGGTCTGACTAATTATTCAACAGAATATTATTTGGCAGGAAACAAGCAAGTTTCAATGAAATCCTCCAAACTTGAACTTGTTACCTCTCTCAGGCCAAACTATGTCATAACCAATTGGCTTATTATATCAGTCGCTCATGTCATCCTTCAACAAATTATTAAGATTATATGACCATGATGGTGAAAATAAAGGATAAGCCTTCAATATTAACCATATAAAATTCTAAAACACAACACCACAAAGAGAAATTCCTTCAGGCATGACCAATATGCAACAGATTTTCACACCACACCTTCAAACTCAAACCTGTGCCACAGAGCTATACACCATGCCTTCAAGTTTGATATTATGCCACAAAGGTATTCCCCACATCGTTGGGTATCACCATCACCACAAAATAATATACCACAGAGTAGACCACCTTCGGTCATGATTAAAACCACATATATAAACTACCTTTGGAGCATTGACCATATAACACAAAGAGAAACTTCCTTTAGAGAATTGCCACAACCACAGAGAGAAATTGTTGTTGGAGCATTGCCCATTACCATAGATAATAACAACTAAAGAGAACAATGCCTTCAGGCACCACAGAGAACAGTGCCTTTAGGTGCCACATAGAACAATGCCTTCAGAAATCAAGAGAACAACACCTTCAAGAACCATAAAGAACAACGCATTTGGGAAATATCAATACCATAGAGATAAATGCTTGCATGCACTACCAATACCATAGAGAAAAATACCTTCAGGCACTACCAACACCAAAATACTAGAAATACCATAGAGAATAAATTCCTTTAGGCACTTCCAATACCACAATACTTCTAATATCATAGAGAACAAATACCTTTGGAAAATTCCAACACCATAGAGTAAAATCGCCTTTGGGCATGCTAATACCATAGTAAAAAAAATCCTTTTTCCACTACCAATACCAGAGAGAAATTAATGCCTTTTGGCACACCAATACCATAGTGAACAAATTCCTCCAAGAAATTCTAATACTGCAGAGAAAAAATGCCTTTGGGAACTTAATAATACACAAAGAGAAACCACCTTCAACCATGCCAATATATAGAGAAAAAAACACCTTCAAGCACTTTCCAATACACAAAGGATAATTTCCTTAAGGAATTATAATACAGAGAGAAAAAAAATGCCTTCAGGAACTTGATAATATATAAAATATAAATGCCTTCATGCACACCAATACATAGAGAACGATGACCTTTGAACACACCGACAACACACACAACCAGATCCACAGTATTAGACACCTTCATGTACCTTTAATTTAATAATATAGCAATGTACATTCCCGCACTCAATCACACTATATTTGGACACACACATATATGAGTGTGTGTGTGAGGGTGCTCATAAAATCAAACAAGGATTACATGAATTTGGGACATGGGATGACATTCTAGATTTATGTAGAAAATTCCATGCAACCTCATCATGTGACCCAACCCCATGGGTCCATGATCAAACCATTTTTTATGTTGTAATGATGTCCCCATTGACACGCAACACCCTATGAGTGGGCCATGTGTCACTTAGATTCCATCCAATTGGCCAACCAAACTTGCGTAGTTAACATGCCATGTGGCACATGCCACGTCATCACTATATGCACAATCTCTTGCTACCACATGTCATAGGACAAATGGAAAAACATGTAAGAGGCCAAGTGATGTGGGGGAGGATCAATTGTTGCTAAAATTTAGGCAAGTTATCAAAAATCCACCATCCATGAATTCTTCAATGGTCAGATCTTCCATAAGATGTATGATCTTTAACTCAGTTAAATTGTGCACAATTTAATGCACCATTTTTTGTATAATTCCCACAAAAATAATATATCTGAGCCGAAGACATACAATATTTAACAAATTTGGTGTTTTTCATAATAAATTTGTTGTTTTTTCCATTATTGTAAATGTCAACTTCAAACTGACACATCTTCTCATGCGAGAAGAGTTTGGCCAAGTGTGATATATCGTTGGAAAGTTCTCAAAGAGGTCTATCTAACCATGCCATCCATATATTCATTTGAATATCATAACTACAAATATATATATATATATATATATATATATATATATATATATATATATATATATATATATATATATATATATATATAAAATGTTTGATTCACTTTGACACCATTTGACGTGATACTAACAAGGCATCATACTATCATGTTACTTCCTTTGAATCATCAATGACACTACTACTTCTTTAGACTTCCTCTTTGACATCAATTCCAACACTATGTCCAACATTTTTTTTTTTTTTTAGATAAGAACACTATGTTTATGCCATTGGTATGGTTTCCCATGTGGCATGCAATGACATTATGACTTCATTCTTGATGTAAATATGTTTATGATCTAATAGAAGGTACTTAACCTATATAAAACATTTATTCACATTTAATAATATAATAATTAAATATATAAGGAATAAAGAACATGCATATTTTACTTCTAACTAACCATATGTTTATATCATGAATTTTTAATATATGTTTAATAAATTGTTTATCTATGTTAATTTATTTTAAATAAATAAATAAATTATTAATGATATTGAATTTAATGATTAGAATTCACTCATTAATATATTTATATAGGTTATATAAATTTTTTTCCAACCTCACTCTTTAGTTATGAGCCTGGGGAGGGAGGTAAACAACAATTCCTCCAAAACACCCAAAATAAATCCAATTGACATTACGCGCATACATACATACTACATGAATATATATTGATTATATGGATATAGTTTTGGGTTATTCTAACTTAATCTATGCACTAATTTTATTTAAGACTACAATAATTCAAGAGTTATAGCCCATGGTGTTGTGGTGATTTCAAAGTTAAATTTTCATGGAAAAAGTCACGTAGTCAATGTTGTGTTTTAAACTTAGGGTGATTTCTATCATTACTGATTCTAGGGTTAAATTCCATGGTATAGTTATATAGGCTCTATGAGGCACAATGATCATATGAAGTTTTAAAATAGTAATCTTGGCTATGGTGATTTAAAATTTCCGAAGGAATCATATTGGTGAAAAAATACTTAGAGTCTGTAGAAATAAATAAATTGTATACGCTTTACAATTTGAGGAAATATACTAGAAATAACTCTACGGTAATGTACTTATAATATATGTGCATAAGTTCCTTGTATTTATTTAATTTCTTCTTACTTATTTTTTGCAAGTTAGGATAACTTCACCACATATGCCAAAACCTCTACGTAGCAAGGGGAGACCTAGAAAAGTCACCCTAGAGAGGTTCTATGATCATATAGATTCATTATAAGAAAAGGAATGAAGAAAGGGAAGCATAACATAAAATAGAGTTAGAGGAAATGATTGATAACAAACTCAATTTGTTACCATCGAAGCAGAGAAAAAAAAAAAGAGTTAAAAAATCAGCTACAAAAAATGGAATCTAGGTGACAAGAAATAGAAAATAAAGAATTCTTAAAGGTTGGAGAAAATCACACTTTGAGAGATCAGATTAAAAATTTAAAAGGAAAACTAGATAAAAATTTGACCCTAAGTAGTATGGAAAATAAATTACACATCAAACCCATCGAAGAGTAAATGAACAAGTTATTTCAGTTAGATCACAAGCCTAATGAAGGAGTCTTGATTCTTATAATTACTAGTAAGATAAGGACACACTAGCAATAGAAATGAAGAACTAAAATAAAGTAAAAAATTCAAACAAATTATCTCATAGAATCAAGCAAGTTGGAAAATATAATCGAGCATAAATATAGATTGATTCGCGTCAAGGTATTTTGTATTAACTATAAATTTGGCATATGTAGTAAATGTCGATAAATGAGGATCTCATTATAATAGACCAAATTGAGTTAAGGAAGGAGGTTCAAAGGGTAAAGGGAGAGGAAAAGGAAGGAAAATGCCCAATCATTAGAAATAATAAAGATAGTATTAGGGATAGAGAACAAAATAAGAGTAATAAATAGGAATTGGGAACAATCTTATTCTATTTTTGGAAGTATTGTGAATTCCCATGGCATAGAGGTTTGATGTTAAGTGAAATATATAATTTTTCTTATTGAAACATGGGAGCATGATATGTCTAAGGTCCCTCACATAAAGGGATTCATTTTTTGGTTAAAATGGAACAAGAAATCCTCTCATAAATTGATTGGAGGAATAACCTATTATATAAAAAAGAATGTTGTTTCTCACAATTGGATTCATAAGATATACCCTCTAAATCAATTCATTTGGATCAAATTATCTAGCATTTAAGCTAAGAGAATTTATATTGCAATTTATTATTTCGCACCTATGAACTCTATCATTTATAATTAAAAACAATGTAGATAAAAATTGTCCTTATAATAACCTTGAATAAGATATTCATAGGATGAGGAATGAAGGTAATATCCTCTTGTTAGGAGAATGTAATGATAGAATTGCAACTAACCAAGTTGTTCTTCTAAGAAATTATTCCAACTCTACTCCTCTATGGCTAGATGGCGACTTTGTTTTAACTATTATATACAGAAGAAACTCTGAAGACCTATTTGAGATTTATTTTAATATCAAGTTAGTAAAGCTTTGTAGTTCTCAAGACCTAATAGTTTGCAATAATATAACCAAGTGGCCAAAATCATTTCTTATGACTTGTATTTATGGGCTAAATAGTAGTGTCATGGATTATATGATATTTTACATCCTCGTTTCCAACCAAATGGTAAATGTTTTCCTCTTAAATGACCATGAGCCTTATGATGATCATAGGCCTCTAATATTAACTCTTAAATTTTCCATGCAAAAAAGCCCCATGCGAGAGAATTGTAAAAAACAAAGGAACGTAATTTTTGACAAAAGTAAAATTGATCTCTTCCTAAAGGATTTAAATAGTTATTTACACCTCTTAAATTATAAGGATAACATTGAAAACTTATATCATAATTTTACTACAACCCTCTCCAATTTCATTAACAAGTTCTATATCAAAATGTCATATAAAAATAATAATAGAACAACCAAACCTTGGTATGATAATGATTATAAAATTGCTAGTATAGCAATTAGGGATGCTCCTAATGAATATTGAAATTTTGATAAGATAAATATGTACAAAGATATATTTAAAAGGAGGAAAAAGAACTATAAAATTATAAAGTAAGAGAAGTTACTGCACATATCTAAATCCAAACCTAGAAAGTTTTGGAGAAAAATTCAAATTTGTAAAACTAAATAAAATAATTTGATTCCCTTGAATAATTGGAATTCCTACCTTGAAAATATTTATGAATCCCTTAACTCCTTAGACACATTTTGTAATGCCCCTATCGAGGATGAAATATTTTCTCTGGAATACATTAACTTTGGGGTTAAGTGGCTCACAACTAGGAAAGTTACAGACATTGAAGGTTAAGAAGTTAAAATTTTTAAGCTGGGAAGGCCTATCCTCATCTCTCACATACACAAGCTCTTCAATTTAGTAGTTCCCTAAGCCTTTGGAATAGAGCCTAATTGTACCTATTTTGAAAGTTATGATAAGATCATTCCCTTTAATTATAGGACCATTATGATTAGCCATATTTTATCCAAGCTATCTGGAACTATTTTGGAAAACAAAACTAGCCTATGGCTAGAAAAAATTGGTAAAAGAGCTAAAGATGAAGCTAGGATCGCGATATATTGTTCAACTATGGACCACCTTATTACTCTCAGGATCATTGTGGAGGAATGTCACAATAATAAAATTGATCTCTTTTATTATTTAATTTACTTTATAAAACCCTTTGACACATTTCCAAGGACAAACTTCTGGAAGGGTTTGGAAGAGATAATGGTTCCTCCTAAGTTGAATGTTGTTGTGATTAGAAACCAGAACATTATTCAAAGGGGGGTGAATTAGTATTGTGAGGATTTAACAATCTCTTTCACAAAGTAAAGAATAATTAAACACCAACAACCTCTTTTAACAACCATACATACAAGAATCACATATGAAACACATAAACAATTCAATATTTTCTTAAATTTATTTTACAAAGGCAAGCTTCAACTTCTTGTTACATAAATTGGTAGGCTTCAACCTACTTGAGAGCTTTAACCCTCAAAACTTTGGTTTCATAAGCTCAAACCATAAGGATCCCTAATTTATTAGCTGCTACTAAAAGGAGCTACAACCCTTGATTTTATTAGTGACCACTGAAAAGAGATATAACCCCTGATTTGCAAGATACACCTTCCTAGACCTCCTTGGTTCATATTTCATTCATTTTCAAACTCAAACCAGAATACCTCTCTTTTACAAAATAAATTTTCTTAATCTCTCAATCACACACTCCAATATAAATGTAATATCTACTACAACATCACCATAAAACACCGTCAACGATAATCTTTTCTAATGTCTCAATCATCCCCATCATTTTTTATTCAATTTCTACTTATAAGTAATAAGAAATGACATTTTTAGTTTTTATCTTTTAGTTAGTTTCAACTCTTAAATAACACTTAATAGAGGTTTTGATCTCATTAATTCATATATGTCAATTTATGTTAAGTCGTCTTGAAGTGGTCTGACAATATTCAATCTCTGTGATGTTGTTGTGATATGAAAAACTGAATAAACTGATAGTTTTTGCAATTCTAGACAATACAGGGTTTAGCTGTGACTTTAAATATAGTTCAAACTTTAGTTGGCTACCATATTTGGAAAATTATTCCAAATATACTTCCAATTACATAATTGTTCGCAAAATCACCAAAGGGCCACTTCAATTGTGGATAAATTGTCTTCCAACTCTATCTGAATGGCTAAATATGGAAAACTCTTCCAAAACTTCCGTTGACTTGGTCCATTCACCGTCAAATGGCTAAGCACCGGCCTAGTGCCCCCTTCACCCATATGACTCAAGGATGTGACCACAACTAAACTCCTTGATTTATTATCTCCTTATCCATTAAAGCACCTAACCTGTTATCTCTCCTGCACATGTTACCACAACCTGAAAATTGTGTCCTTCACTTTCCATTTCCTTTTTCATGTGCTTACATCATGTTGAAATCATTTGGTTTAATGTGACCTCTCTATATTAGTACATGTGTAACTCGTAAATGGCCTAATTAACCACCTGAAACCTACGAAAATGAGTTCCATGTGTCTAGATCTGGACATGCCATGTGTCCTATCTTAAGTCATATTCCCACACTATCCTCCACATCATCTACCCCTGTCTATTACTTCATCTTTGTTATCCAATCCACAGACACCATTTTTTTGCCACTTGTCTTCTTCTCATTGGACCACCTCACCTGCCACATGTCTTCTTCTCATTGGACCACCTCACCTGCCACCTATCTTCTTCTCATTGGACCACCTCACCTGCCACCTATACCTTTTCACTGCCACATCACTTGAATACCCCATCAAGTGTTAGAAAGGTGTTAAATTTCATGTAACTTGGTGTTCGATGACAATCCTACACAATTGGATATGATTTTCTTGTGGCATTGGATCATATCTGGTGAAGCCTTCATCGTTAAACCTCCACTAATTTTTCACCCAATGTTTTATGCATCTTTGGATTAGGCTCTTCTCCACTCAATATGGCTCTAATTCTGTGAGGTTGCACATTGTTTAAGCACTATTCACTTAGCCATTTTTTTCCATAACTTCCAAATAGCATGATCTTTTCCAAAGTAAAGTAAGGTTTGGAGATGGCTAAGTACTCTCACCAAATTTTTATTTTCACCTTTAACTGGCCATACTTCCACTCCAAGGGGTCTTTTTCTAACTTATATATACCATTGGAACTCTCTCTCTAAGGCCTATAGATATAAGCAGTTTCCAATATGATTTGAGCTAATATTTTGTTCCAAAAACTTATTTGAATATGACTTCAACAAATTCACTTTTCTACTCAATGATAGATCCTTTAACATCATTTAACATCAATGCTAACACATTTCTAACAGTCTCCCCCTTTGGAATTGGCGGAAACACCAAAAACATTGTTATCAAACATAGAGACATATGGCAAACAAAGAAATAATATATAAGCATAATAAATCTTTTGATTACAACACTTGTTTCATCACTTACACCTACACCTGTTAAATGAGATCTCCCCCTTTCTGAAAAATTAATCAATGTTCGCATTTGTATTTTTCAAATTTTCCTTATCCTCCCTTCAATGCACAATGTTTTTTTTATTTACTCTCCCTTTTTGGAATCAGTGTAAAAGAAACTAATATGCTCCCCTGGAAACCAATCATCCCATATCATGTGGATCATGTGGACCTTGTGGCTCCCTTTTGAATTTTGAATGCTTGGACTAATTTGGTTTATGCCTTGCTTATTCTTGGATAATATTTAGTGGAGAGAGATAAGAGAGGCTACTTCCAATATTTTCCTTAAATGCTCAAAATTTTCTCATGGGAGAGGTTCAGTGAAGATATCAGCTACAAATTATTTTTTAGGCACATAATCCAACTTTAAAATCTAATTTACAACTTGATATCGTAGGAAATGGTACTTGATTGAAATGTGCCTTGTCTTGGAGTGAAACAAGGTTCTTGGACATGTTGATTGCACCTATGTTATCACATATGATTGGTATTTTTTGGTCATATATCACTTACACATCTTGAAAAATATGCTTCATCCATAATATCTAAGTGCAAAAAAAATTTTTTGTTGTAATTATGATTTAGCAGTAGAGAGAGAAACTGGAGCTTGCTTCTTTCTAAAACATGAAATAAGACATTCACCAAGAAAAAAATCACCACCACTAGTACTTTTTCGTTCATCTACATCACCTTCCCCACAACATTAGTAAAAACAACTAGTGATAAATCTTTACCTCTCGGGTACAAAAGTCCATAGTCCATTTTGGCTCTCAAATATTTGAAAATCCTCTTTGTTGTTAGGATATGACTATGTCTAGGGGCTGCTTGAAATCTTCCAACAACACCAACAATAGAGTTTTCCAACAATATATCTACATAAATTTGTATCCATCTTTGGTGATTCATCAACCTTGCTAAGTTTGCATCCAGTGACCATTGGATTTCTTACCAAAGAGCATTCCTCCATGCTCATTTTCTTCAAGGCTTCCCTAAGATGCATGCTTTATGAGATAAAAATTCCTTTTAAAGATTTTGATATTTGAAAACAAAGGAAATAAGAAAGTTCTCCAAGCATAAACTTCTCAATTTTTTTCTTCATATAAGTTGCAAACTGGAAAGCTAAATAATATGAATCACTGAAAAAATGATATAATCGACACAGACAAACAATGCTAACAATTTTCCATCATTAAATTTCAAATATAGGTTTTTTTTAGGTGTGCCTCTTTTAAAACCACACTTAAGGAAATAATTTTCCATCTTAGAGTATCAAGCCCTTGGGGCTTGCTTAAGACCATACAAGGCCTTTTTCATCTTGCAAACATAATCAAGTTTATTTGACAGTTTAAAACCATCAAGTTATTCAATATAGTCTTCTTATTGAAATTCTCCATTTAGAAAGGTAGATTTGACATCCATATGATATATTTTAAATTTCTTGAAACTAGAAAAAGACAAGAACGTTCAAATTGATTCTAATCATGAAACAAGAGAAAAAGTCTCATCAATCCAAACCTTCAATTTGTGCATAACCTTTTCAAACTAATCTTGCCTTATTTCTTGCCACTTCACCATTTTCATTCAATGTTTTCCTAAAGACCCACTTTGTGTGAATAACATTCTTGTTTGTTGGTATTGAAACATGTTTCCATCTTTGATTCTTCTCAATATGATCAAGCTATTCATCTATGGCCTTTGTCCAATTTTCATCTTGGTCGTCCTCAGAAAAATATTTTGGCTCTATCATGGATTATTAGGCACACATGATAATGAACAACATATGAAGATAAGAGTGAATAAGTATTTCTTATTAACATAGATGTACATTTATATTAAATTAGTGTGACCCTTGGATTCATCTTCCAAGGTCTCATGCACTTCCTTAGTCTATTCCACTTCCACACCTTAACCCTTAGCATATTAGGTGTCCAACATTCCCCTCCTTAATCCAAAGGCGTATTTATGAGTCCAAGAATAGAGTCGTAATACAAAACATGTAAAATATGCATGGCAGCACTAGGCTTAATGTGTTCTATGAAATGTTGGCATGAGGAGTTGGTTTAAAGATGACCACAACCAATAGAATGCTTAGTGCAGTTCCCTGAACTCTTCCAAATCTAGCACGAAGCTAAAGTATTTTTCTAGAGGAAGTTCTCCTAATGCTTTGAAGAGGGAGACCTTAAACCTAGAAAAGGGAGGTCTACAACCCGCATAAAAAGGGAGAACCTCAACCTGAAAAGTAATGTCTCAACCTACGGTGGTTTAAGGATGACCACCAACTCTAGAATGCTTAATGCAATACTGGAAAAAATTTGAAGTCTTATTCCAGAGGAAGTGTCCCCAATTCTTTGAAGAGGGAGAAGCTCAACCTGAAAAGGGCGATCTCAACACTGCATAGATGGTTTAAGGTTGACCACCAACCAAAGGCATGATCAAGCTACAACTCTGAATCCGGTATGGCAGGTTGTGGCTTAAGCTCACTTGAACTTCTGTGTCTCTGTCTACAACTTTGAATCTGGTATGGCAGGTTGTGGCTCAGGCTCACTTGATGTGGCTTTGAGGCTTGTATATGACCATCACTTGCCCCCCTATCATATACAAGGTGATATGATGGAAAAAACTCAACTGAAAGACCATTTAATTCTCTAGAATAAATTATGACATGTGACTGAAAAATACTCTTACCTGTTGAAGCCCATTTCCAAGAAGCGATTTATCCAAGGTGAATCTTTGTTCTTGCAGGAGGCTTGTTTTTGAAGCATTTGTTTGAAGAATGAGTTATTTTATGGTAGTTATTACATGGATGAAGATCAAAAAAATAATCTTTCATATGGCCAACTCGATCACTATGTTGGCATATAATAATCTATTGTGGTTGTTGTGAAAGAGAAGCAGAATCTAGAACAGCTGAAGGTGAATTATCATGAAGAAATCCGGCACTTTGAAATTGAATGGGCTTGGAATAGTATGGAATTTGAAAGGATACATCCTTGTCATATCCAAGACCAGTTAAGTTTCTATTTTTAATAAGGTCTTCTCAAGGTCTGATGACTGGCTTGGGAAGTGTAGTTTGAATTTATGCTTTTGCATGCAAATCTGCTCCTGAACTAGGCACTGAATGTGAATCAACGTCAAATTTATATTATTGTTGTTGATGGGAACCTGTCTCAATGTTTTGAACATAAAAGGTTCAGAATGATGACTCCATTGTTGTAATTCTTCTTGTTGAAGTTGAGATTCAAGCTGCAAAAAATCAATCTTGTCTTGTGCATTTTGTAAATAGGCTAGAATATCAGAGACATTGTCCTTACTAATTTGAACAATGTTGTTAGTAGTGGACATGATTATAGTTCTCAATAACTCTAATAATCCATGAATTGTTTTCATTGTTCAAATAAATATAGTCAACAAATTATCACAATACCAATCAAGCACTTATATTCAAATATGGCAAACATACATTGTGTCTACTTATTGTAGTTCTTGCTAGAGAAAATATAGCTACCTTCCAGCAAGATGTTGGGTAAAGAGGCCAATGGTATAAGTCACAAATGAATAAATAGACACAGAAAGAGTAAATTGATTAAAACACATGTTTTTACCTGGTTTAATATGAAATCCTGAAGTTAGAACACCTAGATATTGGCTCTAAATACTTGAAGCATCCGCATATCACTGAAAAACATACAAATTTATGTTAAATTTTCTTAAAATAAATCAGAAAACCATACAAAAACTACATAATTCTCATCAATCTACCCAATATTAGCAAAAAAACACTCAAAAATCGTCAATTTCTCATGGAATCTGCTAGAAATCTCCAAATCATCGACCAGTTCCTCTAGATCTCCAAATTTAAGCATAAACATATGCAAGAACAGATTCAACATGCTCCAAATCATCTAAAGTGAAGAAACATCTCAGAATTGTCACTAAAAACATTCCATAGAGCTCTATACAGTCAAAAATTCTTAATTGGTGGTTGAGATTTTTGTGCCATACAGTCCCATACATATCTTGGAAGCATCTATGTGATAGCAACTATTTCAAATTTTCCTTATTTTTTGTTTGTTGTACAATTATCTTTACAAATTTTGATTTGTGCACCTCATGTGTATCTTGTTCTTGAAAAAAATACATCGTTTCTCCTTTAAAAACATTCATACAATCCTTTAAATCAATTTCATTTTTTTCTTGAATCTACCTTTAAAAACAAACAAAAAATCAAGCCTGAATTTTAAAATAAAAAATCAATCAAACCAAGTTTGGAATGATCTAAAACCCTTTGGTTCTTTGATGTGTCACTATATAAATTCCTCAATCTATCTCTATCAACAACAGTCCCTATGTTTTCATGCTCTCGCAAACTCCATGGCAATTAGACTGATTTAGTAGAAAAAGCATAACCTTGTTTTTAAAATGTCAGAGTCTCTTGTTAAATCTTTTGACTCCTGCTTTCTAGAACACGTATAATTTTAAAACCTTTGAAATTGAAATTTCAGATTTCGAGTAATTTGGTATCAGAATTCATACAATATGGAGTATGTTGTATGTTGTGGTCCATGGTGAGCATATGAGCAGACATGGATAAGGGACTGACCACGCTTCTATTGCGCTGAGGGAGGTCAGTGCATGGTGGAAATGTGCAAACGAGAGTGGAGTTGGTGACAAGGAACATTGTGTGAGAGGTGTCGACTGCGAAGAAGAGTGTCAAGGGTGGAGAGGGTTATCGACTATGAGGAGCCTTGAGGTGTGGGAGTAGGGTCGACTGTTCATAATGGTGTATATGAACTGTAACATGGATGGGCCACACTGCAGTGGTGTGAGTAGCGTATAAAAATGATACCAGTCCAAGAGAGCTTACACTTCAAAATGTTGTAGGCGCGTTAACTTACTGCGTGAATTGAATGATGAGAACATGTAGAGGCAGCGTAGATGAAAGAAACAGGAAAAAAACATTTCTATACTATTATTTCCAAAGGTAACGCTTCTTCCTTACCCTCATCATCGAAGGTAAGGCCATTGATTATAAACAGATCATCAAAGTCACAGATGAGATTCTGGGTTTTGCTTCAGTAGAGTTGGATGCACTGCACTGCAAGGTGGTGGCACTCATTTATTCGATGAGGCATTGTCCCTTATTCAATATTCCCACCAACTTCCCATCGATTTCATTTTTCACAAGGCATATTGCTTATATCAGCGAAATCGATTGGATGAAGCTCTGGAAGCCTTAAAATTTCAAGAAAGTAATTCCAATGTCTTTCAATTGGAGGCACAAAATCTTTACCGGCAAGGAGGTATGGATCGATGAGGAGGTTTTTGGCTCTATGTCGTATTAAAATGACAATGTACAGGATTTGGGAATAACTTCTTTTTCCATTAAGCTTTAGGGATTTGAATCATCTAGAAAGGGAATATGCTACATATTAGTGCGATGCAGGTCGAAGAACGGTGAGAGAGGCATCAGTGGGGAGAGTCTTCGTGTGAGGAGCGGGACAAAATTCCAAGAATTCCAAGTGTATACCACCATAGGGAGGCTGACAAGCACTGGAGGAGCGCAGATCAGCATGTAAAACGCTCAGGTGCAGTTCTAACAGTGAGAAGATATTCCTCTTTGCAGTCACATGCACTACAAGGAAAATACCCTCTAGCGGAGGTTATAAAGGAGGTTTTTAGTGTTATAAAATTGGCCAAATTTGTCAAAAAAACATTTGCTACAACATCTGTTTTTGGTAACGTCAACACAACTAAAAAACCTAGGCAACCTGAGGTTATTACAGATGTCTTTTTCATCGGTGTGCTACTAAGGTGTCAACACACCGATGCGTGTCATATAGAAGGTCAGACTGGGGAGTTCGAAGGTGCATGCACTGAACTGTAAAGGTCTAAAACCGCACCAGGCGCACTGTAGGTGATACAACGCATGGGGCCGTTCTAATTGGTATTTGGATTTGTGTAGTGCCCATATGTCATATGAACGCATTGATACGTAGTCTTACAGAAACGCACTGGTGCGTAGTATCAGACAAACAGATCGATTGTTCTAATTCGTATTGGTATTTGTGCAATGCCCATAGGTCATATAAACGCACCGGTGCGTAGTCTCACGTAAATGCACAGGTGCGCAGTATCGCACTAACACACTGAGATTTATAATTGGTATTGGTATTTTTGCGGTGCCCATAGGTCATAGAAACGCACCGATGTACAGTAACCGACACGCACCGGTGTTCATTTTGTATTTTTTAGAAACATCAACCTGTGATAGTGCAATTATTGTGATTTTTTTTAAATTCATTATTCATCAAAAGTCAACACACATCTTATAACAATATTCATATCAATTCATTTTTTATTAGTGCATTTGAAAGTGATGTTTGGATTAATTTGTTATATCATATCTTCATATTTCGCATCTCTTCATTATAATATTTAATCATCCATAAATTTAATCATTGGTGTTGCATTTCATAGTGACAATGGAGAATGCAATAGAATAAATTAAAACATATTTTATTATATATATATATATATATAATAAAATATGTTTTAATTTATTCTATTGCTTTCTCCATTGTCACTATGAAATGTAACACACATATATATATGTGAATAAAACATTCTTTGTCATACAAAATGGGACATTGATTGGTATCCCTTTGTCTTTCAATTAAGACACTATGTCCATTACATTAAACAAAATGTCTGATTTCACAGAAAAATATTTCAAAAAATACAACGCCTTACTTTGATATCCAAACATAATGATCATCATTCTTCTCTTGAACTGTTGCCACTGCTCGAGCAACTTCCATGACTTGGGTTATTTTCAGGAATTTTTTACTCACGGTCTTGATTTTTTTCTTCT
Source organism: Pinus albicaulis (assembly GCA_034641835.2). Taxonomy (NCBI): domain Eukaryota; kingdom Viridiplantae; phylum Streptophyta; class Pinopsida; order Pinales; family Pinaceae; genus Pinus; species Pinus albicaulis. The sequence goes on from CM076579.1 coordinate 620,146,249, forward strand.
TCTTCACCTTCCATCTACAAAAATAAAAATAAACTGTAATGAGTGTATATACATTGGAGAGAATAATGAAAATTTCAATATTAAATAATATACATCAATGTAAATCGAAAAGAAATAACATACCATAGCAAAAATTGACTCATGAACTATACACATTCTTTCAAAACCATGTAGTATGCCATCTTTCAAGATTTCATCTGTTGGCACAGTTCCATACTTTGTTTCCTACAATTTTTATACCCCATAACAAATCATATATTTAATATAAAATATTTTTTTGTTCTATTAATTATAGATGGAGCTAAGTAAAATAAGTTTGATATATGCCTACAAATTCAATTAATTTCTGATATGCCAACATATACTCACAACCCATATTTAACCCAATGTAAATCAATTCGTATGATGGTTCTTCTTTGTATGTTAGCACCTGTTTGAAGACATTCAATGATGATTTTTGTAAAACAACTTAAAATATACAAAAATGAAATCTAGTTAAGTTGTTATAAGGAAGTAACAATTACTCACAAACTTAGATATCAACCCTTTTCTTCTTTATCGTCCTGTTTTATGTCCCGAATGGGTTCTATTTTCTTTTCTTTTCAACAAGAAAATACTTGAAAATTAATATTTAATGCTAAATTGTTTGTTTATTGTACCTAATGATCGAAAAATGCAATGATTACATATTACATTTGAAGCACGTTGTTGTTGAGATGGCTCCTCTTGCGATGCAATTTTGTCCATTTCTTTGACCATCTCCTTGTACACCTTTCTAGACATTCCTACTAGCATATTTCTGATACCAACTCATTCATCTTTTGAGATTTTCATAATCTTCCTAAAAATGTAACATGCCAATAAACTATTTAATTTTCATATTGATATATGAAAAGTAAATATAACAAAAGTGATATTTATAAGTAATTCTAGAAAAAAGTTTAACGGAATATTACTTTTTCATTCATTCTTTTTTTTTTGTACGTTTTTTCTATTAAAAGTATGACATGTCTCACTGACCAATTCTCTGGAAACTCTTCCTGAAGTTTAGATAAAATTTGGTTCTAGGAATCATTGGATTGATTTTTGTATTGTAAGTGGAAAAAACGTCTATACATTCGTTCCACTAGATCCCTCAAAATTTTGTAAAAGTTTTTCTCCATTTCATTAACCTCCAGCACCACTCCAGATGAGCTAAGGAGAAATTCATTTTCATTTTCATGTTCTATTTTTTTTATTTTCTTAGAACAACATTCCTTTTCTGAGTTGTTGGTCCCTGTAGAAAATTAAACATATGTGAATTAATAGATTGTTTGAAACATGTTATCTAATAATTATAATTATATTATTAATGAAAATTAAAAAAAGAAACCCATATTGGATCGATATTATTTTTTCATTCACCTGAATCATCCTTTTGCAAATTTTCCATCAATCTTTTACGCTCTTCTAGTCCTAGATCAGAAATAATCTCATCGAGATTCATCATTTTGTGGTTCTGCATGATACACATCAAACAATACATATTAGTTAAACTTACATATAGTTCAAAAATAATATTTTTTGTAAAGAATTTACAAAGAACTTGCCTTTTTCACTTTTCTTGATCTGTTATCAGTATTTTTGTTACTTGATCTCTCGTCTGCCATTTCGTTATTAATATTAAACCTGTACCATATCATTCATTAATATATTTTATAAATAAATTGTCAACTTTTTAGGTAAAAAATATATATGAAAAAACCGGTGCGCTTTTCATGGTGTACGCACCGACGTCAGTGCATCGTGGTCTTATAAATGCACCGCCCAAAAAATATAAAACAATGTACGGTGCTCTATGTCAACAAGGAGCACTAGTGCATTACATGTTAACCACTGCACCGATTAACATAGACAAAATAATAAAAAACTTCTAGTGTTAGTTTTTGTAGCATATGGTGTCATGGAGGGGGTGGTGCAGCCTATTCTTATAAATTCCCTGCGCAAACAAGGGACCACTGCACGGTGCTCTCTGTCAACTAGGAGACCCGGTGTGTTATATGTTACATGGTGCACCGATTAACACAAAAAAAAAAATGTTTTTTCCAAACAGTACATGAGTGGTGCGTTATAATGAAATAGCGCACCAGTGCCCTATTTTACATATGGCGCATGGATTAAAAAAAATTGTTTTTAATTTTTTTTATCAAATAGTACGTGTGTGGTGCACTAGGATAAGCCAGCACACCGATGCGCTAGGTTATGCAGGGCGCACCGATTAAAAAAAAATGTTTTTTTTTAAATTCACGCAAGGGTTGACATGGATTGGGATGCGACTATGCAAGTCGTCCCATGGGTTGAATGTCATAGGCTGATACATATAGCAATACAAACCATATAAATCTAAAATGAAAAGCCCTAATTCTAAAATCACTGAAATAGGAAGAAGCAAAGGCAGAAACAAAAAGAATGAAGGGTTTAGGGTAAAAGTGGATTTTTTTATTTTTATTTTTGAAAATGAACAACAAATTGAAATTTTGTACTTACTGTGTAAAAAAAACTATAGAAAATGTAAAAAAACAATAAAATTTAATCACGATATCTTTTGAAATTCTATGCTATAGGGTTTTAATTATCAGAGGTTTGGAATTATGATTGTCTAAATAGTTTTGTTCGAAAGTATTTCGCTGCTCTATAGTGCTCTCATGCTCTCTTGCTCCAGGTATGTCTCGTGCAAATATCTGGCTGAATTGTTTTGCAAAAATAGTGAAATAATGAAAAGTGTTTAGTATTTGAAGAATTGTTTTATGAAATTAGATTTTCAAAAATATTTTTTTGCCCATTTTTCAATTTACCGCTTTTTTTTTCACTTTAAAAAAGTAAAGTTGCATTTTTTTATTTGCGGTTTTTTTTCATCGGTGCGTCAATTAATAACACAACACCGATGCATCAGTTAATAACACGGCACCGATGCGTAGTAACTAAAACATCACTGGTGTGGTTATCTGTACCTAAGCACCGATAACAATAAGTCCATTTTTAAGGCACCGTAATGGCACCGAAATTACTTTTAGGTGTGTGTGCTAAAATTTATTGTTGATTTTGCTCAAATGCGAAGTGAAAATATCATAATTATATTGAATGGATAATTCTTCAAAATCCATCTCGCTGCATAATATTTCTCAAAGTCCATCGTGGAGTTCTCCCTATCCATCTTGAGACGTAATATTTACTTCATATTTTATTTATATTTTCATTATCTAATTGAATTTATGTTTTTTATCCATGTCAATTAGCTTAATAAAATTTATAATGTATACAAATTTGTAGGTTCATGCAGATTCAGAATCGAGTTCAAATGCACAAAATAATCAAACAGCTCCAAAATGTTGGAAGCTCTTATCAGGAGCAGTATACCGCAAGGCGCATTTGGTAGATGAAAATGGACAGCCGCTTCACCTTGCCAATTGTAACAATATTACATCTTCTAGCCATAATCCCGAGACAATGATGGTAATAATAATTTTTTGCTATATTAATGTAATTATTTCTACATCAAACAAATTAATCATGCATTTTAAACATTCTTACTAATTGAAATCATAGATTTTGTACTAATCATGTTCAAATATATTTTTTGACATCATTAGGATTCTAATGATGATGAGCGACCTACCTATCATCTTTTGTTGCACCGAAAACAATGTCAAATCGAGAGAAGGATGAATTAAGAGAAAAAATAGGAGAGGAAAGATACCAAGAATGGTTGAATCAACCACCGATTCAATTCCCACTACATCCAGATTCACCAATTAGGAATGACTACATCAATAGTAGTTCTTCACAAGCTAGAAATTGAGGCAATCAAATAGAGGTTGGTATGGATGATTACTTAAGGGATATGATTGCCATGGAGACAATGTTGTTAGATGCATTCCAAAATGATGATCAACTAGGGGATGATGCTCATATCACTGACACCTTTTTCAAAAGCCTTAAATTTTCTTCCACCACCCCTCTCTTTGGACCTGGCAGTCAGTCAAAGTCTACCCAATTGGGACAATGATGTTACTGTACAACTTGAAAGTAAATTTTGGTTTGTCAAATGCATGTTTCTCAGAAATTTTGAGGTAAGCTACCATAAATTATTCCCTTATATAAATTTGAGAAATATAATCACACAATGAACATAACAAATGGTCAATTTTATGAAAATTAATAATTATACCAGCATTAATGTACATTTAATATTTTCCATGATCACCAACTATAGATTATTCAAATATAAGGTTCCTCCGAGTGACAATGTCTTACCCAGTAGCTGCGAAGAGGAAAATAAATTGTTGAAAATGTTGGGTGTTGAGTACATATCATATCATGCATGTCCAAATGATTGTATTCTATATAGAGGAGAATATGCATACAAAGAGATATGTCTAAAATGTGGGCATGACAGGTATGATAAATAAAAAAATAAGTGTAAATAAATAAAAAAATAAGTGTAAATGACGTGGTCCTCCTTTTAAGATATTGAGGCACATGCCTATAATCCCAAGGATTCAAAGGCTCTTTCGTTGCAAAGAATTAGCTATATTGCAGGGATGGCATGCCTCACATAGAAGTGAGTTAGGATTTATGTGAATCCCAACTAATTCATTAGAAATGAAGCATATAGAGGATACATGGCCCGAAAAATTCAATGATGAAGTATGAAGTCTACGACTCAGTATAGCCATGGCCGACACCAACCCATATTCCCTATAGAACACCAACTATTTTATTGGGCTTGTAGTAGTGATCAATAAAAAAATTCCCCCATGGTTGTCCGTGAAGAATGAACATCTTATGTTGGATCTCATAGTCCCTAGTAGAAGACAAGTGAAGAATATGGATGTCTACTTACAACCACTGGTAGATGAATTGAAGGAATTATGGGATGGGATAAATGTATATGATGTATCAAGACCCATCGCAGAAAAGAGGAGTTTTACATTGTATGGCATATGTGCTTACATCACACATGATTATCTAGGCTTAGAAGTTTGTTCTGGTAAATTACATGTTTATTGATTTGTTTATATACGTAACAATATTCTTTCACATATTAGTTATTTAATTTGTTTTAATTGTTCCTATCCTCATGATATTATTTAACGTGCCATGCATATAAATGTATACAATAATCTCGCAGGTCTTGTAACAAAAGGGTATTTTGGATGTAAATGTTGTGGACCTTCTTTGAAAGCTAGATGGTCCAAGGACCTACGAAATCCAGTGTATGATTGCTCCGGGGTATTCCTCCTAGAAGAACACCCTTACAGAAGAGCAGCATCCACTTTCAATGGTAAACGAGAGAGAACCCAAAGGCCTCCAATAATGACACCAACTGAATGGCTTAGAGCATATGAGAGAGATAAGGAGAAGGAGTTAATAGAAATGTTCAATTCAAATGGGGAGCCTATGTTCAATGATATATAATTCTTCGACACCTATGTTGAGAAATTTCCCATTCGGATGAAAAGGAAATCTATCTTTTATAACCTCTCATATTGGGAGCATCTTAATATTACCCACTTATTAGATCCCCTGCATATATTTAAAAATGTTTCATCTTATTTATGGAGGCACATATCATCGAAAAAAGTGACACATTGGTTGTTAGGAAAGATCTTATTACTTCAAAAGCTAAAAAGAAACATTGGCCAAGACGATTAGAAAGTATATGATCAGAGGCAGGCACTGGTCCCTCTAATTCATGGTATTTCAAAGAAGGTGATGTCCCATGGATTTTTAAAAAATATGATCTTTCTTTGGCAAAGGAAGTTGTAATGGGTGTGAGGGTGCCATCTTCATACGGGTCTTCACTACGGTGCCACTTCACCGTGGATGACCATTTGTCGGGGTTGAAATCGCATGACAATTTGAATCTTATAAGAGTACGTCTAATGTCAAAATCGTTATTTTATTATTTTTTATATTAATAAATTATATCCCATGCAGGGATCATAAAACATAACCACTTGTGTATATTATTGCACGTGTTTATAACTTTCCAATGTCATTATCCTTTTTTCATGCATGGGTGTGTGAAACATGAATTCCATCAAGACCTAGGACATGCCATATATAAATTATCTGCATTTGTACATTAGATCACATCAAAGGAGATTCATGTGGCTAGCATTCCATGGTGGCATCAAGAGATGGTTGAGATTGTTTGTATGTTTGAGAAGGAAATGCCGACGAGTTTCATGGACTTGCAGGTTCATCTTCTAATCCACCTAGTAGATGAGGTTGAATTAGTTGGGGTGGTTTCTTGTCATTGGATGTTATTCTTAGAGAGGTACATGAATAAATTGAAAGGTTTTGTTTGACAAAGGGAAAAACCCGAGGGGTCTATGGCAGAGGGGTACATATCGTATGAGTCCTTCTATTATGCCAGTGAGTACATCAAGAAGATTGACAACGGACCAGGTGCAGTGATTTGGGATGATGAAAGGGATGAAGACAAAAGAGAAGGGGAGTTGCTCCAAACAAATGGAAAAAAGCACTTGATAAAGAGTAAGCGACTTATAATTTATCAAATTTACACAAAGTAAATATTCATGTTGAACTTCGATATAATGTATATTTTGATCTCTATGTACTATATAATGTCGGTTTGATTTCATCAGAGAATGCAGAAATTGAAGCAGTCAATAAATTTTTTATTTACAATTCCAAGGCAACACAATCGTGGGTCGCATTGTACGAACAAAAGAGGATGAAATGGGATAGTGTCAAGAAAGAATTCAGATGGTTGAATGGTAGAAGTGTACCTTATCCTGATCATTTAAAAGAAAATATGCCAAAAATATGCCCCAATAGTTGGGTTGTTGACCAAGTTAGAGAGAAATATGGTGCAACCGGTCGTTACCCATGTGCTGAAGAGAATGTGTTAAACATAGGGATTGGGTGCAGCAACTTGGTAATAATCTATTTAATTTATATGTACATTTGAAACTTAATAATGCACCTTTAAATGTAATTACATCTATATTTCATATTTTAAGGTTATTATAAGACACATGACACTATGATTTTTTAACTTTTTTATAGTTGCATTTGTTCCCAATGTGGGCATATGGACACCATTTTCCAACAGAAAATTCCGATGATGGACACATCACACAAGACTGTGGAGTGGAAGTCGAGTTCGATTAGTCTAGTCGATCTAGCCACCATGATCAAATTCTAGTACGAGGGACGTTAGGTTACATCGGAAAGATACAAGAGATCATTGAAGTGGATTTATCTTCTTTCCAATGTGTTATTTTTAGGTGCAAGTGGTGAGACACCTTTGATAAGAATAATTTAAAGGAAGATCATGATAGTAGGCTGATATGTATCAACTCTAGAAAGATGTGGGATGAAGCTAAGGAGCCCTATGTTTTCCCCAAACATTGTAACCAGGTGTTTTTTTACCCATATGTGTTGGATAGGGATTGGTGGTTCGTATTGAGACATAACCCTAGATCAAAACATATTTTTGAGAACAATAGTGTTATCATGCCATGCGAGCTGGAAGATAATGAGGGTGATCATGACAACCGAGAGTGATATGGTACATGTGTTATTTCATCAATATTTATACCTTTTAAGATGGGTTTTTTTATAAATAAGAGGACTTAAATACCTTATAACTTATAATCTGACTATTTTTTTCGAAACATTATAATATCTTTTTTGAATTAATTGGTAATTTGCATTGTAATGTTAAAATCAATATTTCATTTCATAATTTGCAATTATGTTGATCTCAAATACTGTATAAAGTTATTTTTTGTGTATGTAAGATCATAATAAAATAATGATAATTCTAAAGTACATGAATTTAATTGCATTATTTTCTAAACTTTATTATGTTACAAAAATTAATATTATTCTAGATTTAAAATTTTACAATTATTTAAAATTTAAAAATTTAAAAATTTTAATAAAATAATTTCACATTAATACAATTAAAATTTTACAAATATTTTACATACAATTACAATTACAATTACACTTACAATTTTAGAATTTCACATACAATTACAATTAAAGTTACAATTACAATTTAAGAATTACAAACATTTCACAGTAATACAATTAAAATTTGACAAATATTTTACATACAATTACAATTACAATTACAATTTTAGAATTTTACATACAATTACAATTACAATTTTAGAAATTTACATAAAATTTACAATTACAATTACAATTTTACAAATTTACATAAAATTTACAATTACAATTACAATTTTAGAATTTTACATATATACCATTACAATTACAATTTTAGAATTTTACATACAATTATAATTATAATTACAATTTTACATATATACAATTACAATTACAATCATTTCACAATAAATTAAATATTACAATTAAAATTCAAATTTTACAAATATTTCACATACAATTACAATTACAAATACAAATACAATTTAAGAATTTTACATACAATTAGAATTACAATTACAATTTTACAATTTGTCATATATACAATTACAATTACAATCATTTCACAATAAATTAAATATTACAATTACAATTAAAATTAAAATTACAAATACAAATACAATTTTACAATTTAACATAATATTAAAATTAAAAATTCAATTACAATCACGAAATAGTATTTAATAAATATCATGATCATTTAATATTAAATTAAATAAAGATCATGATCATGATAACCATCGTATAAACATCATATTCGACTAAACAACACATTCAAATTCTCTAACATCATCGTGATCATGATCATCTAACAAAACACAATTAGCATTGTATAACATCATCACAACACAAACATCAAATATACATCTCATGTCAAATAACTGCTATCACATACACATCTATCTGCAAGTTGCACATTTAATGAACATATCTAACATGACCTAACAATATACATATCATAATGATCACCAACATGTAAATTAAGTACAACTGCAACATGAACATAAAATACATGGGCCATATATATATATATATATATATATATATATATATATATATATATATATATATATATATATATATATATATATATATATATATATATATATAATGTCAAAAATATACAACTGTAATATAAATGTCAAATATCAGGTGGTGGTACATCATCAATAGAAGTACTAGTCGAGGCCTGCTCAGTCAATGGTGCAGCCTCGACAAGCTTGGATACATGTCGATCATCACGTGCCTGTTGATCTCGTACTGGTGCATCATGATGATCAGAATCAACTGTCGGCTGCTCATTATGATGAATTGTGATCATCAGATGATGCATCGTTGCTCACGGACTATCGACATGTTACGTCTCGACCACACCTATAACATCGAAGGGCCCTCTTCAACCGCTTAACTAAGCTTGTAGCTCCTATGACATGCCACATCAGGCTGAACATGTCATGCAGCATGCCTTTCCGCATCTGTACCAGCCTAGCATCAACCTATATATCTCTCATAGTGGTGGGCCTGACTCCCACCTTAACAAACAATGCACATAGTTGGTCACCCAACTCCATCCTCAATCTATTGTCAAGCCTACACCTAGCAAAAGGAGGTATCGACGCACCATGAGGAGCAGGTTTGTCTACACCGACCTCATGATCCTCGGCATATGCCATATCCTGATCGTCATCCAAATCCACACTTAGATCATTTGGTAGCATTGGCATCTCATCACCATCAAAAGACCTAATGTCTGCAAAATACATATAAGTACATAACAATAATTAGACAATTTCATTAAATAGTTTAATAAAAACAAGTTAAAGAACATGTTAGAATAAATTTAAATAAAACAGTAGTATTACCTCTATCATCTGGCGGCTCATCAGCTGTGAAGAGGATGTTGGCACACCCTCGCCAATCCAAACCAGCATAAGGACAGGGGACCATACTGAAGGGATTCTCATCAACACTGGCTAGAAACTCCAACGCATCATACGATATCCTCGCAAAAAACTCAGTCTCGCCCCTCTTGGGCATCATCTGTCCCCAGATGTGCATCTGTACATGCATCATTGACCTACAAGGCTACCGAAAAAAAGTAGGCCTCGTCTCTGGAAACCTCTCAAAAAATAAACAAAATAGCTCTGAAGAAAAATGGAAGTTTACCCTCCCTTGTGCATGAGCACGACATCTATCTAAAGCTGTACAGAACTTCCGCAAAATAATGGCAAACCACCTCACAAGTCATGGCTCCTATACTAAGGAATCAACATAAAATAGAAGCAGGAAACTAATGTGTTTCCCATCACTGGTGTTGTGTGAAATGGTCGAAATCAGAAGTGAGAAGCACCTCACCTCCTCACTACCAATTGAAGTAATACGTAATTGACCTCCGAAGACCTGAAAATCTAAAGGAGACAGTATATCCCCGCTAATGTATCTCTGGGAGTACACCAACTAAATCTCTACTGCATAGCCAACTAGAACCTCTGGGAATGAGGGAAAATCCACCCCTCTCCTTGATAGGCCAGTAACGAAATAGATTTCCTCCTCAGTGGGCGCGTACCACTGGTTAGGACCAACCCAGAAAGCCTGTAGGTGGGCATTCCACCCACAGATAAGATGTCACAAAAAGACACCATGGCCCTTTAGGGATGTAGCCTCCTCATGGAACTTGAGGAGGCCTACCTGCCTTAGGAGCCCCTAGGTAGCTGTTGTAATAAGGTGAGGGTATGCATCTCTCTCCCTCTCTCATTCCTCCCAAAGGCGAACCATGTTATACTGGTCTGCTTGTTGTTGTTGTTGTTCCCTCTCTTCTCTCCTTTCACGTTACTAAATGATTGACATATTAAATACAATTTTTTATTAAATGAGACATGTATTTAGGAATATACATATATAAAAAAATTATATAAAAAAAAATAGTCGGTGCGCCACAAAAATAAGTCATGCACCAATAACGATGCATATTTCTTTGTCGCGCACAGGAGGCGGGGCACCAGAAAAATTGCAACGCACTGGAGGCGGTACACCTTCAAATTTTAAACACACCACCCTCCTCGCATTATTCCAAAGTCAACAGTGGTGTGGTATAATAGACCACACCATTGACTATGGACCAATGTCAGGAGGTCGGTGCACTAACCAAACTATATGCCCCGAGGCATATAATGTGGTTAGTGCACCACCCTTCTGACATCACTACATAGTCAATGGTGTGGTCTTTTACCAGGCCACATCGTTGACCATGTCAAATTACTGGAATGCGGTGCACTGAAAAAATTACCCGTCTTGAGGCAAATATTTCCGTCAATGCACCACATTCTCGCTATTCGACGGGGTCGACGATGTGGTCGGGTAACCGACCGCACCGCACTTTTTTTAAATTTTAAAAATCGTGGTGCGTCATTTCAGTACTTCCCCGGAACCAGTGCGGATACCGTTAGCACTGTGAACCGGTGCGAGCCAAATAGCTCGAGCGCACCGCGCGGGGAAAAAAAATTAAAAAGAAGGTGAATTTTAAGCTATTTTACAAAACTAATCCGCTAAAAGGTTTAATTATGGAAAAATAATGAAAATACTTGTACATTTGGTCATCGAGGAGTCATATTGGCTGTAGGATAGGAAAAACTAAATTTTCCCACTATTTTGCAAAATTCAAAATGGAGATGGTGGGCAATGGATAACAGCAGTGCGTGCAATGGGAGCACTGATGGCAGCGCGCCTCACACAAGGTAAATTTTCATTAGTGCTTGACAGATCTGGAGTGCTGGAAAGTGAAAAATGTGGATTTTTGGTTGTAATTTTTTTTTATTTAACCTTGTTCCGATGCACGGGTTTTATAGGCGCACTGGTGCAGTTTCTTAAAACCGCACCAGGTTGTTTCAGTTTTGGCACGGGGTTTTAGGACGCACTGGTGCATAATATTTGTAAAGCACCAGTGTGCTATAGTAATAAGACACACCAGGTAGGTTTGTACCGAGCGCACTATGTCCTGGTGTGCCAATGTTTTGTGCACACCGGTGTTGTCTCTAGTTGAATGCACTGGTGTGGTTTAGGATGATAAATGCACCGAAAGAAAAACATCCGAAAAAACCTCCACCCGCCAACTTCATCTAGTAACCTCCACTACAAACGGATGTCTGGGGTATTTTTATAAGGGGTTCCTCAAAAACATCCGCTAGAGGGTCTCCTTGTAGTGATGGGTTGGTCTTCTCACAAAAAAGGAATGGAAAAACATGTAACAACCTCTATTATAATAAATGCTCATAAGGCCACACATCATGGTTCTGATACCATGTTAGACACACATGATAATGAACAACAGATTAAGATAATCGTGAACATGTCTTTCTTATTAACATAGATTTACATTTATATTACATTAGTGTGATCTTTGGATTCACCTTCCAATATCTCTTGGAATTCCTTTGTCTATTCCACTTCCATACCTTAACCCTTAGCGAATAAAAAATCTACATGTCTTTGAATGGGGGGGTTGATTAGTATTATTCTTGTTTGAACATCTGTATGCAAATCACCAACAATTTGGTCAGCTAGGTTTTTTTTTTCACATACCTTGCAGGATATTTTGATTTTGTACTTAAGGGTTCTTCAATGTCTTCATCTCTAGAAATTTCATCATTGTCCTCATGATGGTTGATTTGATCATTGGATTTTATGTTTGTTGGTTGTTTGTCTTCAAAATCAACGTGCTCATCAACTTTAGCAACAATGCAATCAATTATTTTCCTTGTATTCTTGTTGTAGCATCTATAGCCTTTGTTATTTTGAGAGTACCTAAGAAAAATACCTTCATCAACTCTTGCATCAAACTTACCAAGATTTTCATCATTCTTCTTGATATAACACTTGCTTCCAAATACTCTGAAATGCTTGACTATAGCAGGTCTACCAAACCATAGCTAATATGGGGTTTTCTCACTATTTGGTCTGAAGTGATTTTAAATTGATTGTTAGTTAATTGTGCTAATATCAGTTTCAGATTTAACATGAAAGTGCTTTGGTTTTCCTCTTGTACAAGGGTTTATACATGTGCTTATGATTGAAAATTAAATAAATTTGATGAGATTAAGTGTACTTCATGAACATAAAAGCGTGGAAACTAAATGTTGAATATCAGTATATAAAACACATACAACTGAGTTAAATACACATGGTTTTGATGAAGTAGTTCACCCCTCCTTGGCTACATCTCCTTGGTCCAGCTTCCATGGCATGAGCCTTTTTATTAGCTTCAATTGTGAAAAATTGTTGTTTATAGTCTCCTGTTGCCTCTACAACCTGCTCCCATGGCTCCAAAACATCAAAATCTACCAAGAATGACTCTTCCTGAGCCAAAATTGGTTGAAAATTTCCTCAGTTATGGAAAAACAAAATTTTCCTACATTTTATCCACTAAAATTGGAGCTTCTGCCACATTTGGCAGGTCTGCCAAATCCTCCGCTAAGATAAACCAGCACTTAATTTGAGATAAATTTGATTTAAGTGTGATTAACATGCAGTTTAGCGCAAAGTGTGGTTTACAACTAATCGCGGATTAGCATGAATAATCTCGTATTAATGTTGATAAAGCATGGTTTAATCCTTTTTTAAATATCCACCGTGAACAGTCTTGGCCTTAGGTTGTGGCCCTTGGACATGTGGGAGGGGGCTGGACCCCTCCAAATCCCCAACTCTAGAGCGGATATAGTTTAAGTATAAGAGGTCGACAATGGCTAATAAGGAACTCGGTGACGGTGTAAAAGTAGTCCTCGGCGCTAGCCTAGGGGAGGTCGCGAGGTCGACCCCGACCTCCGCCCCTTCGCGGTCATACATTCTTTTGAACAGACATGCAACAGACCTTGGTATATGAAATTTGGATAAAAAAACTATTTGCAAATAATATAAGTGCTCGTTGATAATTATTGAACCTTGGATTTAAAATAATGTGCCCACTTGACTATGGTTTGAAATATAGAATGTTATCCAACCTTGCCATGGGGGAAGGCATGTGGTAGCCTCTGGCTGCGCCACGTGTCCGTTCTCCATTGGCCCAAAATTTCACCATTAAAAATTATAATCCACCATAGAAGAAATTTCAACCTTAGGATTAGGAGGAAATTTTCAATTTCCCAAGCAACATTAGTGAATCTGACTATGACACTTGTCACAGTGTCATTGGCTGAAAATTGGAGAATGTTCCCTGAAGAATCTTGAGGTGCTGACTGGACTACCCAGTCATCAGTCTGTAACTGTTCTGCACATTTTTTACCTATTTAAGAAAACGAATAGCAAACCATAACTTACTCATACGAACTCGGATTTTGATGAAACGAGTTGCATTGGAATCCTGGTGATGAGCTATAGTCGGTTGTTCTGGTTTGGAGAATTTCTAAGCACTTTCATTTTTTAGCTAAATACTGAGCCTCTAATCATTCCTCCCCACTAGAAGCCTTTTGGACCCCAAAATATACTATCAATTGTTTAGCAAGTGAGGGTACAACTCCCTCACCCTTTCACTCTCCATCCATTTGGCCTTGTAAGGATTTTGTCCCTTGAGTCCCACTCTAAGGTATTCAACATTCCCTCTCCTTGAAGTTCTAATTCTTCTATCAAGTGTGAGATCTTGCTAAATTTCATCAAATATTTTGGTGAGAAATCATCTATTGATGGTAGCTAAACATGCTCTCCTTGATCACCAATCAAAGGAGTCTCAAAAAATCTCAAATTCTAAACATTAAGGACATAATATATTTGCCTATAAGGAGGAAAATATAGCTTAAATGCATTAATACCAATCTTTTCCAAAATTTTAAATGGACCATAACGGATTGGATTGATATTTTTACCTTCCCCTTGCAATCTTTCTTTGCTAATATATAACCAAAATTCATCTCCAACCTGGAATTTGTGATCAACGCGGTGTTTATCATGCCTTGCCTTGTAGCTTCTTTGACTATTTTCATGTTGTTCTTGCACTGTGTGATGTACCAACTGAATTTTCTCAATGAACTTCCTTTCCTTATCTATGTCACTATGACCATCTATAGCGACATATTTCTCAAATATGAAGTCCAAAGGTGATCTTGGCAAGTACCCAAGACATGCCTCAAAGGGTGATGTGTTTGTGGAAGAATGATTTTCCATGTTCTATGCATGTTGAATGTAATGAAACTGTTCATCCCACAACTTGGAATGTTTGCTGCAATAACCTCTAAGAAGATGAATGATTGTCCTGTTTACCACCTTGGTCTGACCGTCTGTTTGTGGATGAAATTTTCTACTCTTCTTCAACTTTGTGTCCATCATGTCCCATAGTTTTGACCAAAAATTCCTAACAAATCAAGAATATCGATCACTTACAATAGAAGTAGGAAGACCACAATGAACCCATAAATTTTGAAAGAAAATATGAGCAGTTTGTTCAGCTGTAATTTTTTTATTACATGGCATCAAAAAACACATTTTTTTGAACCTATCCACCACAACATACAAGTAATCATGACCTTTCCTTGAAATTGGAAGACCACCTACAAAATCCATTGAGATACTCTCCCAAGGATGTGAAGGAACTGGAAGTGGAGTGTAAAATCCAAGTTTCCTATTATAAAGCTTATTTATTGCACATAAAGAACATCCTCTAATAAAACGAGATATAGTATCAATCATGTGTGGCCAATAACAATACCTTTGGAGATTCAGTAATGTCTTGCCTTCACCGAAATGTCCAAAAACCAATGAAGTGTGCGCCTCCCTTATGATATTGTTTCTTTCTCCCTGTGGTATACATAACTTGCCCAAGTGATAACAAACTGTTATGCACATGATAATCTAACTCTTCATTTTGGTTTCCTTGACTCGAACTTTCATACACATCTTTAAAATCACTATCATATGCATATTGTTCAATGTAACTTTCATGCGTAACTGAATTGTGCTTGAATATAATATATGAATTTACAATAGGCATAGAGAGCGTATTGACTACCTTATTGTAGATTCCCTTTTTATACCTTATAACCAAATGAAATTTTTGCATAAATCCCATCCATCTGAAATTTCTTGATTGCTGAAACTTTGACTGTGATTGTAAGTACTGCAATGGCTGATGGTCGATATGGATAATGGTCTCTTTCCCCATCAAATAGTGCTTCCATTTATTTACACTGTGTACCAATGCATATAACTATTTGTCATAGGTGGGATAGTTATTCATAACTCCATTAAAAATTTTAGAATGAAATGAAATAGGATTACCATGCTGCATGAGAACTGCTCCCAAGGAGTAATCACTTGCATCTGTTTGGATCTCAAATGGTTGTCTAAGATACGAAAGAGCCAATACCGGTGCTGAACTTACATTTTTCTTTAAAGAATCAAATTATTTTTTATGCATGTCTCTCCAATGGAAGACTTTCTTAACACTTGTCAATGCATGTAATAGAGCTGCAATTGAAGAAAATTTAGCAATGAATTTCCTCCAATATTGTGCTTCCCCAAGAAAGCTTCTTACCTTTGTAATTGTCTTGGGCTTGGGCCAATTCATAATGACCTCTACTTTGGAATGGTCTATCTTCAACTCACCTCCTCCAATAATGTGTCCCAAATAAACTAAAGAATTCTTGCCAAACTCACACGTTGACATCTTTAAAAATAATTTCTCTTTTTTTAAAACATCAAGTACCTTATTCACATGACATGTTCATCTCTTGATTTGTTGAATATAAGTATGTCATCTAAGTAAGCATTGATGAATTCATCTATAAATGGTCTTATTACATCATTCATGACTCTCATGAAAGTATTTGGAGCATTTGTTAGACCGAATGGTATAACTAGCCATTAAAACAATCCTTGTCTAGTTTTAAATGCAGTTTTCCAAATGTCCTCCTCAACTATTCTAACTTGATGATAACCACTTCGTAAGTCTAACTTAGTGAAATATCTTTCATACTTTAAATTATGTATCAAATCATCAATTCATGGGAGTGGGTAGCGATTATTTATCGTGATTTATTCAGTGCACAGAAATCTATGCACATGTGTCAATTACTGTCCTTCTTTGGCACCAAAAAAATGGTGAACCACATGGCGAAGTAGATGGGCATATGATACCTTTGTTCAGAAATTCTTGGATTTTATTTTTGATTTCCAAACTCTCCATAATTGACATGCGATACCTAACAATGTTTGGAAGTGGAACATCTTGCTGCAACTAAATCTCATGCTGAATTCCCCTCTTGGGAGGTAACCCATTTGGTTCTTGAAACATCTCACCATGCTGACTTACCACATCAAACAAATCAGATTTTAATTTGGCATCACATCCTTCAAAATATTCATATTCAACATCATCCTTTTTCTTGATCATGAGAAGCACAAAATTTTTACTTGCATTAACTAGCCTCTTCATTTTCCCTGTATTAACTAAATAAATATTCATTTTTTTGCGATGAGCTCTCACAATATAATCCACCCCATCCTTAAGCAAATGATATTTGTTCTCATGGTGATAAAACATTTCTTTTTTGTCATAAAAATATGTACTTCCCAAGATAATCCCAGAAATGTCAAGTGGAACCACATCTAACTCGACTTCATCAACAAAGTTTGCAATAATAGAAAATCGAAATATGCAGTTCCTTGTAACCTGTAAATTGGCATTCTTAACTATCCAACCCAAAGGGTATGGTTTATGATGTGGTATGGTTTCAAGGTTAATATTTTTTACCAAGTCTTCTGAAATCTGGTTTTCTTGTGACCCACTATTAAACAATGCATCAATCTTTGTATGATTTGAAATCACTCTCACATGCAACAATTATATCCTTGTGTCTTCATTTGGAGTGTTGTTGTGACTATTTGAGGAACTAGTACTTGTTATGGATTCCTCTCTTTTTTTAACCATGGCTACAATCTTGATCTCATCTCCTGAATCGGATCCAAGATCTTGTTGTGTGGTGGCAATCATATTTTGTTTCCATTTTTTATTTGGTTTCTTAGGCCTTAGTTTGGGATGTAGTTTCCAACAATAGGCTTCATCATGCCCCTCCTTGGAACAATGTTTGCATGTAGTTTTCTCCGCTTCTTTCTTGATTCTTGCATTCTTCTTTCCCTTCCATTTACCTCCCTTCTCTTTTCCCTTACCCTTGAATGGCTTATTCTTACTACCCTCTTCCTGAATGTTATTTCCCCTTGCTTCAAGATGTGCGGCCTACACACATACTTCATCTAATTTATTTGGGTTAAACATAAGGATAGTATGTTTAAAGTAGTAATGTAAACCCCTAATGTATTTCAAGAGTGTGCCTTGGGAATTATAGTTTACTCGTAACAACAAAGCCCTCTTTCTAAAATCCTGGGTGTACTCGTGAAATGTTTGGCCTTTGAGTTGCCTAAAGTTTTTCCAACTCATAATTTCTTTTTTCATATAGGTTGTCTTTCAATGGAAGAAATGATTTCAACCCAAGAAATGGATATCTTACCATGAATTCGTATTTCATCTTGAGTCTTTGCCTCCCACCAAACTAGTGTTGCTCCTTCTAGCCTTAATGAAGAAAATCGGATCTTTATGTCGTCCTCTTATAGATTCTGAATTTTGCAGTATACTTCCAATTGACGGATCCAATTGTCTAACATCTCTACATTTACCTCACCATTGTACATGGGAAGTTCAAACTTGATCTCCAACTTTAGTAATGGATTTTTTCCTTTTGGTATTTTTGAATGAGTGTGGGTAGTTTTTGTGGTGGAAGTGGAAGATGAAGATGCTGATGAAGATGATGAGGATGAGGATGGTGGAGATGGAGGTGGATTTACTCTACTGCCTTTCGAACTCTTCTCTTCATCCTTCTTACCATCTGAAGATCCTTCTCCATATGGAGGCTTAAAACCTTATCCTTCTCTTTCTGTAGTGAATGCATCAAACATGATTTTAACCATTCTCTGAATGTCCTTGAAGTCTCTCTTGACATATTCTTCTTTTGAATGTCCTTGAGTCTCTCCAACACCTGACATAATGGCTAAGGATTCAAGCTCAACTTCTTATTCTTCTACCTTTTCAATCACCTAAACTTCTTGTGCAATTTGTACCTCTTCAATCTCAACTGTTGGAGATAGAACTTGAGGTGCTTCAAGTGCAAATTTAAGTGGAAATTTGGGTGAAGATGATTCTCTCTCATCCCTCTTTCTTCTTGTCCTAATCTTAGGAATAAAAACCAATAGCTTCCCTTCTCCTCTCTACAACTTCAACCTTGTAAACATCACAAAATTGCAACTATTAAAACCCTTCTTGCACAATCTCAAACAAAGCAAGAAAATAACCTTTAGAAACTTTGTGCTCTGATACCAACTTGATCTGAAATTGATTGTTAGTTAATGATGTGCTAAAATTAGTTTCAGATTTAACATGAAAGTACTTTGGTTTGCTTCTTGTACAAGGGTTTATACATGTGCTTATGATTGAAAATTCAATAAACTTGATGAGATTAAGTGTATTTCATGAACATAAAAGCATGGAAAATAAATGTTGAACAACAACATATAAAACACATCAAACATAGACAACTGAGTCAAATACACATGGTTTTTATGAAGGAGTTCACCCCTCCTGGGCTACATCTCCTTTGTCCATCCTCCATGGCATGGGCCTTTGTATTAGCTTCAAGTGTGAAAAATTTTTGTTTACAAACTTCTGTTGCCTCTGCAACCTGCTCCCATGGCTCCAAAACATCAAATTCTACCAATGATGACTCCTCCTGAGCCAAAATTGGTCGAAAATTTCCTCAGTTATGGAAAAACCAATTTTTCCTACATTTTCTCCACTAAAACAGGAAGTCTTCCAGTTAACTCCACTAAAAGTGTAGCTTTCTCCGCATTTGGCGGGTCCGAAAAATCCTCCGCTAAGATAAAACCACACTTAATTTGAGATAAGTGTTATTTAAGTGTGATTAACATGCAATTTAGTGCAAAGTGTGCTTTACAACTAATTGCGGATTAGCATGACTAATCTCGGATTAATGTTAATAAAGCATGCTTTAATCCTTCTTTAAATCTCCTCCGTGAATAGTATTTTCCTTCAGTCTTGGCGCTTGGACATGTGGGATGGGGTTGGTCCCCTCCAGACCCCCAACTCTGGAGCGGATATAGTTTAAGTATAAGCATTCACCAATGGTTAATAAGGAACTCGGTGATGTTGTAATGGTAGTCATCGGCGCTATCCTGGGAGAGGTCGCGGGGTCAACTCTGACCTCCGCCCCTCCGCGGTCATACATTTTGTTGAAAAGAACATGCAACGGACCTTGGTATATGAAATTTGGAGAAAAAAATATTTTTGAATAATATATGCGCCTGTTGATAATTATTGATTATAAAATAATGTGCCCACTTGACTATGGTTTGAAATATATATTTCCATCCAACCTTGCCATGGGGGAGGGCACGTGGAAGCCTCTATCTGTGCCACATGGCCCTTCTCCATTGGCCCAAAATTTCACCATTAAAAATAATAATCCACCATAGAAGAAATTTCAACCTTAGGATTAGGAGGAAATTTTCAATTTCCCAAGTAACATTGGAGAATCTGACTGTGACACTTGTCATAGTGTCATTGGCTGAAAATTGGAGCATATTCCCTTAATATTCTTATGGTGCTGACTGGACTACCCATTCATCAATCTATCACTATTCTGCACATTTTTTACCTGTTTGAGAAAATGAGTAGCAGACCATAACTTACTCATACGAACTCGGATTTTGATGAAACGTGTTGTGTTAGAATCCTGGTGACGAGCTCTATCCGCTTGTTTTGATTTGGAGCATTTCTGAGCAATTTCATTTTGGAGTTAAATACTGAGCCTCTAACCATGAAGTATGCCTTGTTTAAAATCATCATTGTTGTGTGTATGGATTCAATCCAAAATATCTGAGGTATACTTATTTCTCCCATCGTGTCTTTAGCCAACTGCTAGAAATATTTGTTGGCTCTCTCTACGAATCCATTTTTTCTATGGATTTTTTGCTATGGTAAACTTCCTTTTGATGTCTTGTTATTTACAAAATTCATCAAACCCTTTGGAGGTAAACTCACAACCATTATCATACATTATGCACTTTATTTTACAATTTGTCTCATTCTCAACCATGGCTTTAAAAGTATTGAACATTTCACAGGCCTCTAATTTTTCTCTTAAAAAGGCTACCCATTTCATTATGCTAAAATCATCAATGATAAGCATGAAATACAATTTACCTGAGGGTTTTTTAGTTCATGAAGGATCACACAAGTCCATATGTACCAATTGAAATGGATTGGTTGTTGAATTCTCCTTGGATTTGAATGGAGCTCACATTTTTTTCCAATATGGAATGATTTACAAATAGTGTTATATGGCGTAGATAGTTTTGGCATATCTTTAACAACATTATTCTTTCTCAATTTGACAATCTAATCAAATTTCAGATGTCGTAACCTTTGATTCCACAACCAACTTTCATAAAAATTTCTTAAGCAACACTTTTCAGCATTTTCTTTTAGAACATAAACCTTATCAATTATCCTAACAACTTTAGATAATACCTCTTTTATGTCTGCAAATTTGATTTGACAATTATTTGATCTAAACAACACATCAAATCCTTGGTCACACATCTGGGAAACATTGAGTAAATTTTGTTTTAGGCCATCAACAAACAAAACATCCTTAGCCTTACCTCTTCCATTTTATATACTTACTATTCCTTTACCCATGATATTTCCTGTTGCATTATTTCCAAAGGTAACAGTACCTTTGCTAATAGGTTTTAATGACAAAAATTTACTTTTGTCCCCTGAAATGTGCTTGGAAAAACCATTGTCCACGTACCTCTGACTCCCACCATTCTGAGCATATAAAACTATATTACAATTTTATTCATTTTCCTTGATCTTCCATACCTTGGTTTTTATTTCTGATTCTGCAAACAAAATCTCTGTGGCCAACATTTTGATAGAAAGAATATTGAATCAAATTGTTTAAAGGAGAGAATGAATTGTTCAGACTATTTTTTCTTCTCCTCTGTCTATCAAAATGATTATCAGATCGGTAATTTCTTCTTTGTTGAACAGTATTCCTGAAAATTAGGTTAACCTTGCAACACAAAGTTAATCCCATAATTAGTGAAAGTAAAAAAATATCCTAGAAATAAATCCTCATACCTGGTAAAGAACTGGTTTCTGAAGCTTGCATGTGTTACTTCTTGATGTAATTGAGCTTGTCTGAGGCTTTAATTTCATTGTTAATTTGTCTTCTCCGTGTTGTTAGAATTTTTTTGAGTTGAATTAAAAATGATCCTTTTATCTTGGAATGGTTGATTTGCCTTAGATTTCTTTGCGATGTTTTCATTATTCACATCTTGAACAAAGGTAATAACCTTCTTACCATTCATATTAGATGTTGAGCTTAACCCAACCTCAAATCCTAAACATGTTCTTATATTTGATGGTCTTTGTGCATCAAGAAGTTCATTCAAACAATCAGTCCCTTTTCCAAATGTTTCATTGAAACTCAGCTAGGCTTTTGACTTTTCAAGGTCTTTCCTTAGAGAATTAATTTATCCTTCAAGCCTTTCACATGCTTGATTTTTCTCATTAAGATTTTTATTCATAGTTTCTTGGATCTTCTTTCCTTCTCTAATTTGCAGGAGCATGGGTTCTAGATCTTCAACTTAATCCTTGACCAAAAATTCCTTTTGTTCTTTGGTCTTCTTCCTTAGCCTTTGGATCTCTTCAAGATCACTAATCAACTCACCCTAAAGGTCAACTTTGGCCTCTTCTCCATCAAATTCAATAACTTCTATTTCCAAATTTTCTATGGCCATGAGCATAAATTCTTTTGAGGTTTCATGATATTTTTCCTCACATGTTGATTTGTTTTCTAGGAGATGGAGTCTTTGGTGTAGAAACTTTTCTTACTAGACTTACTTTTTTTCCTCTTTCATTTTTTTAAACTTCTCTCTAGGGTCATATTCATTCTTCTTCTTTTCTAGACATTTAGAACAATAGTGACCTACTTTATCAAAATTAAAGCACTTGAAAGGTATCTTACCTTTGTACTTTCTCGAGCCTCTCTTTAAGCTTCCTCACGAACTTGGCCTCTTCTTCATCTAATTCACAACCTAAGTCATTATTTTATTCCTTGGCTTCTTATCTTCTTTGAAGGTTGACTCCATTATTGTATAATTTCCATTATAAAAGGCTCATCTCATAGGCAATAAGAGTGCCAAGTATTGATCCAATTCGAGAGACTTGATGTCTATAATTTCCTCAATGGATAAAACATTGGGACTAAATATATTAAGGAGAGATATCAACACCTTTTGGACTACCATTGACTCCTTCATCTCTTCATCAAGACCTCTTATTGTATTCACGACTTCATCAACTCTAAGAAAGTATTTAGCAATATCTTCATCATCATTCATCTTCAAAGACTCAAATTTAATTCTAAAACCCTAAATTTTGGCTTGATTTACCTTGTTATCACCTTCTTATAAACTTCTCATTTTGTCCCATATTTCTTTTCCAGTAGTTCAATCCATGGCCCTGACTAGTTATGATTTAAGTAGGCCAGAGAGTAGAGCATTCATAGCCTTGAAATTGCATGTAAATTCAATCTTTTGATCTCAAGTAATCATGGCTAGAGGATTTTAATATTCTTCGTCTACTATGTCCCATAAATTAGCACCAAGAGATTGAATATAGGTTTTCATTTTTACCTTCCAAAAAACATAGTTTGTTCCATTGAACATAGGTTCCCTACTGGTGTATCCTCCTTCTTCATTTTCCATTGTCCCTGAAATTTCTTCTAATTGCAACAAATTTACCCTGAAGTAATCGTGGTTATGATACTAATTGTTAGAAACCGGGACAATACTGAGAAGCAGGGTGAATCAGGATTGTGAGGATATAACAATATATTTCACAAACTAAATAATACTTAAACACCAACAATCTCTTTTATCAACCACACATACAAGAATCACTTATGAAATGCATAGATAATTCAATATTTTCTTTAATTTTTTTACAAAGGAAAGCTTCAATTTGTTGTTACATCAATTGGTATAAGGATTCAAACTACTTGAGAGATTCAACCCTCAAACTACTTGTTTCTTAGGACCCAAATTGAAGGAATATTTTACTCCCTAATTTATCAATTGTTACTGAAAGGAGTTATGACCCCTGAGTTTATCAACTACCACTGAAAGGAGCTACAACCCCTTTTTTGCAAGCTACAACTTTCTAAACCTCCTTAGTTCACCTTTCATTCATTTTCAAACTCAAACCATGAAAGCCTCTCTTTTACAAAATATTTTTTATGTATCTCTCAATCACACAATCTAATCACCAACGCAATCTCTACTACAAATCACCATAAAACACCTTCAACAATATTCTTGTCTAATCTCTCGATCTTCGCCATTATTTATGATTCAATTTTAACTTATAAAGAATAAGAGCTTATATTTTCATTTTTACCTTTTAGTTAAGTTCAACTCTTAACTATCACTTAATAAATTTTTTGATCTCATTAATTCATATTTTTCAATTTTTGTTAAGTCTTCTTGAAGTGCTTTGATAGTCTTCAATCTTTGATCTACTATTATGATTTGAAAAACTGAACTAAACTACTCGTTTTTGCAATTATGGACATATAAAGTTTAATTGTGACTTTAACTGCAATTTAAACTTCATTTGGCTACCGTATTTGGAAATTTTTCCAAATATACTTCTAATTACACAGTTGTCTTCCAAATCACCAAAGCGCCACTTTAGCTATGGATAAATTATCTGCCAACATTGTCTGAAAAAACAAATATGGAAAACTCTACCAAAAGTTCCATCGACTTGGTCCATTCACCATCGAATAGCTAAGCACTTGCCTAATGACCCCTTTTTCCATATGGCTCAAAGGTGTGAGCATGGCTAAACTCCTCAAGTTCTTATATCCTTATTCATCAGAGTGCCTAACCTTTCAACACTTCTGCACCTGTGACCACAACTTGAAAACTGTGTCCTTCATTGTCTGAGACCTTTTTTATTTTTTTTTTTCATGTTGATGTCATTTACTGCCATGTGGCCTCTCAAGATTGGTCACCTGAAACCTCTAAAAATGAATGGCACGTGTCTAGCTCTGGATGTGCCATGTGTCCTATTTTCAATCAACTTACCAAAGTATCCTCCACGTCAACTCCACCTATATGTTACTTAATCCTTGTCATCCAATCTACACACACCACTTGTATTCCAATTGACCTCTTCTTGTTGATCCATCTCACATGCCACTTGGTACATTGCCACCACTGCGTCACCTGAATACCCCAACTGCTGATGGAAAGGTGTTACATTTTGTGCACCTTGGTGTCTGATGATGATCCTACACCATTGGATATGATTCTCCTATGTTTTTGGACCGTATTTAGTGGAGGTTTCACTATTAAACCTCTCACTATTTTTTCACCTAATGTGTTCTACACCATCCTATCGGGCTCTTATCCACTCAATCTATGACTCTGATTTTTTTAGATTTGGCGTTGTTTAAACTCTATTTTCTCCACCAATTTTTTTCACAACTACCAAATAGTGTGATCTTTTCCAAAGTAGCACCACGTTTGGAGATGCCTAAGTACTCTCACCAAATTTGGTTATGCACCTTTGACTTGACATATATTCCACTCCAATTGGTTTTTTTATGACTTCAATATACCATAGAAAGATATCTCCAAGGCCTATCAATATAATCAATTTCCAATATTATTTGAGAAAATATTACGAGCTAAAAACTGATATTAATATGCCTACAACCAATGCGCTTTTCCACTCAATGATAGATCCTTTGACATCATTTTACATCAATGCCAACATATTTCTAACAATTGTGACCAAGTTGTATAAGAAGGTTTTAACCAATTTTAGAACCACTAAGGGTTGCTTAAATGAAATTACAATATCAAAGTCAAGAAAGGATGTCCCTTGTCCCCTAACCTTTTTGGCATATAAATTGATAAGCTAGAAGAGTGTTGGGAAGATGCAAGTTGTATTGGCCCCGTACTCATTGCTATAGTCTTAACTCTTCCTCTTTATGTTGATTATATTGTTCTTTTGGTGAGGATTCATTATGATCTTGGCAAGCAACTAATAATATTCTAATATTTTTGTTCCAAAATGGGTATGATGGTTAATATTGATGAAATGAAAGTCATGATAATTAATTCCAAAAATATCACATACGATACTTTCATATGTGAAAACATCAACTTGGAGGAATTTCCTTCATACAAATATATTATAATTGAAATATATCACAAGATCAACTAGAACAACATTTAGAAAAGGATAAATATAGGATGTAAATCTTATTATGGATTAAAATTAACTATAAAATAGTGGATATTTATATATGGGATTAAAAACAAAGGGTCCTCTTTGAGACTCTTGTCACTCCTATTTTATATCATTGTAATTTTCATGGTTGTAGTATATCTAAATATTCATAGATGAATATAGAACAAATCCAAAAGAAATTTATAACCTTCAACCTCAATATTAAATAAATACCCCTTATCCTATCCTTCTAATTGAAGCAAGAATTTCCCCATTGAAAGTGTGGCTATGAGTAGGTATCTTATGTATAAGGAGTTAAACAACATGGAAGACAATATGTTTCCTAAAATTGTTTCTAACTATAGCCAAAACCGCCATATTTTTCTCAAGTGGGGATGACATAAGGATCCCTAGTCTTGGACATAACAAGGATAACATTAAAAATATTATTACATCAAAATTTAGGGAGAAATGGTGGGGTGATAAAGAGTTAGAGGGAAAAAGGAAAATAAGATATAAGAAGGAAGTGATCACCTGAATCTTAAAATAAAAATTATCTATGTACCTTGAATAGTGTAAAGAAGAGAATAAACATTTATAAATTAAGAAGAAATTATTATGAGCTTCATATTCAAATTGGACATAGGCCAATTCCCAAAACACTATGGAATGAAAGATACTATCACCTTTGCAAAAATAAGAGGTTTGAATATGAAAAATAATTTCTCTTGGATTATCTAGCTTATACTCATATACGATCTAAATTTCAAAATATTTGTCACACTACTAGCCTTCTTGACCTTTTAAATCAGCGAAACTATGGTGATGCTAGAAAGCTTCTCTTAATGCTTTTCAAGCATAGAAATAAAATGCTAAATTATTTTGAGCAATCTCTTACCTTCTTAAGGTCCAATAGACCATTTCAATCTCAGTGGACATTAATCATCATTTCAACATATTTTTTATATATTTAAATTATAAATAGTTCTTAAACATATGCATGATACAATAAACCACAAAACACAAATATGCATATATCAATAAAATATTATTACATCATAATTTAAGGAGAAAAGTTATGCAATGATAAATATTTAGAAGAAAAAAATAAACAAAGGCATTACAAGGAGGTTTTCAATCCAAATATTGAAAATAAAAAGTCTCTCTATCTTGACTAGCATAAAAAATAAAATAAACATTGTTAACATAAGAAAAAAAATTCATGATCTCCATAGTGAAACCGAGAATTGGTTAATTCTAGAAACACTCTGGGGTGAAAGAGTCCATCAAATTTGTGACACTAAGAGGGTTGAAGATGAAAATAACTTTCTCTTAGATTGTATATTTTATACTCAAGTTAGATCTAAATTTAAAAGTATTTATCACACTAACAACCTTCTTTACCTTTCAACTCCACAAAACTATGGTGATCTTGAAATGCTTCTCTTAATGCTTTTTAAGCATAGAAATAAATATCTAAATAATTTTAAATATTCTCTTGCCTTCTTAAGGTATAATAAACCATATGGTATTAGTGAACATTAATCATCATCATCATCTTAGTTTGAATAAATATCTTTATATTCCATACAAGGAATATACATGTTTTGATCCTCGAGGGATTCTTAGAAAATAACATTTGAAACCATTACAAAGATATATTCATTATGAAATCAAACATGTCACATGCAAGGTTGTAATCTAAACCCATATGGGGACCAAATCCAACTTTTCTCTCTAGCACTAAAATTGATGGGCCATTCTTTTAGAAAGAAGGCTTCTAATTTCCATGACCATTTCTATGCCATAATTTTAGCTTCATCTTCTACACTTGAATCCTACCAACCCATATAGCCTTTTTCAAAAATAATAGAGTAAGGTGAGTAACCTAGGATAGGTTTGATGTTCAATTTTGTCCACCTATGAGGGACCACCATTGGCATGTGTCTGTTGGAAAAATGACCAACCACTACCATTCCTCCATCTTATGAATTTCATTCAATTGGACGCTCTTCCTTAGTACTAACGAAGGTTCCTATGGTCTGATTTTGATGCATTTTTTGTTTTACTTTTTTGGTGATCCATCTAGAAATATTGCGCAACCTACCTACTCCTGAATAAAATTGCTTCCATTATGCATTTCTAGGGTGATAAATCCATTTAGAAAACCAAAATAGGGAGGTAACATGCAGTAAATTGTTAAAATGGGTGAGGGTAACCATTCCAATACCATTTGAGTGCTCAAAGGAAGTAAATTCAATGGGGAACATGGTGAAGGAGGATTGATTGGAGGAGAGGATTGTTGGACGAAGAGTGACAACCAAAACCCGCAGGGAGATGGTTGGGAAGAAAGTGTTGCATGTTTTAAGGAGCCCTAACCTGTGCCAGATGAAAAATTAGTCAGTGGTGGAGACCATACAAAGGGGTTTTTCAAGGATTCAATCCACACCATTGATGTGGGAGGGATATATTCGACTGGTTCAAAATATTGGGATGTTCCTGACATAATAATTGAGTCCACCCAAATTTTGACTCATTCCTACGGGTCTAGTGAATATTCCACCAGGTCATTGTACCTGTCGAGCAACATTTTGTGATCTCATATTCTGACATGGAACGAGAGAACAAGGAGGTTCAAAACCAGGGCATAGGGTTTTTCTAAAGCAAAGAAACCTATCTTAGCTCTAAAATCTAGTAGAGCCATCTCCAAGCAAGATAAATTATCATTTCAAATCTATATATAGAAATATTCTTATATATATTTCAAAATTTTATATTTAAATTTAAATAAAAAGCATATAAATTTTATCTGTTACAATAAAATCTTTATATATCCGCAAAAAAATCGTAACCTTTTATTACTATTTATAAAAGGTTACATAAGTAAATTCTTGAAGCATTCAACATACATCTATCATATAGCATGTGAATACAAAACTGGGCTTTTTTAGGAAAAAGTTCAGCCCATAAAATAAAATAAAAGTATCATCCCAAAACAAAAAGAACATACCAAATGGTTCTAGAAGAAAGGCCATATGTATATTCCTCCAATTCATGAGACTGCATGTTCCACCATCATAAAAAATATCCACTGTGTGATCCATCATAGATGATAAAATAGAGCATAAACAAAAACTAAGTTTTTTAAACATCCAGGAAATACTAGTGTTGATGGAATAGGTCTAGGCCCTCTAATGAGTTGTTGACTTGCCATATGTCATGATCCTATCCAACACCTACTTTAGGTCAGACGTCTACTTCTGAATTTCACTCCCTGTATATATGGAAACATGTAACAATTTCCAAGGGAGATTTTAACTGATCAATTTCTTCAAAAATAGGAAACAAAGTTATATTGTGACATCTTTGGACAACGTTAAACCAATTTGCTTACATTTAAGTAATATCCAAAGATTTGCATGGATCTGCATCCCAATTCCAAGGGGGATCACATATGAAGGTTTAAGGTCAGAAGTTCAACAAAATTATTTTTCCCTCTTCCAAGACCTATCTTTGACATCAAAAAAATGATTGTCCAGGAATAACACTATTCCACCACCGCACATCCCCTGATCATTGCATGCACCATAAAATTTTTGATCGATTTCCTTTGCTTCTATTATTCGGGCTACTGGGGTAAGGAGATTGGGAGGCATCAAGGAAAATATGGTAGTTATTTCTGAAGCTATATAAGAGGGAGAAGAGGTTGAATCTGTGAAGATCGACTTGTTTCTGGCAAGCCAAATTCCCCAACAGAGGAGGGGAGGGACATTCCTAAAAAATTTATTCTAAACCTTATTCGACCACTATTTCTGGGCTTCCCCAAAATTTTACCATCCCATACTGAATTAATCCTAAAAATATGATGGAGTTTGTCCATAGTGCTCAAAGTAAAAGGGAATTTTAGGAAAATACGCAACACTAATTCTTCCTCATTTTTGAACAGGGTACACCATATCGGTCCATGTTTTCCTCTTTATTGTAAGTTTTTCCATGTTGGTACCTTATTCCATAGGAGACACCATATAAAAATCCTTTCTATGGTCAAACACGAAAATTTCCAGGCACATTTCCAGCACCACCCTTGAGGATTCTGGAGTTGTCTCTAAAATTGGCAAAGGTGCCCATATTTTGGAGCATAGGATTTGGAAGGCAGAAAGATCCATTTTAATTCATCTTCCCGCTCTCTTATTCTAACGTGTGATATTTTTTACTCAGTTACAAACTCCTTCCAAAGAGGAGAAAACTCCTCATTCAACTATAACTGATCCACCCTCAACCATCATAGAAGATAAAAATTAGCATAAAAAATAACTATGTTTTTTAGACATCCAGGAAATGCTGGTGATGATGGAAGAGTTTTCACCCCTCTAATGATTTGTTTAATTTTCATTTTCCTTAATCCTATCCAACAACTACTTTAGGTAATATGTCTACTTATGCATTTTACTCCCCGTATATATGGCAACATGTAACAATGTCAAAGGGAGATTTTAACTGATCAATTTCTTCATAAATGGGAAACAAAGTTATATTTTGACATATGTAGATAACATTGAACCAATTTACTACATTTAATGAATATCCAAATATTTGAATGGATCTGCATCCCAATTCCAAGGGCCAGAACATCGGAAACTTTAAGGTCATAAGTTAAACAAAATTGTTTTTCCCTCTTCCCAGACCTATCTTTACATTAAAAAACAATAATTGTTGATGAATAGCACTATTTCACCATCACACATCCCCTAATTGTTTCATGCACCATAAATAGGCCCAAGGAATATTTTTGATCAATTTCCTTTGCTTCTATTATTTGAGTTGTTGGGACAAGGAGCTTGGAAGGCATCAAGGAAAACATGACAATTATTTCTGAAGCTATATGAGAGGGGGAAGAGGTTGAATCTATGAAGATCGAATTATTTTTGGTGAGTCAAACTCCCCATCAGAGGAGGGGAGGTACATTCCTAAAAAAATTATTATAAACATTATTCGACCACTATTTCCAATCTTCCCCAAAATATTGACCATCCCATACTGAATGAATCCCTAAAATCTGATGGAATTTGTCGAACAATTTCCAGGCACATTTCCACCACCACCCTTGAGGATTTTGGAGTTGTCTCTAAAATTGGCAAAGGTACCCATATTTTGGAGCATAGGAGCTGTAAGTTGCAATGTTCCATTTTAATTCATCTTCCCACTCTCTTATTCTAACATGTTATATTTTTAACTCAGTTACATACCCTTGCCAAAGAGGATCAAACTCCTCTTGCCAAATAAGTTCTATGATCATCTACCGCCTAGCTTAGAAAAAATATTCCTTGGTTGTTTAGGTATTTCACCATTTCAAGAGGTCTCCTGAAATTTTCCGAGCCTCTAACCCAAGGGTCTAGGCTGGTCCTAAGCTTTCATGATGGAAACAAGCAGCTCGGAAGTCAATATGGATGCAACATTGATTCTTCCTCATTTCTACATAGGGTACACCATCTCAGTCCATGTTTTCCTCTTTGTTGTAAGTTTCCCCATGTTGATACCTTATTCCATAGGAGACACCATATAAAAATCCTTGCTTTGGTCATACATTACAATTTATAGGCACATTTCCACCACCACTCTTGAGGATTCTTTGAGTCGGAAGGTGCAAAGATCCATTTTAATTCATATTCCCACTCTCTTATTCTAACATGTGATATATTTAACTTAGTTACATACTCCTTCCAAAGAGGATAAAACTCATTGTTAAACTATAATTGATCCGCCCTCAACCACCCTTGGCCCTCAAAATAAGTTCTATGATCATATACCGCCTAGCTAAGAAAAAATGCTCCTTGGTTGTTTAGGTAGTGCACCATTTCAAGAGGTCTCCTGAAATTTTCCAAGCCTCCAACCCAAGGGTCTAGGTCGATCCTAAGATTTAGTGATGGCAAAAAACAGCCTGAAAGGAAATCTAGACACAACACATTGCAGAAATAAAATTGGTTGTAGGCATTGCGAAATATTTTCATAGTGCCCTTTTAAAAAAACTTGTAGGTGTTGCGAAATATTTTTGTAGCACTTCCAAAAACTCTGTTTTCGGCTCTTGGGAATGTGAAGTGATTAAATCCTCTACCAAAATTATCTCTCACTTTCTTAACATGCCTCCCACGCTTAGGAAATGGTCTCCCTCATCTCTCTTAGAAACGGTTATGCTCAGTCTCCCAACGAAAAAAATGTGGCAGCGTTCAAACTAGAGGCTTTGTTTCAATGCTCAAATTACTCATATTTCCATGGTTTCATACACAGAGAAATATCTCCTCCTACCTCTCTTCATCCAACATTCCCTTTACTTAATTTGAAGTTTTGAATATCAGTTTGGAGAACCAATTCTGACTGCACCTAAAAAAATAACAAGGTCGTTGCAAAATATAGTCTAGAGTCACATTCACGAGCATGCATAACAACCACAACTCATATATTGAAATGTTTATAAGAACCTAACACTAGATTCTTTGGTCACACGAATTCTAGAATGAAATAAAAGGTAAGCACAAGTCGAATTGAGAGATAATGACATAGTGATAATAACATATATTTATGGAATGAATTTGATGTGCATTTATTTTGTTTACTTCACATATACAGACTAGGAAGCATGAGAAGAAGCTCCCCTCCTACCCAATCAACACTCCTTTATGCACAATAATTTCAAGTTATTCACTTACCTTTCTCTCTAATTGAAAGAAGTCGAAAAGAGACAATGGAAATGACTCTTCATTCCTAAACTCCTCAACTTATTCAAATTTTGTATTTACAATAAATTTTTAAAATTTCTTCAAAGCTAACAAAATTTATTTTCTAGCTCGACATGTGGCCATTCCACCATATTTTTAAGCCCCCTACATTTCTTCATTACGAACTTGGTCTAATTATCTTGCATCAAACTCCCTGTGAAGGAAAACTCATTAGATCTTGGTCATAAGATCCTCTACAGAGAAACATGCCTTGTGTAGAGCTGTAACACTCATCCATGTAGAATCCTTCATCGTATGGTCTTTCCACTTCACCAAAAAATCCAGATACTCTTTTCCCGTGGTGCACTTTGCAAATCTGGTTTCCAAGACTCTCTCAACCTATGGACCATATACCATAGGAATATACTTCATCCAACTATGTTCATGAACTTCTCCACTGCTTCCATTTTTTGTAGTGGCACCTTCATCACCAGCTTGATATGTATATAAATCATCCACATTTAATATAGGTGACATATTTAGGCCCATAGGTAACTCCAGTTCATAGGAATTTGTAGAAAATTTCCTGAGTATTTCGCAAGGTCCTATTTTCTTCATTTTGAGCTTGGTATACTCTCCTCTTTGGAATTTATCTTTTCTCAAGTGTGCTAAGACCATGTCCCTTACCTCAAATTTTACCTCTCTTCTTTGTAAATATACTCTTTGTTTGTATTTGTAGTTGTTGTCATGTAGCTTCTATTTAATTTCCTCATGTAAGTCACTCATTGTTGCTGCAAAATATTCCCCATCACCACTCCTCTTCTCATGTTTTCCAGAATATCTCAACTCACAAACTATGTAACACCCTCTTCCCACATCTACCCAAGTAACTGGCCAACCAAGGTAAACAGGTGATGAGAGGCTACTAATATGAGATTCAACCTCCTAGATGACCTTAAGGAATTGGAACCAACGGAAACACCAAAAACACACCTTACACTCCATCAGTGACATCCCCAAGAGGTAACCCAACCTTCCAGGCCCTATTCCCTGAGGGGGGAATAATTTTTAGCCCCTTTGAGGTTGAGCCATGAGAATATAAGGGCAATACCATGCATGCAAAATCTAGAAAGGAAAATACAAATTCAAATCGATACCTTCCAAGAATATTGTTGTAGTTGCTTGATTCCTGCTCCTCCTTTCTTGCTTCCTCCTTTTTCTTGCTTTCTTGCTCAAAATAATGAGAGAGCTCCAAAACTAAACTGAAAAAAAGGTAAGCAACTAATCCTCATAATCCTTTTTATAGAAGAGGCCTCTATTTTCTTCATTTTCCATTATTTTCCTTCATTTTCCTCCTCACATGCAACCTGTGACCTTTCATCTCCCTTTTCTCCCAATTCCATTATTTTCATAAATAAATGTGCCAAAAATTCCATTTTCCTTTCCAAATCCTTAGCCTTTGCCTTTTCCAATTTCCTTAGCCATAATAAACTGAATCAACGCCCCCTAAGATGTTTTTCCCAACATTCAGCTTGGAGTAAGTGTCCCATCAACTGTGGTTATAATTTTTAACTTTTATTACATGGAATTTTCACCAGGGTTGTTAAAGAACCCTCCCCCTTAGGGGACATTGTAGGCTCAGTGTTCAACCACACATATACCTCAACAAATATCTAAAAAGAAAACCATAATTCCTATACAGCTTTATATCATATCTTGATGCATTATTTATAATGATCACCTGCTCAAAAGAAAAAATCATCATGACAGTCATATCAAATATTGGAGATTTATA
Organism: Pinus albicaulis; assembly: GCA_034641835.2. Taxonomy (NCBI): domain Eukaryota; kingdom Viridiplantae; phylum Streptophyta; class Pinopsida; order Pinales; family Pinaceae; genus Pinus; species Pinus albicaulis. The sequence continues at coordinate 620,181,092 of CM076579.1, forward strand.
ACACAACTCATTGCAGTATTTACAATAACCACCATACATATGCACATTTTCCCAGTCGAAAAATAAAAGGATACAATGCCTGTATCAACAATAAGGGAATACATAAGCTCACACCTCACCCTCAGAGTATTACCAAGATTCACCTCCTTCTCACGAAGTCCAGAATCCATTGTCAAAGTCAAAGTTGCATCCAATGTCTAGCGCTACAATCCTGCGCTACTGTACTCTTAGTGAACAGTTACCAACTCATTGTTCCAAGGCACACTCCCAATGTGATGATTCCATTTAGAAATGCTAATGACCAAAAAAAATCCATCCTCAACCTTCCCTTCTTTGTTATGAAGTCCCTTAGGTAATCTGGTAATCCCATTTTGTGCAGTCACTCACCTTCCAATTTCCCTGGCATCCCCTATCCTGAGTGATCCATCCCTTGGCAAGGCTTCCTCGCATTGAAAGATATAAAAACCAAGGCATATACTTGCCTCAAAAATTTCATACCGATCATAGCATTCTCATGGAAATCCATGTACACTATTGGGTATCAATGTCCCACAATGGCCTTGTTCCTGAAGTCTTTACCATCACATTGTTGCATGTCCCAATTCCTTTTATTGTTGCTTCTAATTCTTGTAGTCAGTTTCAACCATCCCAAACCAAGAATTTCATGCTCTCATGTACCAAGCACATAATTTACATTAGATTAAAAATAAATTGAAATAAACTCAAATCATACCTCATGGGTAGCTCGTCAACCAGGTACACTTGCAATCCTATTCACTTCTTGTCACACAAGTCAAACTAGATGTTTGATCAAACCATCATGTATAAACATATCATATCCGGCTAACTCAAAATGCGACCATCATAGATCAAAATCATAAATCACATGCAATCATCATAAATCACATGTAACCATCATAAGTTAGAATCACATATCTCATGCATAAAAAGATTTAAATAAAATAAAGATATATATACTCCATCGGTTCGTTCTTCTTCCTTTGTTCTTTCTATACACATACCAGATCGGTAGCCACACTCGGCAAGCACCCATACACAATGTTCAACACATACATCCACACAAGGCATGCAACACCACACAATACATACACCCACACATGGTGTACAACACAACCCAATACATATACATATACAGAGTACAACACAACAAATACATATGTCACGATACCACGACTACATCATGCACATGCATAGTATTGCATGACCGCAACACAAAATTTACTACATGCACACAATACCACATGTATACCAGTACCATATACACAACATGTACATAGTAACACATGTACACACACTACCTGCACAACATGTGCACAACATCACATGTACACAACACCACCTGCACAACGTGTACACAATGCCAAATGTACACTGCACCACATGTACAATGTGTACACAATACCACATGTACACAACACCACATGCACGACATGTACATGACACCATATGTACATAGTACCACATGCACAACATGTACACGACACCGCCAACACACAGCACCACGTGTACAACATGTACACAACACCATGTGTACAATCATGCACACAACACCAAATGCACATAGCACCATGTGTACACCATGCACACAACACCATATGTACATAGCACTGCATATTCAGCATGTACATAACATCGTACATACACAAAACCACATATCCAACATGCGCACAACACCATATTGCGCACAAAACCGCATATCCAACATGTGCATAGCACCATCTATACCAGGAACTGCATATGCAACATCATATATGCAACAAGAATACAACATCATATGTACACAATACTACATATGCAACAACACACATCACCATAGGTACAATCATTGAATATACAACATGCACAACATATACAAAAAAAAATCACTTTACATCCATAGACCACACACTGACCCCACAAACAACCTTGCTTCTAGTGTCTTTCCACTATCCATGCTTATCCTAGCATGCCACGGATCACACTAATTTCACTTCGTTGATGTACCCCTCAGCGTTATCTGTTCATAACATAAACATAGGCATAATACAAGCATATAATATTAATTCATTTCCACATGATACTGACCATGTAGATCTGTCAGAGTTACTCAACCACTTAATTCCTTGTAGCCAGGAACCTCTTCATGCCATTCACCTACATAAGCAATCATTCCTCCACAAGAATTATCCTTTAAAACCATGTCATACAGTGACATAAATACATACATACATATATAATCATTAGCATAAAACAATCATTATCTTATCATACAACATCATACATAAATACATACATTTATAAAAACCATCAAGATCCATGACGACCCTATCAATCAACTACATACATACATACATGCATGCATGCATATATACATATATAGACTACATCATAGTTACAACATGATTAGCAAATATCATAAGGTTTAGGTTGAGATAAATTCCTTTATCCATGCACAACATGCACAATATTAAGAGAAACAGTTCCCAACATAGCCAAGGTATCTAATATCTCATATCCATTTACTTTACCTTACCTGATTACTTTTCGCATGGATTTACTGCCACCATCCATTCACCACAATGGATCCAACCAGTCCAACCGACTGCCATATTCTTACCTTCCGTTGCACTTACTCATGCACCAAGCCTCATTTAGCTCTTACATTACTTGTTGGCTACCACAAATCTCTCAATGAGCTCCATCAACTTTCCTCTTTCCTAACCAATTCCCAAGACTCAAAACATAAAATACAAAAATAAGAACAAGAAACAAACAAGAAGAAAACGAGGAAAACCAATATCAATAAGACACCAAAAACAAAATGGAATAGCTATGCACCAGACATAAACAAAATCGTAAATCAAGCTCAACAAATCAAAAGGACCAAAAACAAAAGACTAACAACAAACACCATGTGTCAACCCTCATGGTTACCAATGCCTCCAAGTGAAAGCTCAACCCGAGCCTTATATAAGATTTCATGGCAAACTCTTTGACATGAAATCCCCTGCATCATACTGTCATAAAAACATAATTGTTAGCGCATAACTAAATATAAAAATATACCAGTTATCTTACCTTGCTACTATTGAGTTTTACCATATGCTATCACATCACCTTGCTTATACTCAAGTACATATCAACTACCTCAACACATAGTGCATTGGTGCAACCATCTCAAAACATAATCATTCCTTCATGCAATATTATAGATGAAAATTCATATCATACAGATAATAAAACATGCAAACAACAAATATATGACATCAAGTAAAAAGTAGGCGACATACACAAGATCATACCTTAATGCATCTCAAGGGAGACTATCTTGTCTACACAATCAATCTAGATTAGCACAATATAACTTCACAACACATCAACTCAACCCTAAATAAGCTCATGATATACATAATAGTAACTATATAACATGTTCACATCATAATCTCATAAATAGATTTCATTCATGCATACAAATCACATATTCACAGTCAGTCTAGACATAATACAACACATTATCAAAATTAAGTCAACTCATGCCTGAATGTCATAACCCAAACCATCTGCATGAGCCAATCCAAATTAGCATAATTCATATAACATAGAGATGTTAATGAAATAACCCTAATAATCAATTCACTGACATGTAACAACAACAAGTTAACCTATAATGTACTCATTAACAACATATTGCATAATCATCAAGTTATCTTAATCATAAAATAAAAATAGCAATGCATACAACCATAGGTTACTATCATTCACGTCTATCTCACACATGTGCATATAACTACACTAATCAACTAGCATCTATAATGTATGTAACCATAACATCAATAGAACGAAAGGAATGCACATGACTACATTGATCAACTAGCATTTATCGCATATGCACCCATAATAACCATAGAATGACAAACATATAAGTAACCCTAATGCTTACAACAACCACCAATCACATACTTGCATGCAAAACATCCAAACATATATGACGACATGCTCTTGCCTCGAGATCCAATGTTGCAACTTCACTTGATGATCTGCATCTCCTGCTCTATCTTAGCCAACACATTAGCATCATTAAATACCAATATCATCATGATGACCTAATTGCATACAATGACATTAAGAACAAAAACCTCAATCAAACCAATGAAAACTTGACCATGCGCATCCACTTGACATGTATAACCAATCATGAATGACCAATGCATGTCCCACATATGACATCTCACAAGCAAGAATACACAGATAACACTAAAGCATGACCAATATGAAACCCTAGGATGAGCAAGCCATGCATGTACAATATGTAGCAACATGTACACAAGCGTGCATGGAAAATACATAAGCAAGAACAACACATAACAAATCATACACTCATGACAGCATGTTGACAACAACATCATCAGAACTTCCATGGCCACACCATTGCCACCATGGCCAACACAACACGGATGAAACAAGAATATATTGATCACAAGAATACTATACACATAAGCAACCAACATAAATGCATGACCAACACATTTCCCATACAGTCTAATGGTGTAACCATGCTCTGATACCACTGTGCAAAACACTCTTTCCACATCTACCCAAGTAACCAGCCAACCAGGGTAAACATGTGACAAGAGGCTACTAATATGAGATTCAACCTCCTAGATTACCTTAAGGAATCAGAACCAAAGAAAACACCAAAAACACACCTTACACTCCATCATTGGCATTTCCAAGAGATAACCCAACCTTCCAGGGCCCTATTCCCTAAGGGGGGACTAATTTTTATCCCCTTTGAGGCTGACCCATGGGCATGTAAGGACAAGGGAGTGACTCTAGACCCTAGAGTCATGGGCTAGCCTTGGTAAGGTAGCGGCTCAAGCCCAAATAATGAATTTTCTGCCTGTAGCTCCGGGATTTGTGCCATATTTTCAGCCCCTAAGCCTATGTCATTGCCTAGAACTTCCTATAACTTCAAGAGAGGATAAATAACATTAAAACAAACATATGGAAGCAAGCACATCAACCGAAACTCATCCAAACCAAGCCTCATTACAGGCATTTCGTCAACACATGTCGCAAACCTAGCATCTACAAGCATAAACAAAAGATTTAAACAAATGGGTATCTTTCTTATCTGAGGATGGCTAAGAAGCATTGCTCCCCTACACCATAAGATATTATACAATTAATTTTACCAAATATACAATGGATATTCCTTTACAAGTAAAAACATGGAGAGAGCCATACCTCATCATTGTCACAAGACATGCTTATAACCAGCATAACACCAACATAAATACCATGGATATATCAACAATATAATCCATACATATATATATATATATATATATATATATATATATATATATACACACACACAAGAATATTTGCATACTGAATATCGGAGAAATGAGGTCTTCATTATGGAATGTAAGAACCAATCGGAAATGGGACTTCCACGTTCCACCCGGCCATATATTGGCTAAGCCAAATTTACTTCGGCCAATCACCCCTGTGCCATATTGCAATCATGAATGTATGACTTAAACCGAAGGAACCAACCAGGGCATCTGTTACACTAAAATTGTCACCATGACGTTTTACTGTCTGTATGGGTTCATCATTACTCACACAATACTCCCTTAGAAGTCTAAAAACATCAAGTTTCTAAAACCAAGCCTTGAAATTGAGAGAAAAGCTTACAAAAGTCATAAAAATACTTGTATCACACTTTCTCCCAGTAGTACCTGCGGTGCGTCACAGAATCTGTCAGCTTTTAAAGAACCATTAGTGAACCTTTAGGGATCCTACCTAAGTTTCCTATTACCTTGGAAGGTAAACCTATCTGTATGGATCTTATGGTAGTTCGAGGCCCTTTGGATTTCAATTTACTCCTTGGGTGAGACTATGTCTATGCAATGAAAGTTGTCGTATCGACACTCTTTCGCATGATGTCTTTCCCTCGCAATGGAAACATTGTGACTGTTGACCGACTTTCATTCGCTAATCTTGATTCGACTACCAATAATCCGACACCCCTAAATGTTCCTTATACGGAAATGGTATCTACCCTGCCAAGGGTTAATTATGTGGCAACCAGTCCCATGTTTTCAGTTACCAATGCAATCGAGCCTCTCACTGTTTGCTCGACTTCCTTTGACTTAGATCCGGTAATTGACATGGAAAACTCTATGGGATTATTTGAACGTGATGTTCCTATCCCTTTTGAGTCCCTTGACATGTGTTCCTTCCAGAGAATTGTTCTTCCATCTGATGAAGACCTTTTGGAATCCATGAACGAGGAGTGTCCCTTGACATGTCTTTCTTCTAATTGGAATCCATGACAAGGTCACAAAGAGGAGAGTTCCTTTTACTGTGTCAACCTCGTTAAAAAATGAATCGATTGGTCAGAGGATAGTTCTTGTTATTTTTTCAACCTCGTTAAAAAATGAAACAGGTCATCAAGAGGAAAGTTCCTTTTACTGTGTCAACCTTGTTAAAAAATGAACCAGTGATTAAAGAGGAAAGTTCCTTTTACGGTTTCCACCTCGTTAAAAAATGAATCAGTGGGTTATGTAGGTAGATTGTAGAGAGTAGATATGAGGACAGTTCTTTTACTGTGTCAACCTCGTTAAAAAATTAAACAGACCCATGAGGACAATTATTTTCCTGTGTCAACCTCATCAAAAAATGAATCAGTAGGTTATGTAGGTAGATTGTAGAGAGTAGATTGATAGATTCCATGAGCATAGTTATTTTCCTGTGTCAAGCTCGTTAAAAAATGAAACAAATCCTCTCCTATTCAAGTCGAGTCTTTCATCTGATCTCGTAAATGAACCTTCATTCCATCCAACTATTAGTAACCAGTAGTCTACTTAGTTGAATGCAATGAAGCTTGGGGGGCATGTGCTCTAGCAAGTTACACTTATGGAGCATTAAAACTTATCTCAAGCACAGTTTTCCTACGTTTAAAGCTTGTGTAAAAATGAAACCACTCTCAAGCACAATTTTCCTACATTTCAAGCTTGTGTAAAAATAAAACCACTCTCAAACACAGTTTTCTTTGTTTTAAGCTTGTGTAAAAATGAAGCAAACCTATCTGAAGCATAGTTTTTCTCTATTTCAAGATTTTGTAAAAATGAAACCTATCTTGAGTTGATTTCGCTTATTATTTCAAGACTCTTTAAACTCACGGAAATCCTGAGAATATTTTGCTATCTTTCATTCTCGTAAAACACATGAAAAATTTCGAGTTCTTAACGTCTTTTCCTGCTCGTAAATTAACTTGAAAGTCAGCCACATGAGCATATTTTTATCCATGTTTCGAACTTGTTAAAACTTATGAAAAAGCGAAAACCATGAGTACATTTTTATCCCTTTTTCGAACTCGTTAAAACTTAAGAAAAAGCGAAACCCTGGAGTTCTCTTTTAAGCCCTTTTCAGACTCTTTAAATATGAAAAGATCGTCGAGTACTTGACTATTCAAACTCGTTAAAGGAAATGAACAGTCGTCCCTTCAGTATAAGTTTACCCCTTTTCCGGACTAAAATGGACTATTTACGAAAAAGGTATACGTTGACTAATCATGGTCAATAGAGTTCTGTCTTGTATTATTTTATCCTTTTTCGGGCTTGAGAGACTAAATTTACGAAAAATCACACCCACGGAGTTTTCTTAAGTTTTTTCTTCTGATTCCCTAAAATTCAAAAACACCGAGTTTCTCCTATACTGGACTCGTTAAAACTTAATAGTAAAGGACCTGTAGATTACAAATAGGAACGAACCACTCCTTCTTAGGGTTCGATTTTATACTAAGTTGGACTCATCCGAAGGATGAGATTATATAACAAACAAATGTTATCCTCCTCAAGCTTGTCAAAAATAAAGAGGTACTTGCCAGAAATGGTGGGGGAAAAGAGAGAAAATGGATCCACTTGTCATACTTTGTTTAAAAGCAGTATACCACTCTTGAACACGACACTTTTTGTCTTGGGTTGGGAAAATCCTTTTCCTATCAGTTAATCAAACCATATTGAAAGTCTTAAACCAGTTTATGGGTATTAGATTTAGGTCAATTGTTACCAAACCATCTGCATTATCGTTATGTGTTCAAGAGGACAGTTCAAATAAACCATTCATTTGAAAACATGTGTCTCCATTCATGTTGACCATCCCTGAGTTAGTCCTTGCAAAAAATTTCTACAAAACTTGATCTAATGGTTTTGTGTCGTGGACTTTCCTACGACAAATCACTTTCTATCGATGACAGCTCATCATCTAGGAAGTTGATCTAGAATCCTTTAGTACCTTGGAATCTGCATGCCTTAATGGCAGGTTTCTCGCCTTTGACGACAGGTTGCATCATTGACCTTCGATCGAATGATTCCGTGAAATGTTCAACTTCAGATCATTTATTCACATTTCATGGATTGTACTGAGTACTTTGAGATCCATTATCATTATTGGTGGTTTCTCTCACACTTGTTAAAAGTTCACATCATTGACTGGTAATCAAGTGGTTTCTACCATGTTCGACTTCGACACAATCAATCGCATGGATAGAATCTTACTAGTTCGGGTAGCGAAAATCAAGACCCTAGATCTAGTTTCCACCATCCAGGCTACGAGGAGTTTTATTTTTCATTATGCAGTAGACTATTCATAAACAGATGGTTGCGTCCATACTGTGTCTACATTATTTATGTGATAGTAAAATCATTTCTACATCAGAATAAGTTTTAGTTAGTGTTTGATCTAAGTATGGGAATGCCTATAAATGATGATATATATATATATATATATATATATATATATATATATATATATATATATATATATATATATATATATATATATATATATATATATGTTTTATTCTTAAGACTTTTTAGAGTTCCGGTAGGTTAAAAAATAATCTCGAGAAATGATAAAACATCATCTTGAATGGTCAGACAAATGCTTTAAAGAACAATACGGTACACCTCAGAAATTGTCCTGTAATTTTCTTGTCTGTATGGGTTCATCATTACTCATAAAATACTCCTTAGTAGTCTACAAACATCAAGTTCCTAAAACCAAGCCTTGAAATTGAGAGAAAAGCTTATAAAAGTCATAAAAATACTTGTACCACACTTTCTCTTAGTATTACCTACGGTGCCGCATCTATTTTTTCTAGAACATGCAAAACCGGCCGCACTTTTTCTTCATTAAAGGTGTGGATTCCTATAGAAGGTAAAGTGAAGGCGGAAGTAAAATTTGGAAGCCCAGCTGGTTGAATCTAGAAGCTTCTGGAAGCAATTATTCGGTGGAAAATTCGCTCCTTTCATGTACATTCATCCCTCCATTAAAGGAGCCTACCCCTTGGTATGTGGAACTTAATCCCTTTGAAAGAGGATTCTATCCCCTCTTATTTGGAGCTGCAACCTCTTCTCTTTTGCTATAAATTGAGGCCATAGTTCATCCTCAAGGGGAATTAGGCTTTGAGATTTTTTTAGGAGAATTACTGGAGAAACTCAGACTCTCTTAACTGATTATCATATGGGAATGATTAGACACTCATGTGTATGTTAGTCGAGAGAGTGAAAAGGCTTGTCAAAGTAGAGGAAACACTTGTTCCAGACCCCAGAAGGACCTGTACAACATCAAGGCGAACACGGTTGTAAGGATCCTTTTTTCATTAAAGATAATACAAATGGATCTTGTTTTCTCAATGAGTTGTTTATTTAAATGGCTTATTTCTTGAATTCCTTGATCATCAAGATAGACTTATGGTTTATGAATTAGTCTATATTATGCAGGTGCTTCTGATTCTTTCATGTTTTTCATTGCATATCCCAAAAGGATACGTATTAAAAGAAACAGGAAAGAAGACTATGATCGGCGCTGGACTACAGGTAATTCCTAAATCCTTCATTATAGATAATTCCAGATCAAATATAATCTAGAGAAAGTAGTTTACATCTGTCTGTTTGTTGCTAGTTATCGTAGGATACTAGGGAGATGTGTCTTGTCTGCAAGAATGATTTATCCATCCAACAACATCCCGAGGCTAAACCTATTGGGAATCACAATTTTTGTTAGACCAAAACCCGTAGGTATTATTCAACGATCTCATCGCCAGAGATAAGGATCCACGAGATGCAATTAGGCCATGTAGTGAAAAACATGGGGAGCGTTGGTTTATCCAATGTCCAACAATATCCCCCCAACGCGAGTCAGGGGTGTATCGAACTTGTGACCTACGTTCTGATACCACTTGTTGGGAATCATGATTTCCATTAGACTAAAACCTGCAGGTATTATTCAACGATCACATCGCCAAAGATAAGGATCCAGAGGAGGTTGTTAGGTCATTTCGCGAAACACACGGGGAGCGTTGGTTTATCTAATGTCCAACAAAACCACCTCACCCTCATCAATAAACATGTCATAACCATATTTACCATGATCTACCCCAACCACTGGGCCAACACAAGAATGGATATCACCGGAATCTCTCCACCTAAACCATGAGGAATTTTCTTGTCTCGTAGTCTCTCAAGCTTTACCGCAACCCACAGTCTTAATCAGGGGTCACTAGGCCCTAAACCAAAACATACTCTCCAAGCTTTACCGCAATCCCAAACCCGAGATTCCTAGGCTTGAATGGAGATCAAACCACCTCTAGGCTTTACCGTATATCCCATCATTCGCCGGTCGAGGATTTCTAAGCCTACCGAGGCAACACACTATTCAGATTTACTGCAACCCATAGTTCGATTTAGGGTTACTAGGCCATTTTCTATATCAATTCAGATATCCACCCCACTCAGCTTCAAATCCATCCAGTGATCCAGCTAAACCAAAATATGAGAACACCACAACACCATGGATATCCAAAAATGGCAAGGCTAGGTTGAATACATTGTCACACCTGGAAAAACCCATTCCAAGACAGTAGAGAACCACATGCAATACCATGCATTCCAAATCTAGCAAGGAAAATACACATGCAAATCGATACCTACCAATAATTCTATTATAGATGCTTGATTCCTGATCCTCCTTACTTGCTTCCTCCTTTTTCCTAATTTCTTGTTGAAAATGCCAAAGTTCTCCAAAAACTCTTTGTCCAAGAGAGAGAGAGAGAGAGAATTTTGAGATAGCTCCAAAATTGAATTGAAAAAAGGTACCAACTAATCCTCATAAGCCTTTTTATAGAACATGCCTCTATTTTCTTCATTTTCCATTATTTTCCTTCATTTTCCTCCTCACATGCAACCTGTGACCTTTCATCTCCCTTTTCTCCTAATTTCCATGATTTTCATAAATAAATGTGCAAAACATGCCATTTTCCTTTCCAAAGCATTAGCCTTTTCCTCTGTCAATTTCCTTAGCCATAATAAACCAAATCAACACCCCCCTAGGATGTTTTTCCCAACATTCAACTTGGAATAAGTATCCCATCGACTGTGGTGATCCAGGTGGATATTGGTGGCCACCTACCTGATCCACTTGGGGCCCCACCATTGTTTCTTTCAGTTTTTCAGTTTCCTTAATTGTAGCACAGTTTACTATTTTTAGCAATTTTTCGGGTCCTAGATTTACGAAGTTGTTTTGAGGCCCTAAATGATGTTTTTTTTCGAAAACTGGGGAAAAATGTTTCTCAATCAAAATTTGTATTCCTCAATAGATCTTTATAACGAGGTATTGTGTGCGTCAAATGGATATTGTATGCCAAAGTTACATCCCTGGGAAGTTGATGTACCAATTTATCTAAACAAGGCCCATAGTTTTGGCGCTTCATCTCCTAGGGTTAGGTTTTTGGATGTTTAGGGTTTTACATTGTTTCTCAATAATAAATAGGCCTTCGAGCCTCACTGTAACACAGTTTAGAGACCTATAGATGCCACATCTCTTCTGAGAGATAAGCTACCAGTGCCCTACCTAGTTTATTTCCATTCTGTCTGTAAGCATATTTTAGTTATGTGATATTAATGAAATGAAGTCTTATTTCTGCGGCATCTTTTCGTTTATGTCTATTTCTGTATTTTATTGCATTCCTGCATAAGTCTGGATCACGTGGTTATTATTTTTAAATTTTATTACATGGAATTTTCACCAGGGTTGTTACAAACTCCTCTAGGATGCATTCCATACAAGATCTAAAACAGACTCTTCCCAATGCTCCTATTTGGTGAATCATTGTTTGCAAACTCAGCTTGATCTAATACACAATCCCACTTCTTGGGATGCTCTCCCACAAGACTCCCCAATATTTTTTTGATATGCTTGTTCACAACTTCAATTTTCCCATCATATTGTGGATGATAGGTTGAGCTAAAGTTTAATTTTGTCCCAAGATTCTTCCACAAGGTCCTCCAAAAATTTCTTGTGAACTTGGTGTCCTTATAAGATATTATACTCTTCGAAAATCCATGCAATCAAAAAATCTCATTGAAAAAAAATGAGCCACATGCGTAGCATCACTTAGTCTTGAAAAATTAGATAAAGTGAGCCATCTTTGTAAATCTGTCCACAATTACAAGTATAGAATCCTTACCTTATTGTGCCCTCGGTAAACCAAAAAAAAATTCCATACTCACCTAGTCCCATGGTCTTCTAGGAATGGGAAAAGGAGTATATAGTCCAGCATTATGACTTCCTCCTTTCGCATGTTGACATACTCTGCATTTTCTTACATATTTCTACATATTAGCTCTCATATTTGGCCAGAAATAGAATTGTTCTAGTTTTCCAAGTGTCTTTTCCACACCAAAATTCCCTTCCAATCCTCCATTGTGCGTCTCTTGCATCATATTCTCTCTCATTGAAAAAAGAGGGATACATAATTGTTTGTTCTTGAACAAAAAGCCATATTGCAACATAAACTCCCTCCATCGGTTGTTGTCTTTTCTCACGGGGTTCTTGCATGCTTCAAAGGCCTCTCAAAAATCAATATGATCCTCATACAACTCCTTCAAATAATCAAAGCCCAAAATCTACACATGGCACTTGTGTGTGATCAAGCTCCTCCTTCTCGAATAATCGACTACCTTATTCTCTTGTCCACTCACATGCTTCAGAACAAAGGTGAATCCTTGTAGGAATTCCACCCACTTGGCATGCTTATGGTTCAACTTGTGCTACTGCATTATTTATTGTAATGCAAACTTGTTAAATAACAAAGAAAACTCCCTGGGTATCAAACACTTCCTCCAATGCTTCAATTCTTGAACCACCACATAAAATTCCTTGTCATAAGAGGAGTATTTTTGCTTTGATTCATTCAACTTCTCGCTAAAATATGAAACATGTATGCTTTCTTGACTCAATACTAATCCAATGGCTATAACACTAGCATCACATCTGACTTGTAAAAGCTAATTGAATTCAGGTAGCTTCAACACCAGTTTCTCAGTGATCTTCCTCTTCAGAGTTGCATGCTTTTCTCTTTTGTTGTTTTTTTCCAAAAAAATGGTAGCCTATCCTTCTTGATTGTCTCAATGATGGGTGCACAAATACCACTGAAATTCTTGAAGAACTTCTGATAGAAGCTAGCTAACCCATGAAAAATCCTAACTTCAAAATTCTTTTGGGTGAAGGCCAAATCACAATTTCCTCTATTTTCTCCGGATCCATTTACAGCCCATCCTTTGAAATGATAAAGCCTAAGTATACCAACTTAGACCTCATGAAAGTGCACTTCTTCATGTTAATCAACAATTTATCTTATTGTAACTTTTCTAGAACATACCTTACATTCCTAAGGTTCTCTTCCTTTGTTCGGATGAAAATCAAAATATCATCTAAATACACAATAACAAACTTACTGACGAACTCCTTTAAGACCTCATTCATCAACTACATCAAGGTACTTGGTGCATTTTTCAATCCTAATGGCATGACTAGCCATTCATATCGTCCAATATTGGTCTTGAAAGTTGTTTTCCACTCAACCCCTTCTCTGATCTAGATTCAATGGTAACTACTCTTCAAATCAACCTTTGAAAAGCAGGTTTCTCCACTCAAGCATTGTATCATGGCATCCATCCTTGACAATGGAAATTTGTACCTCATTGTAATCTTGTTAATTTCTCTAAAATCTATGCACATCCTCCATTATCCATCTTTATTTAGACTAAGTACCATAGGAACAACACATGGAATCAGACTCTCCCTTATAAATCCTTTGTCTAGTATCCCTTGAACCTATTTCCTTATCTCCTTGTTCTCCTTGGGTGTCATCAAGTAAGAAAATTTATTTGGAAGGCTTTCTCCTGATATCAATTCTATGTGATGGTTAATACTTCTCTTAGGTGGCATCTCACTTGGGAGATCACATACCACGATATCAATACATCTGTTGAACCTTAACAGGTAAATCTATAATTTTGGTGTGTAGAAGTATTATATTTTTCTTTCATACCACCACATAGATTACCTCTTCTTACTCCATCTACTACAAAAATTCCTTTCCTCCTAACAACAATGCATTTGAGCTATTTTTCCTAGTTGTAATTTCTTCCTTCAATGGCACGAGGGTATGATTGATACCACCCTTTTCAAACTTATAGGTTTTTCTCTCTCCATCATACACCATTTTCCTATCGAAATTCCAGGGTCATCCCAAAATAAGGTGGCATACATCCATTGCAATGATGTCACAAACTACCTTATCCTGATATCGGCCTATCTAGAACTCCACTTCTATCTGATCACTTTCCAAAAATTGGTGACCATTCTGCAGCCATGACACTTTATATGGTGTTGGATGCTTCAACCTTTTCAATCCAAGTTTTTCCACCATTTTTGTGGAAACTAAATTTTTAGTGCTCCCACTGTCAATCACCACTTTGCAGCATTTTCGTTCAACCTTGTAAACAATCCTAAACAAGGATTTTCTATGTGTTGGTCTCATAGTCTCCTTGGTTGGTTTCAACAAGACTGTGTTCATCATTAAAGATTCTCCTGTCTCTACTGTATTTTCTGCCACGGGTGTCTGTGCTTCTGACTCAACTACATATGCATCTAGCGCTATGTCCTTCATTTTCATTCTCAGGACACTCAAAATATATCTGACCTGGACTCCCACATTTATAGCACTGATCGATAGTCTCTTTGCCTCTTCATCTACCTTTATCTCTCCAGTAAGGTCTTCCTCCTCTAGGGTCACCTTATTTCTATTGTTGTCCTTTTTTTCTTGTGTTACTTGCATCATTTTTTTTAAGATTGAGTCTTCCCTCTAGAAAAACCACATCCTCTTCTTGAATTATTCTTCCTCATTATCTTCTTTTCTGCCTTCAAGGAAAACTCATATGCTTCTTACATAATCTTGGGAGAAAGCATGTTGATTTCATATTGAATCTTCGCTTTAAGCCATTGATTTACCTTGTTTTTTTTCTCTGGGGTGTCCTCTACATAACCTCCCCTCAAATTCACCTTGTAAAACTCCTTAGTATACTCTCTAATTGTCAACAAACTTTTCTTGAGGTTATGCACATGTATGTAGAGGGATAGTTGATAGTATTTCGGAGGAAAATTTCCCTTCATATTTTCTATCATATTGTCCCAAATTTTAATCAAATGTTCCCCCTTTTTCCTCCTATCATCCTGCACGTTGTCCCAAATTTTAATCAAATGTTCCCCCCTTTTTTCTCCTATCAGCCTACATGTTGTCCCACCACAATGCAACATGGCCTTTCAACCTAGTTACAAAAATTTTACCCACTTATCTTCTTCAACCTCCTCGTATTTGAAATAGTTATATAGTTCACTAATCCAATCCATCAAATTCTTAGCTACCAGACTACCATCATAGGTGGGAAACTCAGGTTTTGGTCTTCAACTTGAGCTTAACACTGACCTCAACAGTTTAAATTCTGGAGCTTCATCCATGGGTGTTTCTCTTTCTATTATAGCTTCTTCCTTTGATCTGATTTCATCTCCAGCCACATTTTCTCAATGCCTGTTGGTCTCCATGGCCTCTACACAAGATTGCAACCTCTACATATCTTCTTAGAGTTATGCATTAGCTACGATTCTCCCTCCATGACCTCATTATCTTCTTGCTCGCATTACCATATCCCTTTTTTGTAAACACACCAGAAATGTCAAATGTAGCTCCATCACAAATTTATTTCTACTTGAAACCCGTTATTATACCAAAAATTGATGGAAACAAGAAGCGTGGGAGGAAATGTGAACACAACATGGTGCAGAAATAAAACTGGTTGTAGGCACTGCGAAATATTTTTCGTAGCACCATTTTAAAAAAACATATAAGCGCTGCGAAATATTTTCATAACGCTTAAAGAAACTCTATTTTCGAATCTTGGGAATGTGAAGAGATTCAATCCTCTACCAAAACAATATCTCATTGTATTAACATGCCTCCCACGCTCAAGCAGCATTCTCCCTCGTCTCCCTTACTTATGGTTATGTTCAAGCTCCCAACAAAAAAAAATTAGCAGTGTTCAGACTAGAGGCTTTGTTTCAGCACTCAAATTACTCATATTTCCATGTTTTCCTACTCAAAGAATGATCACCTCCTTCCTATCTCTATCTAGCATTCCATTTACTTAATTGAAAGGTCTAAATATTAGTTGGGAGAACCAATTCCACCTGCACATAGAAAAAGAACAAGGTCACTACAAAATATAGTCCATAGTCACATTCACGAGCACGCATAAAAACCACAACTCAGAAATAAAAAAAATTATAAGCACCTAATGGTACAGGATTTTGTCACATGAATTTTGGGATGAAATCAAAGGTAAACACAAGTCGAATTAAGATATAATAATACAACGATAATAACACAGAGTTATGGAATTAATGTGTTTCACACTTATTTTGTTTATTTCACATGTATAGACTCAGAGTTAGGAGAAGAAGCTCCCCTCCTCCCTAATTGATACTCCATTGTGCATAATATTTGCAACTATTTCTCTTCCCCTTATCTCTAATTGAGGGAAGTCAAAAAGACACAACATAAATGACTCTTCATTCCTAAACTCTTCAACTTATTCAAATTTTGTATTTACATTGAATGTTTAAAATTTCTTCAAAGGTAACAAAATTTATTTTCCAACTCGACATGTGGCCATTCCATCACATTGTCAACCCCCCTCCATTTCTTCATTGTGAACTTGGTCTAATTATCTTGCATAATTTCCCCCATTTCCTACTTCCTAGGCCAGACCGAAATCCACAATGTTAAAAGCGTATATTGTTGCCTTCCAAATGACATAGCAATTAGGGGTCCATTTGATAGGATTTTGTATCCAATATTCTATTGTTTGGGGAAATATATTTTTCTAGTGCACAACAAATGTCCAAATATTTTCAACAACAAGTAGCCTCTAATTGCATTTTGCTGAAACAAATTTGGAAAAGGATGAGAGATATTTCATACCACAGCCACCCCAAGCCTTTGGAAATGCAATCTTATCCCATGCCACCCAAGGAAGGGTGTTCTCATATTTATTTCCTGCCCATAGGAACTTGCCACATATTTTTCTAATTGATTGAAGAATTTCTTTCAGTACCCAAGTCAAAGTTGTCCCATATACCATAATAGCCTCCAGAATTGATTTTATTATCACCAAATGCCCTGCTCTCGACATCCATTTAAGGCTCCAACAATTTATTTGTTTCTCAACCTTTGCCACTAGCCACCTCCATTCCTCCTTGTAATCATTTTATTTTTAGGTGAAACCCCAGATATTTGAAACTTTCCATGATCACCTTTTCTTCAAAATGAAATACACATTGAACTTGTAGAATTTTTTATTGAGACAGGCCTGAGTATGATAAGAATGATTTTATTTCATTGATAGTCATCCTTGCTGACTTTTGAAATAGCACCAATACCTATTTTAAACAACCAACCTCATTCTTGGAACCATTAAAAAATAATATAATATCATCAACAAAAAGGATATGGGTGATGAACAAATTAGGCGACACTTCAATTCCTTGCAAGACCCTCTCCTCTTGGAATCTATGAGAATTATTCTAATCCCTTCAGCTTCCAGAAGGAAAAGGAGTGGAGATAAAGGACACCCTTTCCTTATTCCTCTTTGTGACTGAAAGAAAGGAGAGGCTAACCCACTGATTAGAAAATTGGAGACATTCATTATACATCCCATGATCTATTTTATGACAAGAATTTCAAATCCTAAATGAGTCAACAACATTATTATATAGATCCAGCTTATTCTGTCGTAGGATTTTGATAGATAAATTTTAGTTATGACACCTTTTAACTTTCTAATTTTTATTTTGTGTAATCCTTCCTAGGCCACCCCAATGGCTTCATGGATTTGACGTCCATCTAAACATGGCAAACATCTCTTTAGAAATGTTCCTAGAGAAAATGGGTCTTAAGCGTACTGCAATGATTGTATAAATAATCTTGTAGATGCAGTAGCATAAATAAATTATCTTGTAATATTCAAATGAAAAATGGTTGTCTACCTTCGATATTAAGGTTAGGAAAGTGGAGTTGAAAGGGTCATGGATCCTTCCATTTATCCTGGAATCTTCAGAAACCCTTAGTAAATCATCTCCTATCAGATCAAAGAATCTGTGGAATAACTCCACAGTCAAACCATCTGCACCTGGAATCTTGTCCTTCTACATTAACTTAAGAGTGATCTCTAGCTCCCTCTTGGATATCAGAGCCATCATAACATTATTATCATCTTCCTCTATGAACCAAGGAAAGATTTGGGTGACTCTGACTACTTCTGCAAGGGTAACCTCTTTCGATACTCGATAGAGTATTTTGAAAAAATAATTTCCCATGGAATAAATTTCCTCAAAATATTTTGCAATGCTCCCATTTTCTTTATTCATTTCCCAAATCATATTTATAGTTTTCTTGCCTCTAGCATAATTGTGGAATAAATTTGATTTTTCATCACCAATTTTTAGAAATACTACCCTAATCTTAAGATGCCACTATTATTCTGAGTCCAAAATAATCCTTCATTTTTTTTTTCTAAATCTATAAAAAAATAAAAAATAGCTTCTTCTGACTCATACACACTTTCTCCCGGATCCTCCATTATTTCAAGTTCTGACTCTATTGTCTTGAGGTCTTCCTCATCCCTCAGTTTCTTGATTTTTTCCCACTGGATCATAACTTGTTTCACTCTTTTGATACAACTAAGACCTCGATTCTTCTACAACCTTTATCCATTCCAAGTCAACGTTGGGAGGAGGTTTCAATGGATTTTACCACAGGTTTACCTAAGTCCGGAGGAAAGAGTATCATCATAGTGGTAGACTTACCAAGTATGCACACTTTTGTGCATTATCTCATTTATTTAAATCAAGTACAAAAAGTCACTACTGCATTTATGGAAACAATTAAAAAGCTACATGGAAACCCAAAGATTATTGTAAGCAACAGAGATCCAATTTTTACTGGAAAATTTTGGACACAATTATTTCTTGTTTGGGTACTCAACTAGCTCATAGTTCATCTTATCATCCTCAATCCGATGGGAAAACTGAGATAGTGAGCAAATATTTCGAAGGATGTCTTCATTGTTTTGTATCTGATAAAAAAACAAAATGGGTCAAGTGGTTACCTCTGGCTGAGTGGTGGTATAACACTTCCTTCCATACTGCAACAAAAATGACCCCATTTATAGCACTTTATGGATATAATCCACTTTCCATCACATCATCTTTAAGAGAAAATTCTAAGGTTCAAGCAGTGGAAGATCACATCGAGCATCAACAACAAGTTATCCAAATCTTAAAGGATAACCTAAATTTGGCACAAAATCGAATGAAACAACAGGTGGATCAACATCACAATGAGAGAAGCTTTGATGGAGGAGATTGGGTATTTTTACGAGTACAACCATACAAACAAATTTCCCTCAGGCAAGCTAAGCAGGATAATAAATTATCGCCAAAGTACTATGGTCCTTACAAGGTGTTGCAAAATATTGGTACTATGGCATTCAAATTGGAGGTTCCTGCTTCTTCTCGAGTGCACCCAGTTTTCCATCTTTCATGCTTAAAGAAGGCTATAGGTGACAAACTTCCAGTTCAAAAAATACTGCCAGAACTTGATGAGGAAGGAAAAATCATATTGGAACCTAAAGCAGTCATGGAAACAAGAACTCGACAACTACGAAATCGATCAATTTCAGATTATCTCATCAAGTGGAAGAACTTGCCCACTGAAGATTCCACATGGGAGGATGATAATTTTATACAGAAGCATCCATAGCTACTCAAGCATTAAGGACAACACTTTTTTGAAGGAGAGGGGCATGTTATGTCCCTATATTACTAGTGTAGTCCCTTATTGTTGTTAGTGTAGCCCCATTATCTTTATTTTTGTACCCTTGTATCCCCCATATTGTTATTATTGTGCCCCATAAAAAGCCACTAGTTTTATTGTTCTGCCCTTACATTATTATTTTTCGGTCGACTAGGATTATATTGTGACCCCATGGAATCCTATATATATAAAGGAGGTTGTGTTATTTGTATCATCCAAGAATTGTCCATTTATGTAATGTAAATGAGGTTTCCCCCTCGAAGTGGCTGATTTATAAGGCGTTGATCTCTCTTTTCTTCTATTTTTGGAGTTGGTTTCTTAACAAATTTTCCATAAATTGTTGTGTTGAAATTCGAGGCCCTTCACTTCTGAGAGGGATCCAAGTCTCATAGAATAGATGAATATATCTCTCTTATTGTAACCATGGGGAATTAAATTTGAAGAGGCCTCCTGGATTTTGGTTTCCATTCTTGACTTCGAGAAAAATAGGGTGGTGATCCGAGTCTCCTCCAGAGCTAACCCACTTTTGAAATAGTTGAATCTTGTCCACTAGTTCCTCAACCATCAAGAACCTATCCAAAAAAAATTCCACTATTGTGCTTCTAGTACGCACATTTCTCCAGGTGGCTTTAAATTGGATTAGATTCAAGTCAATAATCATGTTCTCAATCAATTTTTTTGAAAAAAATCTACCATAGGATATTCCTAAGCATGGGGGCCCCAAACCTCAAATGCTCCTAAGGAGAAATTCAGGTCAACTCCTACCACCAAGTTTCCTATATTCATAAATTATTTTGCAAAGAGAGAAAGCCATAATTTTTCTCTCTCCTAACACGAGCCATAAATTTTTATGCAAATTAAATCCATACCAAGTTCAACATAGTAGATCTTTACACCAATAACCTGCTCAGAACTCCAAGCATTTAGGACCCTAATCTTTCTCAAATGAAATCCTCTCAATATGCCTCCAAACCACCCTCTCGCATCCAGGGAGAGAAAAGACCATCTTGGAAACATCTTACAAAGGATTTTAGAAATATGTTCCCCCGAACCTACGGTTTCTTGGGGCATGATGATGTTTGGACACAAGGGTGAAAAAAATATCTTCAAGGCTATTTTCTTATAGGTACTAGATAGACCCAGACATTTGAAGGGGAGAGAAATTATTAGGGAACCAAAACAGGGGCTTGCGTTGCTCTAAGAACCTCATTCAAGGATTTTTATTTTCCATCTGTGAAGTGAAGCCTAGATTTCAACTGGGCCTTTGAGAGATTGGATTTACTACCCCATGATTTGGCTAACAACCGTTGTGTTAGGAGTTCCCCAAGACCCCCTAACTAGCTTGAAGAAAAAACTTTTGGGCCTCTAGGGTGAAGGTTATATGGCTTGGAGGATTTCATAGAGGAACTAGTTTTCGTCTAAGACTCAGTAAGGGTTTGATAGAGAGGGATAGAGGTTACAATGTTGTCTAGATTTTAATAGAGTCAGTTTAAAACTAAGTTAATAGAACTAAAAAGGGCATGGAGGGATCAGGCTTCTGTAAAGTCAAAATAGTGGCATTAACATTAGGAAGAGGGATCAGAGGATGAAAAGTAATAATACCCAAGGGGAGGAGATTATTCTCAGAGGTGATGACTAACCATGAATCTCAATCTGTCGGTGGTTTTGGTTGGTTCTCCTACCACCTCCCCTCATCCATATCGATTCCACTTATCTGAATTTGCGATGGTTGTAGTGGCCCTATGTGAGGGGAATTATGCCCACCCCTCCTTCCTATGAAACATCTCTGTCATGAAAAACCCACAAGCCTTTATAACCTGACAGGCCCATATTCTTCCTTCTCTTCCCTCTGAAGCTCAATGGGAAATCCCTTTCCATGTGCCCTCTCTAGTCGTAGTGGTTGCATCTAAATGATAATTCCTCATAGCCCAACTATTGAACATGACAATCCCCTTTGTAAGACAATTTTATGTTTTCAAATAAATCCTCCCATTTATCGATCTTGACAAGGATAACTACCCTTCTGGTCCTTGATGCTAGAAAGGACATGTCAGCCTCCAAAAATTCTCCAATTTCATTTCCGGCAGCCTTAAAGACGTCATTTGTCCACATTTGAGGTGGTAATGCTAATAGTCTTACCCACACTGTGAATTACTGGTGAAGATCCTATGCTCTAGATTTTTCCAAACATCCACACCACATATTCCTCTTTTTGGAAATGCAACATGAAACAGCCCCTCACGAACACTATTACCTCTGCCTCCCCCGCTAAGGAATTCTTCCATGAATGTTTTACCCATTCTTCGAGTTCTTTTGCCATAAATTATTTCCCTTTCACCCTACCTACCAGAATGTGCTTGGACACCATTATAGCTGATTCAAAATGGATTTCCTTACCAAGGATGAGATTATTGTCTTCTTCTTTCTTACGAATTTCTTTACTCTTTTTTCTCTTGGATCCACTCCTTCAATTATCCTCTCCCTTTGATCCTAATTCTACCTCTATTTGAATTTGGCTACCAGGGGCACTGCTCTTCCCCTATTCCTTTTCACAGCATCCATCTATGGTTAAAAAATTTCCTTGTAATCCCACTTCCACAAATTTTTGATGACCCCATTGTGAACTTACTTATATGCATGTCCCAGAAGCTGATATCCCTTGGGAACCAGGACCCCAAAACCCTAGATGTGGAATAGTGCTATCTCCCACCCTTTGAATGCTCTTGCTACCAAGGATAGAGAGTGTCTCAGAAATGGCCTTTCCTTTTTCCACTACATGCCCATAAACACCTGTGAGAAATAACATTTTTTCGACATAGGTGCCTACAAATGGTTCAACAATATATTTTGTGAAAATATTAGCTTCTTTATACCTTACAGGTCTTGTTTGTTTTCTGAGAGAATTCTAAACCAAAAATGCACACCCTTCGTTAACCCAATCCCCTTTTCCCTCTGACTTCCCAAACTATCGTCTCTGAGAATTTGGATTTTGTGTTCCACTGGAAATTCTCAACCAACAATTTTTAACCACATCCTCTAATCCCCTTGTAAAAGCTATATTTTGGGCACATGAAATAGAAAAATCTATAGTTTCTTTCGAACTCAAAAGCCAACTTTTTCCTAGATTCGATGAAAATGCATCATTTTTCCTGGCATGTTCCTAACTCCCCCGATCCACTTCTTTCCAATCCCCTCTTCTGACTATTTCCTTTACCTCACAGTATCATGATGCCATAGAATGTAGAAAGTCTGGAATTCTAATAGTTGGAGGCTTAGTTGGAGGACGAAACCTTACTAGGTTTTGTTTATTGGGTTTCAACCCCCAAACTCCTAATACATCCAATGGATTTGGCTCTAGCTCGACTCGTCCTTCTTCTTTACCATTTTCCTTTAGTAAAAAACTTCCAAGGCTAGTGGTTATATATATAAACATAAAAAATTTAATTACATGTTTATTTGGTGACAAATATGAATCATTATTATTTAAATTTATTTTAATGTGATACATATATTATGACTTTTTTTATGGAAAAAATTGTTTGTAGTTTTATTAATAAAACTAACAAATTGCATTAAATTTACTTTTTAAATTTAGGGGACAATATGAAATTATTATTATTATTATTTGATTGTATGCTTCATTGTACAGGTTGTGTGTGTGTGTTTGCACAAGTGTCACATTTCAATAATTAGAAATATTTTATTTGTAATTATAATCTTATTAATTAAATTTATTAAGTATTTATATATATTTTTTATTTTATGTTTTGAAATATCATCTTCCAAAATTTTAATTTAATTATAAGTAACTACTAAGTGAACGGTAGAGATTTAACCTCCATGAAATATGTTGGAATATTCATATGGTATTGATGAGCATAGATCCATCTTATATTTGAATCTACCAAGCACATAAAGGGATCAAATGGATCTTTGAATCTACCAAGCACCTAGAGGGATCAAATTTTTTAAAATGTATTCCTTTCTACTCTTGGTAGATCCAAAGTTAAGGTGGATCTGTGGTAGTTTTGAGCAACACATTAATAAAATGTTTTGACTTTAAGAAAAAATAATTCCTCTTATATATAATATATACTTTAAGTTGACATTGAAGCTCACTAGGTTGTGTCCCCTTATTAAAGCACCTCTCATATTGAGAGGTCACGGGTTCAATTCTCTCGACACTCTCGAGGTCAGGCTATGTGGTTGAATCAGCAAGAAGTGATCATTTCATGTAGATTTTCTTGGCACAATTTTATGTGCACTTAGTAGTCGTCAATCTCCAGGGACTGTGATATATATATATATATATATATATATATATATATATATATATATATATATATATAGAATTATTTTCAATAAAATCTCTCTCTCTATGTGTGTGTGTATGTGTGTGTGTGTTTTCTATTAAAATATTTTATTCAACATGCATGTTAGAATATTTGATTTATAATCCACATTAAACCTTTCTTTGTTATTAATATTTTAAAAATATTTCATATGATTCATCTTAATCTTGGACCTATCAAGTGTTGAAAGTGATAAAATCTCTCAAGGTGCAAACCCTTCCTCAAATTTTTCACTTAAAAAAAGATTTTCACCTTGAGAGATTTGTTGCCTCTCTACTCTTGATAGATCTAGGGTTAAGATAGATATAGGATGGTTAAACTTGTGTCTTTACTTTCTTTAATTTGTTACACAACTTATAAAAATGTATAAAATATTTCCATATTCATTCATAATTATTATAAAGTTCATAACCAAAGAAAACCACAATCATTCTTTTCAATCACTTAAAAAATAGACCCAATTAACTTTTATAATTTCATTTTATTACATAATTTATAAAAATTATTAAATATTTTATCTTCATTTCATAGTTATTTATTATTTTAATTCAAAATAAACATAATTGACTTTTTCTCTACTTCACTTACTTTATTATATAACTTATAAAAATGTATATATAATTTTATATTAGTTCATAATTATTTTAAGATTCATAACCAAAATATAAAGAGGGAAATGCTAGCTAATCACTTCGCAAACATATGATGACGAAAATGTTACCTGGTACTTAACAAATGTATGCATAAAAAAAAAACATACTTAAGAAAGCCCATATTATCAATGTACCATTTAATGGAATTTCACCACATTACAAAGATCGATATGTTTGGAAGTGAAAGAATAAAAAGTATAGTTTTCTACAGTTTGAAATTTATTTAAATGTGTGATCCTACTTTGTAAGGCACAGCAGGCCTACAAAATAATGTTTTCTAAAACTTTAAACATATTTACGCCAATAGGTGTTCCTTTTGAATTTGGTCACCTCACGTTTTCATTTACCTATGTCCAAAATCCAAGTACTTTACGTATTTACACTCTTTGTTTTCACTCGCTCCATTTTAGGAAGGGTGATCCAAGACTCTGCAAGTGAGTTTCATGGTGCACAACATACCGCGACATTGTGTGCAGTCACAATGATGACCTTTCCTCTTCAACGGATCTGTCCATAAAAATGCTACAATTTCCATGTATACTCATCTCTAAGGAGTGTTTTGCTTTGTTTTCTTGTTCTTTTATCTATATCATCATTTATTACTATGTTTCTCAATGTTTCTCACATTAAAAGGAAAAAAAGAAAAGTAACTTTCCACAATCGATCCCATATTTTTTCCAAGTTAAATGATTAATTCTAATGAAGCCAATGTTTCTCACATTAAAAATATATTCATAATGAATATATTATTTTTACTCAAATAATTGTTATCATACACATTTACCAATCTCCACAAGAATATAGAAATTATATGTATATTGCATTAAATAAGATTGTAAAAATAACATGTTGCATTATATTTTATGTATACATACATACAAATATCAATACATTTGTCTATTAGTTTATCTATATCTTAACATATGAGTTATTAATATTTCATACATCCTTTTTATTATTTTAAGACGGATATTAAGAATAAATTAGAGGAACTTATAGAATTGCCATCTTACTTTACATACAACCTCGAATTCATAATAAGATCCAGTTTTGAAGAATGTCAAGAAAGGTATTAGATGTAGTCTAGCATGGATGTGTATTTGCAGTTACCAAAGGTTTGAAGAAAGAGTGGAAGGTAACTATATTGAGAGTGAGGATGTGGGTCCATCATTCTCTATGGGTGGACCATTGGAATCACCAAGAGATTTTTTTGATTCCAAGGAGGAAGATGAGGAGAGAGAGGATGAAATTTTCTACAGACACACAGTTTATGTTTCAATAATGAATGATATGCATTTAGTTTTAATTCATACAATCTATAAAAGAGTGTTTTTGTTTTCCTTCAAATAACAAATATGTGTGAACATTGCTTCAAAATGTCCTTATGGTCTTCAGTATTAAAATTATTTTATTTTTCTTTTCCTCTGTAATCTCAGTAGTTTTGAGAATCTTGTTAGGTTTTAGACTATAATTCTATGAGAGGTGTGACTAGTAACTGGTGGGTATGTATTTCTGTGTTCAATAAAAGGAGGGATACAAAATTAAGAGTATGGCAGAACCAACCAAGGAAAACTTCCTTTTAAAAGTTCAATATATTATCTTTTACAGTATGTCGATCTGTCCAAATGTTGATTTCCAACTGTGAATATGACATGATCGAACATCAGTTTTTGGCTTCAATGTCTAGAGACAATGCCTCATATGCTAGCATTTTTGGCTTTTTAGGGGTTGGAGTTTCCTTGTAGTCATGAATTTAAAGTGTTGTAACTCTCATTGTGCCACTATTTTGTAGGTGAAAATAAGACCTCATTTCCTATTTCCGAGAAAAGTGCGTGTATGGCACCACAACCTATTTTATATGTATAGACAAAGTATGGGACTCCATGGAGATGGTGCAATGTATTGTTTCTAATTTACTTCATACATTCATATGTAGAATGTGATGCACTATGAAAGAAATTATGGCAATTGGATGTAGTACATTATGTGGGGATCTCTTTAAGCAAACAGTGTCATCCAAAACCTATTTTTGAAGCAACCAATATACAAAAATAGTAGGATTATTCTAATTTTTCATCCTTTCCCTTTACATTTTTTATGGTAATAAAGTATCAGACCACCCTTTGAATGTTGCTTTCAGCAATGAGAGACGTATCCAACTGCACAAAAATTGGGTGTGAAATTCAATACACATCTTGGCACCGACACTTCCAACCAGCACATTGAAAGGACGCATCCAATCATCATTTTTGCATACATGGAAGTCTGAACCTTTGGGCCGAGTTTAAATTGATGCAGATTACTAATACATTATTTTGATTTGCGACAAATATAGATAATTCCCTAAATGAGATAATCAACAATAATAAGGAATACAAATGGGAATAAGAATACAACATACATTTTGAATGCCACCATATTAGACATCGACAAAAAAAATTATTGAATGTCCTTCATCAAATGGCATATAATTCCTAAAATGAGGCAAAAGAAATATGTACCTGTGGTTTCCTCTTAGTCAAAATTTCCCATTCTAGAAAATCAATATTTCTTCACAATTTTTAAATCTTTCATTGGTAAAATAAGTGGTAAATTATATCTTGATCAACCTTCATCATATCAATATTTCAATTATTATTTTAAATGTGTATTACGAACTTAACACAAATAAACAACCTAAATCTAATAATACAATTATTACTTAAAACCAAAGTACAACTTTTCCAATTGAATAGTTCCAATTTAACAATCCTATCAATGTCTCTTTGCACCTTTTTGGGAAATTGTTAGTTATATTTAATAGTGTTGAGTTTTAAAACAAAAGAATTGATGTCGTACATTGTGCTCAACATATTGTTTTTAGTCTCTAGCACTTGGGAAGGTCTGGAGGAGGTGGCTCCAAGGTTTCCATAGGGTCCTGACTATTCTTCACTATAAACACCTAATCCAATCCCCATGTTAATGGTTGTCTAAATGAAAGTGGAGAAACCACACTCTTGTCCAAAGAAAAACCATTCTTTTCTTGTTATACTACTAAAGAGTGAAGTATCACTGAATTGAATTGAAGAGCAAGAATCGGAAGTATAACTTATCACGGCCCACCCACTCATAGGCTCGTTATTATTGTTTTACATTGTGGGGGATCAACCAAATTAAATTTAAGTGGATTAGTTGCAAATTTATAGTTCCCGAAGGATTCTTCTATCACATAAAATTTGTAGCCATGAAGATGCATCATATGGATCTCAGCATCAAAGATGTTTATTGACTGGGAAACTAGTTGCATTGTAGTGTTGTATTTGAGCACTTTCAATTTTGTTGCAAAGAGAGGAATCCAAATATTTTGAGGTATATATTCTCCCATATAGTTGAATTTATGAGGAGGTTTTTATGGAAAATCCGTGGAAAAAAACATGTTAATGTCGAATAATAAGATATTCTTATATGTTTTAATATGTTAATTTTAGTTGAGTTGATTTTTGTTATATTTTATTTTTTTATAAGCTGACATCTAGATAGATTTGGCATTCAAAAAATGTTGACATACAATCTTACGTTATGCCTGGACACCTCTCCCATTTTGGGTTGTAAAGCGCCTCTCAGTGCAATAAACCATGGTAGTGGCCCATGGTATTGTAACAAGAACTATTTACAAGTTAAGAATTTCTATGGTAAAGTGGGAGAGAATCTCCATGGTTAAGAATATTGTTACATTTTTTAAAAATGTATATAATTTTAAGTCATATATTAATTAATTTTATAAATAAAAATAATAATAATTTAAAATAGAGTTCTAATTTAATTAATTTTTATGATTTTTTTCTTAATTTTGACAACGGGAGATGGATAAGTGTTTTGATAGCTATATTGGATTTATATCTATGGGCATTTACCATCCATTTAATTTATATGGTCATTTTATTATAAATTTATTTTAATGTGATATATGTGTGTGTGTGTGTGTGTGTGTGTGTGTGTGTGTGTGTGTATTTTGATTTTTGTTTTGGAAAAATTAGTTTGTAATTTTATTCATAAAACCAAAATTACAATGTAAAAAATTGCATTCAATTGCTTTATTTCTTTTAATAATTTTTTTAATTCAGTGGACATTATGACATTATCTTTTATTATCATCATTATTTTGATTTCATGCTTTACTTTAGAAACACTACAACATCTCCCCCATACTAGCTATAAAGTGCCTCTTGGCTCAACCATAATCTAAAAAATCAAAAATATTTCTTTTTTTTGTGGTTCATGGACCTTGGAGATCAGTGACTGCTACATCCACAAAATATTTGCACCTACATCCACAAAATATTTGCACCAGGAAGATCCATCTGAAGGGATCACTTATTATTAAGTCAACCATGAAGTATGACATTGCGAGAGTCGAGAGAATTGAACTCGTGATCTCTCAATAGAAAAGGTTCTTTTAACAATGGGGACTCGACCAATTGAGCTAACCCTCGTGGCTACCTTTATGTTATAGTTAGAATAAACAATACAATAAATATTACAAAAAAAAATGATCCATAGTGAAACAAGTTGTTGGACATTTTCTAAACCATTATGGGATAAAAGAATTTTTCATACTTGTGATACTAAGAAAATGAGATGTAAAGCACTTTCTCTTAAAATCTCCTAAATATACCCACATTAGATCTCAGTTTCAAAATATTTGTGTAACAATACCAAGCTTCCTGACATGTTAACTCCTCAAAATATGGAGATTTAGGAAAGATTATTTGCAATTATAAAGAAAACCAACTAATTCCTTACCATTTTTCTTAAGGTTTAATAAACTAAATTTCGTTTAAGTAAACAATTAGCAGCATCCCAACATTATTAATAATTTATACGTGCATTTTAGCAAAAATTAATTTATATATTTTTTCTTCCAATTATTAATATGTTTTACAATATCTATGTATGTGTGTGAAAATGATTATTATTTCATTTATATTAAATTTAATATTATTTATTTTAGTTTGGTAGAAAATATTATATTTTTCAAAATAATAAATATTATAATATTTTCAATATTGAATTATATAATATATGTTGCTCTTGTTGGAAACTAGATCACTACTAAGAGGGGGTGGGGGTGAATCAGTAGTGTGGCACTTTTAAACTTTTCTGCAATTACTTAAATCTTACACCATGCACAAACTAAAACACAAAAACCATAGATCATAGCACCAAAAATACATATGAAACCATAAAAAACAATCACACAAAGCACACAAGTGTTTCTAGTGGAAAACCCATCCCAAGAAAAAACCCACCCTGTTTTTGTTGTGCTTCTCAATTCTTCTATTATATGATGAACAAATTATACATGGATCGGCTCACTCCCATGAGCCTTGAAGGCTGGACTTCTTTCACAGTATGTTGGCACTATCAGACAATAAATTGTTTCTCTCTTGGATCTATAGACTACCATCCACTAAAAGCCACCACCATAAACGATCCTCGCCTGATTACTCCTCAACTCACAATCGACTCTACAGACTCTGATCTTCCAGTTCAATCATGAGAAATGAGCCTCACCCAGTTTCTACCGAACTATCCAACCACCATTGGATGGAGAAAACTCTTCCATCTACTAAATCATCTAACTCATTGTATACTCAAAGCCTCTATGTCTTCACTACCTCCATGTGAGCATTGTTTCATGTATTATCAGACTGGACTCTGAAAACTTGATCAACATGAGAACTGTAGAAATATAGCATCAACACACAAATCAAAGAGCAAAGCTCCAATCTCCAATCACACTACAATATGTAAAAAAATCCTCTCAACCACTACTCCAAACCACACCTCAACATCTCATAGACTCCACAATATCATGGCTGAAATAAGCTTCAGCAATCTGCTACTACTACTGCAAACTGATTCAGAAATGCTGCATAATGGAGCTCACACGGTTTATAGAGTCTTCTCCAAACTCACACTCACTTCACACACCAACTAGACAATCAACCAACCCACAATGATCTTATACTGAGCTCAACAATCTTGCTCATATGCTTGATTTTATCTAGATTCAGCTCATTGACTCAATCAACCACTAACTCCATTATCCTTTATGATCTTTTCAACTTTGATCAACTTCAATAGGTCCCACAAACTTTTCTTATCATAAACCAAAAAATTTTGATCACGAAAGTCGCCACAAGCCAAAAATTAGATCAACATCATGAGGAATGCAGAATTTTTCTAATGAAAACCCATAGTCACTCCCTTACAATGTCCTGCATGTGACTATGACTTCTTAGGGCTATAGTCGCTCCCTTGGGCATGCCTCCATGCGAATTTAGCATCTCAGCTGCTCCCTTGACTCAGCATGCCTGTAGAAATTATATACAATATGCATGTATATATCCGGACTCTCCTGATCTAACAATATTTATCTTCTTGCTAAATATAGAATCCTTCCACTATAATTCTTGCAGAAATTTAATCAACAATTACAAAACACATGAAGCAATAAAAACACACATAACACAGTTGTTTAACGGGAAAGCCTGAAGCTGAAAACCCCAACTATCATATATTATGTATCATGGAGATCATGTAACAATCTCATACAAAGCTTAGTACATCAAGCTCTCAGTACAATCAATCGTCACACACTAATCAGAAGAAATTTGCAAATCCATGCACCGACCTTACACTGCTAGCTCGTTTCCACCGCGCAACCAAGTCGATTGCAAAGACCAATTCAATTGAATCCCACTCTCATCGGGATCGCAAGTATTATCATTGGCAACTCCAATGTATATGTAGATGCAATTCATGCATCACTATAGTCACAACTAATAGTCACACTTGCTCTTTCACCTATCTCTCCACTGGTCTCCACTGAAACTGCCATGCACCGTAGTTAATTGATGTATTCTTCAATTGATTAATGAGTTATTATTTAGTGAATTAATTAACTAATTAATTCACACCACTCTCACTAGTGTATCAATCAGTTAGACTAGATACAACTAGCTCAACTGAGTCTAACTAAGTTAAACTAAATACAACTCCATCAACTACTTCTATAACTCCACCAAACTCTGTCACATGAGTTCTAACTGAAGTCCTCCATGCAATAGCTCTAGTTAACCCTTAGGAATAGCGCAATTCCTTCTGTCAGCTCCTGTGCCACATCTGTTCACTTAACTGAAGTGCTTCAAGAGAGTAAGATAATGTTTAGAGTCCAAATATTATTAAGAGCTAATAATAATCGACATGCATCTATTTTTAGATCAGCGATCTATAAATAGACTTCACCCAATCTTCTAAAAATAGAATCTCATCTATTTTTCACATTTGACCAACCATCTACAAATAGCCTCCTACTACATATAGAATATGCTCACCATGTCTAAAAATAGACATACACCTAAAAATAGCTTGTGTGGGCCCCATCTAGTTTAGGTGATTATTTTCCAACTAGGATCAAGGATGATGTTTTAGGATGCATCCTTCACTGTTTCTTGTTGCAATCTTCAACAATGCCTACGATTAGGGCTAAAACTCATTGAAAACATAATTTCTTTAGCCTAGAACTTCTGACACTTGCTGGACCATCTTCATCAACCTTTGAACACTCCTCCAAGCCACTGAGATAAGTCTCCAACTGATGAATTAGGATAAGAACAAGTCTATGACATGCTATACCTATTATTCCAACTTTACCACCAAGACCAACACCTCCAGCTCCTCAAGCAAAAACCATAGTATGTGCAAACACATCCATGACCTATAACAACATATCTGACCCATGTAGCAGCATTTCCATCTCATGTAGCACTAACTAACAAAACATGGTGTTGTAATGTTCGTTGATGAGATATTTCCATGCATACAACACCATCCCATCAACAAACATTATGCGGCGAAATCATGACAACCACCACCATACTCCACATGTGCATTAATAATAATATCACCTGATAGCAACAACATGGGAATATTTCATAAAGTATCAACGAATACATCCTCATCGACCATCAACATAATGCATCAACATCTCAAATCATGAGCAACGTATCAAAAGGTAGCAACAACAAATATATGTGCAATATCTCCATGAGTGCAAAGACCGAGCAACAACATCCATCATACTAAAACATCATGAGTGGCAACAATTGAATAAACATGAATATCCAACACATCATAAGCAACATCATGCTTCATCTAGAAGTGAAAACATAAGCAATGAGACACATATACTCTAGATGATCCAACTCTAACACATCATCAAATCTCCATGGAAGAAATACATGCATGAAAACACATCAATATGATCTATCAATGATAATAGCATTCCAAATTTTCCATGCAACCATACTATCTCATCCAATGTGCAATGAGTGGCAGCAACCACAAAAATATTCCTGAACACAATTCCAACACATTCCAAATCCATTTGGAAGCACAAATGCTCCCCCTGAATGTGTGATATTCTATCACACCTAGACATGCTCATAAGAATAACTATATGGCTGCCATATCACCATTAGAATCAACATAAACCAAAACATATAGCTGCTCTAAAACTATCAATAGATGTACATGGCTGATCAAGTAAAACCAAGCTGCAATAGAAATGTATATGAAAATTAAAGTGCACTTCAAAACTCAAGAACTCCCCTTGAACACATGCATATATCCATTAACACTTTCATATATGGATACATAATTAAGGATTTGAATGAAACTCATAATGCAACCATATGCTCCCCCTGAGACCAAGCATGCCTCTGGTTTTGGTGGAAGTTCCTTGCTGCTCTTTTCTCCTCCAAAATCTCATATGTTGATCCTTCTTCTTCTTATGTGGTTGGCCATTTTGCATAATCTCCTCTCTTTGGTTGGATCTCCTGAAATACATGGGTAGCTTTCAATCCTTGGCCTTATGGCCAATATTGTCACACACAAAACATCTAATGTGAACAAGGAAATGAGGAATAGCTTGATATCTTCTATTGATCTGAATTTTTTTCCTTACATGTGACTTGCACTCAATAGCCCTATGGCCAAAATCATTGCATGAGAAACAATAACCATAAAAAGGACTATTATACCTGAAAGATGGAGATTTCCTTTGCATACATGCTTAATGTGGATTCTCCTTTGGCTGCTCCTCTTGATGAGAGAGATTGTTTTATCAATTTCTACAACTTGCTGCTATGTGCCCACGGCCTCCACAAGTATATCATTTTCAAATTCTACTTTTATTATTTGGTTTTATTCTCTTATTATGTTTCTTCTTGCATGACTCATGGATCTCATTATTTTTGCTGCAACTAGGTGCTCCAACAATTTCAGATTTTCATGTAGATTCTTGAGCACTAGATCTAAGCATCTCTACTTCTTTTCTTGCATAAATTAATTCATCCTTCAATCTCTGAATTCCTGCTTCAAGTTCCATTATCTTTGATCGCTCTTCATTATCTTGATTTGAGTTAAAGCTTCCTTCTCGCACCTTTTGATTTCGGGCTTGATATCATAGTATTTTTTGTTGGTTAAGGAATAGAAGATTGTCGAGTGCCGGAACATGGTTATTTCAGTGCAGGAAAAAAGTTATTTTAGTGCAGGAACAGAGTTATTTCAATAGGAACATATTCATTTTAGTACAAGAACAAATTTTCTTTGTTTTCTTAGAAAAAAAATCAAGTACAAGAATAGATTTGATTCAAGAATATTTTGTGTTTTGCAATTGATTTGTTTTGAATTAATTGAGTGGCATGAATTTTGAGTTCATTTACTTTTGAAGTATTTTTCCAGCAAAGTCTTTGGTTGTTATTTTCTAAGTGAGAGTCTGCTTTCCGAAGTAGTGTGGTGACATTATGTTAACAAGTGCAGGAAAATAATTAGAAGGATTTATTTAAGAGTTTTTCTTTCTAAACTTGAGTGATATAATTGTAGGGATAGAAGTAGGACTTCTGGCGCAGTGAACCCAAAATATTTGGCAGTTAATGCAGTTATGCCTCGAAGCTTATGTAGCCATGTTTTTACAATTAAGTGTTGAGGAATTGAATTGCAATTCCGGCGCCCAATAGCAATTAGGCCAGGTCACATTTTTTGGTAATATGTTGAATCCCTGGGATGTGATCTGGCGACCTCATGTCAGTAGAAAATATGTCCCTTGACCAAAGTTTTGTATGCAAGTTTGTGAGATGTTGCCTCTGCTTTTCTGAGTCAACTTTTGAAAATGACCTTACTTTTCCAGATGGCCCATTCTAGACCCTGATATACATATATTATTTCGGTTCATCCTGCTCTATAGATTGGTTTCCTTCAACGTAGAGGCACACAAGAGATTATCAGTGTGTATTCCATACTCATATATGTGGATTTCTCATCTCAAGGAAGAACATATTAGATGATACTCCCTATCTCTTTGAATGTGCTTGGGCATACATACCATTATTAGTCAAAATCTCATGTATTTATATGCACTTTCCCTTATTGTGGAAAACACTTTTGATAGGTTTAATATTACTTGCAAAACCATGGACAAAAGCATTGCAATCTAACACCAAGGCATGTCCAAATATATTCTTCATAAATCCATCAAGTATGTTGCTTCATTTTCACTTTCTCCTCCCTCAACGTACCTATCATATTAGACGTCCACACAAACATGAAATGAGAGAGCATTTAGCCACACATCAATTCTCATGCCTTTGTAAGCATAGAGCTCCCCATTTTCCTCAACAAATTGCTACATATATTTGAGGTTGAATGATAATCTTTGATTCCCCATTCTTTCTGCTTCTGTTATATCAACCTGGCAAGGATCTAATGTAGTACGCATGTGTTCTAAATATGTTTTCCATATAAACAAGGTGTTTTTGCTCCACGTGTAGTTTCACTATCACCTTTACTCCCTTTTGGTATTTCAAAGAGTTTGAACACGTCTCATATTTCTTTATAATACCATTAATCATGATAGGTGTTGGTTCCAGGCACGATTTTAGATATTCTAAATGGATGCAGCCCAACGCCCCTTGTTTTGATATGAATCCAACACAATCTCACTGACTTTGAATAGACTCAAGCTAAGATCTTTGTATCAGATGTGTTGTTTCATTAGCGTACACTTCAACAATGTTTCCAACACTATGAGCAGGTGGATATTTCCATAGTGGTTCTTTTTTTTAAATTATAGTGCAACAAGGAGGCTTTATGTCTCGACATTTTGCGTCCATCTCAATAGCATATATGTATACCACTCATATGAAGTGTACATGGGCTTCCATCGATTCATTATGCAATTGTGATGTATGGTGCCCAAATATATTTGTATCTCACTATTCTTTACAATGTCGCATGGTGTATATATATAACGATATTCATTGCAAAGGAGTGTTATCTTGCACCATTATGTATCCAAGGAAGATTTGTATATATTCTAATATGACCTTATATCATTCTAACATCAAACCCTTCATGGTGCCATTTGTTCCTTGTGAATAATTTGAGAGTGTGCATTGATGATTATGGTGGAAAAATATGTGATTTAAGAGGGATTTGGATAAAGGTAATGTCTCCAGCATGAGACTACCATAAAAGGATAAAAGGTAATGTATCCATAGTGCAACTGCCAAATGGTAGCACTCCTTTGTACTTGTTTGGAGATATACTTAAATCACTTTTCTTTATGCTCATAACCCCCTCAACACATCTACAATGGCATACATTAGTTTTGAATATTAAAAAGTAGATTCATATATCTAGCATTAAGATATAGCCTTCGTGCATATAGGAGTTGTGACCCTTTGACTATGGTTTGGTACAAAATAAAAGGTGTTTCCTCACTTACCCTGCATAGCACAATAATAAAACATGGTAATTAAATGATACATATAGTAATAATTCTTTATAACTTAACAAAAACCAAAGCCTAGGGCGCATGAATGCATGTAAGTTCTCAATGCTCTTTTGAAATTGTCATGTTCTAGCTTTGTGTTCATTTATACAATCTTGTTTAGTTCCAAACACATGCATTAACCTAATGTTCAACGTGGTGTTAACATGTCAAGGGGTTCTTGTAATGATGCAAAGCTAGTGCAAAGTGATGCTAATGAGAGTGCACACATGGGGGCATATGGGTGAGGTTAAAACATGAAGGTGACTTTCATTCTGACCACCTAGGGTTTCAAGGATGCATCTGGAAGATATTGGCTTTGTAAACCCTAATGTAAAGGGGTGATTCCATGGCCATTAATAAAATATGCTCCTACCTCGTTACGACACACATGGTAGAGGGATAAAGACATGCGAATGCATAAGGCTTCTAATGCATCACCAAAACAACAAATTCCCTAAAACCCTAATACAATCATGAAGTCAATATACACAGTGAAACATGATAGACGAGTGTAGTATGCATCACGTGAGTGGCTATATTAGCAAGGTTAATAACTCATAGTGAGATTGACTAGTTTAATATTCGATTATAACTCTAGTGGCTTGAGGCGAGTGTAGGGGGGATCTTAAATTTTGCATATGCCCAAAATTTTGGGTGTTGTCGTAGCAGCTACAACACTTGTAAATGATAAATAATTAAGTATCAATATAACATAGCTTTTTAATCCCACAATTGGCTTAGTACAGGCCATTCACAATCACTTAAAATCCACAGAAACCCACTTCAATCCCTTCAATAGGCTTCCACCATTAAAGGGTTATATAGTGAACTATTTAACACTTTAATGTTCTATAAAGGTTCTACTTATGAGTCCTCACTTCACCATCAAGGCTATTACTTATGTTCTAGGTCCAATTCATCAATAGGACCCTTTGGACATAAATAATAGATTCATAGCTTCTTTTAGATATCTAGAACATATCAAGATCCATTGGATGAGACTCACTAAGAGTCTTACACAATCAAGGTTTATCTTGGTCGTCTAAGAGGATGAGGGGTTATATTCCATGTTTTCTTAGCTATAACATATTTCTAGCAAAAATACCTCTTACATCCATAAACATTAACGATAACTAGGACTAATTGTCTCTCAATCACATGCTCAAAATCATCAAAACACATCATAAGATCACATTAATATCAATAGGGAGGCATATAAATATTACACAATCATCACAACCAAATTTACCACTTCAAACCAAAATCAAGTATCACATAGAATAAAAATATCTGTTCAACAAGCCAACACATAAATATACATAGTCTATCAATAATCATTTATATTTCGACGATTATATTTACATCATAGATTTAAAGTCCAAAAGGGAACTTATTTGATCAAAATCAAACACAACCTACAACTAATGAAAGGTGATCCATGTTCCACCCCACCATAGGATCAATTATCTATTATATCCTTTGTAGTGGGCCACCCTTGAGCTAGATCAAGAAGCCAAAATGAAATTTCTCACTCAACATTATAGGGTGGAATCACGAAGGCTATTCTCTTTTTTCAAGTCAAACTCATTAGTTTTTCTTGAAATCTCACCAAGCCTATAGTCTTCCAAACCATTATGGGTTGTTTCTAATTTCTTCTACATTTCTCATTTCTCATTTTGACTTCCAGACTAACGTGGAGAGAGCCATGACTAGCCGAAGCTATGATTAAATATTTGACAATTATTAATTAAAATTAATTAATTAACACAACTGAAGAATGGATAGCTTTATGGGTCCTTGGTTTGAGGGAAGCTTTCTTGCTCGCCTTTTTTTAAATCCATGACACATACCCAACCAAAAATAATGTCGCAATTGCTTGCATTGGGAGAACCCATTGTCTGATAAGTTTAATTTGATGTGATTGGGGTTGAACTGAGTTGTTAGGGCAACTGACAACCATTATGTGATTGTACTGGGGTGGTCGAAGGGAAGGAAATTTCCATTTCCATTCTTCCTCTCACATATCGAAGAGATAAGGAGAGAGCGAGAGAACATTTAAGAGAAGCCAATACATGGATATCTCTAAGGTCTGAAGGTATGATCTCAAAGAAACACGTAGAGAAGAAGAAGGCCATGCTTTCTCTTTGTGAAAACATGAGGACACAGAAGAAAAATATATATACACCTTCATAGTGGAGGACAACGATGGATCTCACACTACTTCTCACTCATGTTGGTTCAATTGGGATTTTATATTTGTTTGGGTAATCTTATTTCTATGGGGGAGAATAAAGTGCATTCAAGGAAACTTGCTCGGAATTGTGAAGCAATAGAGCTTAACGTGGTGGCAATGGAGCTGACCCTGAGTCTGTACTTAGTGATATTGGGTCATGACCCTTGTGAATGTGTATAAATACATTAAGCCCTTGTCTAAGCCTGTGATGCCTATGTGAAACTCAATGAATGAATGGACCACTAAGTGTTTATTGTTGAGCGGATGAACCAACAAAATAGTGGATTCCATCTCTTGAGTCCTTGACCGCTCCATTGGTGTGAAATTATCCCCTATACAAGCATTCCCTTAGAATCTCGGTCTGGTTCGGGGATGGTCATTTGCAAGAGAGGTTGCAGTGTATCTAGTCTATCATTGGGTGAAGAGTGAAAGTCCCTCCTTCAATTTCCAATTGATTTAACTCGTTTAGATAAGTAGAATGGGTTAAGCACATTTTATTTATGGATGATGATTTATGTGTAATGTGATAACAAGTTTATATATGCCTCTATATTATTCATGAATGCATGCTTAAATCTTTGTGTATCCATGGTTGATAATTTTCTGTGATGTCCATGGCTATATGAATATCTAGTGTTGTTAATTCTATCATAGAGATCATAACTTACAAATTATGTCATATGTTGTGTGATACATAAATGTATGGATTATGTTTTCCAATATTTATTTTATGGTTGATATGTTAAAAAAATTGTAGTGTTCAAGGGATGGAGTAGGATATGCACTCAAAAAACTTAAGGTGTTTTACTAAAGGATCTCTAATTCCTCATGCAATATTACCAACCTTGAATATTTGGAGTATGGAGTTTTTTTCCTTATTCATAAATTGTAGATAATTGATATAAAACCACGATGAGTTATTTGGTCAATGGATTGTCACCAAACATGTATACCTGCCTGAATAGCATGGTTCTGGCCCTAGTCAAAATTTCATTGTTGTTAAACACCATGTAAAACACACACATGGTGTATGAGAAAGATGAACACACACACACAAGAGGCTCAACACACAATGAAGGATAAGCATGGGACTTTCTTATTTTTCCATTATACATGATGTACATTTATAGTAAAATGGTGTGACTCTTGGTTTCACATTCCAAGGTCACTTGGACTCCATTGTGACTTTTTGCATTCCACACCTACCCATGTAGGATTAGGTGTTCCAACATCCTCTTTAATCGAAGGGGTGACAGTAAGAGTCCAGAGTTGTAATACAAATCGTTAGCATGCATGATAAAGATTTGGGCCGAATCAACTCTCCAAATGTTGGAAAAAAGAGGTGGTTTAAGGATGACCACCAACACTGGAACGCAATACTTGTTGCAGTTCCCGGAACTCTTCCAAAACTGGCAAGAAGCTGAAAGCTTCTGCTAGAGGAATTTTCCCTCATAAAAAAGGGAGACCTTCAACCTAAAAGAAGGGAGGTCTACTACCTATGATGGTTTTAGGATTACCAACAACTCTGGAATGCTTTGAAGCATTTCCTGGAACTCAACCAAAGATGGCAAGAAGCTGAAGGCTTATGCTAGAGGAAGTGTTCCTCATATATGAAAGGGAGACCTTCGACCTAAAATAAGGGAGGTCTACTACCTGTGATGTTTTTAAGTTATCCACCAACCAAAGATGATGGTTTAAGGTTGTCCATCAACCGAAGGCATGCTCATGGGCATCCTTGTCTCTGGCTACATCTCTGAATCTAGAATGACAAATTGTGCCTCAGGCTCACTTGAACTGACGTCAAAGCTTGTACATGACCACCATTTTCCCCCCTGTCAGGGACAAGGTGAGATGATGGCGAAAACTCAACTGCAAGTTTTCTCAATATCCGTGAACATGTTTTGACATGCGACTTAAACATCTTCTTGGTTGTTGATGCCCTTGCCAAGAAGCGATCCATCCAAGATGAATCTTTGTTCTTGCAGGAGGCTTGTTTCTGAAGCATCTGTGTGAAGAATGAGTGTGCCGACCACAGTGCTTGCATGGATGAAGATCAAAACAGTGATCTTTCATATGGCCAACTCGATCACAGTGTTGACATTTTACAATCTGTTGTTTTTGTTGTGGAGCAGGATCTGGAACAGCTGCAGGTGAACTGTCATACAAGAATCCGGCACTCTGAAATATGATGGGCTTGGTGTAGTCTGGAATATGAAAAGACACATCCTTGTCATATCCAAGACCAGTTCTGTGCTTGTTGTGGACAAGCTCTTCCCAAGGTCTAATAATGGGCTTGAGAAGTGCAGACTGAGGTGCTGCATCTGCATGTAAATCTGCTCTAGTACAAGGAACTGAATGGGAATCAACTGCAACTTTGTTGACTTACTGCTGATGGGAGTCTTTCACAATCTTCTGAACAGAAACAGGTTCAGAATGGTGACTCTTTTGCTGAAGTTCATCTTGTTGGAGCTGAGATTCCAACTGCAAAAACTCAATCTTTTCTTGTGCATCTTGCAAACAATTTTGAATGTTACAAGGAGAATTCTTGATCCTTTTTATCATGTCATCAACATTTGAATGAATGAGGTTATTCAACAACTCTAATGCCTCATTGATTTTAGCCATTTCAACAACTTAGGCTCAAAATAAATGAAAGGGTGTCGGCTTCAACCAAAAATGCACCCGTTTACAATGTGATTCAACAACAAATACAAATGACTCCAAAGAATTTCCAACTATGGAAATCTCAAAGTACAAAATGTGTTGATTGCAACTATGAAGAAGCAATACAATGTCAATATCTCTGCAAAAATATTTGAATGTGCAACAAAAACACTTGTGCAAGAAGCCTTTAAGGTAGCTGAATTTTCCTTCAAAGAGTTGTTTTGCACCAATAACAACTCGTCTTCAAATGTCAATTTCTTCAGAAAATCACTCTTATGCCACAAATCACACAATGTCAAATCTGCAATTTTCTCTATGTATAGTCCATGCCATTTATTCAATTCTGTTGTTCATTTCCTCTTCTTCCTCTCTCTCTGCTCTTTTTTTTTTTTTTTTTTAAAGGGAGGAATTTAAAAATAAAAAAATGGAATTTAAAAAATGGATAGGAGGGATTAATTAAAAAAATTGAAAGTCGAATTTTAAAAAGTCGTGGAGGGAGGGGAATTAATTTAAAAAGAGGGGGAGTTATTATATGAAATGGGAGGCGGATATTAAAAAATTAAAAATATAAAAATCGATTTTAAAAAAGCAAGGGCGGTATTATACAGCTTAAATGGGGCGGTATTTTATAGAGGCAGGTTGTATTGGTTATGGAGGGCAGGCAGCGTAGTCTGGTGACCTGCGTCAAGCGGTGGGAGAGCAAGTCGTAGGGGGATTGGGGAGCGGCCGTAGCCGAGAGGTAGGGAGCGGAGGTGGTGTGAGGAAGCGTGGTGGGAGAAGCGGTGAGGGGGGTCGAGAGTCGTGTTGCAGGCAGAGGCGTAGGGAAGGGAGAAAAGTCGTAGTAGATGTGGGATGTGCGAGCAGAGGGGTGAGGGTTAGGGCTTGTGCGCAGAGTGTTGGGAGGTCGAGTCTATGGCCGAGAGGCCGAGGGCAGAGTGGCCGGGGTATGGGAATAGGCCCGATGGTTTGAGTGGAGCGTCGATTGGAGAGGGGGTCGGATAAGGGTCTGTAGGGTAATGGGTCCAGTCGTGAAGCGTTGCAGAGGGGTATGGAAAATGGGATGCGGCTTGAGTGGAGCAATTGGGGGTGAGCGTATGGAGCGTTGTGTGTAGTGTGGGATGGAAGGGTGTAGTTTGGTTAACGTAAAGAGGGAGCGAGGCCGAGAGGGCCTGTAGCTTGATTTGATTTTTTTGTTTTTTGTTTTTTTTTTTTTTTTATTATTATTATTTTTTAATTAATTAAAAATTAATTAAAAAATAAATTAATGGGAATTAATTAAAAGGGAAAGGGGATTTTTTTTTATATTAATAAAAAATTAAAATGAAAAAGTGGGAATGAATTTAAAAGGGAGGGGATTAACTTTAAAAGGGAGGGGAACGAATTAAATGGAGAGGTGGGAACGAATTTAAAAAGGAGGGGGGAACTTCTAATGTAAAAAATAATTGATATATATATATATATATATTTTAAAAGTGCGTTAAAGGGGAGGGTCGAGTGAGTAAGGCGGAGGGGCGTAAGGAAGTGAAGGAGCGCGTGTGGAAGGAGGAGGGTGTTTGAAAGGAGAGGGGGTAGGGAGGATGTGTAAGGTGTGTAAGGGGGAAGGGTGAGCTCTTGTGAGCAAGGGCAGAATGGCGCGGGGACGCATTTGTGAGGACGGTGAGGGGCGGAGTCTGAGCGTTTAGTTGGAGGGAGGGTTCACGGGTGTGGGGAGTGGGAGTTAGGTCACGCTGTTGGAGAGGTCGCAAGGGAGGACAGCAGGGATGGTGTAGGCAGAAGATCGTAGCTGGGCTGTTAAATGTCATGCGTGGAGTTTAGTGCATAGGGCGAGAGTGCTGGTAAGAGGGTGTGGGTAAGGTGAGATGTAAGGGGGGTTGATGTTAAAATGTGACAACGAATATTGTAAATTTACCTATGTAGTTAGAATAACTAAAATGTAGGTTGAATAACGAAATATGGTTGTAATAACAAAATAGACTAAGTTTAAAGAGATGGCCCGAGAGGCTTGTAGATACAGAGAATTTGATCAATAAAGTTTCCAAGTGATTCTATCCTTCAGTTCTTTCAGTTTCAAATTCAGTTTCTCCTATTATCTTTTCTCATTTCTTGTTTTCCCCACAACAAGTGGTATCAGAGCTAATCGAAACTTGGTGAAGGAGGGTCAACTGAAGTCCGACTGCCGTCAATTCTGAGATTCCGCTGCCGTCGTGAGAAAGAAATGAAGAGGACGTGCCCTGTCATGGTTTTGTCTGCACTTCTTGAAGTTTGAAAGGACCGTCTGCCCAAATCGTGGAGAGAGGAGGCCGCTGAAGCCGTCGAACTCGTTTGTTGGTTAATCGAGCGGAGAACTGCGCCAGCGGTCAAACACAAAGCAGAAGCCGTCGAATTGTCTGCCCGTGGAGATTGGGGTTCTTACCTCATGTTGTCTGTCGTGCAGATTGGGGTTCGTCTAGCAGAGAACTAGGGAGAGCCGCTGCAAAACAAGTAGCCAGCCTTG
This sequence comes from Pinus albicaulis, assembly GCA_034641835.2. Taxonomy (NCBI): domain Eukaryota; kingdom Viridiplantae; phylum Streptophyta; class Pinopsida; order Pinales; family Pinaceae; genus Pinus; species Pinus albicaulis. The sequence goes on from CM076579.1 coordinate 620,225,653, forward strand.
TCTGAAAGAAAGAACGTTGTTGAAAGCTGTGAAGTTTTTTTTGTTGTCTGTTGAGGCCGCTTTGTTGAGGAGAAAGGTCGTCAAGTAAGACAGTGGCACGTTGGAGAGCCGTCAAGGCTGCTGAAGGAGGAGTCTGCTGACGCAAAGGATTTGCTCAAGTGAGGGAAGCCCGACTGCTGAAAGAAAACGGGTACTATTTTTCTTGAAATTTTTGTGCTCAGAAACCGTTCTTTTTTGTTGTGCAAAGAAATCTGAAGGTGCTTTCTTTTGCTGTGCGAAGAAATCTGAAGAAATTGTTTTTTTTACTGCGGGAATATATATATGGTTTTGGTGTTGCGGGAATTTATATTTTTTTTCAAGAAGGAAAAGAAATTGGTAGGGGAGAGTAGGGTTTGAAGTATTTTTTGTGAGATTTCCCTGAAGAAAGAGTTGGGTTTTGTTTTTTTTTTAAAGAAATTGTGGAATTTAAAAAAAAAAAAGGAGGTGTGTAGTTTTCTTTTCAAGAATTGTTTTAATTGAAGAGGTGGAAATTGTATTTCTTTAAGTAGTAGAAAAAGAAAAAGAAAATCTGAAATTTTTTAAAGAAAAAAAACCTAGAAAAAAGGGGGGAAATATTTGTTTGAAACCCTAGTTGGAAAAAGAAGAGGAAACCTAGGAGGGAGAAATGGCGAAAATGACAAACGCAAGATTTGAGGTGGAGAAATTCACCGGAAAAAACAATTTTGCTCTGTGGAAACTGAAGGTTAGGGATTTGCTTGTGCAACAAGGGTTGCACAAGGCATTAGACGGGGTATCTAAAAAACCAGCAAGCATGTTGAATTCAGATTGGGAGGACTTGGATGCCCGAGCTCTCAGTACCGTTCGGTTATGTTTGGCAGACGAAGTACTCTTCAATATTGTTGGAGAGAGTACAACCGCAGGGTTGTGGAAGAAATTGGAAACTCTCTATATGAAAAAATCTTTGACTAACAGAATCTATTTAAAGAGACAACTGTACAACCTTCGGATGAAGGAGGGTACAAAAATTGCAGATCACTTGAATGTTTTTAATACGCTTATTTGTCAGTTGTCCGATATGGAAGTAAAGATGGAGGAAGAAGACAAGGCAATAACCTTGTTGTGTTCCCTGCCTGAGTCATGGGATCACTTCGTGACCTCAGTCAGTTTGAGCACTGCCGATTCATTAAAATTTGAATCTGTCATGGGTGCTCTCTTATCTAAATAGGTACGAAGACAATCTAGCATTGAGATTTCTGCACCTGAGGCCATGGTAGCTAGAGGTCGCTCGAAGGAACGAGGAGAGAAGACAAGAGGTTCTTCCAGATCAAAGTCAAAGGGCGGCAAGAAGAGTAAAGCAAAATGTTGGTACTGCAACAAACCAGGACATCTCAAAAAGGATTGTTGGAAACGGAAGGAGGCAGAAAACAACAAGGAAGCAAATCAGGTCGATTCAGGTATGGATGATGAGGTTTTAATTGCTGAAGCACTCCCTGTATGTAATATCTCACAAAATGCTAACTATTGGCTATTAAACTCGGGTGCTTCTCATCATATGAGTCCGCACCGAAATTGGTTTTCATCATATGAAACTGTAGATGGTAATTCTGTTTTCATGGGAAATAATGCATATTGTCAGACTGTTGGGATTGGAAATGTGAAAATTAAAATGTATGATGGTACAATTAAAACCTTATCTGATGTTAGGCATGTACCTGATCTAAAGAAAAACTTGATTTCCTTGGGAGTTTTGGATTCGCATGGTTATAAGTTTACAGGTCAGAATGGAGTGTTGAAAGTCTCGAAAGGAGCCTTGGTTGTTATGAAGGCTGAAAAGGTTGGAAACCTGTACAGACTCAAGGGAAGTACTCAAGTTAGTGAAGCAGCGATCGTGTCAGATAAAGCAGAATAAGGTTCTCGTCTATGGCATCAGCGGTTGGGTCACATGAGCGAGAAAGGTCTTCAGGTATTGATGAACCGCAAGCTACTTCCTGATTTGAAATCCTTGAAGTTGGATTTTTATAAATATTGTGTGTTTGGCAAACAATGTAAACAAAGATTCAAGTCTGGAAATCATAATAGCAAGTAGATTTTGGACTATATTCATTCTGATCTGTGGGGACCATCTCCTATTGTGTCCTATGGAGGTGCCTTGTATTTTTTAACTTTTATTGATGATTTCTCCAGAAAAGTTTGGGTCTATATGCTGAAAAATAAAGATGATGTGTTTAATGTGTTTAAACAATTTAAAACAATGGTGGAAAAGAAAACTAGAAAATCAATCAAATGTTTAAGAACTGACAATGGCGGTGAATTTACCTCTTTAGAATTTGAACAATTTTGTAAGGATGAAGGGATAGTTAGACATAAAACTATTGTTTATACTCCTCAACAGAATGGTGTTGCTGAATGGATGAATCAGACTCTTATGGAAAGAGCCAGAATTATGATTAGTAATGCTAATCTGCAAAAGGAGTTGTGGGCAGAAGCAGTATCTACTGCTTGTTATTTAGTTAACAAATCACCTTCGGTTGTAATAAACTGTCAAATTCCTGAAGAATTTTGGTCAGGTCAGTCTTGTGATTATTTGCATTTGAAGATTTTTGGTTGTGATGCCTATGTTCTTATTCCTAGAAATAAGCGTTCAAAATTAGATCCAAAATCAAAATGTTGTGTCTTTGTTGGATATGATTATTCAGTGAAGGGATATAGGTTGTGGGATCCTACTTCGCGGAAGATAGTCATTAGTAGAGATGTAACATTTGATGAATCATCTCTTTTAAAATCAGATGTTGAAAAAGTTGAACAGAAGCAAGTATCGCCAGGTCAGAAGATTCAATTGGAGACTGTACCTTTTCCAGAAATTCGAAAGGAAGGAGACACTTCTGAAAAAGGTGGAGAAGCAGAGGAAACTGGAGAAATTCCATAATCCAGTCAGCAACCAGTCACTCTAAGAAGGTCTACAAGGGAAAGAAGAACACCCAAAAGGTATGAAGACTCTGCTTCATCATTTTCATTGATTACTGAAGATGGGGAACCATCTTGTTATCAGGAAGCAGTTGATGATGCAGATAGCAAGATATGGAAAAAGGCTATGGAAGAAGAAATGGACTCCTTAGCCAAGAACAATACCTGGGATCTTGTAGAACTTCCTGAAGGGAGAAGCGTTGTTGGGTGCAAATGGGTCTTCAAGTTGAAGAGAAAAGTTGATGGAAGTATCAAAAGGTATAAGGCGAGACTAGTTGCAAAAGGGTATTCTCAGGTTGAAGGTATTGACTTTCATGAGATCTTTTCACCAGTAGTTAAAATTGTTTCTATTCGTACTGTGTTAGCACTAACTTCTTTACTTGACCTTGAGTTAGAACAGTTATATGTTAAAACAGCCTTTCTTCATGGTGATTTGGATGAAGAGATATATATGGATCAGCCAGAAGGTTTTGTACAAGGTCGCAACAAAAGATTAGTTTGCAAGCTCAGGAAATCATTGTATGGCCTGAGGCAGTCGCCCAGGCAATGGTACAAGAAGTTTGATTCCTTCATGATGAGCCAGAATTTTATCAGAAGTGAGTATGATCATTGTGTATATTTCAAAAGTTTCAATGGCATATTCATTATCTTGGTGTTTTATGTTGATGATATGCTTATTGCAAGCAAAAGCATGGAAGAAATCAGCAGGTTAAAGGCTCAGCTCTCTAGGACGTTTGAAATGAAGGATCTTGGAGCGGCAAAACATATCTTGGGCATGGAGATACACAGAGACAAGAAGAATGGTAAGCTTTGGTTATCACAACAGAAGTATGTGGAGAAAATACTTGAAAAGTTTGGTATGAACAATGTGAAACCTGTTAATGTTCCATTAGCTTCCCATTTTAAGCTTTCTTCGGATTTGAGTCCTAGAACTAATGAAGAAAAGCAGTATATGTCTCGTGTACCATATGCAAATGCGGTAGGCAACTTAATGTATGCGATGGTATCTACAAGACCTTACATTTCACATGCAGTTGGAGTTGTCAGCAGGTTCATGGCAAATCCAGGGGAAGAACATTGGCGAGCAGTGAAATGGGTGCTTCGGTATTTGAGAGGCACAAGTGACCATTGCATCAGCTTTGATGGTCGTGAAGATATAGTCTGCGGATATGTGGATGCTGATTATGCAAGTGATTTGGACAAAAGGAGGTCTACTACAGGTTATGTTTTTACTCTTGCAGGTGGAGTAATCAGTTGGATGTCAAAGCTTCAAGAGATAGTTGCTTTGTCCACTACTGAAGTAGAGTATATAGCTGCTTCAAATTCCTGTAAAGAGGCAATCTGGTTAAAAGGTCTACTTGATGAGATTGGAAGGACGCAGGAGAAAGTGAATGTGTTTTGTGACAGTCAGAGCGTTATTCATTTGCCCACAAATCCAACCTATCACAGCAAGACCAAGCACATCGATGTAAGGTATCACTTTGTGAGACATGTAATCGAAGGCGGAAAAGTAGTCCTCAAGAAGGTCCACACACAGGAGAATCATGCAGATATATTCACGAAGCCAGTTACAGTAGAGAAGCTGAGATGGTGTCTTACTTCTGTCGGCTTGCAGGAAAGATGATGAATGGACAATTTGTTGTCAAGGTGGAGTTTGTTAAAATGTGACAACGAATATTGTAAATTTACCTATGTAGTTAGAATAACTAAAATGTAGGTTGAATAACGAAATATGGTTGTAATAATGAAATAGACTAAGTTTAAAGAGATGGCCTGAGAGGCTTGTAGATACGGAGAATTTGATCAATAAAGTTTCCAAGTGATTCTATCCTTCAGTTCTTTCAGTTTCAAAATTAGTTTCTCCTATTATCTTTTCTCATTTCTTGTTTTCCCCACAACAGTTGAGTGAAGGTTAGGGACTGCGTAAGGTAGGAGCAGTGGCATATGTATGGTTGGGAAAAGGGAGGGGGCCGAAAGGCCTGAACCAGTGAATTGAAGATTAAGATCTCCCCCCTCATCTTTCTCACTCATTGAAATTCAAGGTCTAAGACCGTGGCCTCAAACCATAACACTCAGAGCCAGCCCTTTGGACCTTGGGTTCATTCAATATATCAAGCAAAGAAAGGCCTAATAGACCCTGATGCCCAAAGGCGCTAAGGGTGAGCCCATCATATGTTTAGCCTTTGGGCCTTCAGGGAACTCGAATGGATCAATCAAAGCCATGACCGATAGTTCCTATATTGACATGATGTAGATCACCGTAGGCCCCAATAGATTTTCATGCCTTTGGGTAATTTATTGAATCATATGGAGATCAGATCGATAGACCCTTATGTCGATATGTGTCCAGAGTAGACCCATTAGTCACTCGCCCCGCAGGCCATTGGATTTGTAGAAAAGCAATGTGGAAAACTAGTCACTACCAATGTTGTGATAGGAAAATTCCCTTCCGTCGGGTATGTCAACCGACAGGACCACCTACGTCCTGTCAACACGATTAACCATGTTGAATTCTATAACTAGGAAATGTTGGCAGACGAACCAATAAATGACAGTAAAATTCCCCATATGTTGGGGCTATTAAGTAACAAGACCACCCCACCGCGAGTAGATCGAGCTCGTTATTAGTTGATTTCATTTTAGTGGTCATGACGGTGATCGTGGATGGATCAATGACCCACATGCATTATGGGACACCCCTAGTTTGCTATCGTTTAATTGGGGGGGCGTCTGATATCGAAACTCCCAACATGGGTGCCTCGTTTCATTGGGCACTATTTCCAGATGGGTCGAATAGGGTGCAGGACCGATCAATAGTCCCTATTAATCCTTTCCCCCTTGATCTACTAGGAGTTATCAAGGCGAGGAGTCTGAAATTGGATACCACCAAAATTTAATACCACGCGGGTTTGGTTAGAGGGTTCACTGTGGAAGACTATATAGGGATGAATACCACGTAGATGGAGCCTGCATGGGATGATGATGATGTTGTGATGCCATAGGGGTTAAGATAGAGCCACATGATGGCATTGTGTTGGCGTGGTCCTTAATGATTGGTCAAACTTCACGAAGGCATAACTTTCAATCTAGGAGTCAGATTGAGATCAATTTTATATCACGGGAAATAACTTAATGGGTTGGGTCTAATGGTGATATCATATTTTAATTCCACAAACTATGAAAAGGGAGAATTTTTGTAACCTCATATTCATGAAAAATTATGGAGGTTGTTAAGTTATTAATTAACACCTCCCATAGTCTAAGATAACACAAGGGGTGGGAGGGAGTGTTGGAAAGTGGTATTAGAGCCCAGGTTCAACACTCAGACTAGATGGGCCTTGAAAGATGAATTTTAGAGCCTTAATACAAAGTGATCATAGTTTAGGTTAAACATTGAACCTGGAAAGAGTCTTGGGCATAATTTAACATGACATTTTAGTCATTGCGTATGCAGTATTTGTTTAGATATATAGTTGATATGAATATTAAACTTTTCAAGTATGCTTACATGTCTTTTATTTTATATGACTAACATAAATCTTGATTTAGGTGAACAACTTTATATTAACATGCACAATACTAACAGGCCAAGGTAATGCATTTACATACTCATTCCAGATTGAACTAATAGTCGTGGGTGTGTGACAACACAAGAAAACACACATAAAAGAAGATACAATTTGTAGAAAGAAATAGAGGAATGGAAAGAAGTATGCACAACATGGACCAAAACTATCATAATAAAGAAGAGGAAAGATCCCCTAATGGGATGACTACTCTTAGGAGCCTAAGGTTTGAGTTGAAGAGTTTCAAAATAGAGAATGAAAGACTCATTAGAAAACAAGAAGCATAGGAAAATATAAACACAATGTTACTACAAAACATGTCTTACATGCAAGGGATATTACAACATGGACCAATCTCTGAAGATAAGAAAGAGTTTCATGTTGAGAAGATCAGAGAGAAACATCATAAGATTGGGAAGAAGAGAAAATGAATGGCATGTTGGGGATGTTTTACAAATTCTTTGTTTGTGGTTGTTGGCTACATGTTTTTTTTTTTTTTCACTTTGAGCATGACCATGCTTTGTGTTGTTTTTCGTGTGTGGTTGTCGTGGTTTTTCCTTGTTTTTCAATTTTTTTCCTTCTCCGTTTGGTCTTAGTTTGGTTTTTTGGGTGTGGGAAAGGGAAGAAAAGAAGCTCATGGAGAGGAGTTGAATAAAACCCAACTATAAGTACAAGGCTCTAATTAATTATGTGCATGAGATAAATTTCACTAGAAGGAATATGAGGGTAAAATATTATTCAAGAAGGCTTAATTGGATTAATATGAACCAATTAGACAACAATGTTACAACCGTGAAGACGACTTAAGAAGGAGGTTCCCTTACCTAAAATTTTGATTGCCTGATACATCCTTTTATATTTTATGAGTATGTGAAAAATGGGAAAACAAGATAAAGGTATATGCTGCCATTTCATTTGTTGAGAACCATCATAGTAGGAGAATAGTTAAATTCATTTTTTAAATATGATGATTGTGTTAATGGTATGATTTGGGTAACATGAGGAGGTTACACAATAAAACTCCTTGTCACTAGGAGTATTCATCAGAAAAGAGTGCAATAATGATCTCTTGTTGGTTAACTACCACTACTAGTATGCATCTAATATTTTGGCCTTATAAGCCTTGTCATGTAAATATTTGAAAATAATAGAAACTAAAAGTTAACATTAAAAGTGACAGGACAATGCTAGACTTCTAAATTGGATACCTAATGTGAATACCTTATGAAGTTTCATTGAAACTTGTAAAAAACTGAATTGATAGAGTTGTGACTAATATGTGAAGTTGAGATAATTTCATGGAAGTTGAATATTGCAACAAAAGGTATGCTAAAATACAGCTAGGTTCCTTGAAAAGACTTCAACTAAGAATGTTTTCAATGACAACTAAGTAAAGATAGCAACAAGCAAGGGTAAAAAGGTAAAGGGAAGTAATTTGGTAAGAATTTGTTTCAGTTGAATTTGATATCCATTGTTTCAAGATTAATGCATGTATTGCATGAATGCCTAGGAAGGGGCATGGTTAAGACATGAATCCTTTAGTGTGAAAGATGGAAATGACTTACTAATGCATGAAAAATGAAATAGAACTAAAATTGCTCATGAATTTAAATATATGCATCTCCTTTTCAGGCTCTTTGAACTGTTGAAATAAAAGTTGATTGTATTATGGACTGCTTATAATAAGTGTGATGCACACATATGATGCTATTATAGTTTCATTTCAATTTATTTGAATTCAGTTGGAGTGATATAATTATTACGAGTGTGATAATTTTGAGGCCACTTTAGAATGTTGTGAATTTTTGTAATGAAGAGATTGTATGTGTAAACACTGACAATTGTTTGGATAATTGAAAGAATCAAATTACAGGAAGAGTGTTGGAATGGGATTTGAGATAGAAGCCATCGTGACAAAATAACACTACAACATGACTAAAAGTTTCATGCTTATGAGATTAGGCTTTGAATGAAGCAAAGTTTGGCAATTAAATTTTTTTGAGTTTATCTCATGGAAATTAAATATTATGACATAGGTGAAAAAATGGAGTGATAAGCTCAAAAGGAAGACTACTATGAGGGAGTTACAACCCTATGACACTTGTTCACCTCATGGGAGAAAGTCATAACTATTACCTTGACTATAAGACTTCATTAGGCTTAAAGACTTCAAGGTTGGTTAGATATTGTGTGGATTATAGTCACAAAATCTTTGAATCAGGTGGATTATAGTCATACACATGTTGTTGTGTCTCAAAACCCTTGTGTGTTTTTGTTTCCTTCCACATAAGAGGCTATTCTATGCATTCTCGTGGATTCCCATGCTACTCTTTCTCTTCCATACTTCTCTTCTTTGTCTCTCTCAGCCCCACGAATATTGGTCTCAATTCTCTCTTCACTACATGGTCTTTCTTCTTTGATGGATTTTATGTTATATCTTCCCATCATGGTGAGATCACAAGCTTCTAGTTAGACACCAGAAGTCTTTGAAGAGGTATTTTCCCATACCATGGATAAGACAATTAGAGTACATCCCAACCACTTCCATAAATATGGAAGTCACTACCACATCCTTTCCATTAGATATTTTCTTAGGAAAATTGACAATCTTAAACTTTATGTTTATTCAGCTTAGCCAAATAATTTATTGGAAATGATTAATTCCATTACTCCCTTTCTAGCTTCCCTCCCCTCTCATGGATTCTTATGGTTCATATCAAGGCTCCACCTCTTCATTAAGTGTTATTAAAATATAACTACAATTATTCGAAGTATTTTAACTCATTTACATTTACATGTGCATATAGGTATCATTAACATAATTAATTACAATTAAAATATATTTAAGGGACTAAACGTTAAGGGTGTTACACACCAACAAGCATAATTGTAGATTTATAGAACGACATAGCACATCCAAAACCATTCAACATTTAACATTATATATTCAACATTAAAATCAAGTAATTTATGGAAGATATGTGTAATCAATGTACATAGAATTATGAGCAACATCTATGACTTAATCAATAATTTGGGAGAATATTTCTTCTTTGATTAACACCAATTTGATATAGGCCTCAGATGTTCCTTCCAGCCATATACCACACTACTTTAAGACTCTCAACAATGGGTCATCCTTAAGTTGGGGCCATAATTCCATAAGGGTAAAAGCTCACCTAGAGCCAATTGCATTGTGCAGTTAGTATTGTACAAGTATTGGGTCAAGCGTCAACTTCAATAGTCTCTCTAACCACAATATCACATCTCCCACCCTACACAACCAAGATAGTGTAGTCTTTCATTTCCTTTACAATTCGTCAAGTTGTGCCACTACGCCTCTTGAGCTCTAAGTGTAGAACAATCAATAAGTCTCAAAAAGTTGTGGCTCTCGGAGTTCTAGATGCAATTGCAAGTCTCCCAAGCAATCCTATGGACTTATGCCTAAAAATTATACTCACCAATTTCCATTCTAAGTTTTAGCCTTACCCTAGGAAAACATGGTTGAGCTTTGACCATGGAATTATATCAGGTTTTGACACATCCAATTATCATATCACACGGATTGGTTATTTCAAACTCTTATCCCTAAGTTTGTATCTTGATCCTGCAGTACCAACCTTGGATTCCCCAACATAGACCTTTCTTCCTTCGACAGAGAGCTTCACTTACAGATTCTATAGGTCGAGTGAGACAGGATTTCCTCTCAAAACGAGGGAAGGAAAAATTTTTTATGCATGAGTGAACCCTACAAGTGTCAAATGAAAAACCCCCTTCCCACCACTTAGAGACTTCAACTTCTGTTTTATCTACCTAACCTAGGTTTCGTGTGCCTAAGTCACCTTTTAAAATGCCATGGTGTGGACACTTAGTCTTGGGTTCCATCCCCACTTTACCTTTCCTCTTGTGGAGTTCTAGCCATCCATTACTTGTGTTTGATTAGGTCTGTAGAAATTGTATATTTATTATCTATGAACTAATTTACTAGCATGCCTTTAGGCTCTTTGTACTTAATCTCAGAGGCAATATGGCCTCAAAGCACATTACATAGGCTAGTCCCAAAACAATGTATTGACAAGGGCACACATGCCCAATATAACTTGGCTCACCAATCTAATAGAATATGTACAATATAATACAAAACATAGGTATTTTGGTATTTTGGATATTTTCGTGAATCATTAGGCCACTTGGTCAAAAAAAACCCTCCTATATATAAATAGATTATAAAATTAGAAATAAAGATGAATGGAAATTGTTTTATTTGACATTTTAACCTATCGTATGATAGTAAAGCACTATAATATATTTAGATATGGTATGGGTCAAATAACTCTTTTTAGAGTGAGCTCTTTAACCCTAATAGACATTTTTACCACTATAAAGTTTTGTGTTGGTATATGTATAGTGCGGTTCATTTGTAAAACATGATTTATAATGTAATCACACTATAAGTGTGATAAAGTAGATTTGTCATTAATATCGTCTAATTATTGAGTTTATGTGTTATAATATTTAGATATAGATTTATGTTGTGTTTCCATGGTTATGTTGTTTAAATAATGTATAACTTGTTAAGAATTAATATAATTTACTCTAAATATTATCATAGTATAACTTATGATTCTTTTAAGGTTCATAGAACGATTAATACGAACATTTGGAAGGGCATTCCATATAAATTTTTCCATAATTGTTTGGAACTAAAAGAAATTAGGGTATTCCATATGAATTAGTCCATGATTGTTTGGAACTAAGAAATATTATACCATTAAGGATAAGGGACAAATTGTCTCCATTTTTTAGTTTAAAGAGTCATGGGAATAGAACATTTCAAAGTGTTGAGTGGGATGGTTTTATTACTTGAGGTATCCATGATCAATGTGGAGCACATAGATTTCTTAAGCACAAAATGAAATTGAGGTTAAGCATCAAATTAAAAATACAATTTTACAAATTGAAGATAATTTACATGAAAATATTTTAAATATTTATTTTAAAAATAATTTAATTGGTATATTTAATTTGTTAATGATTAGATATATTTTCAATGTTATAATGAAAATTAGAAAATTTGTTGTCATTATTTCAATTAATTATCAAATATGGGCATTAAAAAAAAGGATAATCAATTTTTTTTTGAAAAAAATTTAATTTTTAGAGTGCTTGAATTTTTGTTTATAGTGAAAATGGATTCAACACTAATAAAAATATTGAGACACACAAAATCATGAACAATTGAGTTTAGTAGCATGAAAACTAAAGTGGCTATTGCATATGATAGAGTGTGCTTCTTTTAGTAAGTTTAGTACCCATTCATCTTACATACACCTTAGTAGCATTCTTTTAAAGCTTTTAGGATGGTGTAAAACACAGGTTCTTTTCTTTATTAGTATAAAAAGGTTCGACAACTATAACCCAAATTTCCAAAAAAAATTACTCATACCTAAATTTCTATTGTTTTCCAAATGAAATTGTAAACTCCTTATAAACTACGGCCCAAATAAAACCTATAAATGAAGTATTTGGGCATCTATGTGAGGTGAATAGAATTGTGTATAGAGATGGATAGGATAGGGATACCGGTGGTAGTAGCAATGAAGGGGCATCCAGGTAGCGGCAAATCGACCATAGCCCGCTCGCTGGCCCAAGCCCTAAAATGGCCGCTCCTCGACAAAGACGACGTCCGCGACTCCACTCTCCAAATCCAAAATCTCCTTCCTTCAGGGAGCCTCCTCAACGACCTTTCCTACGCGGTCATATGGAGAATGGCGGAGACACAGCTTGAGCTGGGCGTCAGTGTCGTCATTGATAGCCCTCTCTCGCGCCCTCATCTCTTCCAACAGATCGCCGCTCTCGCCGCCCGACACAGTGCCCTCCTCCTTGTCATCGAATGCAGAGCTGCCGATTCAGACGAGTGGAAGCGGAGGTTGGAGGATCGAACCCGGGCGAGTCCGTCGTGGCACAAGCCCTCGTCTTGGGAAGCTCTGCAGGAACTGGTGGCGGACTACCAGGGGTGCTACGAGTACGACATGGGGGCTACAAGGAGACTCGTGGTGGACACCACCGCTAAAGTAGAGGGAGAGGGAGAGGCCATCGCTGCAGAGGTCCTAAATTGGGTGAGGGGCGCCGATCATAAAGGCACCCCCACCTTGTCTTTTGTACCTTCAAAAAAGTAGGCACCCCCACCTTGTCTTTTGTACCTTCAAAAAAGTAGGCACCCCCACCTTGTCCCTTGTCTTTTGGAGAAGAATCATCTGGATTAAAATTATAAAATGAAATATTTTTTTATTTTTTTCCATTTACTCTTTTTAAATGAATGTGAGAGTGAGCTTTTATCTACTTTTAAAAGAAATATGTGAAAGTGGGCTTTTATATATTTCTATATTTTTTTTCTTATAAGATTAATATGGTTAAAAACTTAATTTACTTATAAAAACTCAATATTAATTCATACATTTGTTACCAGATGTTTTAAATTTAAATTTGTTTCTATAGTTATATAATTTTTTTACAAACTTAAAAACACAACAAAAATTTAAGGTATAAATAATAAATTATATGTAGTCTATACTCTAATAAACTGATGAATTGGCCTATTGGCTTTTTTTGGGCATCTTTTCCTAATAGATGAAATTGATTCTGTTTCGGCATTTTTTTTTTTTTCCGGAAATCCCTCAATATTTTTAAGATAATTAGGTAAAAAAGTTATTCCTTTTCTAGATTGTACTATAAAATAATGTTTAATTTTATATAATTATTATAATTATTATTTAAATATAATAAATAAAGAAAAATAGTATTTTTAGTTACATCTCCCTTATTTAGAAATAGGTATAATTATTATGTAAAATCTGGATTCTCTACCATGGAAGAATCGATACTAAGAACAAGTTGTAATGATAAAGAAGACAATACACTAACAAGTTGTAATGATAAAGAAGATAATACACTAAGTCCTTTGTATAAAGGTGATGTTTGTATTAGAAAAAAGCATGTTTGTATTAGAAAAAAATCAACATTATTAAATTCAAAATAAACATCCACAATCTTTATAGTGAAATCAGGGATTGAATAATTCCTAAAACAATGTGTGATTAAAGAATTCTTTGTGATATTAAGACGGAAGATAAAATGATTAACTTTTCTTAGAATGTCTTATGTATGGCCACATTAAATCTCAATTTCAAAATATTCATACGAATGATTTTCCTAACTTGTTAACTCATCAAACTATTAAGACTTGATAAAATTCTCTCCTATCATTTTGAGCATGTAAAGAAAATTGTCAAGGCAAACTAATATATTTCTATTGTTTTTCTTTAGGTCTCATAAACCATTAAATACCTCAATATTCTATTTAAGGAAGGACCTCCCTAGTCAATCTAGGGTGACACATCTAATATATAGAGATATTAGGCAAGCTTCACATTTGATTTTGGTATGCATCATTAGCTAGGTTAGGTAGATTGTCGGAATGAAGGAATGACCTTGTTTATTTGCTTTCTATAATCTCATTAATCATTTTAAGCCTCATTATCAATGATGGGGAGAGCCCAAGTATGTAGAAATAACCATCATCGTCATCATCATCATTGTTAATTGCACGCAACAATAAGAAACTAGATAAAATTATGGTTAGACAATGGTTCAATTTAAGAGATCCTTCAATCGATTTAGGACATTTAGCATTGGCATCTCTTTCAAATCGAGAGTATCGAACATTTTCTAACAAAGTGCAAGAGGTAATCAAATGAATTTAAACGGCTGAATATCTCTTGTAATTTCGATAAGTGAGTTGTTTAATCTTGGTGCATATAGGAGATAGGGAGCTAGCACTTTAAAGTTTTGTTTGGTTACAAGTCTCTTGATGTTTAAAGTGTAAGAAAACATTCTCCTTTTTTTTGGCTCGAGCACCTATTTAAATAAAGAAATGGTCTTGTAAGGAATAGATCATCCACATGCAATACTAAAATAAGTGGCTCATTCTCTACCATCAAATAGTAGAGATTGGGATCAGCGCCACTATTGACAAATCCCAACTACTGCAAATACCCGTCAATTTGACCGTACCATGCTTTGGGTGCCTGCTTGAGCCCATATAGAGCTTTCTTTAGTCTGCATACATGAAAATTCTTCTCATGAGTCTCAAAGCCTTCAGGCTGCTCAATATATACCTCTTCTTCAATCACCCCATTCAAGAACATTGTCTTGACATCCATTTGGTGAATTCCCCATCCCATATGCGCAGCTAAGGATATGATAGATCTGATGGAGTTGTATCTGGAAATAGGGGCGAAGGTCTCCTCATAATCAATCCCTTCCTTCTGGGCATACCCCTTAGCCACGAAGCTAGCCTTGTACTTCTTTATGTTGCCATCTGTAGCATACTTGATCTTGTAGATCCATTTCGAACCTACAAATGATCTGTTAACTGGTCTAGGCACAACTTCCCAGACATCATTAGTCGTGATAGAGCTATACTCTTCTACCATGGCATCCACCCAAACCTGATGCTGCACGACCTCCTGAAAGCTAGAGGGTTATTCAACCTTTTCTACCAAGGCTTGGTATCTGTCGGGTTGCCTACACTGCCTCTTATCGGTTTTCAAAGCTCCTTTAAACTCCTTTGCGTCCCTCAGCGTTTTTCGTGCCTCTCTGTTGTTTATGCCACTGGTGGTGGGTGGCTCAGCTAGCTCTTCTTCCTGTTCTCTTTCCTGCTATGAATCATCTGAATCTTCTCCACCTGCAGAAATATTGGTGCTGGTAACGGTGCTTGATCCAGATGTCTATCCACCTGCTGGTTCTCCCCCCTGTTGTTGTTGTACAAGAGTAACATCCTATGACCTCTCTCCAGGAGGCATCTCTCGGGATTTCCTGAAAGCTCTGTCTTCCATGAACTTTGCATCCCTTCTGACTACAATCTTCTTGCTCCTAGGAATGTAGATCATGTATGCTTTCGAGGTCTCGTTGTATCCTACAAGATACCCCTTTTGTGCAGTCCAATATAGCTTACTCCTTTTTTCATCTGGAATGTGACAGTATGCCACACTTCCAAATATTCGGAAATGACTCACTTTTGGCTTCTTCCCTATGAAAACACTCTCCAGAGTAGTCTTGCCGAAAGCCCTATGTTGAGTCCTATTTTGGACATATACAGTTGTTTTGCATGCTTCAACCCATTAAAATCTCGGCATATCCTCATCATACAACATGGCTTTCGCTGCCCCAACAATGGTTATGTTCTTTCGCTCTGCAACCCCATTCTACTCCGGATTATATGGAGTTGTCCATTCTCTCTTGATGCCCTCTCTTACACAGAAATCTATGAATTTATTGTCTGTGTCCTCTCCACCATTATTTGAGCGCAAATATTTTATTCTCTTCCCTGTTAGGTTCTCAAGTAGAGCTTTGAACTCTCTGAATGTATCAAAAACCTCATCCTTGGTCTTCAAGAAGTAGATCCAAGTCTTCCTGGAGTGGTCATCAATGAAGGTGACAATGTATTCGTCGGCTCTAAGAGCTATGGTAGACATTGGTCTGCAAATATCTGAGTGTATTATGCATAATACACTTGGAGCCCTCTTGTTGCTTCTAGAATATGTTGCTTTCGCGTACCTCCCTAGTGTGCATCCTCTACACACGTCATCATGTGTGGTACTCAGGACTGGAACCCCCAAAATGGTTTCTCAAAGCATTCTCAAAGCTCCATGGTGAAGATGCCCCATTCTTCTGTGCCATAGGTCATTCAGATCTTTTTCTCCACTGAGATCGATGCCTATTAGTGCCATTGGAGACTCGAGTTGCAACCTGTAAAGCTTGTTGCTTTGAGTTCCAATATAATCCTTCTTCATCCAGTTTGGATGCTTAACATATACTTTTCTTCAAATGACGTATACATCATATCCCTTGTCCTGTAACTGGGACACTGAAAGTAGATTCATTCCCAATCCCGACACATGCAACACATTGTGGCCCGGAGATTATCTCCTGCTTCTATCTGAAATACTATCATCCCTCTTCATAATGGGGTACACTTTGTTTTGCTTCCCATAGAAATCTGGAAGTTCATCCTTTCTCCTTGATAACTTGATAAATATTCTCAAACCCCAGTGATATGTGTTGATGCCCCGCTATCAATGTACCAATCATTAGTTGACGTTGAAGTAGATGAGCAAGAAAATTTCTCTTCCAACCTGGAAGATAATTATGAGATGTCATGATCTTCCATCTCGCTTCTTCCTTCTATAGAAGCCCTGCAGAAAACTGTGTCACCCTTCTGGGATTTGATTTGTTGTTTAAGATATAGCACCATGACTTCCCTTCAACACAAATTATTTTGTGCATTTTCTCGATCTAGCTCTAATACCATGTGAGGATTTCTAAAACGAAATCCTACTCCAGTATCTGATATTACTTCTCCTACTTATTATTCAAAAAATAAGTTATTTACAAAAATTACTTTAGTAAATATTGAAATAACTACAAATGAAGTTATCACAAATAAGATGTTGAGAAAAACATAACGTAATACAATCACATCAATGACACAATTATTTTTGGACAATTGTCCCCGAAAAAACCCAATGCGGGAAAATTGGTGCAACAGATGAGGGTTTTATTTATTTCTCAGCAAAAATCTCTTGTACAGAAAATGACTAGCAAGACAAAAATAAAATACTATGAGGAATTTATAACTGAGGTCCTCACTTTATTCCAAGTGATTTTTAGACCCCGGGGAGCATCTACGTTCCTCTGTGTCTCACTGTGTCAGCCCCTGCACAATGGTTATGCAATTCCAACGTCACAGCCCCTACATTGTCACTGTTGCTGCATCACTTCCTCTGTGGAGTCCTTCCTCTGCGTTTCTTCTCTCTGTCAAGCTTTGTATTTTCAGCCCTTGCCGATCCCTCTCTCTCTCCACCCTGCAACTCTTCCTCTGAATCGATTTCTCATGTCGAACTTCAACCACTGAGAAAATCGATCTTCTTGAGCAATCGAGTATATGTCTTGGTGTATTTTGCAAATGACCCTCAAGCCTTCCTTTATAGTCTTATCGTTGACATATCAACGACCTAGATTAAATTTCTAATCAACGGATAAGATCATAAAAAGACTTGATCAATGTCCTCTAGAAGGTTCACGCTCTGTTTTATTTAATACCCTTTAATAATTTAATTTCCCTAATTTTAGACTTAGGGTCCTCATTAAAATAATTAATTTTCAAATAAAACAAAATTCGAGTGGAATTTCCTCAAACACTTTATGGGTTCTTTGGAATACTAGTGTCTAAGCCTCTATGCCAAATTTGAGACTTAGAGCACTTTCTGATGCTACAAAAATCAACAGAATTCAATCAACACATTACATAATGATTTACTATGGAAAGCCACAGCTAAAAAACCTTCTATCTGTATATTGCATTAGTTATAAAATATGAGAAGATTACAATGTGTTTCTCAAGCCCGAGCAACCTCTGCACTATCTCTCTCTGTCTCACTACTTCCTAGACAAGCCTTGCCTAATACTTAACCAATTTTCCGTTTTCCCAAGTCCCTATTTCCTTTTTTTTGTTTCCTTGGAAATTAGACCCTATTAATTAGGGAAATTCCTCATCCACAAATAATTAATGCATCATAGGCCTTCCTCTGACTACATGCACCACTTGTACAATTTGGATGATTATACAACTGATAGTACACTTCCCTTGAACTCCAATCGCAAATGGGTAACTCGTAGATCACACATGCATGAGTTATTTACAATTGATTTATCAGTTAACTGATTGATCACATAGTACACACCCCACTACTTAACCTCCCACTAGTTCCTCCGACAATTGAAACTATCTTAACTGACTCTAACTCAAAATTACTGAATTAATTAATTACAACTCAAAATAAACTCAACCTGGGCTCCTACAAATTAGGAGACACTCTACATGACTCAAGTTAGGCCCTCTACTCAAATTAACTGAACCAACTAAGTAAAACTAACTTAGTTAACTCATTCAAGTTGTCTTGTGATGTGGAATTACAATTTTCTTCTAATTTAATTCAAGGGAAAATTAAATTAGAATCTTTCTTGGTGTCATTTTCAACACTCCCTCTCAACAAGAAAATGATTATCAGATACCCCAATCCTACCTCTATGGAACTTGAATTTTCCGCTTGATAGTTCCTTAGTCAAGATATCTACATCTTGTTCCTTTGTAGGAATGTAGTCTATCAACATGATTCGTCTCTACACACAATCTCTGAGATGGTGGTACTAGATGTTGATATGCTTGGACCTATCATGAAAAACTGGATTCACAGATAGTTTGATACAACTATGGTTGTCATAGTAAATCACTATAGGATCCATCTGCTGACCAAATAACCCAACAAGGATCTTCCTCATCTGGATAGCCTCACAAGTTGCTTGACTAGCAGCGATGTACTTTACTTCTGCTTAACTGAGTGCAACTGGTCTTTGCTTCCTGTTGTACAAAGAAATTGTTGTTGACCCAATACTAAAGATTCCTCCTAATGTGTTCTTCATGTCTGACGGACTCCCTGCCCAATCTGCATTTGTGAAGCCTTGCAACTTCACTCCCTCTTTCCATATTCCAAAGACCAAATTGAGTGGTGCCTCTGAGGTATCTCAACACATGTTTGGTTGTCTTCCAATAGAGTTTGGTTAGCTTAACCATTGCTTGACTAAGTTGGTTAACTCCATAACACATGTTCGGTCGTGTGTTCA
This sequence comes from Pinus albicaulis, assembly GCA_034641835.2. Lineage (NCBI taxonomy): Eukaryota > Viridiplantae > Streptophyta > Pinopsida > Pinales > Pinaceae > Pinus > Pinus albicaulis. Next base: position 620,244,927 of record CM076579.1, read on the forward strand.
CCAAGTACATAAGTGAACCCACAAGTTGCCTATAAATGATAGCTTCTACCACTTCGATTGAAGTAGCATCTCCCTTCCTCTAATTCCCTGCTAGAGGAGTCTCCATGGGTTTGTTGCTCTCCCTGTGAAACTTATTCAATATCTCGTTGGCGTACTTTCCCTAAGAGACAAACGGCTCCCCATCTCCTTGCAAAATTTCCAAAGCAAGGAAATAATGTATGAGCCCCATGTCTTTCATCTCGAATTATCTTGCTAAATCCTCTTTGCAAGATTTTATCAACTTCTTAACACCTGTTAGAATTAAGTCATCGACATATAATACTGTAATCAATAATTTACCTTCAACCACAATATGTTAAAGGTTTCCATCTGCTTCAATTTTGGTGAAGCCCAACTCAGTGAAATAGTTGTCGATCCTGGTGTACCAAGCACGGGGTTCTTGTTTCAATCCATACAATGCCCGCTTGAGTCTGCAAACATGTGAATATCTGTCGATGGTCTCAAATCATTCTGGTTGCTCTATGTACACTTCCTCCTCAATCACTCCATTGAGGAATGTTGTCTTCACATCCATCTGATGTATCTTCCATCCCATCTGCACTGAAAGTGCTATAATAGATATGATTGACGAGTACCTTGCTAATAGAGCAAAGGCCTCCTCATAATTAATTTCCTCCACATAACAGAACCCCTTGGCCACAAATTTGGCCTTGTGTTTCTAGACACTCCCATATGTTGTTTTCTTCACCTTGTAGATCCACTTGGAACCTACAACTGACTTGTCCTCTAGCCTTCAGAAAAATTCCCAAGCTTTTTCTTGATAATAGAATCATATTCCTCTACCATGGTATCAACCAATACTGGTTGTTGCACTTCTTCCTCGAATGAGAATGGCTCATTCTATAGACTCTCGCTCATCAAATCCATGTAGCCAATGTATCGATTTGGTGACCTCCTCTACTTGTTTTGTGATGTGGGTGCTCCCACATTCTCTCTAGCATCATGCATCAATTTTTCAGCCTCTCTGGTGTGCTTCCTTCCATCTTTGGATGTCTCTGCATGAGTGGGTTCTTCCACTCTTTGCTCCTCTACTTGTGGCTGCTCCACAACATCCTAAGGTTCTTCCTTTGGAGATAAAATATCTTCATTTGCATGCAACTAAATCTCCCTCTCAATGAAACATCTCATGGCTTTCTCTTCATCTAACTTCACATCTCTACGAACAACTCTCATCTTGTGATATGGAAGGTACACCCGATAGTTGTGAGGTGTATCAATGTACCCCACAAATATGCCCAACTCAGTTGTTGGTTCTATATTCTTCCTTGAATCCTTGGAAACATGACAATAAATTGATGAACCAAAGATCATGAAGTGTTCCACATCTAGTTTCTTACTTGAAAAATCTTATTCTGGTGTACTCATCCTGAGAATTCGATGAATACTCTTGTTTTGCACATATACTGTTGTGTTGCATGCTTCAACCCACAAGTGCAATGGTAGGCCCTGATCATGCAACATCGCACGTGAATTGCCCACAATACTTTTGTTCTTCCTTTCAACAACCCCATTTTTTTGTGGGTTAAGGGGCTTTATTATCTCCCATCGAATTCCTTCTGGTGTACACAAGTTATTGAACTCATTCGACACATATTCTCCATCGTTATCGCTCTTTAGAGCCTTCACTTTCTTGCATGTTTCTTTCTGAACAAGTGCTTTAAATTTAGAAAATTTTGAGAATGTATGGTCTTTCTTATGCATGAATAATATCCAACACTTACGTGAGAAATCATCTACAAATATCACATAATACATGTGCTTCGTTGTGGAGGTTGCAGAGAACGATCCACACACATCTGAGTGAACTCTTTCAAGGATTGTTTGCGCTCAACTGTCCTTATCATGAAAGGTGGTTTTGGTGTACTTCCCCATTGTACACCCTATTCATGTATCGTTTTTCTTTAGTGCACCCTTGGAAAGTCTTGTACAAATATTGCATGATCTTCAAAGCTCCATGGTGCAAATTCCCAAGTTGCCTATGCCATAATTCAATGATGTCTCAGCTTTGCACCTTCTCTGCTTTCGTGCTCAAAGTAGCATAGTCTTCTACATCCAATTTGTAGAGGTTTTTCACCTGAACCTTGATCTGCTTCACTATTCCCATGGCTATGTCATGAAGGAAAGCCTTCCTTTTGCTAAATATCACATCGTAGCCACAATCTTCCAACATAGAAACTGGAACCAAATTCTTCTTCAGAGATCGAATATACATGACATCTTTTAATATGAGAGGAGAACCAAAATCTCTCTAAAAAGTAACAGTATCGATGCCAGTCGTGTTATACATTCCATCATCTCCCATCTCGATGTGCATTTGGAGTTCCTTATCCTACAAGTCCCTGAAAATTTCTTTGTTTCCAGTAATATGGAATGAGGCTTCACTATCTAGATACCACACACTACCCATCACTGATGTCACGATGCATGCAATGAGGGTGAAATCGAACTTGAATTGTGAAGTAAGATCTTCACCTGCCGCTCCTCCCGAGGGCTTCTTGTTGTCCTTCTTGAGCGGACACTTCATGACATAGTGTCCCATCTCATGACAGTGAAAACATTTAATCTTCGACAAGTCCTTATTCTTGCTTTCCTAAAAAAAATATCCTTTGGATTAGGATTTATTCCATTTCCCTTTATTTTCCTTTCCATCCAATGCATAGTTCTCCTCATCATCATGCTTGGATGAGGATCCATCTCTGGTGTTTCGCCTTATCTCTTCTTGTACCAAGTCAGAAAAAAAAAATCTCCCACTCTGGTAACTTCTCCCTCCCATTTACCGAATCTTGGTAGTTGTGCTATCTCTTGGGAAGGCCTGGAAGTGATAGGCTGACCATATAATCTTTGAAAACTGTAAAACTAACACTCCCAAGCTCATCCCAACATTGGGTGAACTTTATCAAGTATTGTGGCATTGTGTCTCCCTTTTCCATCTTGATTTTCCGAAGCTTGTCCTTCATTGCCAGCTTCTTGTGGTCATTGCTGTTTTGAAACAAGTCTATCAAGGACTTCCACATTGTATATGGAGTCTCCTTTCCATGTAGGTTTGAGACAATATGATATCGAACTCCTTATAATAAGATCCTTCTTTGCTTGCTAAATTCTTCTTCCATTCTGCTAGAGATTGTGCATCTACAACTGCTGGTTACGGAACATTGCTATCAATGTATTCCTTCAACCTGTTATCTTCCATGACTACTTCCATCTGGTCCTTCCAAGCAATGTAATTTGAGCTACCCTCAAGGGCATAATCAAGCCTCGAAACATAGAATGCCATCCTGATCATGCTGCTAGCTCTGAAGAATAGATTTGCAAAACTCGTTCCTCCTACCAAGATAACTTCATATTCTTCACTTCTATAGTAATTTAAACTCCAATACCATGTAGAAATTCCTTGTAGATTCAAACTGCTAATTGTAATTTACTAAAACAATAGACTTGAATCTACTCTACTCATCAGCGGAAACAATTTAAACGATCGTGAAATCACGAATCATACAAGATAAATAATTCAATCAACGCATTACACAATTATTTCCTAGGGAAATCCACAACTAAAAACCCCACTATCTGTATATTTCATTAGTTAGAAAATGTGAAAATATTACAATTCTTTTCTCAAGCCTGAGCAACCTCTACACTATCTCTATCTGTCTCACTACTTCCTAGATAAGCGTTGGTCAATATTTAACCAATTTTATTCTTGCTCAAGTCCCTATTTCCTTGCGATGTTACCTTGGGAATTATCCCCTATTAAGTAAGGAAATTCCTCATCCACAAATATGCAATCCATCATAGGCCTTCCTCTAACTACATGCACCACATCTACAATTAAGATGATTATACAATTGATAGTACAATGCCCTTGAACTCCAATCTCAACTGGGTAACTTGTAGATCACATATGCATGAGTTATTTATGGTTGATTTATCAGTTAACTGATTGATCACAGAGTACACACCCCATTACTTGACCTCCCACTAGTTCCTCCAACAGTTGGAACTAGTTTAATTGACTCTAACTCATATTCACTGAATTGATTAATTACAACTCAAAATAAACTTAACCTAGGCTCCTACAAAGTAGGAGACACTCTACATGACTCAAGTTAGGCCCTCAACTCAAATTAAGTGAACCAACTAAGTCAAACTAACTTAGTTAACTCGTTCAAGTTGTCTTGTGATTTGGAATTACAATTTTCTTCTAATATAATTCAAGGGAAAATTAAATTAGAATCTTTCTTGGTGCCATTTTCAACACAACATTTTCATGCACTTGCGCTAGCTTTTTCTAACAAGGTAACCATACGTGCACTACTACAATACGTTGCCCTCACATCATCTTTAATAATATTTAACATCATCGCGAGGGAAATAAAAATAAAAATTAGATGACTCTAAATGTGACGCATTAGGAGAATCATCATTTGTATCATTTTTTCACATTTCAGCTCTTCCCCATGTTTAATTTTTTACATGCACCATTTTCAACATCGACTCAATAATGAGATAGGAATTTTGAAGAGCCATTTTGAATCTCTTATGTAGTGTCTTACATTGTATATGCTTAAAATGACAATGCTTGGTGCTAACTTTGTGTCTTTTTTACATCCAACACATGTTTTTTATGTTTATTAGTGTTGTTATGTGTTACTAATGTTCACATGTGCATCATGTGGTGTGTTGTAATGGCATCACATAGGCATCAAGTTATGAAAATTTTATGTTTTATTAGCATCATATTGGTATCATATTTTATATTTTTTCCATTGTTTTTGTGATGTTGTATCATTTTTAATATTCAAATCCAATATTTTTTTTATGTTTTTGTGAGCATCATATTATATCAATTATGTTTTATAGTAACATCATATTTATATCAAATTTCATCATTTTGCATCAAAAGTGCATTTTATTGAATCAAAGTATGTCATGTTAGTGACAAAATGGTATCATTTTAATATCACTAGTATAAATCTATTTTAACTTTGTATCTACCAAGAGCTGAGAAGAATCAAATCTCTCGAGATGCCAACATCTTTTTAAGTGCAAAACTTGAGTAAAACTTTGCATTTAGAGAGATTTGATTCCTCTCAACACTTCGTAGATTGACAATTAAGATGAATATGTGTTGATTCTTAATAATATTATTTATATTTATATAAATTTCACACTTATGTTGGGTAAAGTTTTCATTGATGTCATGTCTAGAATTGTTGAAGTTGTCCCCCCCTATGTGTCATTGATGATGGCAAGCCTTAGAAGATGGCAAGCCCTCGTATGCACATATATGCATGATGATGAAAAAACCTAACCCTATGAAGTGAAATTTCTTAGCTTCATGATGAAATCCTAGATGCCATATCCTAACATTGTTGAAGCCATAATTGAATAACAATGATAATCCTAGGTGAAAACCCTAAGTGCAAAACCCTAACCCTAGCATTTCTTGGTGAGGATGCAAACCCTAAATGCCTAATGTACATAATGAAACCCTACTTTGTATTGAAGAAAACCATAGCATCTAAGCATATGAACATAAATGGAACCCTAAACATTAACCTTTGCCTTTGCCATAACATTTTAACTTTTCCTTGAATTAAGTCAATAAAACTTGTGATAACAACTCTAATACAACATATTTTTTCCTATATAAAAAAATAAAAAATAAAAAAAAGCACACCATTCATACATATCGACTTCACCTTTACATAGGTGAGCTTCACTACATGACAATTAAAATTATTGAAAAAGGGTATAAATTCATAAATGTTCACCTATGTTTTCACAAGAGAGTCGATGAAGAATAAATAAAAAAGAATAGAGCTTTTGATATAGTTCACATCTCGTGAACTAAAAGGTCAAACACTAATATAAGGCTTGTGGATCAATAAAGAATCATTATAGAAACCATCTTACAGATTTGAGAAAAGGCTCTTGCGAAATTTATCGTATACTTACGATAGCTCAATTCTTGTGAACGACCATAAAGATAATACGTGGATTCATGAAGACTCTATTCCAAAAGATATATCTACTCGTGGACCTAGACTTGATTACATTAAATTAGGTTATTTTGGACTGAGGAAACCATTAATGGACCTGTAGCGAATTAATGTTGTACAGTTGTGGTGTTTAGCAGACCTAAAGTGATTCTTAATGCAAACTTTATCTTTGGTAGACCTATGGAGAATTAGTGTTGTAGATTTGTGGAGTATTTAGGGCCTGAAGTGAATCTTATTGCAAAATTGTTTCTTCTGAGGACTTGTGATATGTATTTGTTCATTCTTGCAAACATGTGGTTGTATTTGTTTGAACCTATGAACCATAGTTCAAGCTTGAGTGTTTTGGAGCAACGTACAGTGTTTTTGGGAGAAGTCTCTTGTTTGGAAATTATTGCAGACAGTTGTAGAATTTGAAATCCTTGTAGACCTTTGGCTAATTGTTGGATCCTGAATATATAAACTTTGAATTTTTTCTTCTTGCGTTAAAGAGGTCAGAATTTTTAAGGGTGGTGTGAAAAATTATTAAATATCCCTTTGGAGTAACTTATTTGTGGGCATCTTGAAGTAAACTCGTGTGACATTTTTGAAGGAATTCTTGAAGGATTCATTGAAGGATTGAATGTGCCTAAAGCCATTGTTTGAAACTTATTTGAAGACACTCATGAAGAAACCTTGAACAAACTTCTGATGTGAAGACCTTTGACCTTTGAAATTGATGACATATCTTCAGTCTTGGAAGAACATCCTTGGTATCTTGTGAAGCAACTTCCTTGTCATTTCTAAAGCAAATATTGAAGATACTTTGAAGAGGTTTGGGACATTTCTTGAGAATTTTTGAGAACTCTTGGAGTATTATTTTTTAGCATCCTTGAAGCCACCTCGAAGCATATTTGGTGTTGAAGCATTCTTTTAAAGACATCGTTATTGAAGATATGTTGAAGACACTTGTAGAGGAAAATCTTGAAGTCATTCTTGTAGACTTTGTTTACCTCATGATGCATGATTGAAGCCCTCATGGAGTAAGTTTGGATAATATTGTTTGGGTATCATGAAGAGTCTTGGAGACACCTTTTCTGGTTGCTAAAGTTGTCATTGATGAAAAAATTGTTTTGAGGATTAATTGAGGGCATTGTTAAAGGTGATTTCAAAGATATCATCACGACTTGTTGAATAATATATTGGAAGCCTTGAAGAAATATTTGTACCTTTCAGGCCAGGAGGTAACTCCACCAAAAAGACTGAATTGAATTGATTAAGGATGCATATGAATATATACATGGAGTTGAGATTCTTGGGATACATTTCCCAGTGTCTCTTGAACTTACTTATTTTCTATCTACATTATTATACATTTTTTCCCAATCTCTTAGGATTAAGTGTTAGCATTCCCCCCTTAATCCGAAGGGATGTTGGTGAGTCCAAGCATCGTTCTGAATTTTTCAAACTTTATCTTCCAAGCGCTTTAGTGAAAATGTCTGCAATCTGCTCATTTGTGGAACAATGACGTAGATTGATTGTTTTGGCCTCAACATGATGTCGAATCAGATGGGATTTTGTATTGATGTGCTTTGTTCGATCATGGAACTTCGGGTTATTGGTAAAATTTATTGCAGAAGTTTTATCGATCATGAGTGGAGTTGAATGCATTTATTTCATCTACAATCTTCTAGGATTTTCCTGAGCCACACAATTTCATTTGTCGCTTCAGTTGATGCCACATATTCATCATCAGTTGTGAAATCTGCTGGAACTAATTGTTTGTGTGATCTCCAAGAGACAACTCCTGATCCAAGACTCATAGTATAACTTGAAGTAGATACCCAAGTTTATTTGTATCCATCAAAGTCTGAATCATAGTATCCAATCAAGTTGAAGTCACCCACCTATGTATATTTGAGTCCAAAGTTTTGAGTCCCTTTCAAGTACTTTAGAACTCTTTTTGCAGCAGACCAGTGTCCCTCACAAGGTTTTTGCATAAACTTGGAGAGGATTCCATCAGAAAATGAGATGTCTGGTCTGGTAGTACTCAGGTAGATGAGACTTCCTACAAGTTGTCTATACTTCGTTGCATCCTCAAATTGTTTCCCTTCAATGGATGTGAGCTTCAAGTTTTTTTCCATTGGAGTGGTCAAAGGATTGTACTCAGCCATGCCAAACCTGTTCAATAGATCTCCAATGTACTTCTTCTTAGAGAGGAATATAAAATTAGGATGTTAAGTCACTTCAGTACCAAGATAGTTGTGAACATAGCCCAAATCATTCATTTCAAAACCTTTCTTTAATTAATTCTTTATGGATGAAATATAACTCTCATTGCTCCCTGTCATCAAAAGATAATCTACATACACCACAAGATATACAACTGTTTTTCCAACTTTCTTGACAAACAAAGTTGCATCATAAATATCATAATGTTTGAAGTTAAGTTTCAGAAGATGCTTAGTTAACTTCTCATACCAGGCTCGTGGTGCTTGTTTGAGGCCATACAAGGATTTTATAATCTTGCATACTTTGTGTTCTTGGCCCTTCACAACAAATCCTTCTCACTGGGATATAAAAAAATTATCATTTAGATCTCCATTCAGGAAATCAGTTTTTACATCCATCTGATGGACTTTCTGACCATTCTGAGTTGTTAAGGAAGAGGGTGTCCAGATGGTAGCCCATTTTGTTGTAGGAGCAAGTCTCCTCATAATCGACCTCTTTTTTTTGTTCAAAACCTTTTTCCACAAGCCTGGCTTTGCTCTTTTCAAGTGAGCCATCAACTTTTTACTTTTTCTTGTAGACCCACTTGTAGCCATTTGGTTTGGTTCCCAATGGAGGATCAACTAGCTTCCAAGTTCCATTATTTATCAATGCATTATATTCCTTTTGCATCAATTAATTCCATTCATCATGAAAATCGACTTATTTGAAAGAATTTGGTTCAAGATCTGTAGAAAAATTCAATTCACAATTTTAAATATCATCCATATCAACATGTGAATCAGAATCAACATCACCTCCATTTTTCCTGGTCGAACTTCTTGTTCCTGTCTTTCCAACCTCATCGGGACAAACATTTTCAAGTGTCTTTGTTAGCCATTTTGGAGGACCTTTCTGAGATGGCCTAGGTTGCTCATTTGACTGAGTTGGGATTGAATCAAGATTCAATATCCCAATTCTGTCAATCACATCACTCAAACTGTCATTCGTGGTTGGTTATTCATGTGGGGGAGAGAGTGCTTTGAAAGATGATTCCACGAATTGATTCAATATAGGAATCCCCCATTCAAGATGTGGAATCTAATTACCCAATTCTTGAAATGACTCTGCATGTGTGAATCTATCCAAGCGATCAATTTGTTGCTCAACAACATTGTCAATCTTGGAATATTCAAGGAATATGACATCTCTAGATACTACAAAATTCTTATTAAATTCATCATAGAGACGATATCCTTTGGAGGTATTTGAATACCCAAAGAAGATACATTTTCGACATCTTGTACCAAGTTTATTTCAGTGTTCCTTAGGTATCAAAGTATAACAGGTGGAACCAAATACCCTGAGATGTTTTACCGAAGGAATGTGGCCATGCCACATTTCATAAGGAGTTTTATATCTAATTTAATTAGAAGGACGCCTATTCTTTATGTACACAGCACATAGAACTACATCAGCCCAAAACATCAATTTTACATTCTTGAAAAACGTCGTGGAATGAACCATATCTAAAATTGTCCCGTTCATTCTTTCAGCTACATAGTTATGTTGGGGATTTTAAGGCATGGTTTTGATGTTTGATCCCATGTTAGTGAAGATAGTTTTCAAATTAATTTGAAGTGTATTATTTTCCATTATCAATTCTTAAAGATCCAATATGATTTTGTGCATCATTTTCAATCCATACATGAAAATTCTTGAATGTTTGAAAAGCATCATATTTTTTCTTCAATAAGTAAACTCAACACATTCTGGTGTAGTCATCAATAAATATCATCATATATTTATTTCCATTTGCAGAAGGAATAGGAATGGGGCCACATAAATATGAATGAATAAGCTCAAGTTTTCTATGTGCTCTGGAATGTGAATCATGAAAGGACTATTTTCTATGCTTTCCTATAATACAAGCATCACATTGCTTAAGTTTCCTAGGAATTGTAGGCAAACCAGTAACACCATTTTTCTTCAAAAATCGAAGGTTGTCATAATTCAAGTGTCCAAATATAGCATGACATAAAAGACTTGATGGGAATGTACCTTCATCATAGTGAGAACCAAATGAAAAGTTTTTTGCATGAGCAGAGGTACCTTACAACTTTAGGAGTCCTCCTTATTCTATCCCTCTCATGACAAGTGAGTGATCTGATGCTTATCTGACCTTAACCCTTCCATCAAAAATGTGAATGGATTTTCCTTGTTGGCAATGTGAACCAAGGACAACAAGTTTCTCCTCAACTATGGGAGGTATAGAACCTCATGTAGAAGAAGTTCTGGAAGACCAGGCAACTTAATCCTGATTGTGTCAAGCCTTGATGGCTTGAGTTTAGATTTGTCTGCAAAGTATACTGTTCCATCAACCTTATCAGTAAATTCTTCAAAAAAATATTTTCTAAAAGTCATGTGACATTTTTCTCCTGAATCTAGCAACCAATCGTTTCTCCAAGAAGCAAGTAAAGCATTAAACAAGTCTTCAATTACTCCAATATTACAATGTGCTACAACATAATGAACGGATTCAGGTGCTTTACCTTTGTCTTTGTCATGTTTTTTACCTTTGGCTTCACTTATTTCCTGCTCAATTCTTTCCCAAGGAAGCTTACATGTGGATGAATCATGCCAATCTCTATTGCAACGTATGCTATGAAGATCATATTTTTCACTTTGAGCTTGTCTGCCCCCCCTGCCTCTGAAATTTATTATTCCTCATCCTCTTCTGCCACCTCTCCCTATGGAAGAATCTTGAGCATGATTCTTCTCTCTATGTGCAAAACATACAACTTCTTTAGAAGACTGAGGGGTTTTATTCTTTCCAAATGTCTTCTCTCTTTCTGTAAACTTTTTCTCAAGGGAGTCAAAGGTAATATCCTTGAGGTTTCCACTTGCTTGCAATGACTCAAGATAGTGTGAGTAAGTGGGATAAAATGCCTTGAAATAAGCTATGATAGTTATGTCAATTTTAACACCAGTGTTTTTAATGTCATGCATGATATATCTTACTTATGATGCTAATTCAAGAGGGTCAACATTTTTCAATTCAAGGCTGAATAGTTTAATAATTAACTAAACAACTTCAAGTTGTTAATGTGAGTCATTTAGTTCTTTCAATTTCATCAAGGCTTCATAGGAATTTGAAATTGGTGTAATATGGCGACTCGCCTCTTCATTTATATATGTTGCAATCAAGGAATATGCCTTGCTATTTTTTTGTCCCAAATGGTGAACTCCTTTTCTATTGTAAGATTTGCAAGTGATTTTCTGTTTTGTCTCCTTCACAAATTTCTTTCCACCGCTCATTAAGGTGTGGTGTGTGTTTAATCTTCCTTGGTAAATGCCAGATATTTCTCATACACATGGAAACGACTCCCGATAAATGTTAGTGAATGCATCATAAAAAATCACTTTGCGCTTACTATAAAAAAATATCAGTTATGGTGCTCAGCAATTGCACTACTTTTTTTGTATAATATTTTTTTTGCGAGAGGTATCGTTAGGGACTTGTTTATGCGGGGGGGTATTGGCAGGGGACATCTTTGGGGGGTAATTCTTTTGGGACAACGGATTGTTCGAGCAGCAGGAGGTGGTAGGGTCGACGAGTGGAAGAGGGTTGGTGGGTAGGCGGGCCCAAGCGTGAGTGGAAGGGATAGCAGGAGGTGGTAGGGTCAATGGGAGTGGAAGGGCTGGCAGAGGTGGTAGGACCAAGTGGGAGTGCACGCAGAAGGGACGGTCGAGGGTCGATTGTGGGGGAGCGCGTAGAATGGAGGGCCACAGGAGAGTCATAGAGGCAGAGAGCCACGGAGGCCAGGGAAGGGTTGGACCACGGGAGGGAGGAGAGACATGGAGGCCAAGGAAGGGCTACACCACAGGAGGGTCGATGACCGACTGTGGGGAGATGGCGAAGGGTCGATTGTGTATGAGTAGTGTGTATGGAGTGTGTTGCGCAGAGAGACCGGAGGGAGGCGACTGGTCCATCAAATGGATCCACCGGCTAACAATAAGAGAGTAGGTCGTCCAAAAGAGAATTGCGCAGGTTGATAAGTGAGAGGGAGCTGGTGGCATAGGGAGCACAAAATTTAACACATATTTTAAATTGTACAGTGAGAGGAATTCAAAGTGAGCAGGGGACAGCTCTACCAGTAGAAGGAAGACAGGCAGAGAGGCATGTCTGCCAAGAGCAGGAGGGAGTTACAGAGGCAGGAACGTTGGGAACAGAGCTAGCTCTGATACCATATCAGGCTAGGAGGTAACTCCACCAAAAGGACTGAATTAAATTGATTAAGGATGCATTTGAATATATACATGGAGGTGAGACTCTTGGGATTCATTTCCCAGTGTCTCTTCAACTTCCTTATTTTCTATTTACATTATTATAAAATTTCACCCAATCCCTTAGGATTACATGTCAACAATACCCTTCTTGAAGAATTGAATTTTTGTAATAGAGGATTGGAGTCCTCCCCATTTGTTAATAATTTTTATTTTTTTTGTTCATTTTGTGTTTTGATTTATCAAGTGATCGTAATTGGCATAAAAGTAACAATTGCAATATAAATATGGATTCACCCCTCCTCTTAATATTTCCAACAACTTATATATACAAAAAAATTATTATCTTAAATTTTATTAAAACTCTGATGATACATATAGTTACATGTATATGAGGCACATTTATTTGACATGTTTTATAAAAAAAAATTAATGTGATATATATATATATATATATAAACTTAGGAAAATAAGTTTGTGTAAATATCGAATTTTTATAATTTTATTAATTAAATTTAAATATGAAGTTCTAAAATATAATTTTTACTAATCTGAATCATTATTTTAATTTAGATGGTTAAAAAGATCTTAATTTATTGTTTGTTCACACACACACACACACATTTATTAATTAAATTTATTAAGTTTTTATATGTTATTAATTATATGGTCTAAAAGGATCTTAGTTCAAGTGGTTTGATGAACAATTATTTTCTCCAGTTTCATGGATTCAAGTCTCTAGAGACATGTGTTAATTGACCTATTTGTGGCATTCATGAAACAATTATATATGGTATTATAGTTGTAGCAAATATTTTGTTTGAATTTATAGTTCCATTTAAAATGAATAAAAATTATAATATAATAAAATAAAAATGGTATATTTTGAAATATCATGATTTTTAATGTGAATCATTATTATTTTAATTTGATATGTATATTATGATTTTTTCTTGGAAAATTTTGTTTGTAATTATATTAATAAAATCAAAATTTCAATACAAAAAATTGAACTGAATCCATTTATTATTTTTATTATTTTTGTTTTTTTATTAATTTTTTAGTTTAGTTCAAATTATGTTTTATTATTTTTATTTTTATTTGATTTAATGCTTCATTTTACAAACACTGCAACATATTTCCCATATTGAGTCAACATTTAAATGCTTACCCTCATTAGTGGACAGTGCAAAATCTCCCCCATAGTGAGTTGTAGAGCATCTTTCATCACAATTATTGCAATATATTAATTATTAATTATTTAATTATTCTTATTAATTTAATTATTTTTAAATGTTTACTGATTAACATTTTTTTCGTTTGTTAGGTTATGTGAGTTCTGATATGAATGAAACACATAATGGCTTGTGGCTTGAGTAGCTACGACCTAGGGGCATCTAAGTCGTCAAAATCACCCGAGGATTGCACCCGGTTGGGGCCACGCCAACCCTTAACATGACTGGATTTTTTCCCATGGAGTTTCGAACTAATGACCTTTACACCACCAAGTCTCTTAACAATGCACCCTATCACCATATGATCTTAACCTTGTGGGCTTTATTAATTAACATTATTAATTTAATTACTATTATTAATTTAATTATTGTTTTTTGTAATTCTTAATTTTATAATATTTAGAAATTGAATAGATTGATAATTAATATGCTTATATTTTACGTTATATTAATCATGGGAGAAAAAATCATGTAAATTCAATGACAAAATTTGAGTTTACATTGCAAAATAATCAAGTAATTTTTTTGCCTATGAATGAGTGGTTAGCTCCACCTTGGAGAAATGTCTAATTTGTATACATTTGCATGTCCATAAACTCACTAGGAAAGCGTGCGGGGAAATAAAAAGTTGGTTTTGGGCCTTATTACCAAAAAAATTTGTTTTCTTGAAGGTGTTTAAGATATTGACTTGCAAGGGAGTGCTTTGGAACACATTTATTGGTTAGCGAAAGATCCATTTTAACGGTCAATTGTCATGGTGACAAAATAACGTGTAACATATTTCACCCTAAAGTGTGAAGTCAGAAAATATATTTAAGGACTGAAGTGATTTATCATGCCAAATATTGGATCAGAGACCATGGTTGGAGACCTAAAAAAATCAATCAAGGGTTACAATGCAATATATAATCATCACTAAGGTAGGCATTCCCATACTCAGAGTAAACATAACTCGATGAACTAGTAGGGAGATACACTAAGAATCATGTCAATAGTAGACATAGTATGGACGTAGCCATCAAATATGACTCTATTTGTACATTGATGAATACATAGCTCCTCCCAGCCTAGATGGATGAAACTAGATTCAGGGTCTTGATCTCCATCTCTATCGATCCATAATATGAATCTAACCATGCGAGTAAATGTCTTGAATTCGGATATGGTAGAAACCACTTGATTATCGGTCAATGATGTGAATTGTTAACAAGTGCGAGAGAAACCACCATTAATTTCAATGGTCCTCAAGGTACTCACAATACAATCTATGGAGTGTGAAAAGATGTCATGAAGTCAAACACTCATAGAATCATTCGATCGAAGGTCAATGATAAGAACCTATCATCAAAGGCAAGAAACCTTCCATTAAGTCATGTAGGCCCCAAGGTACTGAAGAGGGTTTCTAGATCGACTTCCTAGGTAATGAGTTGAAGCCAATAGGAAGCGATCCATCGCAGGAGGGCCTACGACACGAAACTCATGTCAAGTTTTGAAGAACACACTACAAGGAAAAGACCCTCTAGCGGAGGTTATAAAAGAGGTTTTTAGTGTTATAAAAGTTTCAAAAAAAAAATTCTACAACATTTGTTTTTGGTAACGGAGGTTTTGATGGAGCTCCTAAAAGAACTTCAATACAACTAAAAAAAAATTGGGTGGTCGGAGGTTTTTACGGATGTTTTTCTCATCGGTGTGCACATCATGTGTGAACACACTGGTGTGTTTTACCCTATATGCATTGGTACTGTAAATACACCAAGCACCGAGATGGAAAATAAATTTCGGAAGCCCCAAGGCATTTAGCAACGTCCCGGTGTGTATCACCCACAAAGACGCACTGGGCCGATAGAAGGTGCATGCACCGGCGCCGTTAAGGTATAAAACGCATCAAGCCGTTTAGGTGTAAAAATGCACTCGTATGTTAAGTTATAAAAATGCACCAACATGTTAAAGGCAAACCATATCGATGCATGCAACGCATATCCGCCCGCCCGGGTGGTAGTCGTCGATAAAGCGCACCGAGCATTCTAATTGGTATTGGTATATGGTGTGGTGCCCATAAGTCGTAGAAACACATCAGTGCACAGTACCATACAAACGCACCAGTGCGCAGTAACTAACACGCACCGATGTTAATTTTCTATTTTTTAGAAACATCGACCTGTGACAGTGCAATTATTGTGATTTTTTAAAATTCATTATTCATCAAAAGTTGACACATATCTTATAACAGTATTCATATCAGTTAAATTTTTACTAGTGCATTTGAATGTGATGTTTAGATGAATTTGTTATATCATATCATCAAATTTTGCATCTCTTCATTATAATATTTAATCAGTGGTGTAACATTTCTCAACGACAACGGAGAACGTGATAGAATAAATTAAAACATGTTTTATTATTATATATATATATATATGAATAAGACACACTTTTTCATACAAAATGGGACAGTTATTGGTATCCCTTTGTAGTTCAATTGGGACACTATGTCCATTACATTAAACAAAATGTCTGATTTCACAGACAAATATTTCAAAAACTACAACGCCTTGTTTTGATATCCAAACATATTTATCATCATTCTTCGCTGGAACTGTTATCACTGCTCGAGCTACTTCCATGAATTGGGTTATTTGGAGGAATATTTTGTTCATTGTGTTGATTGTTTTCTTCTTCTTCAAGTTCCATCTACAAACATAAAATAAAGTGTAATGAGTGTATAGACATTGGTGAGAATAATGAAAATTTCAATATTAGATAATATACATCAATGTAGCCCACTTGGTGTAGAGCAGTCGGTGATGGGGTGCACTATTAAGGCACTCTATATGCAAGGTCACCGGTTCGAAACCCACGGGTTTAGGATTATTCTAAACTACCAAAAAAAAATATACATCAATGTAAATCGAAAATAAATGTACCATAGAAAGAATTGACTCGTGAACTATACACATTCTTTCAAAACCAAATTTCATCCCATCTTTCAACAATTCATTTGTTGGCGCAGTTCCATACTTTGTTTCCTACAAGTGTTATACCCCATAACAAATCATAGATTTAATATAAAATATTGTTTTGTTCAATTAATTATAGACGGATCTAAGTAAAACAAGATAGAGGCTTACAAATTCCACAATTAATTTCAGATATGCCAACATATACTGACAACCCATATTTAACCCAATGTCAATCAATTCTTTTGATGGTTCTTCTTTGTATGTTAGCACCTATTTGAAGACATTCAATGATGATTGTTGTAAAACAACTTAAAATATACAAATATGAAATCTAGTTAAGTTGTTATAAGGAAGTAACAGTTACTCACAAACATAGATATCAACCCTTTTCTTCCTTGTCGTCCTGTTAAATGTGTTGAATGGGTTCCATTTTCTTTTATTTTCTACAAGAAAATACTTGAAAATTATTATTTAATGCTAAATTTTTTATTTATTGTACCTAATAAAAAAATTCAATGATTACATATTACATTTGATTCACGTTGTTGTTGAGATGGCTCCTCGTGCGATGCAATTATGTCCATTTCTTTGACCATATCCTTGTACACATTTGTGGACATTCCTACTTGCATATTTTTGATATCAGCTCATTCATCCTTTGAGATTCTCATAATCTTCCTAAAAATGTAACATGACAATAAACTATTTAATTTTTATATTGATATATGAAAAGTAAATATAACAAAAGTGATATTTATAAATGATTTCTTTGTAGTAATATATAGATATAATTTTAGAAAAACATTTAAAGGAATATTATTTTTCAATCCTTTTTTTTTTCGATGTACATTTTGCTATTAAAAGTCTGACATGTCTCATTGACCAAATCTCTAGAAACTCATCCTGTAGTTTAAATAAAATTTGGTTATTGGAATCATTGGATTGATTTTTGTATTGTAAGTGGAAAGAACATCAATATATTTGTTCTATTAGATCCCTTAAAGTTTTGTAAAAGTTTTTCCCCTTTCGTTAACCTGCAGCACCACTCTAGATGAGTTAAGGAGCAATTCAATTTCATTTGCATGTTCTATTTCTTTTCTTTTCTTAGAACAACATTCATTTTCTTCGTTGTTGGACCCTGTAGAACATTAAACATATCTGAATTAATATATTGTTTGAAACATGTTATCTAATATTTTTAAGTATATTATTAATGAAAATTCAAAAAAAAAACTTATATTGGATCAATAGTATTTTTTCATTCACCTAATTCATCCTTGTGCAATTTTTCCATCAAGCTTTTATGCTCTTCTGGTCTTAGATCAGAAATAATCTTATCGAACTTCGTCATTTTGTGGCGCTACGTGATACACACTAAACAATACATATTAGTTAAACTTACATATGGTTCAAAAATAATAATTTTTGTAAATAATTTACAAATAACTTGCCTTTTTTTCTTTTCCGAATGTGCTATCAATATTTTTGTTACTTGAACTCTTGTCAGCCATTTATTTATCAATATGAAACTTGTACAGTTCATTAATATATTTTATAAATTAATCACATACTTTTTAGGTAAAAAAACAAAAACAAGAAAATGGTGCGCCTTTCGCAACTTACGCACCAAATGCGGTGCGGTAGGTTCTTATAAACGCACCACTAATACAATAGAAACACCGTACGGTGCTCTTTGTCAACAAGGAGACCCGGTGTGTTATATTAATACCGGAGCACCGATTAACATAAACATAATTTAATAAAATAAATTTTTTTAATCAAACAGTAGTTTTTGTTAGTACGCGCCCGGTGCGGTATACTACAATCACGCACTGGTGCGCTATTTTGAATAGTGTGCACCGATTAAAAAAAAATTGTTTTTTTTTTAAATCGTGCAAGGGCCAACAGGGATTGGGATCCAACTCTGCAAGTGGTCCCGCGGGTTAGATGCCATACGCCTATATATATTTTAATACAAACCCTATAAGTCTAAAATGAAAAGCCCTAATTGTGAAGTCACATAAACAAGAAGAAGCAAGGGTTTAACGTAAGAATGGATTTTTTTGTTTTTTTTTTAATTTTAATTAAATTTAAATAGAAATAGAGATTGTAAACAATTTTGTTAGTCAAATGCATAGTAAAATTTATTTATTTTACTATGCATGTAGTAAATCTAACAGAAACTATAAAAAAACAATTATTATAATAAAATTTAACAATTTTACTATACTACAGGGTTTTTTTGTGAATCACCAGATGTTTCAAATTCTAATTCTCCGAAAATTGTTGTTGTTCAAAAGTATTTTGCTGCTCCACAGCGCTCTCGTTCTCTCTTGCCCCCGGTATGTCTCTCGTACAAATCCCTCCCTAAAATTTTTTGCAAAAATAATGAAATAATGAATATCTTTTACTATTTAAAGAACTTATTTATGAAATTAGATTTCCGAAAAATCATTTGCCACCCATTTTTCAATTTACCTCTTTTTTTTTTCAGTTCAAAAAAATAAAGCTGCGCTTTATTTTTCTTGATATTCGGTGTGTTTGTTAAATAACAACATCAGTGCATTAGTTAATAAAACCGCACCGGTGTGGTTAGCAGTACATTAGCACCGATAAAAATAAGTCCTTTTTTAAGGTACCAAAATTACTTTTAGGTATGTACACCAAAATTTATTGTCGATTTTGCTCAAATGAAGGGGGCTTCTCCAAACCAATGCCAAAAGATGCTTGATAAAGAGTAAGCGATTTATAATTTTTCAAAGTTACACAAAGTAAATATTCTTGTTGAACTTCGATATAATGTATATTTTGATCTCATATGTACTATATGTCGGTTTGATTTCATCAGAAAATGCATAAATTGAAGCAATCAATAAATTTGTTCTTTACAATTCTGAAGTGACATAGTCATGGGTCGCATTGTACGAAAAAAAGAGGATGAAATGGGATAGTGACATGAAATAATTCAGACAGTTGAATGGTATAAGTGTGCCTTATCCCGATCATTTAAAAGAAAATATGCCAATTATATGCCCCAACAGTTGGGTTGTTGACCAAGTCAGAGAGAAATATGGTGCAATCGTTCATTACTTATGTGATAAAGATGATGCGTTAAACGTAGGGATTGGGTGCAGAAACTCGGTAATAATCTATTTATCTACATTTTAAAATTAATAATGCACCTTTGAAATGTAACATCTATATTTCATATTTTAACAGTTGGGTTATTAGACACATGACACTAAGATTTTTAACTTTTTATAGGTGCATTTGTTCCCATCTATGTGGACATATGGACACCATTTTCACACAGAAAATGTCGATGATGGAAACATGACACAATACTATGGAGTGGAATTCAAGTTCGATCAATCTAGTCGAGCTAACCACCGTGATCAAAACCTAGTACGAGGGACGTTAGGTTACGTTGGAAAGATACAAGAGATC
The DNA here is from genome assembly GCA_034641835.2 of Pinus albicaulis. NCBI lineage: Eukaryota > Viridiplantae > Streptophyta > Pinopsida > Pinales > Pinaceae > Pinus > Pinus albicaulis. Next base: position 620,265,102 of record CM076579.1, read on the forward strand.
TTTGAAGTGGACTTCTCTTCTTTCCAATGTGTTATTTTTAGGTGCAAGTGGTGGGACACCTTTGATCAGAATAATGTAAAGGAAGATTGCAATAGTAGGTTGATATGTATCAACTCTAGAAATATTTGGGATGAAGCTAAGGAGCCTTATGTTTTCCCCAAACACTACAACTGGCAGGTGTTTTTTTACCCAAATGTGTTGGATAGGGATTGGTGGTTCGTATTGAGACATGACCCTAGATCAAAACATATTTTTGAGAACAATAGTGTTATCATGCCAAGCAAGCTGGAAGATAATGAGGGTGATCATGAGAATAGAGAGTGATAGGGTACATGTGTTATTTCATCATTTATACTATTTAAAATGGTTTTTTATAAAGAAGAGGACTTAACCTTATAACTAAGACTCTTTTTTTCGAAACATTATAATTACAATTACAATTATAATTTTACAATTTTACATACAATTACAATTAAATTACAATTACAATCATTTCACAATACAATTACAGTTACAATTTTACAAATATTTTACATACAATTAAAATTAAAATTACAATTACAATTAAAGTTTAACAATTTTACATACAATTACAGTTAAAATTACAATTACAATCACGATACATACAATTACAATTACAAATTTACAAATTTACAAATTTTACAATTTTAATAAAATTGAATCATGACATTACATACAATTACAATTACAATTTCACAACTTTACGTACAATTACAATCACGATACATACAATTACACAATTTTACAACTACCAATACATAGTATTTAATAAATATCATGATTTAATATTAAAAATAAACATCACGATCATGATAACCATCGTACAAACATCATATTGATCTAAAATACACTTTCAAATTCGCTAACATCATCTAATCATCATGATCAAGGCTAACAGAACACAAGCATTGTATAACATCATCACAACACAAACATCAAATATACATCTCATGTCAAATAACTTCTATCACATACACACTTATCTACAAGCACATTAAATGAACATATCTAACATGACCTAACAATATACACATCATGATGAACACCAACATGAAAATTAAGTACATCAACATGAACATAAAATACCCACACCATATATATATATATATATATATATACAACTATAATAGAACTGCATATAAATGTCAAATATCTGGTGGTACTACATCAATACTATAACTATTACTAGTTGAGGCATGTTCAATTGATGGTGCAGCCTCATGCTCAGATGGATGACGTGCCTACTCTAGAGGTGTCTGCTGAGCAGATGGTGCAGTTTTCTCAGGAGTTGCCTACTGAGCAGATGGTGCAGTCTGCTCAAGAGGTACATGTTGATGAGTCTTTGATGTTGTAGCTTTCTCAGTGGATGGTGCTTGCTCTAATGGAGCTGCCTGCTCAGGATCAGGTGCCTGCTCAGTCAATGTTCGTGTATGCTCGAGACTAGGTGCCTGTTGAGATGGTGTAGACTGCTCAAAAGATGCCTGCTTATCAGGACTCAATGTTGGCTTCTCATTTCTAGCGCGATGTGAAGGAGGAGGAGCTGGAGTACTAGAATGATGATCACTCCCCTCGTGATCATGATCATCAGATGAGCTTCTTTGTTGCGCATCTCCATGATGCCTATCGCTCCTAGCCGCAAGTAGTCTGGAAGCTCTAATGATATGACACATAAGGGTCATCATATGTGGGGCATGTCTCTCCAAAACCTTGTGAGCCTATGATCAACTTGGATCTATCTTATCGTAGCAGGGCAGACTCCCTCATCAACCAAAATTCGACACAGTCGGTCGTCCAACTCCATCCTAAATCAGATGTCTACCCTACGTCGCATCCCCTCAAGTATCTGCACTCGAGGATCAGGTTTTTCACCCTGATCTTTCACCTCCGCCATATCCTCATCATGATCTATAGCCGGATCATCCAGTGGGGGTGGAATCATGTCCCCAACAAATGTTCCAATATCTACAAAATATATAGTACACAACAATAATTAGAAAATTTAATAAAATAAGTTAAAGAACGTGTTAGAATAAATTTTATTCTAATTAATTAATTAATACAATTAAATGAAACTATATTAATTTAAATAAAACACTAATATTACCTCTAGCATCTAGTGGCTCATCTTGTCTGAAGAGGATTTTGGTACACCCTCGCCAATCCAAACTCGCATACGAACACAACACCATCACGAACAAGTGATCATCAGCACTGGCTAGTAACTCCAGTGTGTCACTAGATATCTTGGCTAGATAGTCGGACAGACCCCTCTTGGGCATCACCTGGCCCCACATCTGCATTTGTACATGCAACATAGGCCTATGAGGTTGCCAAAAAAAAGTAGGCCTCGTCTCCGGAAACCTCTCAAAAAATAAACAAAGTAACTCTGAAGAAAAAGGGAAGGTCAACATCCCACGTGCCTGAGAGCTACATCTATCTAATGCTGTACAAAAATTCCACGAAAAAATGGAAGACCATCTCACAAGTTATGGCGTCTAGAATAAAGAATCAACAAAAAATAAAAGCGGACAACTAATGCGTTTCCCGTCACTAGTATAGTGTGAAATGTTGGTTAGTAGTAGTGAGAGGAACCTCACGTCTTCTGAACCAAATGATGCAATGCGTAACTTAGCACTGGACACCTAAAAATATGCAGGAGAAAGTATATCGTCCCTAATGTATCTATGGGAGTACGCCAACTGACTCCCTGCTGCATAACCGACACAGACATATGGGAACTAGGGAAAATCCTACCCTCTCCTAGATAGGCCAATAATAAAATAGATGTCCTCCTCATTGGGATCATACCACTGGCCAAAACCGACCTGGAAATCCTGTCAGTGGGCATCACACCTGTAGATCAGTTGTCTCAATAACCCACTGTGCCCCTTTAGGGATGTAGCCTCTTCGTAGAACTTGAGGAGGCCTACCTCCCTTAAGAGAAACTAGGTGAGTGATGTAATAGGGCAAGGGTACAAAAGTCTCTCCCTCTCTCATGCCTCCCACAGCTGAATCATTTTATAACAGTCCTCCATATGGTCTTATTGTTCCCTTTTCTCTCTCTGTTAACGTCGCTGAATGATTCACATATTAAATACATTTTTTTTGTTAAATGAGAAATGTATTTACATACATACAGATATATATATTTTTTGTTGAAAAAAAACACTCGGTGTGGCCAAAAAAACAGTAGCGCACCGCTACCGATACATACTTCTTTATCACGCATCACGCACGATGTGCATGAAAAAAGTTCGCGCACCACGCAAACAGGAAATTTTTTGTGCGGTGCGTTGACCAAACTATCTGCCCCGAGGCGCTTATTTTGGTCAATGCATCACCTGACAACAATACATAATTAACGGTGTGGTCCTGTAAATGACCACACCGCCGGGTTATTTTTAAAAAAATTATATACTCGGTGCGGTCAACAACCGACACGCACCGCACTATTTTAGTGTTACAGCAGTGTGAATTTTCTCGGTACCACACTGGAACCCCGTGCGGTTTCCGTTAACACCGTTCGCGGTGCGGCCTGTAAATTTATAGGCAACATTGTGAACGGTGTGAGCCAAACGCCTCGAACGCACCATGAAGAATATATATATATATATTTTAAACAGTAAATTTGAGGTGAATTTGACAAATTAATCCGCTAAAAGGTTAATTTATTGAGAAAAAAGTAGATTGCCTGCACATTTACAAGTCGAGGAGGCATCTTTGCTGAGGAATACTAAAAAACAAATTTTCCCACTGTTTTCGAAAATTTGAACTCCACACAGTGAGCAATGGAAGGAAGAAATGTGAGTAATGGACAAAAGAAATGTGAGCAATGGGAGCACCGATGGCAGGGAGCCTCAGAGAAGAAAAACTCACACGGGTGCTTGAGAGCTATAGAGCACTGAACAAGTAAAAATGAGGTTTTTTATAGCCGATAATGTTTTTTAAATTAACCCTTTTTCAGTGCACTTGATTATGAGATGCACCGGGTTTTTTTATCAATTGCGCACCGCACATCATTACGGTGCATTGGATTACTGAGACACACCGGTCTGGTTTGTACGTAGAGCACAGGTCCAGTTTGTACGTATAGCATCGGTGCGCTGTAGTACTCAGACAGCACAGTGTCTTGGTGTGCCAATTGATAGTACGCACCAGTGTGCTTTTCATAAAACGCACTGGTGTGTCTTATGATTAGAAATGCACCGCAAAAAAAACATCCGCAAAAACCTCCACCCACCAACCTCCTCTAGTGACCTCTGCTACAAATGGATATCTGGGTTATTTTTATAAGGGTTTCCTCAAAAACATCCACTATAGGGTCTTTTCCTTGTAGTGACAGTTTGATAAGACTGACTTAGGGATGGTCGATGCGATTTAAGGATACAAATTGCAAGGTAATTTTGACTGAGGTTGTACTTCTCTTGAACATATCAGTGACACGACACTTAGACTTGCTAGCATTTGACTCAATGATAATACCCAAAACCAGTTAAATAATTTCAATGAGGTTCGATTAACTGTGAGACAAATGGATTTCCCAACCCAGACACATATGTGACAAAGTGTCATGTTCAAGAGTGACATACTGCCATTACTGAAATACAAAAATGAATGCTCCTTCCAAATTTCCCCCCACCATTACTGGAAAGTACCTCTTTATTTTTGTCAAGCTTGAGGAGGATAACATTTTCTTAAACTGTAAGCTCATCCTTTGGATGAGTCCTCCGAAGTATTTTTAACGAACCTTAGGAAGGAGTGGTTTGATCTCATCATGGTTGATGAGTACTACACTATTTAGATTTCATTAGTCTAGTGAAGGAATAACTCGATGTCGTTTTCATTTTTAATGAGTTTGAAAAGGCGTGAAAAGAAAACTCATTCAGCACTTTCAATGTAAATTTTAATGAGCCCAGAGAAAGTAAAGCTTGGTGTTTTTCAGTTTTAGGGAGTTAGGAGAAAAACATAAGTAAACTCCATAATGTTCCTTTTCGTAAATTTAGTATTTTAGGCGTGAAAGCGGGTAAAATAATCCAGGAGAGAACTCCATTGGCCATGATTAGTCAACGTATACATTTTTCGTAAATCATCTAGTTCAATCCGGAAAAGGGGTAAACTTATATTGAATACATGATTGTTGATTTACTTTTTTGAGTTCGAATAATCAAGTGCTCAACAATCTTTTCCTATTTAGAGAGTTTGAAAAGGGCTTAAAAGACAACTCTAGGGTTTCACCTTTTTTTTTTTTCGAGAGCTCAAAAAAGTGATACAAGTTTTCTCAACATCAAAACAATCGATTTTTATGTTATAACCTATTTTCTGCACATTACACTCAAAAAAATATCGTAACTACTCAAAAATGATAGTAAAAACATCAAATTTTTGAATTTTTAAAGGTCAAAGGCATATAAAACAATATTTTAATGGCCTAAAAAGCTATAAAAGTTCAAAAAGTAAAATCATTTTTACCATTTGATTTTTTAACCAATTGAGAGCAAAAAAGAGTGATTTTTACCACAAACTTCAAAGGTCGATTCTGAGCAAACCGGTGGATGAAATCGAGAATCATCTTCTCCAGGTAAGAGAGCTCCTCATTATATTCATTTTCATTGGATTTATTTTGCATTTAGTTGTGTATTTTGGTTTTTTGGGATGTTTTTATTTTTAAAATACGCCCACCAATCTATCGCTTTTTCGCTTCAGCTCAGAACTAACAAAATTGCTTGTTGCTGGACATCCCTATTGAACCTCCACCGCCACCCAGCCACAAATGAAATGGGCAAGGGAAAGAGGCAGTCTTTAACGATTATTAAGTAGTCGGAATATGTTATTAGTAGGGGAAGGCGGCTAAAGGCAAAGGTAGGAGCAGGACCAAGTGAAGTTGACCTGGAACCGGATCCACGAGTCGCAGGGGCGAGAGATTGAGGCCAAATCCCAGTTCCTTTAGTTACAGTCCCGGATCCAGATGTAGTTGTTCGAAAGCCATAAGTGGTTTACGACTATTATAACCCGATCTAAAGTAAAACCCAGTCAACCTAGTAGTTTCACTCGCGAAGGTAGAGCCATTTTATAGATTTGATTTAGCTGAACCTAAGTAGATAAGCCAGTTCGAGTGCCAATAGTAGCATATCCAATCCCAGCAGTTTACCCATAAGTAGCATCTTACTCGGTTTACCTAGAACTGCAAAGGTAGCAGAGATGGAGGCAGTAGCTGTAGCAGAGCTAACTAGAGCATATGTTCCAGCGCTAGTGAACCGAGCATAGCTAGCATTTGACCGAGCAGAGGCTTCTTTGGTATAAGATCCAATAGATTAGTTGATTGAGCAGATTGAGTTACAGAGTCAAAGCCCGCAGCATAAAAGAAAAGCAAGCATCTTCACCAGTTGGATAGGTACTACTATCTGTGGATGCAACAGATTCCATTATCTATGATACGATCGCTATTAATTATAGTGGTCTCAGCAGCATCAAAGCAACAAGCGACATCACAACTCAATCTGACTGGGCCGGGCAGCCTTGAGCGATATATAAGTTATAGCAGAGGTTGGACTTAGAACTGAAGGGTAAAGCCTATTAATCCCACCCGCAACCGGGTCAAATATATCTCTACGCTGGAAGCACTCTATGCACAGTAAGCAATGAGTAAAGTCATCATACAACTTAACATATTCCACACCCCAAAACCACAGACCTAGCCCATAACACTCTATACGCCAGATATCAAAACCTGTTAAAACACCCACACATGGTTTCCTTAATACTGTACACAGGAGCACGGCCAGCATTGGCATATCTCTGTTCAGCTTGCAAAGAAAAGGACATGATAATCACCAGTTTGTGGTTTTGAAAGGTCCGCTTCATCAGTTGGCTAAGCTTCGAACCATTCTTTCACATCGTGTTGTTCGTCATCAGTTCGCTTACCCCTTACCTCTTATATTGGGGAATACATAGCTGCCAAGCTTGGTTTTAGCTCAACACCTGGAGCTACTAAAAATGCATGCTCACATAGATAATGTAGCCTGGATCCACTGGCTTAGCCAAACACACTGGGCTGGGGAGCTCACTGAACTAGAGCTCACCCTCTCCTACAGCTAGTAGGCTGGGGTGAGGTGAGAAGCCCTACCTCCTTCTATGGGCTATTACGCGATAGCTATATTACCTAGGCTCATACACTCGCTTGGCTTTACCCTTCGAATCCACGTTTAGGCCCTTAGAAGTGCTTTCCTAGTAGCCTCGGCTTGACCCCACACACTTTAGCCTCCTCCTAAACCTGGGGCTCATAACCTACTGTACGTTATAGCTCTCACCTACAGCTAGTCAGATCTACAACATGGAGAATCAAATGAAAAATATTATAGGTTCATTTCCCCTCATAGGATACTTTTTGATATTCTTCGAGAGCATAATTACGTATATAATTCCTCTCCTCGACCTCATAACCTCGGCCGATTCCCTACGGGCCTTATGGTCCAGCCTGCTTGCGCATCATCGTAATTCAAGATCTAATTATGCGTAATTCAAGATCTAATGGCAGAAAGCATGCATGGTTGAAGGAAATAACTTACCTGAGTTAGCTTTGATCTGAGGGGAATAAATCAAGAGCCCTAGTAGTAAGGAATGCGGGGCGAGGTGTCGTAAGGCCGCTCTATTGCTAACTATTTACCCACCCACCCCAATCCCCGGTAGCTTTGAAACTTGATTGACTGATGAATCAACAAGTGTTGGCTTTTGCTCTAAATATGGATATGAAACTCGAATTAACTCAGGCTGGTGGATATGTAACTACACCTACCTCTATCTCTGTTGCCTTTATTCCCTCTGCCGATAGGTTAACAGTAGAAGGAACAACAGGCAATGCACACTATGAAGTAGAAACATGTACTAATACTGGGACAATAATAAGGTCTAAGTGGATATTTGATCTCCACTGATGCTGCTATACGAACTGTAGTAAGAGATGTTGGGCAAGCCGGCGAGGGTGCTACTGGTAGTGCTGGTTCAAGGTCATCGACTGGAGGATATGAAACTGGTACAGGGGCTGCTGCTGCTGGTGTTGTTAAAACCCGGTAAGCTCGATCTCTAGCTGTCTATAGGGGAGCATAAACTTGGTAAGCTGCCCTTCCCCCCCCCCAGGATACGCATCATAGACAATATCTGCTCCTCACTCGAATGCTGGCTCCCTTGCTTCTTAAGCTGCTATATAAACTACCCGGTTAACTGGCCCTCTAAACTCTTCATCTGGATATCGAAATAGAAGGTATGCTTTGACCCCTGCACCTGCCTTTGCTCTTGGTGCCTTAGCCTATACCTCTGTAGGATCCGCGTCCGTATCTTACTTTGCCGTAACCTCTATCTCTACTGCTGGTAGTAGTGGAACTGCTCGCTTTGGTTCTGGTGCATCAACAGAATTGACTGAGTCAACAGAATCAGCTGCTTAACCATTTAAAGGGGGATCAAGATCAGAATCAATAGCATACTTAACAGCTTAACCAACTGAATCAACCGGATCAGCTGCTGCTTAAGGCTCTGCTTCTGGATCTCGATATGGCTAGGCTGCTCCGGAGGGTGGGCGCTTCTGTCCGAACCTTTGCCTATTCTCGATCGGAATTAGGAAGTTATGTTTATAGTTTAGCTTGAGCCCAGGAATCAGCAGGGTTAGGACTTATAATCATTTGTTTTTTCAGATTGCTCGTTTTCTTGTAGACGTTCCTTAGGGTACTCCAAAGTGGTATTATTAGTATTGGTATGTCTAATAGGAACAGGAAATAGATAGTAGAATTATGTTAGGTGAGGTTAAAGTATTAATAGTTTCATTTCTACTTATCTCTGCAGACCTTTCCTTGTAGACTCATCATCAAGGCAAGAGCTTCACCACTTGGAACATCTTTTGGAACATCTAAAAGTTGATTAGAATACATTTCTGCATGAACAAGAGGAGCAGAGGCAGATAAGACATAGCTGCATGAAGAGCAGCAGACAAGGATTTATTATTGCATTGCCAATATATATTTACTCACTTACCCAACTTACTTATGCTGTCCCAACCTATTCTGAATATAAATCAAATCAATAGAGTACGGCACTATGAGAATCCCCTACCTTCCCTTGGTTACACACAAACTATTTACCCACCCACCCCAATCCCCGAGGGGGGAGGATCTCTAGATATTATATACGTAATTACGGTGATGAGAGAAGGGATATGGCTCTTCTTGGGTTCATGCTTGGGGCTTGGGGCTTCATGGGGTTGATTAGCTTATGGATGAAGGGAAGGCTGGGATATGATGGCTGGGGATTCTTTAGGGGTCTTGCTCCTTGGGTTTGCTTCTTGAGTCTGCTTCCGGAGTTCTGCTTCAGCCGGGTCTGCATTCTGAGGTATTGGTCAAGGTGGGAGATCTAGTATTCCTACTGGAGAAAAGATATGAGGGAGGTATGAGGAGGAGCTTTATTAGTCTTCCCCAAAGAGCCACGAACACACAAGAAAGAGCTACACGAGGAGTCATAAGCCTTGAGCCAATAGCCTTGAACCTCTCACCTCACCTTAGGCCTTCATCACCAGACAAGCCAGGTCCCACAGGAGGAATGAATCAGCCTCCTCAATCCTTTAGCCTTCACCTTTAGGCATCCAACCTCTAGCCAGTCACCGAAAGCCATTAGTAAAAAGTAAAGCTCACCGGGCCACAAGCCTTTACCCTTCCAGGAGCCTTCAAACTTTAGTCAGTCACTTCAGCCTTTTCCCTCTCCACCTTCCGCCAGAAACCTTTAAACAGTCACCGTAGGCCCCCTTACCCGACAGATGCCTTGAACCTTGAACCTATAGCCTTTTGCCTATAACAAGGAGCCATTAAACAGTAAACAGAAGCCTTCAGCCTGTAACCTTTCACCAGATGCCTTTCAACCTTTGCCTTTCAACTGTCACCTGTAACCAAGGGCCTTCACCTTCTGCCTTCATAACCAAGTCCACCAGATGCCATTTACCAGAAGCCAAGTCCACCAGGGAGAGATAGGCCTTAACCTTTAACCCCTTAAGCCAAGTCCCGCAGATGCCGGCCTGAAACCTCGGAACCTTGAACCTCTCTCGCTACGGATCTGGAGTTAATACCTCGATTTGAGAGATGATTTTTTACTTAATACATGGATTCTGTGACATTCTATGTGTGCTTTTAGTTAGGATTTCCATCAACATCAGTCAAACCGTTATAATTTATTTCCCAGGATTTCCCGGATAAGTCGAGCACGGTTATTTGCAATGGTAATTCCAAGCAGCATAATTAGAATCGGATCATTCATTCCCGAGATCATTCCTAACATCATTCGAAAAGGTTATTAAGACATGGTTATTTGGACACGTTCATTCCTAGCAGCGTTGTAACCGACATAATGATTTCCGGTAGCAATTGAATCTGGAGCGTATCAACTTCCTCAAAGGGGTAGTAGGATAGGTCGAGCATTCCTGGCATTGGAACCGGCATAATCTGAAACGCTAATTCTCGGCATAATTCCCATCATCATCAGAAAACGGGCATTCATTCCTATTAGCCCCCCCCATTTGAACATGGGTAGTCGCGCACGGTCATTCCCATCATCACAAATGAACCGGCCTAATTATTATTCACATCCGCATTCCCAGGAGCAGTTGGAAACGGGCATTCTAAACGGTAATTCCCACAAGCATCATTCGAAACAGAAATTCGGCCATGGTCATTCGGACACGATTGTTCCCCCGGAGAGTGAGAACCGGCATTATTAGAACCGGCAATTCCCGGCATCATTTGAAATTGGAGCGTCGTAGCGACTTCCTCCGTCAATAAAGGATAGAGAGAGTAGTAGTAGAGAATAAGTAGGGAAGAGAATAGCCAAGAAGCATCAGCATTCGAACAGAGTTCTCATTCAGATACGGTTATTTGGAGGGCATTAATTTCCATCATCAGTTGAGCACGGTTATTTGGGCACGGTCATGATTCGGAAACGGGCTTCATTCAGACACGGGATTCTTCCCATCAGCATTTGAACTGGAATCATTCCCGGCAGCATTACGACCAGCAGTCCCAGCAACAAAGGAAGAGGGGAGGAGGATAGGCCCAGCAGCAGAAGCACTATTGCTCATTCCCGAATATTTAGACAAGTGCCTTCCATGTATCTATTAGCTATGATCTGAGGCTTATTGCACGTACCTATATGTTTTGAAGCTTCTTTAAAATGTAAGGTAGGGTGCCGGGGTAACACTTCATGCGGCGGTTCGGGGCTGTCAGGTTCAAGGATTAGGCGGCTAGCGCAAATGGGTGTAGGATCAAGGGGCCATCCATCCAACCGACAAAGCTGAAGGGGTACTGAAGGGGTAGGGGTAAAAGCGTATATATCCTGCCTGCTTATCTGTGTCGTGTTTTTGGGGTCCTCACCACACGTTCCTCATTAGTCCTCCTAAACTGGCGTAAGCGCTCAGAAGTAGGGAAAAGGGTTGGGCAGTATCGGTAGGAGGTAGGTAAAGGCGAGCATAAATGGCCATAAGTAAAGTAAAGCTAACAGAAAGGGGAAGGTGTATTCTCAGTAAAAGCAATATCAGAGGGAAACGAAGACGAGCGAACCCCTGGCCTTTGACTCTAGCCGGGGAGACAAGCGTATACTGAAGTGATCCCGACTTGGGCTTAATATATATAGCTTTTTAATAATAACAGAGACGATTGGATTAGAACCAATACAAAGAAAGCTACCAGCTTTCGTCTCTCTAACTCCTTATAAATGCTTACTCTGCCTCTATAACCTCCCTATAAATGCTTACTTCGCCTCTATAATCTCCCTATAAATGTTTTCGTCTCTCCCATCGTGCTTCCTATTATCATATTCCAATCGTCGCCACTACTTCATGATGTAGATATCCTTTATTTTATTCCCTACCTCTCTCTCCTAGCTTGTGTTCGGTTGCGTTTTAAAGGGGGGGTGAACCAATAAAGTGCAGTTTCTACCTCACCCGCCCAATCCTCTAACTGCTGCCCCCTGCCTCCTTCTCGATTTATTCACCGCCTTTGCTCCGATGCGGAGATGCGGAGATGTGGTGTGGCAATCAATGTGGGCAAGCGGCTTTCAAAGGGATTAAATAGGTTGCTTAGTCACAAAATACCCTTTCGATGCCCGATGAGACCCACCCTTTTGAGGGGTAGAACGGGTGATACAGCGCGTTTCAATTTCAAATGGAATTAATTTATAACTAACCCGCTTCCCATCCATTGGTGAAGAACTGATTCTATTTTACCTAGGCCTGCTGCTCTAGCTGCTCTAGAAGTGTCCCACCCTAATTGCATTAATTATAGTCTCCCTCCATCCATCTATCTTTCGTTAAGTTTGGACTATACTTTCGATTTCTTCAGATAGCATAAATTATTTCTTTATTTCCAACTGGGCTTTATCTCAATGCAGCTTATAAGGCCATTTGCTAAGTTCTACGTCCACTTTCGACCGATGGCGGCCTTTAGTCGAGATTTCAGCAGGCTCACCCTGAATGAGACTTAATTTAGAGCCCGAGCGTTTGAATTGAATGAATCTGGGGTTTGTTTTTATTTCCTCTGGTAAGGCTTATTCCTTATCCTTCCTTAGTGAGACTGAATAGGCGGGTGAGCCATCCTTACTCTACCTTCCTTCCGATCTAAGATGAGTGAAGTGCGGGTTTATTCCCTACCTCTCCTAGCTTGCGTTCGAGTCCTGCTTGCCCTGAGAGGTCCTGCTTCTTTCACCTTCCCTCCGACCTTTTACCTTCTTCCTTGACTACTAAGTAAGGTGGGGTGGCTCCCCCGACCAGAGGTTTGGGAGCAAGGATAATTTCACTTCGCTAAGGGTAAGTTCTTTACGTGCTTTCACCCCTTCGAGAGACAATAGTCGATCCGGATGTGGGTCCATGCATTCTCGGTACTCGATGGTAGGCCGTGCCAGGGTTCAATGAATGCCAAGGTCAATGCCATGTGTTGATTCAACGCCAAGTGTCAGTGTCAACGCAATGCCCGGTATTCCATGTCATGAGTCGATGCCTTCTTATACGTTTTGGAACCGACGGACGATGCTTACTTATTATGCACCCACTTTGAGCATGCATGCCAGACACATTGTGCAGATACTCTCAGTCTGGGAAGAAGGGAGGTCGATAACACTTAATAGTCATGATTGATGGACAACACCTTCCGAGAATAGCGTTCCCACCAGGCACAGGCAACTTATAACCCAATAGGACATACAGACTAATTAGCTCTCTTTCTACTTGATGAGATCCATCGGCCCAATAAGCTCCCCTACAGAAATGGGTGGTCCACCCGTGCTCCTCTAAGCAAATGAGATGTGAGATAGGAGGTCTGAACAATCCACCCACTTGTTCTTTTATTGTATTGGTCCTTATCTTTTCTCCCCTCTAGCTTGGTTTGCATCAACTTCACCTTCAGTTTATTCTATTTAATACACAAATGACCTTCTCCCATTATATATGTAACGACCCTCTAATACATCCATCAGGACCCTCTTGTATTTACGTAAATAAAGACCTATTATCATAGATAATCTAATTGATCCAGCCAGCACTACTACACGAGTCACTTTCACCTTTCTCCTTCCGTTCGGTTTGAATCCTGACTCCCTCCACTTCTATTTATTGCTTTCCCTCCCCCCTATACTAACCACCCCTTCCTCACAGGCCCACCTCAAAGAAAGTGCTGCTCTGACGAGTCCTACATGTTCCTGCAGCTTTGATCGAGTCCTACCCACCCCACCCATATCTAGTGAAAATTGGGAGTATAAAGTCCATGTCTTTTAATAGACTCTGATTCTCTTCTACGACGGATCTCTATAACATAGGTAATTGGTAATAATTGTTTCTAGAATGTAATAAAACATATAATGTCGGTGAGATATAAGCGAGTGACACAACTCCTGGTTGGTGTATCCGGTTTCCGAAGCATATTTATCCATCTCCCTCTCGAACTCGGAATTTGGGTTTGCTTTAACTCGATTTTGTCTGTCAGATAAATCCCTCCGCCTTTGCTTTGGCCTGGGCGTCCCAGTGGTATTGGTATAAAGAAAGAAATATATCCCGTCTAATATAAAATAACCGGGTTCGGCGGCTTTGTTCGTTGTAAAAACCCCATATGAAACAGGCACCAGGTGGGAAGTGGTTCTGGTCGATATAAAAAGCGCTCCCTCTTCTTTTAGTCGAGACAGCTTACGCTACCAAATGCGTGTTTTATAAATGAAATTGTGTTGTTGAGGGGTCCAACCTGGTCCACCAATTGGCTTTGCCCCACCTGGTCCCCCGATGATCGATATTGAAGTTGACCCTTCCCTTGTGCGTGCGATCAAGCAAGGTTCGAAAGAGTCTCAGCCATTCCACTTCGTTCCTTCCCCTGAAGCAAGATATAAAAGCTATATTGGTTTGTCCAATCAATCAAGCAAGAAGTAAGACAATAAGGCATCACGCCACGCATACCTTCCCTTAAAGAAAAAGACGACCATCAGCCATCCCATCCAGCAATCTATCTATCCATGTCTCTATGTAAGAAGTTCTGGCTGTTTCTAATCCATCCGGCAGTTATTCCACGATATCTGTTAAAGAAGCCACCACCTTATCGATCCCAACACTGGGGTCTCAAAGTCGTGGTTGTATTAAGCGAAATCAATGATTTAGAGCATTTCATTGAATTCTTGCCATAAAATAAAGCCAGGGGGGCAGGATCAGGATAACGATGATATGACTGGGTGCCTGATCTCACTATCAATTGTATTAAGGCAAATAGCCTAAAAATGTAAATGGCTTTGCAGGTTATTCCTTCAATCCATAAATTCCATCCATTACGTTGTCTACTCGACCCCATCCCATCCGGTGCTTGCTTCTAATCTAAGGTAAATATAAGTACCAACTAACTAAGTGCATTAATTCCTTTAATGGTCTAGGGCAACAAGGTCTTAAGGGCGAGTAGTTAGGAAACACTAAAGCTAAGGGGTACGGGTAAGCTTGTTTAATGCCGTGCTTCTAATCGAAGGTCTGTTCCCACCCAGCCATCAATCCAGCCAAGCCAAGCCATCCGGCAGTTCCAGGATATCTGCTAAAGGTTTCTGGGACTAGTTACTAAGTAAGAAAGTTCCTCCGACGATCCAGCCCACGCAACATGGAAGCTGTAAATTGAAATTAATCCAAGTCTACCTAAATAAAGGCCCTCCCTCCAAGCAATCAGGCACGGACGTGATTCGTTAATGAAGCACTTCTCCTTGCCTTACTCGGTTGGGTAAGTCGTGTAAAAGAAAGCTAACAAGAAGTGGTCATATTATATATGTAATAAGAGTAATTCCAAAATACTAAAGAAGGACTTGAACCCGACCCAATTTGATCCGATTCAACCCAAGCGCGTAAGTATAATCGAGTAAGTAAGTTTCTATATGTTTAAGAACAAAGGTGTGGGGCATAAGTAAAGTCATAAAGTTGGTAAGCAGGTAGATTTCTAGTAGTATCTGAGAAACATTATGAGATGCGATTTTATCTATATAAGACGGGTTTTTGTGAGGGTTCGGCTAATGGAAATTATCCATGCGGGTTTGAAACTGGCATTTATCTTAAGGCAAGTGGCTGACTGATAGCATTTCAGGTAATTCCCCATAATTTTATCCCCCATCTGAAAGTTCCACGATATCTGAGTCTAAAAGGGAGCAGTGATCGTATCGGGCTATTGTACAATCCATCCCCATAGGAGCATGCATGTGACTACAAGTCTCTGGCTATTGTACAATCGAGCCTGCCCTGCCCCTCGTCTGATCAAGAGCAATCAAAACTAGCCATGCTGGTTGGGTTCGCAGTGGAATAAATAAAAGCGCGTCAAATGCGATTTTAGAGCTCTAAAACGTGTCGTTGGCATGGGTCAATAGGGAAATCATCCTCCACCGCGATATCTGTCGTGCATTTATCTTTAGGAAAGTTTATTCATTAGAGCCTTTAAGGTAATTCCAATCCAATAAGGCCAGGGGGCAGTATAAGCTTGGGCAGCGGGTGAAGGACCAGCAGGGGCTCGACTGATAAGGAGAGGGCTTCGCGCCTCTGCTCTTAAAAGGCCAGCCAGGTGGGCAGCATAAGTAAGTTGATAAAGAAGATCCCACCTGAGATAAAACAGGCACGTGTTTTGTTTGGGTTGTTCCATTTGATCCAAAATACGTCCCCAAATGGGGTGAAACCCTTCTTTCGCATTTTCGTAATAAAAACCTCATCCTCGTACCTAAGATGATTCCCTCTGGGTCCTATGTTGTGGGGGTTCTTAGGCGTATGGTCCACCGGCTTTTATAAAGAACATTTGTATTTAGGCAAGTCGATGATGCGTAGCATTTAAGTAAGGTTATTCCCTTCCATCTAATCAGGCAGGTGGCCGGCATAACAAGGCTTAGAGGGGAAGGTGAGTGTACACCAATCTTACGAAGTAAAAAGGCTCTATAACGTGTTTTTTATTATCAAGTTTAGGTTGTTTGGGTTATCCCGGAACCCCAAAATATGTATTACTGTGAGAGATTGTGGCTCCCTCGCCAGAGTTAGGGAGCATGCTACTCACTCAAAGGTCCTCGGCTAATTGACCATCATCCATCTCATCTGGTGCTGCTTAAAAGGTAATGGGTGGTGCCCGAGGCATCATTAGTTCATCATCCTAGGTTGAAGGGCAGTAAGGTAAATACCCCACCAATAAGGGCAATATATGTCAGATGTAAGTGCCTAACGGGTCTATATCTAAAACGGAAAACCAACCAATCCATCCCGTCCAGTCCAATTCGGTGCTTATAATCGAAGGTAAGTAAAAGTACCAACTCACTACGTGCATTTCTGGTCTAGGGTGAGCTTTCCGAACTCTCGACTAAAGGCCACCATCGCTCCAGATCTCCTTTACAAGTTCGTGCATGTAAAGCCCTTTAAATGGTAAACCAAGCCAAGCAAGCCAAGCCAAGGGTTTCATAGCATGTCATCCTCCTCTACGTTTGTTTAAGGTCTAAAGACTAGGTTGTGATCATCCCTCCACTCACTCCACGCTCCCCTAGGTTTCTCTCAGGCAATAAGAAAAGGTTAGGTTAGCCGGTCTAATCCCGATAACCCGATAATATCAAGTATAGTGCAGTAGCCATGAAGCAATTAAATAAAGCCGGTATAGTCCTAGTCTAGTTATTGCAGGTGGGTGGGTTGTAAAGTAAGGTATATAGATGATGTCCCCTATTTTGATTATTTCCTGGCTTCATAAGAGGTTGGGCAACACTCCCATCCCACCCCACTCCATGGGTTGTTGGGTGAAAGGAAATAAAAGGTTCATAGATGCAATACCTCCTACCTAAGATTCCTAAAGGCAAGAAGGCAAGTGTGATAAAGCATCTCCTAGCAGTCTGAAGCTCGTCCCCCCATAATATAATAAGGTTGCTCTGTTATAATGGACCATAATCCAAGTCAACCGGCAGTTCCACGATCTAAGCTAAAGGTAAAGCACCACCCCACCCTATCTTATGTGAGCTACTCACCCATCCCTCCCATCCAGGTTATTCTATAGCAGTTTTTCCTAAGCGCTCTTCATAAGTGTGAGCGCCATCTCCTAGCGATGTAGTCTTAAGTCCGTGACCAACGCTTTTCTATTTGAAGCCTGTACAGCTATTTCTATTTCTATGTCAAGCTCTTTCCATCCTTCCATCCTTCCATCTGTCCGATGCGCTGTAAGTATAAGTAAGCTTCACTGGGGTATTTAACTCTGTGTTTTCTTTAGGGTGAGGAAACGAACTCTCGACCAGGGGGAGAGGTAACTCGCTCACTCCGTGCCTGAATTCCCTGCCCTGGGCCATTAGAAACTGGTCCCCCAATGTTGATCCTTGTCCGATAAGGGCAATAAATATATGACCACTTTGTCTCTAAAGCAATATATGGCAGCCATGCCGGTTTGTCTGTCTGGCAATTTGAAAAAGCTTCTGAGATGCCACTCCGCTCCTCTATAAAACCTTCGTGTTAAGAGGGTTTTAGGCATAATAAACATCAAATTAGGTCTTTAAATTGCATTTGTCTGTATCCAAATAATGGATAAAATACATATATAATATAAGGGCCCCAGATCTAAAGCGGTGAGGATCGAAGAGAAGATCCTTATCTTTCCAGGTGGGTCCGGTCGATCCGAAAAGCCTTCGCCAAACGTGTATTTTATAAAGAAAATATATGTGGGGGGTAGGCATATGAAATCTGGGTTCCTGAACTCTCAATTGTCTATAGGCAAATATCTTATTTAATGCATGGTTGTTCCTTCCAATAAATAAAGGCCCGGGGGGCAGGATAACGAGGGAGCGGACGACGAATTAGGTGAAATAAAGATATGTTTATGGATCAACTAGTATGATTAGGCATCTAGTATCTCAACGTGAATTTGAAGGGCCTACCAACTAGATAAGATATATTTATTTGACTGGTAGGAAATGAGATGTTACCTTTCATAGAAAGAGTAAATGAACTGAAAGGCCAATCACTCGTGCTATGAATCCTTCCTGTAAGGATGTTCTTCTTACCTGGATAGATTGATTCTCTTCTTGCTTGGATAGATTGTTGATCAAGGATATCGACACGCCGTCTCCTGGATAAGATATTTTTATTTGACTTGCTCGGGATTTGTAATGAATCATTGTAGTTATGTAACGAAGTTCTCCTTGTAACGAAGCATTGTTTTTTTCTCATGACTCGTATCATTTCACTAGTTTATGGCTGCTTTCTCTAGACCTCCAGGACATGAAAAGGCTCGAATGGTACGATCTGTTTCCCCTCCCTGAATGAAAAGGGTGATCTCGTAGTTCTCTGTGAAGATCGTGGTTAGGTGCTCCATTTGGCTTCAAGCTAGAAGATAAAGGCGTTAAGAAAGGCACGTGTTGCTCGAATGGAATGAATGTATCATATCCGCCCGCAGGTGATATACAGTTGTCACAAAGGATGTATCAGCAGGTGGGTGCAGTTTTCACAAAGGTCGCTTCATTTTCATTCACTCACTGCCTGCCTAGCGAAATCCCATCCCGTTCCCGTTAGTACGTTGTTCCTCCGTACGATACACGCATACGAGACGCGAATGAAACACATCTGGTAGAAATAACGATAGAATATAATCTTCGATGTCGAGCGTATTTAGGAAGGAGATTCGGGACGTTAGGAAGGGACAGTGTCGAACTACCAAGAGTTATAACCTCTTGCTTCAGCCAGGCCAAAAATAGGAGGGTATGGCATCTATGAACCCTTTATACTTCCCTTACCTTTATTACGGCCTTTCCACACACACCACAACACCACTGGATATTACAAGGCTTAACCCTGGACCCGGGAATGCGCAAGATGACCGGGAAATGGCATTTACGGGGCAGTTGGGGGAGGGCTGACCTAACTTGAGGGTCACTTGGATTAGCTGACTGCCTAGACTACCTAGCCTAAAGAGAATGGGTGGTGGGTGGTGGATGGAAGGATTTAGTTAAGATGCCCGGTCCAACCTTCGAAGCGTTGAAAGTGGCACCTAAGTGTATGGCATCGTTTTCGTGCCCCAATAACTTACTTATTATCTAGCAGTATACAGTAGAGTATCTATAGGCAGGTACGCGTAGAGGTTGTAACGCAACTTAGAATGACGTACAAACTTCGCCAGAGTCGTTAGTGAAATTCGCCTTCCTGCCATTGAGACTGAACCAGGGAAAAGAAGAGAATGGAGGTACCGGCTTCTCCTTCCTTCCATTCTTCATGAAAGCCCTTATCTCAAGCCCTTTCTTGCCAGCCCTTAACTTCAATAAGCTAACAGAGCGGGAATGCGGGATATAGTGTTGTCTTTCTAGATCCTTCCATCCCTTGCAAGCGATCCCAGCCTATTATTGGTGGGGTGAGCCCAGCAGTGTTGGTAGAGATTCCCTTCCTTGCCATCGATTCCACATCCGCCTAGGTGGGTAAGCCCCTCAAAGTCAACAACAACCTCTGCAGTGCTGTCCAGTGGTTGTAGTCCAGTCTAGTCCCGTGAACAACCACCTCTTTTACTCTGCCACCAGTGACCACCACCACCTCTGCTTCAGTCCAGTGCGTCTTCTCCAGTGCTTAAGTCCAGTGGCTCTCTTCAGTCCAGTGGTTCCTCTCCTCTCCAGTGGTTATTATCCATTGCTTTCCAGTCCTTTCCCGTCCAGTGAAAAAACCACCTACCTCTCCCCATCAGTGGTAGCACGACCAGTGAAAATGCCCCATAAGTGGGATGTTCCCATAATCTCTCTAGTGCATTCAGTGTAAGCCCTTCTTTCCAACACATAAACATAAAGCAAGCGATCAATTTACTTTTTATTTCCCCCTTGCTAGGCATACTACTGTCTCGGGTCTGTGTTGAAGGTTCCTCAGCTATGTGGGGCTATGTCAGAATGCCGTATGAACCTCAACCAACGAATCATCGTATGTAACGCGCATCATTCATTAATTCATTCCATACCGTTGAGGTAGAAACATAGCGTTGTTCCGTAGCGTTAAGTGAGTTCGAGGTATAGGTTAGAGGTCTAGTTCAAGGGCTATGGTTCCTCCGTGGAGGGTCGAGTTCGAGGGCTGTGTATCCGTGCAGGTCTGGTGGGAACACGTCATGCTGCATGGGTGTATAAGCAGTTGTAAGGGTAATCAGTGACCTCACAAACACTCTCGAGTATGAACTGAGGTATGGATTGAATGTATATAGATTTCACGTAGACTGAACTGAACGTCTTTCTTTCATGGCTGGAATGGTTGGAACATAAGGTGGTGTGTCTGCTTGAACCACCTCCTATCTAGTAACATTTTCCTGCCGTTCACCTAGAGCACAAGCAATGATAGCGTTATATACATGAATATACACCCATGCATAATCACCGCCCACCTCACACTAGTTCTTCCTTAACTTCCGTCGCCTCTGGCCACTCTTCCCGGCCATCCTCAACATCAGAATAAAATAAGTATTGGTTACCTCACTAACACTCTCGGTATGTTTTCTAGCTTGAACTGAATGCTAGTGCCGTAGCCGTTGGACCGCCTTACCTCAAACTATGTTGGTTGTTATCGTCCCCGCCTCACCCCTTAAAGATGTTGTCTGTCAATCTACTAATAAATTACTACTCCTAATTGGTGACCACCCCACACAAACACAATTCTCGGTTCATTCTGGATCCGTCCGTTCGTTGGCCCACTCATCTCGCTCGAAGACCTCCCTACCCCTGGCATCCATCTTAGTCCCGTCAGGTGAAAGTATAAAATGAAATCCATTTACTGGTCCGTCCTTCCTTCTTCGACAATACGTGTCCTGGGCGGTATCCCCCTTGCTTACATGTACTGGACGATCGACTGGGTGACGGTGGACTGGGTAAAGCGTACTGGGGAATACATATGAAACGGAATGGGAGAATGCAGATTGAACTGAAAGCGGACTGGGTAATCTAATGCGAACTGACTGGGTATATATATTAACAGCTACAGGGTTATCAGTATTTATAGGAATTATTACATGGATGACCAACAAGACTTTATCCCATCCATAAATAATAGGCATGCATATTTATTTGCCTTTATGGTTGGCTCCATTATGATATCATGAGTAGCGGAGGAATAAGCTTATTCGCTGGGGTGGGGTCGCATCCATTCCATTCTGAACATTTAGTGAAGTGGGTTTCAATCTGTAAAGGCAACCGCAGGAGCAAGATCTGGATAAGCTACGGAGGCAAGAACTGGAACAACTACAGGACCTGGAACTGCTGCGGCTGCTGCTACCAGCTTTGTTGGTGGTGGGCTTGCTGTGATAGTGATTGGTGTGCTGTGAGGGTGGCCAGGGGTGTTCCAGCAGTCAAGAGAAAAGCAGTAAGTCAGGCAGCAGGGTCGATCTCAGGTCGAAGGCAGCAGCAAGAGATTTATCGATCAGGTAGGTTCATTGTGGGCTTGAGGGTAACTTAGGGCTTGAGGCTCCTCCACTGTGTGCTGGTGGTGAATAAACTGGATCAACGGATACAACTACAATTGATGCTGCTGGCTTAGATGCTGGCTCTCTAACAGCATCTTTATCTGCTGGCGCTGTAGGATCTGAAACCGAGCGAAGGGGCGCTGCTAGCAATGGAACTCTATCTGCTGCATCCTCTGCGATTTATATTACTAAAACGGGTGCTGCTTAAAGCGCTGGATCAATAACTTACTTTAGATCCATATTTATAGTACAGAAGACCGATCTGTTATCTTCATAAAGATGGTCCTACCTCATTGGATATTTCATTTCTAGACTATTGAATCTCTAGAGCACAAGGTCTATCATAGATATGTTCCAGGAAGATCTGAACTATGGTTTGTACCTATCATTTCCTCGTCACCAGACTTCCAATAAAGAATTTGAAAGAGGTATTTCCTATAATAAATCGAATGATCTATCCCCTCTCATAATTATGCTGATTATGACCAAAGAATTATATAGTATCTTATTTCTCTTAGTTAGCATATTTTATTTCGTCGAATGGGCAAAAATGAAAAGGTTATTACCCAGAGAACCTTTTGAGAAAATCATCGGGGTATAATTGAAATCTGAGGTTTGGATTGATTCATCTATTGAGATCTCGACAAGATAATTCCTATAAATCGTCTATATTAGTTCTTTTCTAGGGAACTGATATCACACGAATAGGGTAAAAGATTGTTCAAAGGGCCTATAGTGATTTATCATGGGGATGAGCCGACTTGAAATTTTGGCACTATTTGAAATTTTGGCACTATAGAGTCTTCTAATAGAAATGCTGGATTGTTTCGAATCATCTTCATTTCTCCAGCCGGTCAGGCAACGAACCATAAAGTATCTCAATATTTTCCCCAATTTATATATTTGTGTTCAAAAGCATTTGCGTGTTCTTGTTCAAGCCGTATGAAGGGAAATTATCATGTACGGTTTTCAGAGGGGGAATTTCAGTTTACCTATCTCAATAAAGTATACAATTGGTTCGAAGAGCGTCTCGAGATTCAGGCGATTGCGGATGATATCACCAGTAAATATGTTCCTCCTCATGTCAATATATTTTATTGTCTAGGGGGGATCACACTTACCTGTTTTTTAGTACAAGTAGCTACTGGTTTTGCTATGACTTTTTACTATCGTCCGACCGTTACAGAAGCTTTTGCCTCTGTTTAATACCTAATGACCGAAGTGAACTTTGGTTGGTTAATCCGATCAATCCATCGATGGTCGGCAAGTATGATGGTTCTAATGATGATCCTGCACGTATTCCGTGTTTATCTCACAGGTGGATTCAAAAAACCAAGCCTTCATCGGGACTATGCACATTGACTATTTTTTACACACAACAAGTCACTATTTGTGTGGTTTTTCATTTGATAAATTGCGCAAATGTGTTCTTTTTGTAAAAAGAGGTCGCGAAAGTGCCTAGGGTTTTTGAAAAAATAAGAAATACGCCCCAAGTTTTTTCAAAATCACCCACATTATTTTCTAATCTTCCAAAACTGTTGTTTTCAGGATTTTTTACTAGTTAAAATGGAGTGGAGAGAGAGAGAGAGAGCATGAAAACCAATATGTTGAAGCTCTTAATGATCCAGCAAAATTGCATGCCCTAAGAGATTTTAGCCTATACAAATATTGGATAATCCCATAGATGAAAGCTTCACTAGATCTCATGACTTGGATGGTGATAGCATGGGATGTCCAAGATCAGTGTTTTGTGATAGGAGATCAACACCTCACTATATATGTTGATGACATCTACTTTTTGACTGGGCTATCCCACAGAGGGATGGATATATATTTGTATGGATACAGGCTAGGTGGAGAAACCACTGCCACTTATTTGAGGAAACATTGTGTTGACAAGGCTCAACTCAAGGATGGAAGAATTGACATAAAATCCATTGAGAAACTTCCCTTGACAACCACTGCCTTTACAATTTCCAGATTGTGTGGAAGTGCAATGCTTCACTTGGTTACTAAATCCCAAATGCAGATCGTTATGGAGTGTTCATAACCCATTATATTCAATTGGTGTGAAGTGGTGGTTGCCAACATGAAAGGGAAAATGACTAGAGAAAAAACAGGGAAACTTAAGAACTTTGGATATGGTGTTATCTTGATTTCATCTTCTCTAGAGCGGATTCCCCTCTTTTCCTCACAACAGGTTCTAGTGGATGTAGGAGGACCTCGGGATCCTCAAATGATTTTGTGGGTCTCGATGATGGCACGTAAAATCATTATGATCGAATACTTTCCATATGCAAGGATCAATTACATAGGTGACCCAACTATCCCACTCCCAACAGGGATGTAGTGAGCTGATCTAGGTAAAAACTTTTCATTTTGATGGTTTACGTTTTCAAATATTTTGTTTGTTTTATGACATCCAAAGTTAATTATCTAAAATGGTCATGCAGATATTTATCCGGTTAGACCAGCAGGACTCTGGCGTTTTGACGGGTAGGGGGATCAACCAATATTTTTTGCGGTGCCTAACCTTGATGTAGCAGAGGCCTTGACTGAGTTAGAGCAAAACTAGAGAGGTTGGCTCTAAATATCTCAGATACTAGTATTGATGATTTGCCTCTCTGGTACCAGAGGCACGTAGTAGGAGTTCCAGGATAGATCGACCACCTGCTACGACGCATAGCACATGCTATAGTTTGCTATCATGATCACCATCATGCTTATTTGCTAGTATTTTAGGGCTAGATTTTGATATTTTGGTATCAACATGTTCAGATAATAAAGTCCACAGGGCCTCATGTCTTTGGATGAAATTTTTGTAACACATTTTTTACATACTGTTTTACCTAATGGGGACTACTAATTATTATCTCAATTTATCTTGTTCAACATGTGGATGAATATTTCTTTTGTTTTTAAATGTTGCAAATGTTTATTTAAAACATGATTTACCAATGCATGAGTTAATTTGTTTAAATTTCTTGGAATATGTTGATATTCAATGTAATCAAACTTTCTTTCCCAGAGACGAACCCGTAAAAGCATTTTTAACATTGTTTAACTTCTTACTGTATAGACATTTTTTAAATGTAATACCATGAGTTATGAATCTAACCTAATAATCAAATGATGAATGTCAAATGAAATATCATTAGATAATAGTTTAATCATTACGTATACTCTATTATGTTATTCGTCGCTTGACCAAGGCATATCCAAGGAATCGAGACTAACTCATCAATGGGCGATTAAATAGCCCAAATTGTGGAAGACATATTCCTAGTACTATGACTAGCGCCATCAACAAAGCCGATGTAAGTCTGAGGGAGGATAAATATCTACAAATCAAGTGTAACACAAGATAAGTAGGAGAAGCAGCAGGAAATCATAAAAAATGCTAAACCTATCGCATACACTCATAAAAATATGAAACAAGTAATGTATAAAATATTCACGAAATGAATCACACATAAATTTATTCAGGTAAAGACCATTCCTAGGCTCTCCCAAAGAAATGTCATCATAATAAACTAGTTCATAGGCCCCTTTAGCTAGTACATGTTTTACAATGTAAGGACCATGCCACATGGGCTTGAATTTACGAGCACCTATTTTATCATGTGCTTGATCATAGACCAAGACTAGGTCACCTTTCGAATATGAATGAGGGTTCAGATTTTGGTCAAGAAGATCCTTAACCCATTTCTTATGAGCCTCACTAGCCAGTGCAGCATCATGACAAGACTCATTTAGTCATGCTAAGTAAAAAAAATTCTCTTCCTCTGTATAGGTAGTTGGTAACAACTCAATAGTCAGTTTAAATGACGTAGTTTCACATTCAATTGACAAAATTTCCTCCAAACCGTAAACAAGTTGGAAGGGAGTAAAGCCTATTGATGTTTTTGCAGATGTGCGATATGACCACAAGTCTGAAAAAATCATAGTATGCCAATTTCGTTTATGAAATCCGACAATTTGTTTCATCATAGTGGTCAAAACTTTGTTAACAACTTCTACTTGGCCATTCACTTGCAGATAATATAGGGTAGAGCTATCATGATGTATGCCTATCTTTACAGAAAGTTTGGTCATTATAAAGTTTCAAAAATGGCTACCATGGTCCATGACGATAGCTTGTGGAACATAGAACCTGGAAATCACATGGTTGAATATGAAAATGGTTGTAGTTTCACCATCATCCTTATATGTAACCATTGTCTCAGCCCATTTTGTAAAATAATATACTGCTAGGATGATATACCCATGCACCCCGGTCGAGTGAGGGTTACATCTAACAAAATCGATGCCCCATTTGGAAAAAGGACCGACATCTATGATTGGGTGAAGAGGATTTGGATGTGCACACCTATGGTAAACTTTGCAATTATGGCACTTCTGAACCACGGTTATACAATCTTCGAACATCGAGGGCCAAAAATACAGTGAGAAATATTTTTTGGGCAGTGGAAAACCCTGACATATGACCACCACAAGACCCAGAATGGAAGTCGTTTAATGCCTTCTCAGCTTCCTCGTGAGTCAAACAATGTTGAAATATGGAATCAGTACCACGATCATAAATTGTATAACCAACAATAGTGTATTGCTAGGATTGGTACCGAATTCGATGACGATCAATTCAAGACAATTCTGGACGAAAAGTCTGAGTTTGAAGATATACGATGATATCTTCATACCAATGATCTAAAGTACTTATAAGAAAGAGGGTTTCATCAAGAATATAATCCTCTGCCACGGTTTCTGTCTCAGTAAAGGGAAAGTCACATAATAACTCAGAAAACACCAACGATTTCTTAGACTTATATTTTTCAAATTCTAAATTGAATTCTTGTAGGGTAACTATCCATTTAGAATATTAGCCCCCTAGAAATTGTCTGGTAAGAATGTACATCATAGGATTGCAATCAAAGATCATTGTTGTTTTACGTAAGAGTATATGGTGACAAAAACATTAGACATCTTGAACAGTTGCTAAGGCCAATTTCTCCAAATGGGCGTATTTGATCTCAGTTATCGAGAGATTCCTAATAAGATAATAAATCACATGTTCATGGTTACATTCATCTTCCTGAACTAGCACCAATATTCCTGAACGTGGAGAAATGTCTAATTTGTATACTTTGGTGGACGGTAGTATAGGATCGATCGTGGAAAAAGGGAAAGTATAGGGAAGTATACTCGACTGACTCGACACGAGTGAGGGTGGTCATGTTAGGACGGTGAGGCGAAACAAGAATGATAACAAAATAGCTAAGGAAAGTATATTGTTGTTGCAAGCACTGCCATCAACTAAGGCATACATATTATCAATTTTTTCCTGAATGGAATTTTTTTTATCCAATTTTTTTAACTTTAATTGAAACTTAGTAACTATGCCATAACATACTAGTAGAGTTTATGAGAAATTTCCAAATTTTATCAAGGATTATATATATATATATATATATATATAATCCTTGATAAAATTTGGAAATATATATGGGATGCTATTTAGCTATATCATAAGCTTGAATTGATATAAGTTGTATAGGATGAGACAATATATTCCAACAAAAAATCATTGACTGAATATCATATCAGTTAACAATATTTTAAATTTTTAATTAGGTTAACCCATAACTAGATATTAGTTTAACTAAAATTTTAACTTTTATTCGTTTTCAGCCAATTGGAAAAATTCCATAGTAAAGGTAGATGTATTTACAAAAGAAGCATTGGCGATCATCCAAGATTCTATATACTTGCCTTTTAATATGAACATTTCATAGTAATAAATATTTATTTGGTTGTTTCCGAGACTTTTTTGTTATTTTAGTTGCATCCCTTGACTTTATTTTTAAACATTGTAGTTACAGAATGGCACAAGAAGAATGAGGATGAAAAAGAATGATTGAATTAGAGTAATTTAGGTGCGCATACAGATTACATCTACACATAAAAACACAATGGATCATAGAAATTTTAATTCATCTCTACTTTGCATGCAAAATGCATTATCTATACTCATTAATTCTATACTCACAAATAATATTTTCAAGTGGGATAAACATTATATGATCTATTGATATATAGAATAAATTTTTCAACGATTGAGAACAAAAAAAAATTATATTTGCATTGAGTATTTTCATGTTATTTTTTATAGTATCATGTCTCATTACATGTACTTTGTTGTCATTTTTTTGGTTTGTAAAGTATACATTTTTATGTATATAAATTTATGTTTAAATGTATTATTAGTTGAGATTTATTTATAGGTTTGCTAACTCTACGTGAGACAAATAGCCTTTGTTTAATTTTT